>CM076577.1:1111904302-1112504302 GCA_034641835.2 Pinus albicaulis
AATAATATGCAAACTCAGCCAACTCTGAATCTTTATTCTACAACAAGAGCTGGGTTTAGGCTCTTCCAACGATAATAATCCCTCAAGCTTGGATTTTCAGAATAACCCACAACTGAGCCAGAACATTGCTCTGATACACTGTAATATCCCGGATGGGATATTATAACTAAAAATGTAGAAAAAAAATACCGAACTCTACATTATGCCGTAAAATCAACATTTAATCAACATGAGATTGCCATGTAAAATTAAACACATAAAATACTGCAATCCTATACCACACAGAATAGGAAGAATCTCAGCTTTTATTATAAATAATAATGAGGGTTACATATAGATCCTTTTGGGTTAGATCTATATGTAACACTCATTAGTATTTATAATAAAAGCTGAGATTCTTCCTATTCTGTGTGGTATTGGATTGCAGTATTTTATGTGTTTAATTTTACATGGCAATCTCTGTTGAGTAAATGTTGAATTTACGGCATAATGTAGTGTTCAGTATTTTTTTCTGCATTTTTAGTTATAATATCCCATCTAGGATATTACACACTGCCATCAACAAATCCGCCTAGGTCCCAATGCCACCAAGAACAGGCATCAATGTTCCATGGCTCGTGTTGTGCTATAGCTCTGGCTATCAATGTTGCTCCGTTATTCGCATACTAACTCATCACCTCTCTCCAGTCCAACCCTTGGCATAGGCCAAGGTCTATCCCAATATGTAGATGCGGCCTGAAGGGATGGAAAGTTGTTGGCCTACCTCCCACCGCCAATAGGAGCATGTAGTACTCCTCATGTCTATGGGTCCCTGTTGCACTATGCTCCCAACTGAGAATATCGTGCCACCAACAGAATACCAACTCATGATCTCCCGCCAACCCATCCCGTGGGAACCATCAAATGCATGTGCACCTATATATGGTACGAGTCCACTGTGTTGCACCATGCTCAACTCATGCAACTCTTCCCAACCAATCAACTAGATATGTCTAGGAATCCTTGCCTCTCTCCCTATAAGTGGGCAACCCATGTGTCATGCTACTCAACAACCCCCACATTATAATTTGATAGTTAGCTTATAATGGGGACCCTTTTAAATTTTTATCTAGAATAATAAAACAAGTCATTTTATTTAAAAGCACAAACTTTTTCTTATCCGAACTCAGGCTTTAATTCTATTGGCCGAAGGACTTTAAACAAATCTTATTGAAAGATTTATCGCATATCGCGTGTTGCGAGGATAAACCAAAGCGCCCCATTATAAAAAGCTGCGATGCGATGTCGCCCGACTCATAAAGCAAATACATGAAATACTTTAAAAATCCTTAAAGGAAAAATCTTCCGATAATAATAAAGTCCGCAGTAGGTCCTACCAATCTGCCACGTCACCTATCGCTTCCCCGCCATCGCAAAATCAACATCAGTGCATCATTGGTAATGCCTGCTCCAATTCTCCGATGCGATATATCGCAATTCCTCATCACACATGCCTATTCTTCAATCTTTGCGATCACAATACTTTTATCGCGTCGCAAAACTTCAAACAAGCTTGGTCCTCCAATTCTCCAATGCGATATGATTCCAATGCACGCTTACCTTTTCATTTTAATTTCTAACTATGACAAGACTCAATCGCATATCGACAAAAGAGAATATTACATGTTTTGAGATGTGTTCTTAAGAAAATCTGTGATGCGAAGTGTCCAACAAGGTGCTGAGATGTCGGTTAAACCATGTGAACACACGTTTTCATTTATTACTGAAGCATAACGGTATTTATGTTCTCGAGATCACAAATGATTTGATTGCCTTCACTTAATGTTTTAGAATTTTCTAAATTAAAACATATCTCCAATATCACTTCATTACTTTGTCATAATTCTCTTGCATCTCGAGTGTTGTTATTCATTCTCTTCTCTTTCTCTTTGCTACAGGCTAGTCTCGACGAATTTTTCTAATGAATCAATCCTCTGATTTGAGGATGAATTTTGATGACATTGATGAAAATATTTCTGAATATATCACATGGCAACATATTGCAGAAGGGAGAACAACAAACCTTCCAAGGATAGAGGATTCACACAAAGAAATCCTCTTTACAGACTAGGATATAAAATCAAATCAAGCAGAAAGAGCCATCTTCAGAGTAAGAGATATCGCAAGCCATATTATTAAAACTATTAGCAAAAACCTGTTTAGCGCTAATCTAATTCAGGAATGCCCACCTGGTTCCTTGCCCGATATAAAATATTAATGAAAACATGGCAGGAATGTTCCAAGAAGGAAGATAACATTAAGAAATTATCAAAGTTAAATCTTGAGAAATATTGGCAATATCTGGTAAAGCCACATAGACAATGGTTAATGTTGTGATGCCTTGCCGACTCCACTTCACACATGCTTTCCGCGCTTTCAGATGCAGTGTATACAGGATAGATGCGCATAAGGCCAGCTTAGCCTCTTGAATTGGAGCCCATGATGGATATCTATAAGCTAAAGCAACAAATGGAAAAGCAGTCAGCATCCCATTCTTGAGTTTATTGTTCAAACAGACTCTATTTTTGTTCCTTTTACTCTTATTTTAAGGATGGTTGTTCAAACCTCGTCAGCATTTTATGTATTTACTACTTTTACAGTTCTAGTCTTAACTATAAAAACCATTTCATGTCTTTTAGAAAATGGTTCTGAAATTTTGTAAGGAAGGCTTTGGAAAGTCACACTATTGTACTTTTTGAATCATCTTAATAGAAAGGTGGGACCAAGGCTATTTGTTTTATGAGCAGAGCTATGATATATCGGGTACTTCTATCTTTATATGATAGTTGTGTTTACATGTGATTCATAGTCATATTTCTCTTCAAATTTTTTTGTTACATATATTCCTTAAATACAATTGAGCATTAATTCACTACTGAACATGTGAGATTTCAATCTTCAAATATATGTACAAGACAACCAGATCTTTCATGTGATAAACGTTTAACAATTAATTTGACTAACTATTTGATCAAATTAATCATCTTACTTGTAATTACTTCTTTAAGTGTTTGACGATCTATATTATCTTCCACTTCAGAAAATCTTTGAAATCGCATATAAAGAGTATAATTAAGTCTCGAGATATAGATAAATAGATATATACATAGTTTGTTGTTACTTCCATTTATCACATCCATTTCACTATTTTATACCTCACGCGCACTCAATTATATTTCAAAAGGAAACTGGTCCCATTATCCCTAGTCAAGCCATCAACATCGTGTTGCATGCCCTGTTGATGTACTCCTGGAGAGGGTTGTTTCCTGGAAATATTGCAACTTTGCTAGCCGCCACTACATCTACCTGCACCTTGTAAATGTGTAGAGTCGTAAACCCAAAGATGGATGCACCACTATCTCCAAAATATCCTCCCTCGTCCAATAGGAAACTCCATGCTCCTCCTGCAAACTACCCTATTAGGCTCTAGCACCTCCCGACGACAAGTGTCTGCTTGTACTACAACCCTACTGGATATTTGTGCCTTCGTCTGCTCCTTGCCAATGACTACCCCAAAGAACGACTTCTCATTGTTGATTTATGGTAGCATCGGATGTGCTCTAACCTTGTAATTTTGTATATAGGCTAAGACACATGTATTCCATAAAACCTAGAAATGGTTTTGGAAAATTCCACTTAGAGGTGATTTAATTAAATTAATTAATCATTTTTTAATGTTTTCCTAACTCTAAACGTAGGGAATTTGATTAATTAAAGTATATTAATTAAATCAAGTGTGAATCTTCTAGATAAAGCCATGGATCACCTCCAAGTTAATCTTAGCCCTTGATTATGTTTTAATCTCGGCCATTGAAGAGTCAATGAAAGATTATAAGGAGGGTGAGGGGCCTATGGAACTTACACTTGACACTTGAGCCATTGGGCATTTCCGAGTTGTGAGAGAGAAGCACATCTTTTAATCAAGAACAAATCACTAGGGCTAGGTTTGCTAAGTGATTTGGTTCAGTGATCAGATCTAGAGAGGGGCAGAAGTAGAGATTGGTTAGGAGGACCAAGAGTGCATTTTCAGAGAGAGGCAGAGGTGACGTAGATAGAGGCAGCGCAGTTTTCTGAAGAAGTGACGCAGATCCTGCAGGACATCATGCAGAAACAACGCAGTGTCTCTTGGAGTCAGTCCGGAGATAACTAGAGGCTGGAATTTTTGAGCCAGGAGGGCCAAAATTCAGCCCTAGATCAGCTAGATCAATTGCAGAACAAAGTGACGCAGTTCCTTCAGTTTTCCCACGCAGTCCAGCGTAGGAAATCACGCAGAGGCAGTAAGGGCATCACCTATATTGTCAGATCATTGAGGGATTAGCTGAGTGAGGTATATCTCACAATTTTCACCAAATTTCTTTGAAGGGTTTGCCGGATGTTGGCACCCTAGTTGTATTTAAGATTCTGCTGCATAATAAAGAAACCCTCAGATCTGCTGCACCGGTTTTCCCAAGTTGGGTTTTTCCAGGGATAATTGTCCAAAAATAACGGTGTCTATGTGTGATTACTTGTGCTATTTTTATATGTGAAGTCTGCAGTATATTTTATTTTGTTATATAACTCAAGAGAAATGTTAAATAATTGTGTTTGGTAATGCAATAGAAGAGATTTAATAAGTAGCTGCAATAGGATTCTCCACTATAGAATTTTCACATGGTATCAGAGCTGTCAGATCCAAAGGAAGCCAGGTCAGAAAAGGGGACTGCGTAAACCATAAGCTTCCAAAAGGCCACATTGCAGGAAGAAGCACAAATAAGTATGACAAACTTAGATGTCTTATCCTCTAGGTTAAAAGAAGATGATACATGCCTAGCAAGTTCAGTATCTGCAGGGATCTGGTATATTGATAGCAGGGCTTCAGCTCACATGACTGGAGTACGAGAATACTTCTCGAGCTATAGGGAAGAGCAGATGAACTTCCAGATCACTATGGGAAATAGCACGAAGTGCGCTCAAGTTGGGAGAGGATCTGTAGTGTTTCAGACGGAAATCGGAACCAGTGTCAGGATCACTGATGTACTACATGTGTCAGGGCTTGGGATGAATTTAACCTCAGTATCCCAGTTGCAGGACAAAGGGTATGACATTCACTTTACTGCAAAGAAAGTATATGTCAAGCATCCCAGTTGGAAGCAAACAAGGCAGAACAGGATCAGGAGAAATAGACTATACCGGTTGTAGATCGAAACCCCGATGGCACTAGTCAGTAGTAATCTTGAAGACAAGAAAGGGTTGAATGAACTTTGGCATAGAAGAATGGGGCACCTACACCACGGTGCATTAAAAATGCTCAGAGAAACAGTTGATGGGGCACCTGTTCTCAACGGAGCATGATGATGTGTACTTGGGAAGTACACTAACGCATCTTTTCCCAGAAGTGAAAACAAGGCAGCAAGTGTTTTGGGATTGATACACTCAGATATCTATGGACCAATGTCCACTAACGCTCTCAAAGGTGGCAAATATTTTGTCACATTCATTGATGATCACTCCAGGAAGACCTGGATCTACTTCCTGAAGACAAAAGATGAAGTCTTTGAAAATTTCAAAGAATTCAAGGCTCTTGTTGAAAACATGATGGGGAAGAAGATCAAGACATTGCGTTGAGATAATGGTGGGGAATATATAGATGGGGACTTCACAGGTTTCTGCGCAAAGGAAGGCATCAGGAGAGAGTGGACTGCGCCATACAATCCAGAGCAGAATGGTGTGGCAGAATAGAAGAACAGAACAATTGTAGGAGCAACCAAGGCCATGTTATTTGACCTTGACTTACCCCGATATTTATGTGTTGAAGCATGCAATACAACAGTGTATATCCAAAACAGAACACCTCATAGAGCCTTAAGTAATAAGACTCTCGAGGAAGCTTTCACAAGGAAGAAACCGGAGGTAGGGCATCTTCGGATATTTGGTAGCATGGCTTACTGTCATGTACCCAGCGAGAAGAGAAGCAGGCTAGATCAAACTGCAGAAAGGGGGTATCCTGTAGGGTACAGTGACACCTCCAAGGCATACAGAATATATATTCCCGATAGTAGGAAGGCTGTGATAAGGCGTGATGTTAAGTTCATGGAGGATAGAGCATTTCAGAAATCGCGTGATATGCCGACAGAGGATCAAACTACAAAAGTTCCCTTGGTCCAAGAACAAAAAGGGTACCAAGAAGAACAGACAGGAAGACAGACTGTGGTACCAAGGACAGGTACCAACATTTTCACCGAGGAAGATCAGGAAGATACTCAGTCAGAAGAGCAAATAGATCAGGAGGAAGAGTTGACAGAGCAACCTTCCACCAGTGGATGGATCAGCAGGGAAGCTCAGTAAATATTGAGGGACGCAAAAAACTTTATTGGGACTCCTAGGGATGGGAAGAGATAGCGCAGACCTCCTGACATGTACTAGGCCTTAGTGGCTCAAGTAGAGGAACCTCCCAACTTCCAAGAAGCTGGTCAGCACCAAGTATGGGTAGATGCCATGATAGAAGAGTATACTTCTATCATGACAAATGATGTCTGGGAAGTCATTCCTAGACCTCAGAGCGGATCATTTGTTGGATCACATTTGATCTACAAGATCAAATACGTTGTAGATGGCAGTGTAGAAAAATACAAGGCAAGGTTTGTGGAAAAAGGGTATGCTCAGAAGGAAGGCATTGATTATGAGGAGACCTTCGCACCAGTTGCCAAATATACCTCCATCCAAACTGTAGTATCTTTGGCAACACAGATGGGATGGGAGATTCATCAAATGGATGTCAAGACAACGTTCTTGAATGAAGAAATTGACGAAAAGGTATACATCGAATAGCCAGAGGGTTTTGAGACTCATGAAAGGAGGTCTCATGTGTGCAGATTAAAGAAAGCTACAACTCCAGTACATTCCCACAGGTGAACAAACAACAAATATTCTCACTAAAGCTCTAGGAAGAATTAAGTTCACTCAGTTCAGAGAACAGCTGGGTATGATTGAAAATCCATTTCAGTAAGAAATGGATCTGTAGCAGCAGTGCCGCAGCAGCATGGTTACAGAATTTAGAGGGAGTTGCAGTACAACGGCAGTTGACAGCAGCATGCACAGTCAGCGGCAGCACAATTGCAGTATTTTTGTGCAGTGTTGGTGAGCAGCATCAACAACACAACAGTAGATGTTACAGACGTCAGATTAGCAGAACATCGAGTTGTCTTGCTAAAGCACTTTCCTCGCTAAGAGGGAGTGTTGATTTATGGTAGCATCGGATGTGCTCTAGCCTTGTAATTTTGTATATAGGCTAAGACACATGTATTCCATAAAACCAAGAAATGGTTTTGGAAAATTCCACTTAGATATGATTTAATTAAATTAATTAATCATTTTTTAATGTTTTCCTAAGTCTAAACTTAGGGAATTTGATTAATTAAAGTATATTAATTAAATCAAGTGTGAATCTTCTAGATAAAGCCATGGATCACCTCCAAGTTAATCTTAGCCCTTGATTATGTTTTAATCTCAGTCGTTGAAGAGTCAATGAAAGATAATAAGAAGGAGGGTGAGGGGCCTATGGAACTTACACTTGACACTTGAGCCATTGGGCATTTTCGAGTTGTGAGAGAAAAGCACATCTTTTGATCAAGAAAAAATCACTAGGGCTGGGTTTGCTAAGTGATTTGATTCAGTGATCAGATCCAGAGAGGGGCAGAAGTAGAGATTAGAGATTGGTCAGGAGGACCAAGAGTGCATTTTCAGAGAGAGGCAGTGGTGATGCAAATAGAGGCAGCACAGTTTTCTGGCGTAGATCCTGTAGGACATCACGCAGAAATAGCGCAGTGTCTCTTGGAGTTAGTCCGGAGATAGCTAGAGGCTGGAATTTCTGAGCTAGGAGGGCCAAAATTCAGCCCTAGATCAGCTAGATCAGTTGCATAACAAAGTGACGCAATTCCTTCAGTTTGCCCACGCAGGCTTACGCAGTCCAGCGTAGGAAATCACGGAGAGGCAGTAAGGGCATCACTTACATTGTCAGATCAGCCGGGGATTAGCTGAGTGAGGTATATCTCACAATTTTCACCAGATTTCTCTGAAGGGTTTACTGGATATTGCCACCCTAGTTGTATTTAAGATTCTGCTGCATAATAAAGAAACCCTCAGATCTGCTGCACCGTTTTTTACCAAGTTGGGTTTTTCCGGGGATAATTGTCCAAAAATAATGGTGTCTATGTGTGATTACTTGTGCTGTTTTTATATGTGAAGTCTGCAACATATTTTATTTTGTTATTTAACTCAAGAGAAATGTTAAATAATTATGTTTGATAATGCAATAGAAGAAATTTAATAAGTAGCTGCAGTAGGGTTCTCCACTATAGAATTTTCACACTCATCCTCCTCTATCATGGGCTCAAAGTAAGCCACTAGATGGCTCTCCAAAAATAGCCATTCATGCATGCCATACTCCTGATTTGACCTGTTACCCACCACCTGTGGGTAGTGTATATAGGAGAAATTTTTTCTCCTAGGTGGTCCTTAGCCAGCAGCCAACAACCCCTTGTAGCCACTAGATAGATCGATGTGCCATTTGCTCCACCACCTGAGCCAGCCACGTGGTCCCTCAACCACTTGTCATGAATGTATGTTTGAAGGTGGGCCTCCCGACCCCAAAGGTATGGCTTTTCATTGGTATAGTTGAGTGTTTTTCCTTACTTTTCATGGGCACTTTTGGGCATGGATTGGTGAGGCGATTCGACGAAAAGAGTGGTTTAGGCTTGTATTCTTGTCTCAAATGCCCGATTTGGTGGTTACCCTTGTATCCTACTCCCATGGGATCTCCTTTAGTGACCATTTGGCTTTAGGATTGGCATTGTTACCACTAAAATCAGCAAGGGACCTAAAAGGGACTCCTAAGAGGGCAACTGCTAGGTCAAGGGAAACAATGGAGACTTAACCCACTAGTTAAGACTCCCTGCTCTTTACGGACTTTCACCGATGGGGGGAGACCCAGTAGTTAAGAAGTCACTTATAAAGGATGGATCAATGGATAGGTGTGAAGTGACCTTAAAGACCCTTCCCCTAGGATAAAATGAAGAATGGAACTTGCTTGCCTTCTAAGCAAGGGACTTGATTTTCTAGGATGAGGATTGGAGGGTTGAGGTAGAAGAATATGATCTATAAATGAGGTTCTCAATCCCTGAAATCCCTTGGGAACTTGGATTCCCGAGTAGTCCTTGATAAATAGGCTTTGGTGAAGAATGGGACCACACAAGGCCAAGTGCACCCCGCCCAGGTTAGGGGATGGATTTTGACAACCAATGATGTTGTTAACCTATCCAAGGTCAGGGGAAAGGATCAGACAAAAATTTTCACCCAAATATGTTAAATTGATCCTACTAGGTACTAGCCTTGGGAATACCAGGGAAAAACTTTATCTTAGAGCTAAGGCTTGGGGTATTCAGAGATTCCACCATCGAATTTGCTTCAAATTCAGAGGAGAGCTAGGGGATCCACCAACGTAGCTGTACTTAGGAAATTGAAGTTTTCCTGTGGTCAGTTTCCCGGGAAATTGATGCCCTAGGTGACCCAATCAGGCTAGACCTAGGAAAAAGGGGGAAAATTGAAAAAGAGAGTTGAAAAGATCACCATTTTTGAGGGACTAGTGCCTGATTTCACTAGGGGATATGGAGTCAAGGAGAATGATGATAACGGATTTAGTTTCTTGTTCAAGGAGGCTCCAAAAGTCAACTTCGTCCAATGTTAGAGGAAAGAGAAGAAAAGTGACTCTTAAGCGTTTAGACTTCATACAAATGGTGCAAGCTTATCAAGATAACATGATCTCTAGGAAATTTTTGTTAATCTAGGTTGTCATTGATGTCATATGGCAATAGGATGATGATGATGAAGAAGTGTCAGTGATGTACCTTGATGAAGGACAAGAGGATGTCCTTTGATGATCTGGATGATGGAACACTACATGATGACATGATGCTTCATATAATTGATGACATTATAACCCCATGATGAAGAAGGCAAACACTGAAGAAAAGAAGCCCATCACTCAAAGGCATTCTATCCTACCTCCATTTGTACATGATTAAATGACTAGTCACATTAAAAATTATTTTTCGCTATCTTGGAGGCAGAATCTCTCTATGGATCCTTCACCATCCTCTAAATCATATTTTTAGCTTTGTAATGAGCTCTTACTTGGCCGAAAACTCTAAATGGTAAGGGAGAACAAGAATTTTCAAGTTGAGAATAATATTCTGGTCTTGGAGCCGACCTGTTCCAGCCTACCTATGTCGGCCTGCCTTGGGGACATAACTGTTCAATGCTTGAACTATTATAAATCAGTGATCTGTTTTTCATTTCTTCATCATCGGTTCGATCACACTTGAAAACAACGAGCTACAAGTTCACATCTCGTGAACTTTCAGGAAGAAGAACATAAGAACAAAAAGTGATGTAACTCAGTCTATAGCTTGGATTGTTGGACTGTCTCTCCACATTCATTACAGGATTATTACAGCGACAAGGCAGGGTCTGTACTTCAGATCTGTGGCTCTATATCTCAAACTTGTGGGCCTATACCTCAGTTCTTAACTCAGGTCTACCCCCTATATTTCTAGACTGCATCTACAACTTCAGACTAAGGGTGTTTTTCCTATTTTCGTTGGACTATGGGAGCCTATTCTTGCTGACTGTGGAGAATTTCAAACTGTGTATAGACCCTTGGCTCAGAATTTTTTGCTGGACGGTCCAGACTTCGTAATTCTCTGAAGCTTTCGGTGCATAAGATAGCAAGACAATCTCTCTGTATTTCGAACTTCACTACAGATTTATTACAGCGAAGCAGGGTGTTATCTCCGTTAAACTAAGGGCGTTGACTGTGGTGGATCTGTGACACTAATATTTCGGACTAGTTTTTGTAATCAACTATATTTGCTAGTGTACCTATGGTGAAAGACAACAGTGATATTTCCCTCTTCGACAGTGAAGACAACAACACAAAATGATTAATTGAAGTCCTATAATGAAGACAAGTGATTGAGCAGTGAAGTCAACATAAGTAGTTTTTGGAGTTGATTATACAGTGAAGAAAATGTCAAGGACATTCAAGTAAGTATTATTCTCATTCTCTATCAAAAGAAGATAAAAGGATTGGTGTCCTAGGGGTTGGTGCCTCTAAACACAAGGTTGGAGACTTGAGAAGGATAGGGTCAAAGCCCTAGAGGTTGGAGCCTCACTAGTCCAAGTTGGTGCTTGGCAACAGGTTGGAGCCCGAGAGGTTGAAGGGTTGGTGCTCTTAAACATCATTGTACTCATTCATTTGTAAAAGGATCATTATCCTTCATTCTATAATAAAATTATTCATTTCTCTGTTTTTAATTGTGAAGAATCTAACTGTTTAAATAACAATTGAAAAGAAATACTGATTCACCACCCAAATACCGATTCACCCCCCTCTCAGTATTTCCAACAATTGGAATCAGAGCCAACTTCTTCATTATCAGCCTAACAACTAGAAGAAGGATTCTTAGCCACAATGAAGAATCAAGAAGTGACAGGAAAGCTTCCTATGTTGGATGGAACAAACTTTGGATTTTAGAAGAAGAGGATGCCCTACTATTTAATGTCCCTTGGACCCGAAGTTTGGCACTCAGTTTTGAATGGGTACAAAGTTCTCTCCACCCTTCCAACTGATCCTGACGAAAGGAAAGCTTACATTGCTAATGCCGAAGCTCTAAATTCCATCACTAGGAGAATTTCTGACTCTAAATTTACAAAAGTGATGGATTGTGATACAACCAAAGAATCATGGGATAAGCTGGTTGCTTTATATGACGGGGACTCTAAAGTTAAGAAGGCAAAACTTCAAACTCATAGAAGGCAATTTGAAAGTCTAAAAATGGACGATGAAGAAGATATTGCATCATATCTTCTCCGAGTAGCTGAAGTGGTCAACTCTCTTAAAGGATAGGGAGAAAATGTTGAGGAAAGCACGATTGTTCAAAAGGTCCTAAGATCTTTTCCTGCAGATTTGACTCCAAAGTAAGTGCCATAGAGGAAATATGAATGATCTAGATACTCTCAAGATGGACGAACTTCATGGAATCCTCATTGCTTATGAGATGAGAAAAGGAATCCCAAGTTCCAAAGATGCAAAATTCAAAGCCTCAAGATCTAAAAAGGGAAAAGGATGGAATAACAGTAGTGATGACTCCGATGCTGAAACCGAATTAGCACAATTTGTACGAAGACTAAAGAAGGGATCCAAGCTAAAGGGTAAGTACCCTCTCATTTGTTTCAAATGTGAAAGAATAGGTCATTATGCTGCAAAATGTCCTCATAAACATGATAGTGATGATGAAGAGGATTCTAGAAGGATGGTGTACAAAACGAAAGGGTTTAATAAGAAGAACTTCTTCTCCAAACAAGATGAGTCTGATGAAGATGAATTTGTAGTCATCAAGAATAAATCAACTAGAAATATCTGTCATCACAAAGGAAGTGATGATGAATCAGATGAAGAAAATGACTATGTTGGAAGCAAAGAAGTGTTATTCAAGGCATTCACAAATGACGATGATTCAGGACTGGAAGACGAAGGAAATGTGGATGAATTACTAATAAGTGCCATTGAAGAAAACGAGAATTTACGAAAGAAGATCATTTCTCTCAAAGTAGAAAAGGAGGAAGAAAAAAGAAGGGAAGATTTCTTGAACAATAAGCTAAAAGAGAAGGAAGAAATATGTGAAAAACGTGAAGCTGAAATAGTATCTCTAAGAAAGGAATTGGAGCAAGTCAAAAGGAGTGTTGGCTTCTGATTTTGACTTCTTTTACCTTATACATTTTCATCATTTATCACTTTTTCTCATCATCTTATCATCCTAATCACCCATTTTTCACATCAAGGTAGCTAAATCATGTCTTTTAATTATTTTAGTGCTTTAGTCAAAATTGAGCATTAAAAATAAATTATCACAGCACTGGAAAAGCCTGTAATAACTCGTTTAAAGTCATGGTTGTAGGACACATGGGCTCGAACCAAATATACAACTAGAAACTATGGGAACCAAGGATGGATGAATACCTACTGGTTCGTACCAGAACAACTAGAATAGTTCCAGTCAACGCTAGTCAAACCAGACTAGCTGTTCAGGAATATCCCCTGATTTGAGCATAAAATACGGGCAATTTTGTGATTTTTTGGGATTCACCCATATTTTGTGTAACCAAATGATAAATTCGACCTAGTAAGGTGGATTGAAGATAATTATGAGTTATCCAGCCTTTTTAGCTTTTCTTGTTATGTTTTGGCCTATTTAAACAAGGCTCTCATAGTTAGAAGTTACCTTTTTTGAACTTGTGGAGAATTGTTATTTGTTGAAGACAATTGAAGATTAAAACTTGTTCTCTCTCATTTTCCTGTGCATCATATGGTTGAATGAATTGTTGTAGCTGATTGTGTTGAAGGTGTACCATGCAAGAGTGGAGGGCCCCCATTTGAGCTAAGTGCACTTTATTGTTACATAGTGCTTATACTGTGAATATGCTAGTTTTAATTATGAATGTTTATTCTTCTTTGCTGTAGATACCTGTACATGTTTTCATTCTAAACTTTTATTAATGGCCATGTTTTCATTTGGTGAAGATTGATCTATAATTCAATAACTAGTTTGAATGTGGAAGGATACCAAGAACTTTTAGAGTAGTCTCTTCTCCATGAACCGGGACTGGATTAGATCAAGATTCACTTTCTTACTTGCTTTCTAGATCAACTTTACATGATTTCATTTCATTATGCTTTCATAGCGGCTTGGCAATGGTGTTATAAAAGGAATGTAGAAGGATACCCCAGACTCTTAGAGTGGAGCCTCTTCTCCATCTTCTAAAATAGATTAATGACATCGACCAATCATTTCCGTGCTTTTATAGAATAGATTTAAATGCTTTTATAGATTACATCTAAATGTTTTCATAGAGTAAATCTAAATGTTATCATTCACATGCTTTCATAGAGTAATTCTGAATACTCTCTTTTCAGATCCCATCATGCATTTCTCCTTTCCAAGAGTTAAAACAATGATCTCCTGAACTAATTAGATCTAAGACCCATATATTTTGGTATGTTTTTAAGTCTACTAGCCCGAATTGATAATGAAATACATGCTCTAATTTAGTTCCATAAATTAGACTTACATTTTTGGCGTCGTTGTTGAGGAAGCATACTTAGATATAGCTAGTCACGAAGAAGGTTAAAAAAGAAAAAACAACAACAAATTTGAGTTTTTTTTAGTTATGTTTCTTTATTCCTAGAGAAAGAGATGAAAAAGGTAGATTTTCCAAACAATACCCCCCAACCACTCAACCATCCGTGGGAGCAAGACCATTAGGACTAATTATACCACTTGCAGGAAAACCAACTTTAGAAGAATTGGAAGAAAAACAACGTTCGAGACAAAGATTGACTCTTGCAGAAAGACAAACTCTGTTAGTGTATGAAGTAAAAAGGAAACAAACAGAAACAGAAACATCTTCCATAGGAAAACAAAGAGATACAAGAAAACAAATTGTTGAAAAAGTAGATCAACCAATCCTCGAACAAATAGAAAAAGTTGAGGAAACACAAACTCAACCTCTTATCAAGCCATTACAAACAACTGAGAAAGAAATGGCCGAGGAAGGACAAGGATCTAATGTTCCAATATTAACTCTGGAACAAAGGATTCAGTATGAATGGAAACAAATAGAATGGCAAAGAAAAAGAGAGGAAGAAATTAGAATAGAAGCAGAAAGAAAAAGAGAAGAAGATGCCAAAAGAGAATATGACAATAAGAGACGTAATGATGTAGAAATAGACAATGATCAAGAAGCTACTTTTGGATTCCCATTCTAGAGACGAGAAATTCTTGTAGAGGAGGTAAAAATGAAGAATATTCCACCTTTTGTTTTGCCAAATTTCTATGGAATGTCTTCTAACGATCCTGATTCATTCATGTTTGAATTTGATATTTTATGTCGTACTTATGTTATACATATGATATGATGCGCATAAACTTCGTCTTTTTCCTGCTACTCTTAAGGCAACTACATTGAAATGGTTTATGGGATTAGGAGAACACACTATTACTTCTTGGGATGACATGAGGAAAATTTTTCTTAAGTATCGAGCCTATTGTAGGCCTAGAGATTCGAAGGAAGATATCTTCAGGATGTCTCAACAAGAAGATGAGAGTTTGGAAGAATATTTAGAACGATTTCTTTACAATTTAAAAAAATCCAAACAACACTCTTTAAATCCTAATACCATTTGAACAATTTTTCTCAAAGGTATACAAGATGAATACCATGATATTCTCAATGTCATCGGAAAATGAGACATCTCATATTTGCCATTTGAGGAGATTGCAGAATTATGTCAAAAGTATTTGAGAGGAAGAGCCAAAAGTGGGAAAAGAGAGGTTAATTCAAAAGTAACTAAATTTGCAACAGGGAGCATAACTAGAGCAGAATTAGGCAATTTCGTTGAGAATTTTAAAACTGATATCTTGAGCACATTAGGAACACGGGTTGATGTACTAAAAACCAAGAAAAGCAAGAAGAACAAGATCAGGTACTATCAATCTTTTGTCGTAAGTGTAGAAAGAAGCATCCACTAAGAGAATGTCCTTTAGACAATATTCAGGTGTGTGGACTTTGTACAGAAAATCATTCAACTAAAAATTGTCCAAAGCTCAAGGAATTGCAAGTAAACTCAATGGAAGAAGTACAAGGGTTGACTCTCTTTACTATTTGGCAGCAAGAAGACCTTGGATACCACGGTTTCCAGTTATGCCGCAAAATTTACCTTAGCAATATACTTAACAAATTCCTCGGAATTATCGATATCATGCTCAATCCTCATGGAATGCTCCTATCCCATGGTAGGCTTGGCCTCCACAGCAATACCAAAACCAACCTGCACAAAGTTGGCGAGGATATAGTTATGTAACCCAGCCTCCTCAACAATTCTATCCTCAACAACAATACCAACCTTATCCTCAACAACCATATCAACAACCATTTCCATATCAACAATTCCAACAACCCCCTCAATCAAACCCATTTCCACAACAACCATTACCTGCACTAACTCAACCTTAGCAGCTTCAGCTGCCATCTAACCAACCTCCCAAACCAACTCAACTACCAGCTCAACCAGTGGCAAATCCCAATACTAGAGTGGAAAAACATGTTTATAATACCGAAGAAGGAATAATAATGCCTAGATATTCAATCTTTCCTATCAAGGATATCCACTTAAGATCCGGAAAGGTTTTACAGAAAAATTCTGCAATCATAATAGAAGAACAAATGGAATATGAGAATACTTAGCATCTCCACACAAATAATGAACAAGGAATCATTCAAAAACAGCAGGAACAAATCAAAGTCAAATCACCTCCTTTTCCTGAAAGATTGGCTTTAGATAAACCAATTATATTTTTACCTGAGTTTGATGTTTTAGAAGAATTAAGAAATATCTGTGTGAAAATTCCTTTAATGCAGGCTATCAAGGAGATACCAATTTATACCAAAGCAATCAAGGAGGTTTGTATCAAGAAAAATGGAAAAAGGAAAAAAGATCCATCTACAATTCATGTCATAGGGAATCTCGCCAACTTAATGTCAAAGTATTCTAGGTTGAAAAAGTAGTTGATCTAGGAATTCAACATACTTCCTAATAATATCCCGGATGGGATATTTTAACTAAAAATGCAAAAAAAAAACTGAACTCCACATTATGTCGTAAAATCAACATTTACTCAACAGAAGATTGCCATGTAAAATAAAAACACATAAAACACTGCAATCCAATACCACATAGAATAGGAAGAATCTCAACTTTTATTATAAATAATAACAGGGGTTACATATAGATCTGACCAGAAAAGAGCTGAGATGGAGAACTGACCATCAAGATAATCTTCTACACTGCTACACTGCGATGGCCTCCAAAACTGAACTGCTGCACTCTCCCTCCGGCAACAGCTACCACTGAATCCACTGAAGCACCTATTGAACATCTGAATGATCCTCACTCCAATATCTCTGAAGCTCTGCGAAACTTCTGAATGAAGTCTCCTCAAAGAGAGTTGGGTTTCCGTCCAACACTCACAAATCACCAGAGTGTTTCCGTCTTGGGGCTATAGCTAAAGTAGAGAACCATGTCTCAAACCTCTCATACAAGAAAATGATATGATCCAAAGATATCTCTCAATGGCCTCGTCCCATTCTTTTATAGATCTGTTGGAGCCTTATAGAGCCTTATTTTATTATTATTTTATTCATGGAGCACTTTTCCCTCTGATTAAAATATTCCTTTTTAATGCAGAAAAGAGTAAATCGGCTACCACGTCTTCTCCGGTCACTGAAACTCATGTCCAATCGTCCCATCATGGAGGTATCCTCGTCCCAATTCCAATGAGCTATTACACTAAGGTGTTATATCATGTATTCCTCCCGGAATGCCACCTTGAGCGTAATTAGCTGAGTTAAGCCCACAAATAACTCAAATTTCCGAAAGTTGTCGAAATGCATGTAATAACCGAACATTGGATTTCTTAATTCTTCTCAATTCTTCAATTAGTTTCAGACAGTTTCAGAGTTCAGCTAAATCATTTAACAGGAATTACTGTTGTTTCTAAAAATTATTCCAGTTTATGTAATCTAATTCAGGCAACAGTTGCAATTCATCAATTTTCCTTTCTGTACAATTTAAGAGATCATTTTCATACATCTATATTCAAGCATATTCGACCAGAAATCAAAATAAAAGTACGATTTCATGCCGTTCGGAAATAAAGGAAAATTCAATTTATGCTAGAAGGGAAATACCTGAGATGCAGTAGGTGAGATGCAGTAGGTGAGTATGGACAGATTACCAAAACAACAATCCTCCCAGCCGATCTAGGAACAATCCTAGACCCAGAAGATTACTCTTCTGCCCTCGTGCCCAAAATCCCAGAACGGTGAAACTCTCTTTTGAAAACTCTGCGTATCCTTCAATCCAAATGCTCCAGAATATCAGATTTTTCTTCTCCTCCAACCGACCCCTTACTCCCGCACATCCTCCCCCTTATATCTATCTCCCCACCGCCTTTCACTCTCGAAGATCTTTTATTACATTTAAGAGGGTCTGCCACCATTTAAGGCGACCTTATCTTCATTTAAGGGTACATTAATGTCGAGATAAGATTGATTAAATTATTTTGTTTTAAAAATGAGGAATGGGTGTGATGACTTTTGTTTGATTATAATATTAATTAATTTGCCTTAATTAACTTATTTTATTATTTGATTGTTTTAACCAAATATAATTGTATCGGTTATCCTACTAGTTACTAAGGTATGGGTCATTACATACTTCCTCCCTTCAGAAAACTTCGTCCCGAAGTTAGGGCTTCATATGCTCAAGGTTTATATTTTTTTTTTTTTAAGATTGAATTTCGTTTGTATAAGCATGTTTCTTTTTCTGTAATTTATTTGTTACTTCACATCTCAACCGCCTTTGCAGACTATTCTAAAATCATCCTGTCCTTCCTAATCTCTTCCATTCCCTTCCTATCCGTCCTCTACAGGAATATGACATGGCATCAGTTTTACTGATCCATTCATAGACCTTAAGGATATCAGCGTTGATTATATCAACCTGATATGCTTGTAGGCATCCGGCAGTCATCATCACACGTCTAGGGGAGCGTGACTCGCACAGTCCTCCCATGACTCCAGGTATTGGAGGATAAACAGTGGGTAACACCCCCACCCCTCCCAATAGAACCAGGGTCAACACCCTATCATGGAATCACATGGAGTTTCAACGTTCTGGGATTTTGTCATCACGTCTATTGTTTCGATAATCTGTGTTCTGCGAAGCAATCGCTGGTACATAATCTGCAATGTAAACACTTGTACACATATTACAGCATATGCACCTATATTGTTCATAACCAATTGTTGCCCATATAACAACCTTTATATATTCAAAATACTTTGATATCTATGATATTTATCCTAGAACTTATAAAAAGAAAATTCGTTTACATAGGTATCAATATGTCCCATAAAATTTCTCATTTCAGACACTGCTTTTGTTTAGTTCACACATGTTCTATTTATGATGCATTGCTTTACCCCTGTCAATCTATATATCAATATATTTCACTTTTCATATTCTTGCAAATGTTAATTTAAATGACATCTTGCACATCGGTGTCCACGCACCAGTAAATTCTAAACTAACAACATATATCTTGTATCAGTAAAGTGAAGTAGCATTCTAGCTTTATGGGTATCCATGTACCAGTAAAGTAAAACTCATCTTTTACATAGTATTTCAAAATTTCAAGTGTCAAAATAGAGCAGTCATATACATAAAAAGTTTTCAATTCTCAAAATTTAGCATAAGCTGGGGTAATTCTTGCAAAAAGTCTCAGCATCCTCCCAAGTCGCTGATCCAGGGCTATACTTGTCCCACTGGACTTTTACTTGGTCTATCCGGCGGTTCCTGAGCTGTCGAACCCTACGTTCCAGAATACGTAATGGTTCGACCGTTAGGGTTCCCTCGTTCGATACCTGCAGTTCCTTCCATTGAAGGTCATGAGATTTATCAGCAATATAATGTCGCAAGGCAGATACATGAAATACATTATGAATTTTGTGCAGGTGGGGTGGCAGTGCAAGACGATAAGCGACTGGTCCAACTTTTTCCAGAACTTCAAACGGTCCAATAAACCGGGGGGATAATTTTGTCCCCTTCCCAAACCGAATGGTACTCTTATTTGGTCTGATGCGAATGAAAACCTGATCTCCTACCACATAACTTCTATCTGTCCTGTGAGTGTCCGCATAACTTTTCTGTCTATCCTGAGCCTCTTTTAACCATTGTCGAATCAGTTTTACCTGATCCTCCATCTCTTGGATCAAGTCTGGCCCGACGATTATTCGATCTTCTAACCTGTCCCAACTTAACGGCGTTCTGCAAGGTCTTCCGTATAATGCTTCAAATGGCAGCATCCCGATCAAACTATGGTAGCTATTGTTGTAAGCAAATTCCACCAAGGGTAAGTACTTTTCCCAACGTGACTGTTGGTCCATCACATACATCCTTAGCATATCCTCGAGTACTTGATTTACCCTTTCTGTCTGTCCATCGGTCTCCGGATGATAGGCAGTACTCAAATTTAACTGAGTTCCCAAGGCTAACTGCATACAATTCCAGAACCTTGATGTGAATCGAGGATCTCTGTTGGATATAATTTTCTTAGGTACCCCATGAAATCTGATGATTTCATTTATGAATACCCTAGCTACATCCACTACCTCATAAGTATCTCTTACTGGGATGAAATGGGCGCTTTTTGTTAATCTATCTACAACAACCAGAATGGCATTATGCTTTTGTTGCGTAAGTGGCAGCCCAACGATAAAATCCATAGAAATTATCTCCCATTTAGTCATAGGGATGTCATGAGATTGTAAGAGACTTGCTGGGTGGCGATGATCAGCGTTTACCTGTTGACACTCAAGGCATCTAGCAACAAATTGGACAATGTCACTTTTCATGCCTGACCAGAGAAAAGTCTCTTGGTGTCCGCATACATCTTCTTTACCCCAAGATGTGCACAATATACTGCTCGGTGTGCTTCCTTCAAGATGGTGTTTCGGAGATCCCCACTATCTGGTATATACATCCTTCCGTGAAATCGTAGAATTCCATCCTCTTCTAAATCATACCCATCGAACTTAGGTTCCTTCGAGTGGTCGCTTTCGAGCCCTGACCTTACCTTTAAATACCAACTGTCTCTTACCAGATGTTCAAGCACTTGATTTCTCAAGTTCACCTTGATAGGTACGAGGGAGAATATTCGGGGTCTTCTACTTAAGGCATCTGCTACCACATTTTCCTTTCCTTTTATATTGGAAATTGCAAAATCGTATTCGCTTAGGAGTTCACTCCATCGTCTTTGTCTTGCATTTAAGTCTCTCTGGGTGAATAAATACTGCAAACTTTGGTGGTCACTTTTAAGCACAAAGTTTCTCCCTACCAAATAATGTCTCCACATTTTTAAGGCTAAGACCACCGCAGCTAACTCCAAATCATGCGTAGCATAAAGTTCTTCATGTGTTTTTAATTTTCTCGAAGCGTATGCTATTACGCCTCCTTCCTGCATTAGAATGGCGCCTAACCCCTGCTTAGATGCATCGGTACATACAGTAAAGTCTTTATCCATATCCGACACTCGCAAAATCGGTGCACTAGTCAATAATCGCTTAAGCTCATAAAAAGCTTTATCACATTCCTCAGTCCATTCATACTTGACGCCCTTACGCTGAAGGTTTGTGATTGGTTTCGCAATTTTGGAGAATCCCTCCACAAATCTTCGGTAGTAACCTGCTAAACCCATAAAACTACGCACTTCATGTGCATTCTTAGGTATCGGCCACTCTCTGATTGTATTTACCTTTTCAGGATCTACAGAGATTCCTTCGCCTAATATGATATGACCTAAGTAATGGATTTCTTTCTGGAAAAAAGCGCATTTGGATAATTTTCCATATAACTTGTGCTCTCTGAGACAAGATAACACTATCCGAAGATGCTCTTCATGCTCCTTTTCATTCTTAGAGTAAATGAGGATATCGTCCAGGAAAACTTGTACAAATTTGTCGAGATATTTGCGGAGGGCGCTATTCATAAGGTTCATGAAGACTGCAGGTGCATTGGTCAACCCAAATGGCACCACGATGAATTCATAATGCCCGAAGCGAGTTCGGAATGCAGTCTTAGAAACGTCGCTCTCGCTAATCCTGAGTTGATGATAACCTGATCGCAGATCGATCTTTGAAAATACTGTAGCTCCTTTCATTTGATCAAAAAGGTCGTCAATGCGATGCATTGGATACCTATTCTTTACCGTGGCCTGATTTAAATCTCTATAGTCCACGCACAGTCGTAATGAACCATTTTTCTTCTTGACAAAGATTACCGGAGCACCCCATGGTGAAACACTGGGTCGAATGTGCCCTACATCTAATAGTTCTTTTAGCTGTATTTGCAACTCTTGAAGTTCCGGGGCAGTCATTCGGTAAGGAGTTTTGGATATAGGTTCCGTACCAGGTTTCAACTCAATGGTGAGGTCTAGTTCTCTCTGAGGAGGTAGTCCAGGTAGTTCTTTTGGAAAGACATCTGGAAATTCTGATAGAATCGGATATTGATCTAAGGAAGGCCCTTTTTCTTTGCCTACCTCTTGAACTGCATATACCTGACAACCTCTCCTTAAACACCATTTCATTTGCATCGCAGAGATGAAACGCAAAGATACTTTTCTTTTAATACCTTGAATTTGGATTGTCTCACCCATATCACTTACGCAAAGTATTGTTTTCCCGGAACAATCTACCCATGCTCAATGAGATTCTAACCAATCCATTCCTATCACCAGGTCGTAAGTACCTAGGGCTGTGACATATACTTTTAGTTTGGTCACACAGGCTCCTAGATCAACTTTGCAATCCTCCACGCTTAATTCTACCGATTGAAGGTCTCCGAAAGCCATTTCTACCGTCTAAAATCGTCTTGTTTGCAGGCTGCCAACCCACATTTAGTCAATGCATATGGTGAAATAAAACTATCAGTAGCTCCAGTGTCAAACAAGATTTTGAGTTTTATTCCGTTGATTGTACCTGAAGATTCCACTACCGTTGATTGATGTGCTGCTTGGTTGTTGTTGACGACAGCATGGATTCTGTGATTGCTTTGAGCATCTGATGACGGTTCTTTTCCTGTCCGCCGCGAGTTCTCTGGTTCTTTTCCTGCTTGCCGCGAGTTCTCCGGACAATCCCGTCGAAGATGGGGTCCTCCACATCCCCAACAGTCCACTCGGGTTGGTCCTCTTTCGTTTGACTGAGAAATCCCCGACCAAGAACTCTGTCCCCTGGTGCTGCTTCCTCTCCCATTTCTTCCTCGATTACCCGTTCCTCGAGACCTCCACGCACTGTTGTTTGAAGACCCGGAAGTTATTGTGTTTATGGTCCTGGGAGCTCCTGCCCCCGCTCCTCTAGGGGTAAACCTATTACCATAAGGAGGTGGTCTCGAGTTATTTCCTCGGAAGAAATTTCGGGGAGTCTTTCCTGTAAATGCCTGCGGTATTGATTCAGCTGGCCTGAAATCCCTTTTAATTCCCAGATGCTCTTCTGCATAACGAGCACATTCTATTGCCTCCGCCACCGTTGGTGGCTTCCACATTCTTACCATGGCTCTGATCCGAGGATTTAACCCAAATATGAAACGCTCGGCTTGGCGTTCATCCGTGTCTAGATAAGGAACATATTTCACAAGTTCCATGAACCTTGTCTCGTATTCTTCCACGGTTTTACTCCCTTGAGTTAGAGTATGGAAGGCTCCAGCTTGCTGCTCTTGAAAGAAAGGTGGCAAGTATTTTGCACGGAACCGGTCCACAAACAATTCCCAAGGAACGGTGTCTGAAGTGAGATGCAACTGTTTTTCCATATTCCCCCACCAAATCAGAGCATTCCCCCTGAGTTGGAAAACAACGATCCTTGTTTTAGACGTTGAAGAATATTCCTTTAACGCAAAGCACCTGATCATCCCTTCCAACCATGCTTCGGCCTGCTCTCCAGCTCATCCCCCAGAGAATTCAGGGAGTTTAATCTTTTGCAGTTCCCGTGAAATATCTTCTCTGGGAGGTTTGTCATCAAAATCCCTCGGCCTGTCTGAGTGTCTTTCCTCTGACTGACGTCGCTCCTCCTTGTTCCTGGTCGACTGTGACCCTTTCAAGGTTTCCATAATGGCCTCTAACGAGCTCATCACAGTAGTGAGATCAGGCGGAGCAACAGGTGCTGACGGCGATCTTGATGGAGGTGAGGGCGATGGTGAAGGTGGAGGTGGCGGTGCTGCATTTCGCTGGCGCTGCCGCCTTTGGTACGTGTTCAACATGGTAATTTTCCTGAAATGCATAATAATAAATTCATGAGGAGTGGATAAATTTTCAGACTGACAAAATATAATTTTCGCAATATTAGAGCTGGCATACGGGTATAGCTCTTTTGCTATTTTACCTGCAGGCAGGTCTTACTGGTACTGAGGTCAAGGAGGGTGGCAACGCGACCTCCTTGTCCTATGCAGGGTAATGTATGCTTACTAAATCTAGAGTGAATGCAAGGTTTAAGACCTATTTAATCCCGACGCAACGTGAATCATCTAGCTAGGTTCATGATTTAACTATAGTATTAATGCATCACAATGCACATGTGATCACAGCACATGATGCTATCATTTTCTCTTTGTCTGATGATATGTTATACAGTTGAATGTATCCATCATTAACCATTTATAACCCTACCATATATATATAAAATTATTATTTTATATGGTATTTTTTTTTTTTTTAACTATAAATTTCAAACTTTATTACATCTTAAATTCCACATTTAACTTACAAACGCAAAGTGCAAACATTACGTGGCATATTCACTAACCGATTTATTCGATTCGGTTATTCGTTTAAATAATGGAATATCATATGGTGGAGAATTAACGTTTGTGGCACATAATAAACAAAACCAAAGTCCACATGATCTTTTTAACCTTTGAATACAACACATATATTTTTAATAAGCCCTGTATTAAAGTTTGGGAAGCGGAAATATAAAACGCATTAGTATATATATATAAATGTTAAATTTCAAAAATTAAAACGTATTTTAAGATTTATATACCATATGAAATTTAATTTCAAAATTTAAATCGTATTTAACATTATATATATATATATGAAATTTAAATTTCAAAAATTAAAACGTATTTTAAGATTTATATACCATATGAAATTTAATTTCAAAATTTAAATCGTATTTAACATTATATATATATATGAAATTTAAATTTCAAAAATTAAAACGTATTTTAAGATTTATATACCATATGAAATTTAATTTCAAAATTTAAATTGTATTTAACATTATATATTTCGATATATATATTATTCATATATATACAACCGAACCTTAATGTAAAGCCAACCACGTATACATTTTAATGTATATGCATTATAACAAACGGATAGGTTGATAAGACCTTATGCCAAGGTTTTTAATACGATATTACTTCTATGGTTGCAAAGTGCGGAGGTTCGACGGAGAGGTCGGGCGGAGGTTTGAACCGCCGACCTCCGAAAACATATATATCAACGCCTTCACCCCAGAGCGGAGGCCGATTGCGTCACCGCCCGGACTTACATATATTTAAATCATACGAAAAATTTTTTAAACATACCCATAACATTACAATTTAATCTATATTTAAAAACACAAATTTTTTTTTTTGGAGATCCGGTTACAATCCCGGTTATTAAAACCCGTCGGTGGAGGCGTGGGGGAGGTCACGGGTTCAAACCTGGACCTCGACCCCCGTCACATGAATAGATATGGGTAATTATACATATTTTGGTTCGCAGCACATTATAATATAAGCGCGGCTAAAATACCAGTGATATAGTGACGGATCAGATATTATATACACATATATTTATTTTAATTACGTTTATAGTTTGCCAAGTTTGACTTCAATGGAAACCTTAAAGTATATGTGCAAACGCGCTAAATATATGCCACCGTGACATATATATATTCAGAACCTTTGTTTGGTTTAACCAAACCTTAATATATGGAATTTGAATGTTTATATAACTCCAAAACGTATACATGGAAACCTTAATACGTTTCCAACCTCGGAAATATAGGTTATTTCCCATGTAAGGTTTGGTTATTTGCCATATGATATTTAATAAGATTCGAACTTATAATTAAAATGTGCCATGGTTTAAAAAGCCTTCCTTCGAATATATGCCACGTATCATTAATACAACATATATTAAAAAAATATACCTCCACCATATGCCAACATATTTAAATCTATTAATTATATTATTTGTCATTTTTGACTTCACATTTATAATTATCACTGGCGTATGCTAAATCGGCGTTTTTAAATACGTTTATAATTTTGCAAAGGTCGACTTCTGTTTATATATGTATATATGAGGCATAGACGGCTAAAATACTACTTATTTTCTAATTTTATCTATTTTCCCGCGATTAGATAAAACCAAACAAGCCGTGACCAGCTGTGGCTTCAAAACTAGACAACGCAACAACCAGGCATGTCCCGTTCGGTAGCTGGCTTTACCTCTGCTACCCACAATTTTTGAATTGACAGCGAATTGTTTTTTTTTTGAAATGCAGATTATAATATACTTTGCAAGCGAATAATATCAACTCCAGTGTCCTATGGTAAGTTTTCAAAATTTTCATCTGTGTGGACTGCTTCAGAATTCCATTGACTTGGAATGGGATAGCACCATGACCTTTAGTTTGAAGAGCCAGAGTTAATAAGCAGTTGCAGCTGAACAGAATGCTAAAGATTTTTCCTTCTAGGATCGACACTTTTCTTCATTTTCTTCCTATTTCCAAAATCCTGTCAATTTCTGAGGTGCTCCCAAAGTCCCTACGCAGGCTTTCTTTTGGTTTACAGTGTACATAAGGATTGTATTGTTATTGGAATTTCTACGGTTGCTAATTTTGTTGTATCCAGAGTTTGATTAGCCAGATGGTGCAATCTATACTGTCTGAAAAAGGCACAGATGCCAGCGTCCTCCTCACAATACTTTATATGATAAGGGATTGGATTGACGACTTCAGGTTATCTAGTTCTGGAACATATTGTATAGACCTTAACGAGGACATAATTTTACACCTAGAAAGACTCTCACAAGTTGATAGACAGAATCTATCTACACTCGTTTTGGAAGAGTGGGATAGGGAATATCTTCAATTACTTTATCAGCTCTGTTCCGACTCAACCATGTGAGTGGTTAATGTTGTGATCCAAATAGTTGAACTGTGTACTGTATAAAAGAAGGAAACATCTGACATATTTTTATTTTCTCTAATACTCGTGGTGTTTGTCAGGTTCCCACTGCCTGTAGGACAGGAAGTGTTTCAGAAGGTGGATTTCATGAGAATTGGATTGTATTGTCTCTCTTTCAAGTTCAGTTTTGACAGTGGGTCGAATTCATCAAATTCTGAAGCAGCCTTACTGATATTGTATTCTTGCATCTGCTGAAGATTGCTCCTTGATATATCAGTCATTTTCAAAGGAAGATTCATGTGCTGTAGCAGACTCCTCATTGAGGCCAAATTTATATTGAGAAGAGACCAAGCTGATTTGAAGCGTGACCTCCAGGCTGCAAATTAATTGTAATATCAGTTGAGCCAATTTTAGGTGTTGCCCTCTGTTTGCATTTGTAAATATGGAAAATCATTCTTAAATATGGGTCAGAAATTTTGCCTCGGATTTTGGCTAAAGTTGCTCACTGTAAATGTCTATGGCTGATTTATTTCAAGGCTGTTCATGCTCAGTTTATTGTCAATAACTCTTTGTACCAGCATTTTATTTATTTATGGGTGATTTATAAATCAGTTTAGGGCCATTTGAATGCTTAATTTTGGCATACACCAGTCACTGTGCATGAATGTTTTAATTGTTGAAAAAGACATCTACAGCAGTTTATCCTCTAAATGTGGCAAGCGATGTTTCAAAAGGTGGAAATGAAGTACATGTTGGGCCTGAGTGCAAAGGATCCTGAGATGCGACAAAAGTTCTTATCCCTTTATCATCAATCCCTTGGAAAAACTCTGTTTACAAGATTAGAATACATTATACGAACTCAAGAATGGGAAGCTTTAAGTGATGTGTTCTGGCTAAAACAGGGTTTAGATCTTCTGTTGGCTATGTCAGTAAAGAACGAAAGTATTAAACTTGCTCCAACTTTAGCACTACTGCCTTCTCTAACGGGCCTTTAAGGTTGTAAAGAGGGTTTGAACCGACCTCTGATACCAAATGTAATAACCGAACATTGGATTTCTTAATTCTTCTCAATTCTTCAATTAGTTTCAGACAGTTTCAGAGTTTAGCTAAATCATTTAACTGGAATTACTGCTGTTTCTAAAAATTATTCCAGTTTATGTAATCTAATTCAGGCAACAGTTGCAATTCATCAATTTTCCTTTCTGTACAATTTAAGAGATCATTTTCATACATCTATATTCAAGCATATTCGACTAGAAATCAAAATAAAAGTACGATTTCATGCCGTTCGGAAATAAAAGAAAATTCAATTTATGCTAGAAGGGAAATACCTGAGATGCAGTAGGTGAGATGCAATAGGTGAGTATGGACAGATTACCAAAACAACAATCCTCCCAGCCGATCTAGGAACAATCCTAGACCCAGAAGATTACTCTTCTGCCCCCGTGCCCAAAATCCCAGAACGGTGAAACTCTCTTTCGAAAACTCTGCGTATCCTTCAATCCAAATGCTCCAGAATATCAGATTTTTCTTCTCCTCCAACCGACCCCTTACTCCCGCACATCCTCCCCCTTATATCTATCTCCCCACCGCCTTTCACTCTCGAAGATCTTTTATTACATTTATCAGGGTCTACCACCATTTAAGGCGACCTTATCTTCATTTAAGGGTACATTAATGTTGAGATAAGCTTGATTAAATTATTTTGTTTTAAAAATGAGGAATGGGTGTGATGACTTTTGTTTGATTATAATATTAATTAATTTGCCTTAATTAACTTATTTTATTATTTGATTGTTTTAACCAAATATAATTGTATCGGTTATCCTACTAGTTACTAAGGTATGGGTCATTACAATGCACCGAAACGAAAGCCAAACTGCTCGGATGATGGAATATATCAAGTGAATGCAACCCGACTGCATGGAAACTCCTCAAAACTCCTCCAAAAAGCCCCTGGGCCCGCTGATGACACCAACCTGTATCTGTGACTAGTCTGCTCCTAGCTCTGGAAGTCCATCCTAGCCCTATCATAGGTGACACCAAAAAAAAGAATATTACAACCATTGAAAAATGATTTGATTATATTTTAATCTTTTCCGTCGAAATTATTATTTTTTGAGGAATTTCGAATTTTTCAATTAATTCCTTTTTAATTAACTCAAAAATAATAGTTTTGAGTTAATTACCTCAAAAAATTGACTTTGAATTAACTAGCAACGCCGAAGGGTCCAAAATTTCTCAAAATTTTCAATATTCCCTTGGCCTGGGACCTGTAAATATTTATTTTTTAGGGACCCATGAAAGTTTCCCTTTGAAGAATTTAATTTCACAGGACATAAAATTAATCAAATTTCTGGCTTAGGATTTTTAATTTAATTTGGCCAAAAAATTTAATTAATTGACTCATGAGGGGATTAATTATTTTCCAACCCTCTTTACATAAGATTAATACATTAAACCATGAGGAGAACATCCGTTCGTAATAGACTCTCAATAATCTACCCAATTCTGCGACTCAAAATATGATCTAGTAGACCCAACAATCTGTAATAGAATGATCTAGCCAATTAGCTAGGATCATTCCCAGATTACTTTTTCAAAGACTTGACAAAAAAAACACTAGGTCTCAGTTAATATCTTGACGAAAAAATCCACCCCAGCTTTGGGGTGAGGCTGGAGCGGAAAAACTCTGTCGATCATTTGTGTTGAGAAGCACAAATGAATCAGTGAGACGAAAAACCTCATAGGATAGAAATCGTCACCAAAATACTAGGCTTACCTAGGTTGTTACATGTATGATGGTCCTACTGAGATCATTTACATTATAGACATGCAAAATGTGTTTACATCATTTACAAAACAATCGACTGATTGATGAAATCTAAACGGCACTAACACTCGAATATGATAGATCCCTTTTGCGAAAAAAGGGGTGTACTGCTATGGGGTCATTGAAAAAGAGTGGTCAACAAGTGTTTAAGCACACTATTGACTGGAGTCTGGCATTCAGGCCGCGATCACTACCCCCTTCAGGAATCCCAAGGCCTATAGGGACAAGCTAGAGAGAGCTATCCATGAGCTCTTAGTGTTGGGGCACATCAAGCCCAACACGAGTTCGTTCGCTTCTTCAGTTGTTCTAGTGAAGAAGAAGAATGGGACACTGCGGATGTGCATAGACTATAGGGCCCTGAACAAGAATATCATGAAGAACCGCTACCCTATCCCCAAGGGCGATGAGTTGATGGATGAGCTGAGGGGAGTGAAGTTCTTCTCCAAAATTGATCTAAGGTCGGGGTACCACCAGATCAAGGTGAAGGACAAGGATGTCCCCAAGACTGCGTTTCATTGTCACTATGGCCACATCGAGTTCTTGGTGATGCCCTTCGGGCTGACCAATGCTCTGGCTACCTTCCAATCTTGCATGAACCACATCTTCCGTGGTCAACTGAGGAAATTTCTGTTGGTTTTCTTTGACGATATCCTGATATACAACCGCACCTAGGAGGAGCACTTGCATCATATAGAGATGTTTTTTATCTTGGAGGGGCAACTTTCTACACTAAGTTGTCCAAGTGTGATATTGGCTTGATGGAGATGCTATACTTAGAGCATATCATTGGGGTGGACAGAGTGAGAGTCCACGAGGAGAAGATCAAGGCCATCAGAGAATGGTCGGAGCCAAAGAATTTGACAAAACTTCGAGGGTTTGTGGGCATTTGTACCTACTACAGGAAGTTCGTCAAAGGATTTTCGCAGCTTGTAGCACCCCTCACAGACCTCACCAAAAAGGGGGCTTTTAGTTGGACTGAGACTGCACAGAGGGCCTTTGACAGGCTCAAGGAGGTGATGAGCAGTTGTCCAGTACTAGCTCCGCCAGACTTCATGCAGTCGTTTGCGTTGGAATGCGCTGTTTCAAGGGAAGGAGTAGGCGAAGTACTAATGTAGGGGGGACACCCCATAGCTTTCGAGAGTCGGAAGCTATTGTCGCATGAGAGGTTGTACCCCATTTACGATAAGGAGATGTTGGTCATCATGCATGCGTTGGCCAAGTTTCGACAGTATCTAGTGGGGAACAGGTTCCGGGTGAGGACAGATCACAACAGCCTCAGATTTTTCCTCGAGCAGAAGCAGCCGCAGGAGAGGCAGCAGAAATGGTTCAGCAAGATCTAGGTATATGACTTTGACATTGAATATGTCAAAGGAAAGAACAACGTAGTGGCAGATGTGTTGTCCCGGAGACCAACATCTCTATCACTGATGAGCATTGACGTTGATTGGAGGGCGCAGTTGCTGGTGGAGTACTCCAAAAACCAATTTGCATGTGAGGTCTTGGATGGGCAGGTAACAGATGACCGGTATAGGGTGATGGATGAGGTCATTTACTATCGTGACCAGATCTTTTTGACAGCAAACTCCCAGTTACAGGAGAATATTTTGCATGCAGCACATGACTCTCCACTCTTAGGGCACCAGGGGTTCACCAATACATACAAGGCCATTAGAGAGAGGTTCTCCTGGAAGGGCCTCAAGGAAAACGTACTCCGGCATGTCAGAGAGTGCGTAGTCTACCAAAAGAACAAGGGAGAGCTGAACCATTCAGCGGGGTTATTGCAGCCACTTCTCATTCTAGAAGGAAAATGGGAAAGCATCTCTATGGTTTTCATCATCAGGTGGAGGAACCTTCCAAATCAGGATGCTACTTGGGAGGGAGAGAATATCTTGCAGCATCCATCTTTGTAGTTGCTTGAGCATAAGAAACATTTTGGCAAGGAGGACTGTAATATTCCAAATTAGCAGTCATCTAATTGGAATATTAATTTTGATTAATTTTTCCTTTTTCCTAATGTTCAACAGAAATAAAGTGGGTAAGGGGACCCACAAATAAACTATGCAGCTAAAGTGCTTTTCTAAAGTCACTAGAGGCAAATATTGAGGCTGTAGTGGGGTCCATGTGGCGACCCACTCGAATGAGGTAGCGTCCGTGTGGAAGCGTGGGAGAGGCAACGCAGTGAGCAGCATAGAGATAGGCCGGAGGAGGAGCAGCGCAGTCTAGGTGGGCCCAATGGAACGTTGGAGGCTCAGCTTGGACAAAAGAGAATGAGAGAAACTCATTCGTCATTCATTCATCATCTATTTTCTGTCTGATTGATTGTAGCACGCTTGAGTTGTTTAGCCGAGTCTGCAAATGTTGTTTAGCACAGTGATTTCTGAGCAGAGATCTCAATCACTACCTCGGGGGACTTCGAGTAACCGCTCAAGAGAGGAGTACCATCTAATTTTGGAGGAGTTTGCAATAAGACATTCCAGGTATACGCAGTCCCTTCAGGATAACGGATAGCCCATCTTGACTGCGCAGTCCAGTTGAGGAGAGGTGCTGGGAAGTAGGGAGGAAGAAAAGATTTTAGGCAGAGTTTCGAAGGGGAGACAAACCACCTCCTACCAGGGATTTGGGGCAGAATTTCAAAGGCACTTTGCAGCATTTCAACCAAAGAACCGATTCACCTAGCAGAGCAGCGTGCCAAGCCAAAGGGGGCTATTTTCAGGGGTTAGGGTTCAAAGCCCAGAGTTTTCTGAGCATAGGAACAAGCCCAACTTGCAGTCCATTTCCAACCAACAGCAACAGTTCCAGCTCTGGCAGCACAGAGAAGGAGCCACGCAGAGCAACAGGTCAGCAGTGTTTTTGTCCAGGTTTGAGCAATCTCTGAGCCTGTCTTGTGCAGCCCCAGGTGCCATCTTTCCAAGCACCATACTGTACTCTTTCCCACAAAAACATTAATAAAATGTCTCAGATAATTTTGGCTCCATTCATGGTGTTTTAATAGTATTTCTTGTTTTGTTGTATTTTTTAGTCTTATGTGCTTTCTATTGTTGTTTGTTCCAATGTTGCACGAAGCGGGGACGTTTTTTGGAAGCGGATATGCAGAAGTGTCATTTCCCAAAAATCTAGGAAGCGAGCATCTCAGAACCGTCTAGGAGGTGATGAGCAGTTGTTCGGTACTAACCCTGCCAGACTTCACGCAGTCGTTTTTTCTGGAATGTGCTGCTTCAAGGGAAGGAGTAGGCGCAGTACTAATGCAGGGGGGACACCCCATAGCTTTCGAGAGTCGGAAGCTATTGTCTCATGAGAGGTTGTACCCCATTTACGATAAGGAGATGTTGGTCATCATGCATGCGTTGGCCAAGTTTCGGCAGTATCTAGCGGGGAATAGGTTCTGGGTGAGGACAGATCACAACAGCCTCAGATTTTTCCTCGAGCAGAAGCAGCCACAGGAGAGGCAGCAAAAATGGTTCAGCAAGATCTAGGTATATGACTTTGACATTGAGTATGTCAAAGGAAAGAACAACGTAGTGGCAGATGTGTTGTCCCGGAGACCAACATCTCTTATCACTGATGAGAATTGACGTTGATTGGAGGGCGCAATTGCTGGTGTACTCCAAAAACCAGTTTGCATGTGAGGTGTTGGATGGGCAGGTAACAGATGACCGGTACAGGGTGATGGATGAGGTCATTTGCTACCATGACCGAATCTTTTTTACGGCTAACTACCAGTAACTAGAGAATATTTTGCATGCAGCACATGACTCTCCACTCTTAGGGCACCAAGGGTTCACCAAGACATACAAGGCCATTAGAGAGAGGTTCTCCTAGAAGGGCCTCAAGGAAAACGTACTCTGGCATGTCAAAGAGTGCGTAGTCTGCCAGAAGAACAAGGGAGAGCTGAACCATTCAGCAGGGTTATTGCAGCCACTTCTCATTCCGGAAGGAAAATGGGAAAGCATCTCTATGGTTTTCATCATCAAGTGGAGGAACCTTCCAAATCAGGATGCTACTTGGGAGGGAGAGAAGATCCTGCAGCATCCATCTTTGCAGTTGCTTGAGCACAAGAAACATTTTGGTGAGGAGGACTGTAATATTCCAAATTAGCAATCTGCTAATTCGAATATTAATTTTGATTAATTTTTCATTTTTCCTAATGTTTAGCAGGAATAAAGTGGGTAAGGGGACCCACAAATAAACTATGCAGCTAAAGTGCTTTCCTAAAGTCACTAGAGGCATATATAGAGGCTGTAGTGGGGTCCATGTGGCCACCCACTCGTTTGAGGCAGCGTCCTTGTGGAAGCGTGGGAGAGGCAGTGCAGTGGGCAGCGTAGTGAGTAGCGTAGAGATAGGCCGGAGGAGGAGCATCACAGTCTAGGTGGGCCCAAGGGAACGTTGGAGGCTCAGCTTGGACAAAAGAGGATGAGAGAAACTCATTCCTCATTCATTCATCACCTATTTTTTGTCTGATTGACTGTAGCATGCTTGAGTTGTTTAGCTGAGTCTGCAAATGTTGTTTAGCACAGAAATTTCCGAGCAGAGATCTCAACTGCTACCTCGCGGGACTTCGAGTGACCGCTCAAGACAAGAGTACCATCTGATTTTGGGAGGAGTTTGCAGTAAGACATTCCAGGCATACGTAGTCCCTTCAGGACAGCGGATAGTGCATCTTGAATGCACAGTCCAGTTGAGGAGAGGTGTTGGGAAGTAGGGGGGAAGAGAAGATTTCAGCTGGAGTTTCGGAGGGGTGACTAACCACCTCCTACTAGGGATTTCGGGCAGAATTTCAGAGGCACTTTCCAGCATTTTAGCCAAAGAACCGATTCACCCAGCAAAGCAGCGTGCCAAGTCAAAGGGGGTTATTTTCTGGGGTTGGGGTTCAAAGCTCGAAATTTCCTGAGCATAGGAGCAGGGCCAACTCGCAGTCCATTTCCAACCAACAGCAACAGCTCCAGCTCTGGCAACGCATAGAAGGAGCCACGCAGAGCAACAAGTCAGCAGTGTTTTGTCCAAGTTTGAGCAATATCTGAGCCTGCCTTGTGCAGCACCAGGTGCCATCTTTCCGAGCACCATATTGTACTCTTTCCCACAGAAATATTAATAAAATGGCTCCGATAATTTTGGCTCCATTCATGGTGTTTTAATATCATTTCTTGTTTTGTTGTAGTTTTTAGTCTTGTGTGCTTTCTATTGCTGTTTGTTCCAATGTTCCACGAAGTGGGGACGTTTTTTGGAAGCGGATACGCAGAAGCGTCATTTCCCAAAAATATAAGAAGTGAAGTGTCTCGGAACCGTCTACTATATATATATATATATATTTATATTTTTTTTTGCATTTATATTAAAAAAAAATCCAAAATACCAAACTAGTTGTAGAAGATATGAAAACATGCATATTTGTTTACAAATCAAGATAGATATGGCATCCATTGTACATCAATGGTTAATTATTTGAGCATCAACCACTAGATTCTAGATTCTTCTCCTCTTGTCTCGCCTTTGCCTCTACCTCGATTGTCCAGGGATATTAGTCAACATTTCCCAATTTTAATCAAACTACCTAATCTAAGCCTTAAAATGTGGTGGAGAAAGCTTAGCATGCATGATCAATGATTTTGACTTGATTGAAAGGTAATTTTTTGCTAAGGCCATGACAAAGGAGTTCTTCAATTAACACCACCAACACTAAGGTACATGAGCACATAGAGGGTTTGGTGATCTTGATTAAATGCCAATCACATACCCTCATACATGATATAATCTCATGAAAAGCCACAATATCATTGATCCTGAATTCCTTAAAACTGTTAAGTCTGTTGAATTTTGAATAGGATATGAAATTCTATTTTCTCCATATGACGCCCGATGGGGCTGGAACCACCCTCAAAAATCCTGAATCATTTCATGGCAATGTTAAAAATTTAAGTAAAGGATGAAAATGAAAGATAAAGGATAATGTCTCTTTTACTTTAAAAATTTAACATTACCATTACGGGGCATCTAGGAAGCATCTAAGGAGCACCAAGGGAGCACCTTGGGAGTGTCTAGGAAGCCCCATCCCAACTTAAGTCAAAGAATTTTTTTAAAACAATTTAGAACCCCCGCGGAACTGCCCATATCCCTCTGGATCCACTGGCGATCCACGGGGATCCGTGCCCAATCCTCCATGAATCCCCAATGGATCCTTTTCTGGGTTCGCAAATCGGGAATCCAGAACCGCAGATCGGGCTTGTGTCATTCCAGATTTCCAGGAATCGCCTCAAAACAGCGGAACCGCGTATCTGATTTTCGGATCCGCGGTTCCGTCAAAGGATCGCCCAAGGATCGGTACGTGACATGGTTCCGACCTTGGATCCTTGGGGGGGGGATCGTGCAACACTGGTTTTTTCCCAATTTGGGATATTACAGGAGGATTTGGGAGAAGATTTGGTGGAAAGTTTTGTGGGAAATTGTCCCCACATGGGTTACCACCCATATACATTTGTCATTCCATCATAAAATTCGAATTTGACACATAAGGGAAGAAGAAAATGATGTCCACTTGCCAGAAATCGATTTTTCCACTTAGCATTGGAGCTCCATTTATCAAATTCGAATTTGCTCTGTGATGTCCTCCCTCTCACCACTTAACATTTGGTTCTTCATTGAAATTTTCTCTCATTCTCTTATATAAGTGAACCTTCGGCTCTCATTTGTGATCATGTTATGAGCTATTGGGCATGAGGAAACTCTGCCATTTTGTACTTGAATATTAATAAAATCAAGACTTTGGAGTTACAAAGCAGATGTTCTCTTGGCGTTATGAGATGATTCTTTTCCATGTTTTTGCTTATTATTTTTGTATTTTCTTATATGTTTAATCTATGTTAATTCATATTTTCCATATAGCGTGGATTGGTGCATGCAATCTATCTTACATGTGTCATTGATTTAGAGCATTACCTTAGAAGTAAGTTACTAAGGCATTTTAGGTGGAATGCTTAGTTTATCTTGTTTCATTTTGATGTTCTAATCCTCTTGTGAGTTAACATTTGATTTCAAGTGTGTAGGGAAGACCCATTTTTACATTGTGTACAGAAATTCCATCCGAACATGGGAAAAATCTCAAATAGGCTCACTCACTCCAAGACTGACTAGAATCCAGGACTCAACATTCTCCAACTCCAAGTTTTGCATCCAACGAGAACCAAAAGGGAGTGTCCTTTTCTCTAAGCTACTTGATCATGAAATTTCAATTTTAAAAACCAAAATATTTCCTTTGTGGAGCATTTTAAAGTCAACAAGTATGAGGGTTCACGTAATATCCCTTTTCAGGGATATCCCTCAAACACAAGCAAACTCCAACCAGAGATGGACTGGGAGGGCATTTACCAGATATTTCACCTCTGAAAAGAGGGTGAGATTCGGAGGCTACTGGCCCTTTCCAGACTGTCTAAGAGTATGGGAAAAACACACCAAGTGATATACTATCTGGAATGCTCAAAGAGAGAAATAACAGTAGTGCAAGCATACAATAGAATACGTAGAACATGTAACAGATACTCAAAAATATAGAGAGAAAGCTAAGCCATTTTATTATACTGAGAATAGAAATGAGTACAATAGGTGATCAGAGTGATGGCACCTAGACTTGCACCAGGAAAGTGAAGAAAAGCTCTCAGAATGACAAGGAAATGGCTGCTCTCTGATCTGCGTCCAAGCTGCCGGAGAACTGTTGCGCTGCTGCTACTTCTGGAACCAAAATGAGTATTTGGGGCTGCTTCCCTACTCAGAAAAAGTTGAAACTATGGAATCCACCCCTGCTCACCAAACCCAGAAAAGCCCAGAAAGCAATTCTGAAATGTCCGACCCCCCGAAAATCACCCCCTTGAGGATCTACGCTATCCTCCAAGGCTCTGCTTTGAGGCTGAATGGAATCCACCAAAATATTGCCTTAAACTCTGCCAAAATCCTCCAATAGGCAAGGGCTAGCCCCTGGCTCAATCTCAAAGCTCGAAACCTCCAAAAGAAACCCAGTCTGGAGCTCCCAAGAAATGGACTGCGTCCTCCCTCTCAATACTGCATAGTCACTAGATGCCAAGCTCCACCTCCAAGCCTCAACTCGATCGTCCTGCAGAAATACTGATGGGACCACCTCACCCGAGCAGGCACTCAAAGTCCCCCGGGGCTGAGGGTGAGATCTCCGAACGGAGACACTCGGTGCACTAAATAGTGTTGCACACTAGCTAAACAAGCAACGTGCTCAAGAAGTCGAAGTGACCAGCTCAATATCATAAACATCGAATGACCAAAATGAGGAGGCTCTCCTATCTTTATAGCGTTGGCCTCTCTCAAACCCTAAGGCCCACCTCCTCCAATGTAGCCTCCCTTTGCCACATGCTCAACTCAACCTGTGTAGTCCCTCCATGTGGTCTACGTGGGTCCCCTCTCTACGTGGTCTCTTGGCCCCCTTGGCTCACTTAAGTTACAACGTTGTGCCTTACTAGGGAGTGCACTTTATTTTTAGAGTGAGTTATGTCCCCCTTCTACTCACTTTTATTTATAATTTAGCTACATAAGGTGAAATTGACCAAAATCGATATTTCCAATTAGCCATTGCTAATTGGGAATATTACAGTCTCCCCCGGCAAAATGTTGCTTGACCCCAAGCAACTGTAGTGATGGATGCTGCAAGATCTTCTCACTCTCCCAAGTGGCATCCTCATCCGGCAAATTCTTCCACCTCACCAAGAACTCCCGGATTGTCCTGTTCCGCAACTGCCTCTCTTTGGTATCAGTAATGGCCTCGGGCTATAACACCAAATGCCCTTCATCATCTGTAGGCGGTAGCTCCTCTGTCACTGTCACCTGCTGCCCCAATGCCTTCTTTAGGCATGATACATGGAAAATTGTAATATCCCGTTTCGGGGATATTTCTAAAACATGGCAAACTCCAACCAGAGATGAATTGGGAGGGCATTTACTAGATATGCCGCCTCTGAAAAGAGGACGAAATCCGGAGGCTACCTGGCCCTTTCCAGACTCTGTCTAAGAGTGTGAGATAAACACACCAAGTGGTATAGAACTAGAATGCCCGGAAATATATGAAGATAACAGTGCAGCAGACATACAATAGCATAGAAAGAATGTACGACAAATCTTCCAGAAATATAGAGAGAGAATGCTGAGACATTTTATTAATCTGAGAAATATAATGAAGTACAATAGGTGATCAAAGTGATGCCACCTAAACTTGCTCAAGGCAAGTGAAGAAATACTCTCAGAATACACAAGAAATGGTTGCTCTCTGAACTGCGTCCCAGCTACTAGAAAACTGCTGTGTAGCTACTACTGCTGGAATGAACTGAAGACTAGGGGTTGTTCCCCTTGCCAGAATGAGATGAAAATCTGGAATCCTCCACTACTCACCAATCTTGACAAAACCCAGAAACCATATTAGAAATGGCTGACCCCCGAGAAATACCCCTTGGGGAATTACGCTAGCCTCCAAGGCTTTGCACAGAGGCTGAATACGAATGACTGAAATGTCGCCTCAAACTACACCAAAATCCTCCCAAAGGCAAAGGCTGACCCTCTGCTCAATCTCCCGGCACAAACCCCTGCAAAAATCCCAAACCGGAGCTCATCCTGGATGGACTGCGTCCTCCCTCTCAATGACTGCGCAGTCTCTCTGAATGCTCAGCTCCGCAAAAAAACCAGACACCAAAACCTCCCGCAAAATGCTGAAGAAAATACCTTGCTCAAGTAGGCACTCGAAGTCTCCCGAGGCTAAGGGCGAGATCTCCGATCGGAGACACTCAACGCACTAAACAGTGTTGCAGACAGGCTAAACAGCCAGCGTGCTCAAGAAGTCAAAACAACCAGATCAATATCATCAACAACGAATCAATGAAATGAGGAGGTTCCTCCCTCTTTTATAATGTTGGCCTTCCTCCAAAACCCTAAGGCCTATCTCCTCAACGTAGCCTCCCTCTTGCCACGTCCTCATCCTCATCTGCGCAGTCTCTTCTAGAGCATACGTGGGCCCCCTCTCTACGTGGTGCTTGGCCCCCCTTAGCTCCTTTTAAGTCACAACGTTGTGCTACTAGGGAGTGTGTTTTATTCCACAAGTGAGTTAGACCCTCTCCACTCACTTTTTTATTTATTAATAAACTATAGACGGCAAAATTGAGCAAAATCAAATATTCCAATTAGCCACTGCTAAATAGGAATATTACAGTCTCCCCCGGCAAAATGTTGCTTGTCCTCAAGCAACTGAAGTGATGGATGCTGCAATATCTTCTCACTCTCCCAAGTGGCATCCTCATTCGGCAAATTCTTCCACCTCACCAAGAATTCCCGGACTATCCTGCTCCATAGCTACCTCTCCCTGGTATCAATAATAGCCTCTGGTTACAACACCAAATGCCCCTCATCATCCGTGGGTGGTAGCTCATTTGTCACTGTCACCTGCTGCCCCAGTGCCTTCTTCAGGCATGATACATGAAAAACGTTATGGATCTTGTTGCCTTGGGGCAACTCCAACTCATACGCAACCTGTCCAATCCTGCGTATCACCCTGTATGGCCCGTAAAAGCGGGGCTTGAGCTTTTCAGCTCCCTTCTGCTTCAGTGATGACTGTCGGTATGGTTGTAATCGTAGGTAGACCAAGTCCCCTACCTCAAACTGTCTCTCCACCCGACCTCTATCAGCATACAACTTCTGCTGGTTTTGTGTTGTAGCCATATTATCCTTGAGAGCTAGGAGAATGTCCTGACTCTCTTGGATCCAAATCTTGGCTCTAGGAGCCTTGCTAGCGCCGAACATCACATCAACAAAAGATAAAGAATGATACCCATACAAAGCATAAAATGGTGACATACCAATGGACATGTGATGTGTCGTGTTATAGCAGTACTCCCCCAGATGCAACCACTTCAGCCATGCTCGCTGCGGCCCACTGACATAGTTATGAAAGTAGCCCTCAAGCCACTTGTTAACTATCTCCGTCTGTCCATCCGTCTTTGGGTGATAACTGGTACTCGGTGTCAACTCCGTCCCCACTAACCGGAAAAGCTCCTGCCAAAATCCGCCCATGAAGCAGCTGTCCCTGTCACTGACGATGGTCTTAGGAAGACCATGCACCCTGAAAACCTCCCTGAAGAACAACTTGGCCACTTGTGCTGCTGTGTAGTGCGCGGATATGGCAAAAAAATGTGCATACTTTGTCAGTCGATCAACAACGACAAAGATACAATCCTTGCCCTGCACCATGGGCAACCCTGTGATGAAGTCCATCGAGATACTCTCCCATTTCCCCTCCGGAATGGGAAGAGGCTGCAATAATCCTGCGGGATGGCTCATCTCCCCCTTGTTCCTTTGGCAAACATCGCACTCCCTGATGTGCTGGAGTACGTCCTCCTTGAGGCCCTTCCATGAGAACCTCTCTCTAATGGCCCTGTAGGTTTTGGTAAACCCTTGATGGCCCACCAATGGTGAATCATGTGATGCCTGGAGTATCTTCTTCTTGAGCTGAGATCCCTTAGTCAAGAAGATCCTGTCCCTGTAGTAGATGATCTCATTGACCACCCTGTACTTGTCATCCGCCACCTGTCCATCCCTAACCTCACATGCAAATTTGTCCTTGGAGTACTCCACTAAAAGTCGAGCCCTCCATTGTATCCAAGCTCATAAGAGATAACGTGGCTGGTCGACGTGAAAGGGCATCTGCTACCACGTTATTCTTACCCTTGACATACTCAATGTCAAAGTCATATGCTTGGATCTTACTGATCCACTTCTGCTGCCTCTCCTGTAGTTGCTTCTGCTCCAAAAAGAACCTGAGGCTGCTGTGATAAGTCCTCACCCTGAACCTGTTCCCTAGCAAATACTATCAGAATTTGGCCAATGCATGCATAATGGCCAACATCTCCTTTTCGTATATAGAATACAACCTCTTGTGTGGAAGGAGCTTCCGGCTCTCAAAGGCTATAGGGTGTCCTCCCTGCATCAATACTGCGCCGATCCCCTCTCCCGACGCATCACACTCCAAAACAAATGGTTGCGTAAAATCCGGCAATGCAAGCACTGGGCAGCTACTCATCACCTCCTTAAGCCTGTCAAAGGCTCGCTGTGCTGTATCCGACCAACTGAATGCCCCCTTCTTTGTCAAATCTGCAAGGGGTGCAACAAGCTGTGAGAAACTCTTGACGAACTTCACAGCAGCAGGCCATGTGTATCCAGATCCTCATAGGATTAGAAATCACGTTCTGTAACCGGCCAATCTCTGATGGCCCTGATCTTCTCCTCATGGAATCTGACTCCATCCACTCCAATAATGTGACCCAAATACAACATCTCCGTCATCCGAAGAGCTTAGCATAGAACTGTTGCTCTTCCAAGATATGTAATACTGCCTCTATATGCTGGAGATTCTCCTCCCAAGTCCTGCTATATATGAGTATGTCATTGAAAAAGACCAATACAAACTTCCTCAGATGACTGCGGAAGATATGGTTCATGCAAGACTGAAAAGTGGCTAGGGCATTGGTTAGCCCGAAGGGCATAACCAGAAACTCGAAATGCCCATAATGACACCTGAAGGCGGTCTTGGGAATGCCCTGTTCCCTCACGCGAATCTGATGGTACCCTGATCTCAAATCAATCTTTGAGAAGAACTTGGCTCCTCTCAGCTCATCCATCAACTCATCGATCCTGGGTATAGGATACCTGTTCTTCAGGGTCTTCTTGTTTAGGGCCCTGTCGTCAATACACATCCTCAAGGTGTTGTCCTTCTTCTTCACCAACATCACGGAAGAAGCAAACGGACTCGTGCTCATTTTGATGTGCCTAAGAGCTAGCAACTCCTGGATGGCCCGCTCAATCTCATCTCGATAGGCTTTGGGATGCCTATAGGGGGTAGTAATCACTGCCTGAATGCCCTGCTCAAGCTCAATGGTGTGCTTGAATCCTCGATCCGGTGGCCGACCTGGTGGTATATCCCAAACACTGCATCATGCCTGTCAAGGATGGTCTGTATATCAGGATGAACTGCCTGACCGGTGGTCCTTGCCTCTGATGCCCGCAACTCAACCGCCCACTCTATGTCTCCCTTCCGGAAATCTGCCTCCATCCGGTGTGCTCAAACCGTCTAAGGTGGGTAAGTGTGCATCCCGCGGATCTTCTCGTGCTTCCCAGTCTTCTTATCATCCCACTCCATCTCTAAGGCCTCCCAATCTGTGGTGACCTTCCCCAGAGTAATCAACCACTGAACACCCAATACCACATTGGTATCCGGTATGTTGACCACAAAAAAGTGATCTAACACGCTGGTAGGTAACGCATCTTCACCGCCAATCCCTCGGAACACACTGCACACACCGCATCGCCCAGCCTGGACCTGCAAATTTAGTCTGCCAGCTCTCTGGTCAGATACCTTCCTCCTCATTTCACTCATCTCTAGTGGTAGACATCAATGAAGGTTGTTACTCCCATTGGTCAACCAAAAATTTGCATACTCGCCACACCGCACGTCCCTTCGTACGTCAGCCGTCATATTCTGGGGAACTCCCTCGCAATGCCGCAAGGGTCCCCCTCTCTGTGGTGCAAAAGCCGCACCTCCCTGCACTGGAAGTGGAGGCAACTCAGATCCCGGTCAGTCACTCATTCCTCGCCCTCCGTCATCCTCCTGCATCTCAAAGACCTCACCTAAGTGTGCTTTGCTGCCAAGACACCTATGCCCTAGTGCCCATGGTTCAGCCAAGTAAAGCATTGGCCAAGTTTTCCTTCAGCTCTCCACTATCATCCATCTGGGCCCGTCCTGGATTCCCCTTCGGAGGTGTAATCCTCACATCCTTCCCCTTGGGCTGGAAGCCCTGTCTCTGGGGGTAAGGTGTCCGAGTCCTAGGCAATGCATCCTGTAAATCCCTGGTCCTGCTAATAGCATCCTGGAGTGTAGCTGGTCTAGTAGATCTGACTAGACCCCGAAGTGGCTCTGCTAGCCCCTCCACAAACATATAGATCATCCGTGCTGCGGATAGATCTGGCACCATCACTGAAACCCTCAAGAAATCTGCAATGTATGTCTTTGGGCTCCCAGTCTGCTTGAGCCTCGTCAGCTCAACAAAGTGCTGTTCCGGATCCCTCCGGTCAAATCGCTCCATCAACCTCCTGGTAAACTCGGCATATGTCATCACTGTAGAATTTCCGAGTGTAACCATCCCATGGAATCAACAGTCCTGGGCCTCACCATCCAAATGTAATGTCGCCACCTTGATGGCGTCCGTCTCCGACATCTGGTTAAGCTGGAAATAGATATCTAGCTTCTCCACCCAAGACTTTGTCGAACTATTTGATGAGCCATCAAACATGGGCAAATGGAATCTGCTAGATGTGTGGTGGGTATCTCCATCATGATAATGTCGGTGCCCTCTATGATGGTCGCGGGGTCTACTATCCCGCTGGAGCTGAACAAAATCTCGAAATGAGAGAGCATCCCTGAACTCCTGCCCATAGGCCTGATACTCTGCAAAATATTCGCCCATGTGTCTGGGCTCTGCCTCCTGCTGGGCTCCTGCCCCTGTGTCTGCTCCCAGGAAAGTGGGCATGGTAGAGCATGTAGGTGCACATGAAGCCATCGGCTGAGTAGTATCACGCTGAGCAGCACCATGCTCTGGCAAATGGTGGGATGTACTTGATCCCTCACCTACCTGGAATACCCGTGGGGTCTCACGCTGTCTAGCCTCTACAGTGGTGAACCTCTGACCCATCACCTCAATCTGCCTCGCTAAATCCTGCACCGATTTGAGGAGTGCCTCCCCAAACTGTTTGACCTCAGTGTCATCTGCCATCGGCTCTCTTTGCTCTGAATCTAACACAGGCTCCTCCTGCTCTGCATCTGTCACAGGCTTCTCCTGCTCTGTGTCCACCACCCGAACACAGTCTCCCTCTCCGTAGGTGTTCTCCAACCTACGCTCACAATCTCTGTACTTCCTGCCCTGTAACAAATATATGGTCTCTTCCCTGGTGTCATAGACAACTAGCTCCACAGGCTGAGCCAGAACTATGCTCTGATACCACTGTAATATCCCGTTTCGGGGATATTTCTAAAACACGGCAAACTCCAACCAGAGTTGGACTGGGAGGGCATTTACCGGATATGCTGCCTCCGAAAAGAGGACGAAATCCGGAGGCTACTTGGCCCTTTCCAGATTCTGTCTAAGAGTGTGAGATAAACACACCAAGTGGTATAGAACTAGAATGCTCGGAAATATATGAAGATAACAGTGCAGCAGACATACAATAGCATAGAAAGAATGTATGACAAATCTTCCAGAAATATAGAGAGAGAATGCTAAGCCATTTTATTAATCTGAGAAATATAATGAAGTACAATAGGTAATCAGAGTGATGCCACCTAAACTTGCTCAAGGCAAGTGAAGAAATACTCTCAGAATACACAGGAAATGGCTGCTCTCTGAACTACGTCCCAGCTGCTGGAAAACCGCCGTATAGCTGCTACTGCTGGAATGAACTGAAGACTAGGGGTTGTTCCCCTTGCCGGAATGAGATGAAAATCTGGAATCCTCTACTACTCACCAATCTCGGCAAAACCTAGAAACCATATCAAAAATGGTTGACCCCCGAGAAATACCCCCTTGGGGAATTACGCTGGCCTCCAAGGCTCTGCGCAGAGGCTGAATTGGAATGAATGAAATGCCACCTCAAACTCCACCAAAATCCTCCCAAAGGCAAAGGCTGACCCTCTGCTCAATCTCCCGGCACAAACCCCTGCAAAAATCCCAAATCGGAGCTCCTCCTGGATGGACTGCATCCTCCCTCTCAATGACTGCGCAGTCTCTCTGAATGCTCAACTCCGCAACAAAACCAAACACCAAAACCAACCGCAAAATGCTGAAGAAAATACCTTGCCCGAGTAGGCACTCGAAGTCCCCCAGGGCTAAGGGCGAGATCTCCGACCGGAGACACTCAACGCACTAAACATTGTTGCAGACAGGCTAAATAGCCAGCGTGCTCAAGAAGTCAAAACGACCAACTAAATATCATCAACAACAAATCAATTAAATGAGGAGGCTCCTCCCTCTTTTATAATGTTGGCCTTCCTCCAAAACTCTAAGGCTTATCTCCTCAATGTAGCCTCCCTCTTGCTACGTCCTCATCCTCATCTGTGCAGTCTCTTCTAGAGCATACGTGGGCCCCCTTTCTACGTGGTTCTTGGCCCCCCTTAGCTCCCTTTAAGTCACAACATTGTGCTACTAGGGAGTGTGCTTTATTCCACTAAGTGAGTTAGACCCTCTCCACTCACCTTTTTATTTATTAATAAACTATAGACGGCAAAATTGAGCAAAATCGAATATTCCAATTAGCCACTGCTAATTAGGAATATTACAAAAATGTTATGAATCCTGCTGCCTTGGGGCAGCTCCAACTCATAAGCAACCTGTCCAACCCTGCGTACCACCCTGTATGGCCCATAAAAACGGGGCTTGAGCTTCTCAGCTCCCTTCTGCTTCAGTGACGACTGTCAGTATGGCTGCAAACGTAGGTAGACCAAGTCCCCTACCTCAAACTATCTCTCCACCCGACCCTGGTCGGCATATAGATTCTGCTCGTTCTACGTTGTAGCCATGTTATCCTTGAGAGCTTGGAGAATGTCCTGACTCTCTTGGATCCAATCTTTGGCTCTCGGAGCCTTGCTAGCACCAAACATCACATCAACAAAAGATAAAGAATGATATCCATACAAAGCATAGAACGGAGACATACCGATGGATATGTGATGTGTGTTGTTGTAGCAGTACTCCCCTAGATGCAGCCTCTTCAACCATGCTCTCTGCTGCCCATTGACATAGTTACGCAAGTAGCCCTCCAGCCACTTGTTAACTATCTCTGTCTGCTCGTCTGTCTGTGGGTGGTAGCTGATACTCGGTGTCAACTCTGTCCCCACCAGTCGGAAAAGCTCCTGCCAGAATCCGCCCATGAAGCGGTTGTCCCTGTCATTGATAATAGTCTTGGGAAGACCATGTAACCTGAAGATCTCTCTGAAGAACAGCTCTGCCACCTGTGCTGCTGTATAGTGTGCGGATATGGCGAAAAAGTGTGCATACTTCATCATCCGATCAACGACGATGAATATATAGTCCTTGCCCTGCACCATGGGAAACCCTGTGATGAAGTCCATCGAAATGCTCTCCCATTTCCCCTCCGGAATGGGAAGAGGCTGCAACAAACCTGCTGGATGGCTCATCTCTCTCTTGTTTCGCTGGCAAACGTCACACTCCCTGATATGCTGGAGTACGTCCTCCTTCAGGCCCTTCCATGAGAACCTCTCTCTGATGGCCCTGTAGGTTTTGGTAAACCCCTGATGGTCGAACAATGGTGAATCATGTGATGCCTGTAATATCTTCTTCTTGAGCTGAGAGCCCTTAGTCAAGAAGATCTGATCCCTGTAGTAGATGATCTCATCTATCACCCTATATCATCTATCACTTGACCATCCAGAACCTCACAAGCAAACCTGTCCTTGGAGTACTCCACCAAAAGTCGAGCCCTCCAATCTGTATCTAGACTCATCAGAGACAACATGGCAGGTCTACATGAAAGTGCATCAGCTACCACGTTGTTCTTCCCCTTGACATACTCAATGTCAAAGTCATAGGCCTAGATCTTGCTGACCCACTTCTGCTGCCTCTCCTGTAGCTGCTTCTGCTCCAAAAAGAACCTGAGGCTGTTGTGATCAGTCCTCACCCTGAACCTGTTACCCACCAGGTACTGCCGGAATTTGGCCAATGCATGCATAATGGCCAGCATCTCCTTGTCGTATATAGCATACAACCGCTGATGGGGAAGGAGCTTCCAGCTCTCATAGGCTATAGGGTGGCCTCCCTGCATCAACACTACGTCGATCCCCTCTCCCGACGCATCACACTCCAAAACAAAAGGCTGCGTAAAATCCAGCAACGCAAGCACTGGGCAGCTACTCATAACCTCCTTGAGCCTGTCAAAGGCTCGTTGCGCTGTATCTGTCCAACTGAATGCCCCTTTCTTCGTCAGATCTATCAGGGGTGCAGCGAGCTGAGAGAAACTCTTGACGAACATCCTGTAATAAGTACAGATACCAATAAATCCTCGAAGCTCCGTTACGTTTCTCGGCTCTGGCTAATCTTTGATGGCCCTGATCTTCTCCTCGTGGACTCTCACTACGTCCACCCCTATGATGTGTCCCAAGTACAGCATCTCCGTCAACCCAAACTCACATTTGGAGAGCTTAGGATAGAACTGCTGCTCCTCCAAAACATGCAGTACTGTCTCTAGATGTTGAAGATGTTCCTCCCAAGTCCTATTGTATATAAGGATATCATCAAAGAAGACCAACACAAACTTCCTTAAGTGACTGCAGAAGATGTGATTCATGCACGACTGGAAGGTAGCTGGTGTGTTGGTTACCCCAAAGGGCATCACCAAGAACTCGAAGTGGCCATAATGACACCTGAAAGCGTTCTTGGGAATGTCCTGGTCCCTCACACGAATCTGATGGTACCCGGATCTCAAATCAATCTTTGAGAAGAACTGTGCTCCCCTCAACTCATCCATCAGCTCATCAATCCTCGGTATAGGGTACCTGTTCTTCAGGGTCTTTTTGTTCAGGGCCCTATAATCAATGCACATCCTCAATGTGCCGTCCTTCTTCTTCACCAATACCACAAAAGAAGCAAAAGGATTGGTGCTCGGTCGAATGTGTCCAAGAGCCAGCAACTCCTGGATGGCCCACTCAATCTCATCCCGATAGGCCTTAGGATGCCTATAGGAGGTGGTAATAACGGACTGAATGCCCTGCTCTAACTCTATAGAGTGCTCAAACCCCCGATCCGGTGGCTGCCCTGGCGGAATCTCCCCAAACACCATGGCATAACTATCAAGGATGGACTGTATCTCTGGATGCACTGTCTGCCCTGTAGTCCCTGCCTCTGATGCACGCAGCTCTACTGCCCACTCTATGTCTCCCTTCCGGAAGTCTGCCTCCATCCGGTGAGCTGAAACAGTCTGACGCAGATATGTGTGCTAACCCCGTATCCTCTCATGCCTCCTGGTCTTCTCATCATCCCACTCCATCTCCAAGGCCTTCCAATCCGTGGTGACCTTCCCTAGAGTGATAAGCCATACACCCAATATCAAGTTGGTGTTCGGAATGTTGACCACGAAAAAGTGGTCAGTCAATGTGTAGGTGCCCATCGTCACTGACAACTTTGGAACATATCGGGCACACTGCATAGCCTGATCTCCTGGGACCAAGACTGAAAACCCATCGAAGCTCTCTATCTGTATGCCTCACTGCTCTACCTTCTGTGCATCGATGAAGTTGTGGGTTGCCCCACTGTCCACTAGTACTAACACTCGTTGCCCACGTACTGTCCCACGTATTCGCAGGGTCAAGTACTTGGGAACTCCTCGCAATGCTGCAAGGGTCCCTCCAATAGGTGCAAAGGTCACACCTCCTACTCCTGGGGGTGGAGGTGGCAAAGGATCCTGCGCTGCATGACTGCCTCCTGCCTCCACGTCATCATCCTCATCTTCTTCCCCGCTACTCTCGGAGAAGACCTCAATAAAATGTGCTTTTCTAGCAGCACATCTGTGTCCTGGCACCCACGGCTCCTGACAGGTAAAGCACAACCTCTTCTTCTTCAACTCCCCCCTGGCATCATCATCTAGCTGTATCCGACCCTGATTCCCCTTCGGAGGCAGAATCCTCACATCCTTCCCCTTTGGCTGGAAAGCCCGTCTCTGGGGGTAAGGTGTCCTGGTCCTGGGTAAGGCATCCTGCAAAATCCCGAGTCCTACCAATGGCGTCCTGGAGTGTGGCTGGTCTAGTGGATCTGACTAGACCCCGAAGTGGCTCTGCTAACCCCTCAACAAACATGTAGATCATCCGAATTGCAGATAGATCTAGCACCATCACTGAAATCCTCAGGAAATCCGCAATATACGTCTCTGGGCTCCCGGTCTGTTTGAGCCTCGTCAGCTCAACAAGGTGCTCCTCTGGATCCCTCCAGTCAAATCTCTCTATCAACCTCCGAGTGAACTCGACATAGGTAGTCACTGTGGAATGCCCGAGTGTAACCATCCCATGGAACCACCAGTCCTGAGCCTCGCCATCCAAATGTAGCGTGGCCACCTTGATGGCCTCCGTCTTTGCCATCTGGTTGAGTTGGAACTATATGTCCAGCTTCTCCACCCACGACTTTGCCGAACTGTTTGATGAACCATCAAACATAGGCAAATGGAATCGACTCGCTGTATGCTGGGTGTCTCCATCATGATAATGCTGGTGCCCTCTGTGATGGTCACGGGGTCTGCTGTCCCGCTGGAGCTGAACAAAGTCTCTGAATGAAAGGGCATCCCTGAACTCCTGCCCATATGCCTGGTACTCAACAAAATAATCACCCATGTGGCCAGGCTCTGGCTCCTGCTGTGCTCCTGCCCCTGTGTCTGCACCCAGAAAAGTGGGCATAGTGGAACGTGTGGGTGCATGTGATGCCTGGTGCGGAGTGGCATCTCGCTCCTGCAAATGGTGGGATGTGCCCGACCCTTCACCAACATGGAAACCCCTTGGGGTTTCACGCTGTCTAGCCTCCACAGTAGTGAATCTCTGACCCATCATCTCAATCTGCCTCGACAAATCCTGGACTGACTTGAGGAGTGCTTCCCCAAACCACTTTGCATCACTATCATCTGCCATTGGTACTTCCTGCTCTGAATCTACCATGGCCCCTCCTGCTCTACGTCTATCACAGGCTCCTCCTGTTTTGCGTCCACCACCCGAACGCAGTCACCTTCTCCGTAGGTGTTCTCCAACCTACGCTTAGTATCTCTGTACTTCCTACCTCTGTAGCAGATGTAGGGTTTCTCCCCTGGTGTCATAGACAACTAGCTCCACAGGCTGAGCCAGATCTATGCTCTGATACCACTGTAATATCCCTTTTCAGGGATATCCCTCAAACATAAGCAAACTCCAACCAGAGATGGACTGGGAGGGCATTTACTAGATATTTCACCTCTGAAAAGAGGGTGAGATCTGGAGGCTACTGGCTCTTTCCAGACTCTGTCTAAGAGTATGGGAAAAACACACCAAGTGATATACTATCTGGAATTCTCAAAGAGAGAAATAATAGTAGTGCAAGCATACAATAGCATATGTAGAACATGTAACAGATACTCAGAAATATAGAGAGAAAGCTAAGCCATTTTATTATACTGAGAATATAAATGAGTACAATAGGTGATCAGAGTGATGGCACCTAGACTTGCACCAGTCAAGTGAAGAAAAGCTCTCAGAATGACAAGGAAATGGCTGCTCTCTGATATGCGTCCAAGCTGCCGGAGAATCGCTGTGCTGCTGCTACTTCTAGAACCAAAATGAGTATTTGGGGCTGCTCCCCTACTCGGAAAAAGCTGAAACTCTGGAATCCACCCCTGCTCACCAAACCCAGAAAAGCCCAGAAAGCATTTCTGAAATGGCCAACCCCCCGAAAATCACCCCCTTGAGGATCTACGCTATCCTCCAAGGCTTTGCGCTGAGACTGAATGAAATCCACCAAAACACTGCCTCAAACTCTGCCAAAATCCTCCAATAGGCAAGGGCTGGCCCCTTGCTCAATCTCAAAGCTCGAAACCTCCAAAAGAAACCCAATCCGGAGCTCCCAAGAAATGGACTGCATCCTCCCTCTCAAGACTGCGCAGTCACTAGATGCCAAGCTCCACTTCAAAGCCTCAACTCGATCCTCCTACAGAAATACTGATGGGACTACCCCACCCGAGCAAGCACTCAAAGTCCCCCGGGGCTGAGGGTGAGATCTCCGAACGGAGACACTCAGTGCACTAAACAGTGCTGCAGACTAGCTAAACAACCAGCGTGCTCAAGAAGTCGAAGTGACCAGCTCAACATCATAAACATCGAATGACCAAAATGAGGAGGCTCTCCTTTCTTTATAGCGTTGGCCTCTCTCAAACCCTAAGGCCCACCTCCTCCAACGTAGCCTCCCTTTGCCACGTGCTCAACTCAACCTATGTAGTCCCTCCATGTGGTCTATGTGGGTCCCCTCTCTACGTGGTCTCTTGGCCCCCTTGGCTCACTTAAGTTACAACGTTGTGTCTACTAGGGAGTGCACTTTATTTTTAGAGTGAGTTATGTCCCCCTCTACTCACTTTTATTTATAATTTAGCTACATAAGGCAAAATTGACCAAAATCGATATTTCCAATTAGCCATTGCTAATTGGGAATATTACAGTTTACTCTCATTCCTTGAGCTAACAACTTTGTATACTAGTTTGTACTTTAAATCTTGTTTATTTTACTCTAACATTTGACTTTCTTTTGCAGCTCATAGGCTTGAGCGTAGACAAAAAGGATCTTGAAGAGAAGGTGGCAAAAAATTATTGATCCTCCTTGCATGCAAAGTCTTCCACAACCTTAAAGATCGATTTCTAGGGATGTCGTGAGTGTCTTAAAGACAACAACAAGATTACCTTGGTCGTGGGTCTTTAAGCTACTTGATCATGAAATTTCAATTTTAAAAACCAAAATATTTCCTTTGTGGAGCATTTTAAAGTCATATTTGCTATCTCAAGAGCGTTTTCTAGACTAGACAAGTATGAGGGTTCACTCTCATTCCTTGAGCTAGCATCTTTGTATACTAGTTTGTACTTTAAATCTTGTTTATTTTACTCTAACATTTGACTTTCTTTTGCAGCTCATAGGCTTGAGCGTAGACAAAAAGGATCTTGAAGAGAAGGTGGCAAAAAATTATTGATCCTCCTTGCATGCAAAGTCTTCCACAACCTTAAAGATCGATTTCTAGGGATGTCGTGAGTGTCTTAAAGACAACAACAAGATTACCTTGGTCGTGGGTCTTTAAGCTACTTGATCATGAAATTTCAATTTTAAAAACCAAAATATTTCCTTTGTGGAGCATTTTAAAGTCATATTTGCTATCTCAAGAGCGTTTTCTAGACTAGACAAGTATGAGGGTTCACTCTCATTCCTTGAGCTAGCATCTTTGTATACTAGTTTGTACTTTAAATCTTGTTTATTTTACACATTTGACTTTCTTTTGCAGCTCATAGGCTTGAGTGTAGACAACAAGGATCTTGAAGAGAAGGTGACAAAAAATTATTGATCCTCCTTGCATGAAAAGTCTTCCACAACCTTAAAGGCCGATTTCTAGGGATGTCGTGAGTGTCTTAAAGACAGCAGCAAGATCACCTTGGTCGTGGGTCTTTAAGCCTTATAAATTTCTGTTTTGGAGGTGTTCCCCATGTGTTTTTGTTGTCATCTTTGAGGAGGAGATCTAGCTTTTTCCAAGCTCTATCTTTGTAAAAAAATCTCCTTGTGGACAACCTTCTTCGAGGCTTATTTTTCTCATTTGAAATCACTAATAAATGAGATTTTTTGCTTGAGAGAGCTTGGGATCTTTTTCCCATGGTACCCCCTTCCTTGATTGAAGAGGAAGGACCTTCTTGGGTGGATTGACTTGTTTTCTAATTTTCATCTCATGCATGCTAAAAAACTAACTCATGCACTCCACATCCATATCAATAAATCTTGTGTTTAATTAAACTTACATGCATGAGCTCCAAAGGCTTCAAACTTGAGCAAATTTCCTTCCCTGTGTGAGAAATTTACATGGTTGGCAAGTTTTTATTAATTTCATAATTATGCTTCATTATTTAGTCCATGCATGTTATACATTTTTAGGAACTATTGAAGCATTTTCTTTCAAAAAAAACGATGGTATCTTAAGGAGAACTTAATTCATTCCACTTGCCTATTAATGTTACAACACACATAAGTCTAATTCCATTTTGTCTCAAGTTGATTTACTAGTACAAGTGAGCATTATCTCATTTTTATCTCTTGTGGAACATTCAATATATCATTTAATTGGGATAAATCAACATAGTTTTAATACCAACACTCACTAAAACTTTACCTCCAACATTAGTTAGTTGTATAGACTTCTTGGAGATCCTCTACTCCCCTATTGACTCCTCACTATGAGATCCACATGATATGGGCGAGGGTGAGGTATGGGGATTGAAGAGTTGATTTGAAATATTTGTTGTAGAGGTAATTAACTAAAATTAACCAAGAGCACTATCCATCTGTAATATTCCTAACTAGCCATTTTGCTAATTAGAAATATTAAAGTTTTGATAATTTTGTATTTCCTAATCTTAGGCAAAAATAATGTGGGTCGGGGACACACATATTAGATTAAGGCAAACCATAATCTTTTCCTATAGTAGAGAGGAAAATATTGCGGCTTTGGTGGGGGATCGATGAGGCAATGAGAAAGGACTGCGCCATCCATGAAGGCAACATTGTGGTTGGTCGATGGTAGGCAGTGCAGGAGTGGCTAGAGAAGGGGCAACGCAGCTCTTGGTGGGACCCAAGACGAACGTTGGGCCTTTGGGGACAAAAAGGAAGAGGCAACTCATTTTTCTCATTCATCTATCATCTATTGAACTTGTCTTTTAACAGAGCACACTTGAGCAAGTGCCAAGTCTTCCATTGTTGTTCAACAACTGAGTGTTCCTGAGCGACAATCTCAACCTCTACTTCTAAGCACTTCGAGTGGCTGCCCAAGGGAGAAGATTTCACCTTTTCGATCCAGTGGGGAGTTGTGTGACGCATTCACAGCATGATTATCTTCAGAGACAATGTAAAGTAGCCACAGTAGCGCAACGCTGAGAGAGAGTTCATTCGGGATCTGAGAAGCATGGGGAATTTCGAATTGGAAATTGGTGGGGAGGCTGAGAGCTTCCTAATAGGGATATTGCAAACATTTCGGGAGCAGTCTGCAGTAGAATTTCCAGGAGCACAGATTTATCCAGCAATGCAAAGAGCCAAGCCCAAGAGGGCCAATTTCCGGGGTCAGCCATTCCACAAATCCTTTGCAGTTTATTGTGGGTTTTGTGAGTAGAGATCGTGGTTAAAAGGCCGAAATTTTATGAGCATTATTCCTGGCCCAACCAACAGATCTGGAGAAGCAACAACAACATTTCTGGGCAGAACTACGTAGAGCCAGGACAACGCAGTGTACTCTTTGAGGGTAGATTTCAACTTGCTTCCGAGGCTATCTTCAGCTTGCATTGAGCAAGCCCAGATTACATCATTCCAACACCCATATTGTACACATCACAGCACATTAATAAAATGGTTCAGACTTGATTTTTATGGCTCCAATTTGTGTTTTAATGGCATAATTGTTTTTTTGTTGTTGTTAATGTCCATTAATGCATTGTTATTACTATTAATTTCCTATTAGCAATATTACAGTGGTATCAGAGCTCATAGACTTGGCACAACCTGTGGAGCAGCGCAGTCTATGACACTGGAGAACAAATCTAGCGTAACTTACCAGAGGCATAGATACAGGAGCAGGGAAAGTGAGCTTGAAATCACTCCAAATCTGGTAGATAGTGTTTCGAAGGTCGTAGAGGAGAAGATGGGGGACACAGAAGATGGAAGGATCAAGGAGGAGGAATTTGCACAACTTCTACTAAAGTCAGTACAGGACCTCTCCAAGAAGATTGAGGAGATGGGCCAACGGGTTAGCAATAGCAGCGAGGGGAAGGGGGTCCAAGGGGATTTCTAGATAGGAGAAGGGTCAGGCACTTCACAGCACCAACCATCAAGGTTTCCACACTGCATCCAGAGAGAGAAAACCACGATTGGTGGTTCCATGGGCTGATTACGTTGGGTCACGCAGGAGTGACAATGTATGATGAGTTTACTCGGCGGGTGTTGGAGAGGTTTGACAAGAAGGACCTAGAAGAGTACTTTGGGGAGCTGACTAATCTCAAGTAGACTGGGAGTCCAGAGGTATATATTTCGAAGTTCTTGAGATTGTCAGTGATGGTTTCGGATCTGTCAGAGTCTAGGAGGATTTATATGTTTGTGGAGAGGCTGGCAGAGCCATTACGAAGCTTACTGAGGTCAAACAGACTTGCTACTCTACAGTGTAGATTTTTTTGGGTAGCATCAGATGTGCTATAGCTCTAAAACTTTGTGGAGGGGCTAGAACACATGAGATCTCCAAAACCCAAAAATCGTTTGGAGAAATTCCTCCTGGAGCTTAAGTTATTTAGATAATTAATTATTTTAAATGGAGCCTAGGTTAAACCTCAGGGAAATAAAATAATTAAAGTGAATTAATTTAACATGTGGGTGAGGATGTTCTAAGTGACGAAGATCAAGTCTTTTCTAATCTTAGCTGTCGATTAGAGATTAGATCATGACCATCGATTCATCAAAAAGAAAAGTATAAAGGAAGGCTTGAGGGGCAATTGGAGAACACACACAGAGATTGAATTTAGAGATCGAATTCTTCTGACGGAGCAGTGCTCGGACGAAGATTAGATCTGAGTAATTTAGTGCAGTGAGGGGCAGTTCGGCAGCGGGACTTCAAACCAAGGCCGAGAATACAAGTGCAGAGAAGCAAATCAGCACCAACAGAGATAGCGCAACCCTTGAGAGGGTGACGCAAAGCCAGAAGGGTGACGCAGAGCCAGAGGGGTGATGCAGTCACTTGAGTGTCAAAATTTATGAATGTTACTTTTATGCAAAAATCTACTGTTAGATCTGGTTATCCTCCTCCTACTTAATTAAGTTATTAATTGAGGAATTCAGATTAATATCGAAGCAAAACACATAATAGACTTTCACCAATTCAGATCTAGAAAAATTACATGCACACATAGACAAAGTGACATAGTGATTTTCTCGACAAATAGTCCCCGAAAAAACCCAATGTGGGAAAACCGGTATCTGGCTACTGGAGGGTTTTATTATTAAGAGTATTTATGAATACAACAAATTCTGGGTTCTAGATCAGGAAAACCCGATAGAGAAAATATATATTTGCAACTCATTGACTGTTCTAAAGCGAAAATATTGGCTGATCCACACCTTCATACGGGATTTACAGGACTCAGAGAAAATTAGGCCCTAGAAACCTCAACGCTGGCACTGAAGCCCCTACGTCAGCCTCTACAGCCTTTGCGTCCCTCAGCACTGGCCTGGAAAGGGCTGCATTACCCCAGACTGGGTGACGCAGTCCCTATGCTACCCCTAAGGGTCTCTTCATAACCTATGAGGGTTTCCAGCTGCCTTACGCTACCCTGGGAGTGACTGCGTAGCTGAAGTTGCCCCTACGCTGCACAGCAGCTACCCTCTTGCTGCTGATGCCCCTCCTTCTCTACACTGCCTTTCTGAAGTTACTCTCTTTCTCTTATTGATTCTAGACACTGGAATCAGACCACCCCCTTTGTCTAAACTCCCCTCTCTGCAGCTAAAACACTTTTGAGAATTCTTAGCAAACCCTGCCCTAGAATCTCAGCTTAGCTTTAGTGCTCTACCTCTATGTGTCTTTACAAATGACCCCAAGCCTTTCCTTTATAATTTTCTCGTTGGGAAACCAATGACCATGATCAGATCTTGGATTAATGGCTAAGATTAAAAGAATGCTTGATCTATGTGACTTAAGACTATTTCATCACATGTTTAATTTAATTAACTTCAATTATTTAATTTTCCTAAATTTAGACTTAGGAAATACATTAATAATTAACTAATTAAATATCTCCCAAACCAGATGAAATTTCTCAAATCCCTTTCTGGGTCTTGTAATCAAGTGTACTCTAGTCCCTCAAATTTTGGGAGCTAGAGCACATCCGATGCTACCCCAAATACACAAAATCTCAACATTGAGCAGTTGCACTAGGGTTTCTGTGAGGCAAATGTAGTAGCCATTCAACAGATCGATTTTTGAGCAGGGAAGGCTCACGAGGGGGCTGACGCAGCCACTAGAGGAGGTGACACAGTCTCAGCGCAGAGCTTGTTGCAGCGATCGCTGCGCAACACTGGGGACAATGCAGTCACCTTAGGGTTTCTTCATTCTGCTGGTCGATCATTCGAAATATCTGTCTCTGGATATAGGTACTTCTGTCGAGGATTTTCTCTATTGGGTGAGCTGGATTTGGCACCATAGATTGTATTCAGAAATCTGCATAATAATATAAACCCTCAACTGCTGCACCGATTTTCTCGCATTTGGTTTTCCGGGGACAATTGTCCAAAAATAAGTGTCCTTTGTCTAAATGCTTCATTTATTTTTCAATGCTTAATCTGTATAGTTGTGTAGGCTGTAGTGTATTTACATTAATATTTTCTTGATGTATTCAAATGTAATATCCCGTTTCGGGGATATCTCTAAAACACAAGCAAACTCCAACCAGAGATGGACTAGGAGGGCGTTTACCAGATATTTCACCTCTGAGAAGAGGGTGAGATCTGGAGGCTACCTGGCCCTTTCCAGACTCTGTCTAAGAGTATGAGATAAACACACCAAGTGGTATAGAACTAGAATGCCCGAAAATATATAAAGATAACAGTGCAGCAGACATACAATAGCATAGAAAGAATGTACGACGAATCATCCAGAAATATAGATAGAGAATGCTAAGCCATTTTATTATGCGAGAAATATAATGAAGTACAATAGGTGATCAGAGTGATGGCACCTAGACTTGCTCAAGGCAAGTGAAGAAATACTCTCAGAATATCCAAGAAATGGCTGCTCTCTAAACTGCGTCCCAGCTGCTGGAAAACTGCCGTGTAGCTACTACTGCTGAACTGAAATGATGACTTGGGGCTGATCCCCTTGCCGGAATGAGATGAAAATTTGGAATCCACATCTACTCACCAACCACAGCAAAACCCAGAAATCATATCTGAAATGGCTGATCCCCGAAAATCACCCCCTTGGGGAATTACGCTGTCCTCCAAGGCTCTGCGCAGAGGCTGAATAGAAACCACTGAAATGCAGCCTCAAACTCCACCAAAATCCTCCCAAAGTCAAAGGTTGATCCTTTTCTCAATTTCCAAGCTCAAAACCCCTGCAAGAAAGACAATCCAGAGCTTTCCTAGAATGGACTGTGTCCTCCCTCTCAAGATTGCGCAGTCTCTGAATGCCCAGCTCCACAAGAAAACCCAAACATCAAAACTCCCACAAAATGCTGAAGAAACTACCTTGCCGGAGCAGGCACTCGAAGTCCCCCGAGGCTAAGGGCCAGATCTCTGATCGGAGACACTCAATGCACTAAACAGTGCTGCAGACAGGCTAAACAGCCAGCGTGCTCAAGAAGTCGAAATGACCAGCTCAATATCATCAACAACGAATCATCAAAATGAGGAGGCTCTCCCCTCTATATAGCGTTAGTCCCTCTCAACCCTAAGGCTCACCTCCTCCAACATTGCCACGTGCTCCCTCTTGGCCTGCGCAGTCCCTCCATGTGTCTATGTGGGCCCCCTCTCTGCATGGTCTCCTGGCCCCCCTTGGCTCACTTAAGTTACAACGTTGTGCTACTAGGGAGTGAACTTTGTTTCTAAAGTGGGATATGTCTTCCTTACTCACCTTTTTATTTATGAATAAACTATAGACGGCAAAATTGAGCAAAATCGAATATTCCAATTAGCCATAGCTAATTAGGAATATTACAGTCTCCCCCGGCAAAATGTTGCTTGTCCTCAAACAACTGAAGTGATGGATGCTGCAAAATTTTCTCACTCTCCCAAGTGGCATCCTCATCCGACAAATTCTTCCACCTCACCAAGAATTCCCGGATTGTCCTGCTCCATAGCTGCCTCTCCCTAGTATCAATAATAGCCTCTGGCTGGAACACCAAATGCCCCTCTTCATCCGTGGGTGGTAGCTCATTTGTCACTGTCACCGGCTGCCCCAGTGCCTTTTTCAGGCATGATACATGAAAAACATTATGAATCTTGTTGCCTTGGGGCAGCTCCAACTCATATGCAACCTGTCCAAACCTGCGTATCACCCTGTATGGCCCGTAAAAGCGGGGCTTGAGCTTCTCAGCTCCCTTCTGCTTTAGTGATGACTGTCAGTATGCCTGTAATCGTAGGTAGACCAAGTCCCCTACCTCAAACTGTCTCTCCACCCGACCTCTGTCAGCATACAGCTTTTGCTAGTTTTGTGCTGTACCCATATTATCCTTGAGAGCTTGGAGAATGTCCTGACTCTCTTGGATCCAAATCTTGGCTCTCGGAGCCTTGCTAGCACCGAACATCACATCAACAAAAGATAAAGATTGATACCCATACAAAGCATAGAATGGTGACATACCAATGGACATGTGATGTGTAGTGTTGTAGCAGTACTCCCCCAAATGCAACCACTTCAGCCATGCTCGCTGTTGCCCACTAACATAGTTACGCAAGTAGCCCTCCAGCCACTTCTTAACTATCTTCGTTTGTCCATCCGTCTGTGGGTCATAATTGGTACTAGATGTCAACTCCGTCCCCACCAACCAGAAAAGCTCCTGCCAAAACCTGCCCATGAAGCGGCTGTCCCTGTCACTGATGATGGTCTTAGGAAGACCATGTAGCCTGAAAACCTCTCTGAAGAAAAGCTCGACCACCTGTGCTGCTGTGTAATGCGCGGATATGGCGAAAAAATGCTCATACTTTGTCAGGCGATCAATGACGACAAAGATACAATCCTTGCCCTGCACCATGGGCAACCCTGTGATGAAGTCCATTGAAATACTCTCCCATTTCCCCTCCGGAATGGGAAGAGGTTGCAATAATCCTGCGGGATGGCTCATCTCCCCCTTGTTCCTCTAGCAAACATCGCACTCTCTGATGTGTTGGAGTACGTCCTCCTTGAGGTCCTTCCATGAAAACCTCTCTCTAATGGCCCTGTAGGTTTTGGTAAACCCCTGATGGCTGGCCAAAGGTGAATCATGTGATGCCTGAAGTATCTTCTTCTTGAGCTCAGATCCCTCAGTCAAGAAGAACCAGTCCCTGTAGTAGATGATCTCATCGACCACCCTGTACCTGTCATCTGCCACCTATCCATCCAAAACCTCACATGAAAATCTGTCCTTGGAGTACTCTACTAAAAGTCGAGCCCTCCAATCTGTATCCAAGCTCATTAGAGACAACGTGGCTGGTCTACGTGAAAGGGCATCTGCTACCACGTTGTTCTTACCCTTGACATACTCAATGTCAAAGTCATATGCCTGGATCTTACTGATCCACTTCTGTTGCCTCTCTTGTAGCTGCTTCTGCTCCAAAAAGAACCTGAGGCTGTTGTGATCAGTCCTCACCCTGAACCTGTTACCCACTAAATACTACCGGAATTTGGCCAATGCATGCATAATGGCCAACATCTCCTTGTCGTATATGGAATACAACCTCTCGTGTGGAAGGAGCTTTCGGCTCTCAAAGGCTATAGGGTGTCCTCCCTGCATCAATACTACGTCGATCCCCTCTCCCGACGCATCACACTCCAAAACAAATGGCTGCGTAAAATCCGGCAATGCAAGCACTGCGCAGCTGCTCATCACCTCCTTGAGCCTGTCAAAGGCTCGCTGCGCTGTATCTGACCAACTGAATGCCCCCTTCTTCGTCAAATCTGTAAGGGGTGCATCAAGCTGTGAGAAACTCCTGACGAACTTCCTGTAATAAGTACAAATGCCAGTGAATCCCCGAAGTTCTGTCACATTTCTCGGCTCCGGCCAATCTCTGATGGCCCTGATCTTCTCCTCGTGGACTTTCACTCCGTCCACCCCTATGATATGTCCCAAGTACAACATCTCCGACAACCCAAACTCACACTTGGAGAGCTTGGCATAGAACTGCTGCTCCTCCAAAATGCGCAACACTGCCTCAATGTGTTGGAGATGCTTCTCCCAGGTCCTGCTATAAATGAGGATATCATCAAAGAACACCAACACAAACTTCCTCAAGAGACTGTGGAAGATGTGATTCATGGAAGACTGGAATGTCGCTGATGCGTTGGTTAGCCTAAAGTGCATCACCAAAAACTCAAAGTGCCCATAGTGACACCTGAAGGCGGTCTTGGGAATGTCCTATTCCCTCACGCGAATCTGATGATACCCCGATCTCAAATCAATCTTTGAGAAGAACCGGTCTCCTCTCAACTCATCCATCAACTCATCTATCCTGGGTATAGGGTACCTGTTCTTCAGGGTTTTCTTGTTCAGGACCTTGTAGTCAATACACATCCTCAAGGTGCCGTCCTTCTTCTTCACCAACACCACGGAAGAAGCAAAAGGACTCGTGCTCGGCCGGATGTGCCCAAGAGCCAGCAACTCTTGGATGGCCCACTCAATCTCATCCCAATAGGCTTTGGGATGCCTATAGGGGGTAGTAATCACTGCCTATATGCCCTGCTCAAGCTCAATGGTGTGCTCAAACCCCCGGTCCGGTGGTTGTCCCGGCGGAATATCCCCAAATATTGTGGCATACCTATCAAGGATGGACTGTATCTCTAGGGTGCACCGTCTGCCCTGTAGTCCCTGCCTCTGATGCACGCAGCTCCACTGCCCACTCCACATCTCCCTTACGGAAGACTGCCTCCATCCAATGAGCCAAAACAGTCTAAGGTAGATATGTGTGTTGTCCCCGTATCTTCTCATGCCTCCCTGTCTTCTCATCATCCCACTCCATCTCTAGGGCCTTCCAATCTACAGTGACCTTCCCTAAAGTGATAAGCCACTGAACAACTAGTACCATGTTGGTGTCCGGAATATTGACCACGAAAAAGTGATCAGTCAGTGTGTAGGTGCCCATCGTCACTGATAACTCTGAAACATAGCGAGCACACATCATGGTCTCATCTCCTGGGACCAAAATTGAAAATCCATCGAAGCTCTCAGTCTGAATACCTCTCCGCTCAACCATCTGTGCATCAATGAAATTGTGGGTTGCCCCACTGTCAACCAAAACTGATACTCGTTGGCCAAGTACTGTCCCCCGTATGCACAGCATCAAATACTTGGGAACTCCTCGCAATGCTGCAAGGGCCCCTCCGGTAGGTGCAAAAGTCGCACCACCTGTTGTTGGCGGTGGAGGTGGCAAAGGATCCTGCACTGCATGACTATCTACTGCCTCCACGTCATCCTCCTCATCCTCTTCCCCGCTGCTCTCGGAGAAGACCTCAATAAAATGTGCTTTGCCAGCAGCACATCTATGTCCCGGTGCCCACGGCTCCTGACAAATAAAGCACAACCGCTTCTTCTTCAGCTTCCTCCTGGCATCATCATCCATCTGTGCCCGTCCTGGATTCCCCTTTGGAGGCGGAATCCTCACATCCTTCCCCTTGGGCTGGAAACCCTGTCTCTGGGGGTACGATGTCTGAGTCCTGGGCAATGCATCCTGTAAATCTCGGGTCCTGCTAATAGCATCCTGGAGTGTGGCTGGTCTAGTAGATCTGACTAGACCCCGAAGTGGCTCTGCTAACCAATGTGGAAAAAGTCGAAGTCGGGATTAAATCGGCAAGGGTCCAAAAGTTGAAAAACTCGATAAAGTCGGGAGTTTTTTGAAAAAGTCGGCAAAAAATCGGCAAAACTAAAAACATACAAAAATATTCTTTTTTCAAAAAAATCCTGATTTTTTCAAAAAAAAAAAAATTATTAAAGAAACTACCTCACTCAAGATTTTTTCGAAAAAGTCAGCAAAAAGTCGAGACTTCGAGGATAAAATCGCGACTTTTTCAGGGATGAAAAAGTCGGCCGATAAAGTCGGCTCCGGGAAAAATTTGGGATTTTTTCAAAAAGTCTGGACTTTTTGCCGACTTTTTCCACACTGCTGCTAACCCCTCCACAAACATATAGATCATCCGTGTCACGGATAGATCTGGCACCATCACTGAAACCCTCAAGAAGTCTACAATGTATGTCTCTGGGCTCCCGGTCTTTTCGAGCCTCGTTAGCTCAACAAAGTGCTGTTCCGGATCCCTCTGGTCAAATCTCTCTATCAACCTCCTGGTGAACTCGGCATATGTCGTCACTGTAGAATGTCCGAGTGTAACCATCCCATGGAACAACCAGTACTGGACCTCACCATCCAAATGTAATGTCGCCACCTTGATGGCCTCCGTCTCCGACATCTGGTTAAGCTGGAAATAGATGTCCAGCTTCTCCACCCAAGACTTCGCCGAACTGTTTGATGAACCATCAAACGTAGGCAAGTGGAATCTGCTAGCTGTGCGGTGGGTATCTTCGTCATGATAATGCCAGTGTCGTCTATGATGGTCGCGGGGTCTACTATCCCACTGAAGCTGAACAAAATCTCTAAACGAGAGAGCATCCCTGAACTCCTGCCCATAGGCATGATACTCTGCAAAATAATCACCCATATGCCTGGGCTCTGCCTCCTGCTGGGCTCCTTCCCCTGTGTCTGCTGCCAAGAAAGTGGGCATGGTAGAGCGTGTAGGTGCATGTGAAGCCATCTGCTGAGTAGTATCACGCTGAGTAGCACCATGCTCCGGCAAATGGTGGGATGTACCCGATCCCTTACCTACCTGGAAAACCCGTGGGGTCTCACGCTATCTAGCCTCCACAGCGGTGAATCTCTGACCCATCACCTTAATCTGTCTCGCTAGATCCTGCACCGATTTGAGGAGTGCCTCCCCAAACTGTTTGGCCTCACTATCATCTGCCATCGGCTCTCTCTGCTCTAAATCTAACACAGGCTCCTCCTGCTTTGCGTCTATCACAGGCTCCTCCTATTTTGTGTCCACCACCCGAACACAGTCTCCCTCTCTGTAGGTGTTTTCCAACCTACGCTCACAATCTCTGTACTTTCTGCCTCTATAACAAATGTAGGGATTCTTCCCCGGTGTCATAGACCACTAGCTCCACAGGCCAAGCCAGAACTATGCTCTGATACCACTGTAATATCTCGTTTCGGGGATATCTCTAAAACACAAGCAAACTCCAACCATAAATGGACTGGGAGGGCGTTTACCAGATATTTCACCTCTGAGAAGAGGGTGAGATCTGGAGGCTACCTAGCCCTTTCCAGACTCTGTCTAAGAGTATGAGATAAACACACCAAGTGGTATAGAAATAGAATGCCCGGAAATATATAAAGATAATAGTAAAGAAGACATACAATAGCATAGATAGAATGTACGACAAATCATCCAGAAATATAGAGAGAGAATGCTACGCCATTTTATTATACTGAGAAATATAATGAAGTACAATACGTGATCAGAGTGATGGCATCTAGAATTGCTCAAGGCAAGTGAAGAAATACTCTCAGAATATACAAGAAATGGCTGCTCTCTAAACTGCGTCCCAGCTGCTGGAAAACTGCCGTGTAGCTACTACTGCTGAACTGAACTGATGACTTGGGGCTGATCCCCTTGCCGAAATGAGCTGAAAATCTGGAATCCACCTCTACTCACCAACCACAGCAAAACCCAAAAATCATATCTGAAATCGTTGACCCCCGAAAATCACCCCCTTGGGGAATTACGCTGTCCTCCAAGGCTCTGCGCAGAGGCTGAATAGAAACCACTGAAATGCATCCTCAAACTCCACCAAAATCCTCCCAAAGGCAAAGGCTGATCCTTTGCTCAATGTCCAAGCTCAAAACCCCTGCAAGAAAGACAATCCAGAGCTCTCCTAGAATGGACTTCGTCCTCCCTCTCAAGATTGCGCAGTCTCTGAATGCCCAGCTCCACAAGAAAACCCAAACATCAATCCTCCCACAAAATGTTGAAGAAACTACCTTGCACGAGCAGGCACTCGAAGTCCCCCGGGGCTAAGGGCGAGGTCTCTGATCGGAGACACTCAATGCACTAAACAGTGCTGCAAACACGCTAAACAGCCAGCGTGCTCAAGAAGTCGAAATGACCAGCTCAATATCATCAACAACGAATCATCAAAATGAGGAGACTCTCTCCTCTATATAGCGTTAGCCCCTCTCAACCCTAAGGCTCACTGCCTCCAACGTTGCCACGTGCTCCCTCTTGGCCTGCGCAGTCCCTCCATGTGTCTACATGGGCCCCCTCTCTGCGTGGTCTCTTGGCCCCCCTTGGCTCACTTAAGTTACAACGTTGTGCTACTAGGGAGTGAACTTTATTTCTAAAGTGAGATATGTCTTCCCTACTCACCTTTTTATTTATGAATAAACTATAAACGGCAAAATTGAGCAAAATCGAATATTCCAATTAGCCATAGCTAATTAGGAATATTACATAGAAAAATAACTTGATAAATTAATGAAAAACAAGTAGGTAATGTAAATCACATATTTGCATTAGGATTTCTATAAATTAGATTCAAAAAATTTCTCATGGTATCAGAATTGTTGCAAATCAAGTAGAGATGAAGCCATCAACGAAAGATCAAAGAAAGTTGCAGGAAAGAAGGTGTCCCAAGTGACAGCGTTGAACCAGAAAAAGGCACAGAGAGGTGTGACACAGCCACCAGACAGGCTCACGTAGAGCCTGCGTCAGCCTACTAGGGTGACGTTGTAGCTGCAGCAGGGGCAGCGCAGTGTTTGCTAGACCATCCCAGAGGTTTTGAGCCTCAAATTTTTCTAGTTGCCGTGGCTGGAAGTGCATTTCGATTTTCTTCTGGAGTTTCTTGTGAGGCATTGTTTCTGTTGGTGCAGAATAATGTCTACTGCGGCGGTGGCAAAGTAGAGGGAAGCAATTCCTCATAAGACTTCTTGCTAAGAAGTCTAGATCTAGTCCTGATCAGCAACAAAGAGTGATCTGAAAGGAGTGTTTCGACAGCAGTTGGCAGAAGGATTTCCGTAAAGGAAACCGATTTTTAGAGGAAGCTTGTTCCTTAGAGGGTTTCTGTAATATCCCAAATGGGAAAATAATAATAACAATAGGCTAAAAGATATTACAGAGACAACAAAACAAAAACTGATATCAAAACACCAATGGAGCCATAAAATATTGCTGAGCCATTTTATTAATTTGCTAGAAATGAGTACAATGGAGGTGTTGGAAGGAAGGCACTTGGGCTTGCTGAAGGCAAGCTAGAGAAGCCCTTTGAATCAATGCTGAAATCCCCACTGATGGTACGTTGTATGGCTATAGCTCTGCGCTGCAATTTGCAAGAAATGTTGTTCTGGTCTCGGAGAAATGCCGCTAGGGACTATTACACTGCTCAGAAAATTCTGGGACTTTAACCCTGGACTCTACTCAAGAAACCCACGAAGGAATTGGCGAAATGTCGACCTTGGAATTTCGACCCAATTTCCCCTAGCTCCTCTAACTGCTGGCTGAGTTAGGATCTCTGTTTGACACCTCAAATCTGCCCAGAAAATTCTGCCAAATTAATCTTGGCTTCTCCTCAATAAACCCAAAAAAACCCTTGAAGGAATTATGGAAAGGCTGACCCCGAAAATTCACCCTCTAGGGATGGCTACGTTGGCCTCTCTGATGAAAACACTGAAAGAAGGGCCTCCAACTCTCTGAAAAACTCAGCTATGGAAGGGTTGATCCCCTTACAATCTCCTGGCTGAAATCTCATGATGTTCTCTCCTCCTGATACTCCTCTCTTTGACTGCATAGTCTCCCTGGAACACTGCGCTGCCCCTGGAAGTGACTACGTAATCCTGAAGCTGAAATGGTATTGTTGCTCTCCAAAACTGATGGTATGGATCCTCTCCTAAGCGGGCACTCGAAGTCCCCCGAGGATGAGGTTGGGATCTCCACTCGGAGACACCATCGTGCTAAACAGCATTGCAGACCCAGCTAAACAGCTTGAGCGTGCTCTAGTCTTGACAGGCATAAAATCATAAGATGCAAGAATGAATGAGAAAGGTTGCCTTCCTCTCCTTTTATGCTTGTGAACCCCTAAACTCCCTTGGACCCACCTATGCTGTGTTGTCCCTCTATGCCACGTTGTCCCTTGCTACATTGCGCTACCTCTCCCACGCTATCGCTGCACTGCTTGGCCCCACGTTGCCACTGCGCTGTCCTAAGTTCCTCCTCTCCTACGCTGTCACTTGGCCTCATGGGTCCTGCTTCATCTTTTAATTAATCTGCCCAGTGGTGCTTTTATTCTAATGTTTTATTCATGGATCCCCTCACCCCTTTATTTCCGCCCAACATTAGGATTTTTCTGAAATTAATCAAAATTAATATCCTAATTAATTTACTGCTAATTTGGGGATATTACAGTTCTCCCCGCCAAAAATTGCTTGTGCTCAAACAATGCCTGAACAAGTCTCCTCTCTAGCTAATGCTCCCCACCGTCACTGCAAAATGTGCTTGGGTCCCAGATGCGCCACTGAATCTTCCTTGTCCTCTGCATCACCCTGATATGAAGGGATCCCTCAATGCCAGGATCCCAAGCCATCATGTCCAACATGAAGCTCCAACTGTTCCACTCACCATCTTGCCATGCTAATGAAGCCCCCCACTCCATCAATGACTCGCTAAAGCCCAATGGAAGATCTACATGATCTCCCCATGTAATATACAACTCAGCCCTAAAAGCTATCGAGCTGTGTAGAGCTATAATGCTCGGGTCCCCGGCTAATCTCAGAGAGGTACCACCATGCTGGTGCTACGCTACTCTAATCAATGAGATACTCCCCATCATGTGCATACTGTATCCTCCTCTCATGAGGCCTAGTGGCAAGAGATCTGTGAGAGACAAGCTCATCCGGCCCAAGCATTGCCATGATGCCAATACCTACCCCTCTAAATGTAACTCTGAATCTATGAAGCAACAGAGAAAGTTTGCCTTGCCATCCGATGAAGGCTTTTGTGTAACCCCATGTGCCAACCCAACAGTGAACTAGATCACTCTTTGTCCTGACTCTGACCATCATGAGACAAAATGGGCTATCAATCAACTGAATCTCTGCATCCCATAATCGAACCTGTTGCACCATAGCTCCCAAGCCATCAAATCCAACATGAAGCTCCAACTATTCCACTCACCATCTGTGTCACCCTGGCTAGTTTACGCAACCTCTGCTCAGTACTCTGCGTGGTGCTGGTTGAACTGCGTCCTCCTGGATAGCTCTGCGCTGACTGGTACTCATTGCCCCTCTGCTGCTGTATTCTCGGCCTTGGATCAGATCATCCCTTGCCGATCTTTGCCCTCATTGCACTGCAAAATCGCTTCAAATTTCTCAGCAAACCCTGCCCCATAAATTCGACTTAGTTTCAGTTCTTTGTTAGTGTGTGTGTGTCCTCCAACTGACCCCAAGCCTTTCTCTTATACTTTTCTCGTTGGAAAACAACGACCGTGATCTAATCTCTAATCGACGGCTCAGATTAAAAGACTGCTTGATCCACATCACTTAGAACATTTCATCACATGTGCTTAATTACTTCACTTTAATTTTTCTAATTCCTTAAGTTAGACTTAGGCTCCTCATTAAAACAATTAATTATTAGACTAATTTCAACACCAGATGAAATTTCTCCAAAAGCTTTCTGGGTTTTGGATATCTCGTGTGTCTTAAACCCTCCACAAATTTTTGAAGCTAGAGCACAGGCGATGCTACCCCAAAAACTCAACACTTCTGGTATTGAAGTATTGTTAGAGCATATTCCTCTCTAAGAGGGAGTGTTGATTTTTTGGGTAACATCGGATGTGCTCTAGCTCCAAAACTTTGTGGAGGGGCTAGAACACATGAGATATCGAAGACCCAAAAATCGTTTGGAGAAATTCCACCTGGAGCTTAAGTTATTCAAATAATTATTTATTTTAAATGGAGCCTAAATTAAAACTTAGAGAAATAAAATAATTAAAGTGAAATAATTTAACATGTGGGTGAGAATGTTCTAAGTGACGAAGATCAAGTCTTTTCTAAACTTAGTCGTCGATTAGAGATTAGATCATAGTCATTGATTCATCAACATGAAAAGTATAAAGGAAGGCTTGAGGGTCAGTTGGAGAACACACACACAGACTGAATTTAGAGATCGAATTCTTCTGACGGAGCAATGCTCGGACGAAAATCAGATCTGAGTAATTCAGTGTAGTGAAGGGCAGTTCGGCAACGGGACTTCAGTCCAAGGCCGAGAATACAAGTGCAGAGAGGCCGATCAACACCAGGAGAGACATCGCAGCCCTTGAGAGGGCGACGAAGAGCCAGAAGGGTGACACAGAGCCAGAGGGGGTGACACAGTCACTTGAGCAACTGCGCTGGGTTTTCTATGAGGCAGATTGGGCAACCATTAAGCAAATTGATTTTTAAGCCGAGAAGGCTTACGAGGGGCGTGACACAACCACTAGATGGAGGTGATGCAGTCTCAACACAGAGCTTGCTGCAGCCATCGCTGCGCAGCATTGGGGACAGCGTAGTCACCTTGGAGTTTCTTCATTCTGCTGCTGGATCAGCCGAAATATCTATCTCCTGATAAAGGTACTTCTACCGAGGATTTTTTCTGTTGGCTAAGCCAGATTTGGCACCCTAGATTTTATTCAAAAATCTGCATAATATTATAAACCCTCAGAACTGCTGCACCAATTTTCCCGCATTAGGTTTTCCGGGGACAATTGTCCAGAAATAAGTGTGTCCTTTGTCTGAATGCTTCTTTTATTTTTCATTGTTTTATATGTATAGTTGTGTAGGCTACAGTGTATTTACATTAACATTTTCTTGATGTATTCATAAAATAACTTGTTAAATTAATGAAAAACAAGTTGGTAATGTAAATAAGATTTCTGCAGTAGGATTTTTGTAACTTAGATTCATAAAATTTTCACATACAGGATGCAATGGGAAGGGCTAGAGCTTTGCAGGATGCCCTACCCAAGGCTAGAGCCCCACTGCCCAATAGGCTGAGGTTCCAGCAGAAGGGGAGAGACATGAGAGCTCTATTGAGATTTTGAGTGTTGAGGTAGCATCGGCTCTAGCCCTGGAATTTTGTGGAGGGCTATGACGCACAAGACCTCCAAAACCCAGAAAGTGTTTGGAGAAATTTCATCTTATGTGTGAGGTATTAAAATAATTAATTTTTTTAATGAGGACCCTAAGTCTAACTTAGCGAATTAGAAAAATTGAAGTGAATTAATTAAACACATGTGATGAAATGTTCTAAGTGACGCGGATCAAGTAGTCTTTTAATCTCAATCGTCTACAAGAGATTAAAACACAGTCGTTGATGTGTTAACGAAAAATTATAAGAGAGGCTTAAGGGTCAGTTGGAGACACACACATAGAGGGAGAGATGAGAGAGACTAAGCTAGAATTCTAGGGTAGGCTTGCTAAGAATTTCCAGAAGAGTTTTTGTTGCAGCGAGGGGTAGTATTGGCTAAGGGGATGATCTGATCCCAGAGCCAAGAGTCAACAAGAGGCAGAGGAGCAGCGCAGAGGAAGCTAAGGCTACACAACAGCTGCACAACGCAGAGCGTTTCAGCCACTACGCAGGCCTAGGAGGGGCAGTGTTGGAGCTTCTGGAGGCCACCAGGGTTACACAAAGGCCATCCAGGGCAGTGTAAGGACTGTGTCACCCAGTCTGGGGTTACGCAGTCCCCTTCTGAGCAGCGCAGGGGCACGCAAAAGCTAGCAGGGCTGACGCAGGCAGCTTCAGAGCAACACTGGGGTTTCTAGAGGTAGACCACGGCTGAGTTCTGTAAATCCCGTTTGAGGGTGTGAATCAATCCAGTCTTCAGTCTCCAGAACAATAGGTATTGCGGCAGATCTATTTTTTTCTCTGTCGAGTTAACTAGAAAGATGCCTAGATTTGTTGTACTCAGATTCTACTTAATAATAATAAACCCTCATATCTGTTGCACAGGTTTTCCCGCATTGGGTTTTCCAGGGACATGTGTCCAAAAAATCTGTGTGTCACTTTGTTGAATGAGCATAATATTTAGTAAATGATCTGTATGTGTGTAGGCTGCTAGTTGTGTTTACTTCGGTATTTTCTGAATATTTTCTGAAAATAATGTATAATTTAATCACAAGTAGGAGAAGTAAATCAAGATACTGCAGTAAGGTTTCTGTATTATTGTATTCAGAAATTTTCACATGGTATTAGAGCGATTGCAGATCTAGCTGAATCTCCAGCAAATCAATTGAAGACATATTTTATGCAGGGTAGCAGCTGAAGCAGCAGATCCGAAGAGGGCAGCTCAGCAGCAGGAGGACACAGTCCCAGCATAGGCTACACAGGGTCTGACGCAGTCCCATCTGGGTGACGCAGAGACAGCGGAGTGCCTTCCAGAAGGGCCAGTGTGCTCACGCAAAGGCCTACTAGAGGGACGCGGTCCAGTTATTTTTTCTGTTGCTGAGAAGTATTGCCGAGATCCGGAAGCCAGTGCTTCAGATCTTCAATAGTTGTTGGTGTGGTGGAGATTTTGTCGGTGCAGAATTGTGGCTAGCTAAGTGGACAAAGAGCGGGACGAAGATAATCTCTCAGCAAATCTAAGCCAAACAGATCTGAGATTCGATCAAGAGGGTGATCGTAGAGAACTGTTCGATTGTTTTTGGCTAAAGATTTCAAGGAGGGAAATCAGTTGATAGAATGAGCAGCTATTATAGAGGGGTTCTGATCACCAAAAAACCCAAATCCAACATTTCTATTGAGTTTTGCAGCAGGAAGAGGGAGAAGAGTATTGTTTCATCATATTTCAGCTAGATGGCTTCTCATGGGCTGAGAGATTAGGACATGTTGGACGGTGTGTCCAACTTCGTCATCTGGAGAGCCAGGACACTGACAGTCCTGGATGAGTACGACATCAAGAACCATGCGGAGAATGTCCTAGCTGAGCCTGCAAATCCAGATCCTCTGAAAAAATTCAAGGAAAATCAAGCGTGGGCTAAGCGTTTGATTATGGACGGAGTAAAAGATCGCGTCATGCCACATATTGCCGAAAAGAAGACAACAAATGAGATGTGGACCGCTTTGGAGACGATGTATCAGGGAAGCTCTGTTCAAAGAAAGATGCTTCTAGAGAATCAGATGAGGTTGTTGCAGATGCAGAAGGGTGAGGAGATAGATCCCTTCCATTTCCGACTTCAGAATATCCGGGATTAATTGATTGCCATGGGTGCAACACCGGATGAAGGACTCTTGGTAAGGATTGCCCTGAATGCAGTAACTGAGGAGTGGGAAACGTTTGTCCACAGCATATTGGGTAGGACAACGTTACCATCCTGGGCAGATATGTGGGCAATCCTCCGTCAGGAGGAGATCAGGAGATTCACCAAGAGGCAAAACAACAGAAGCGAAACTGTCAAGGTGAAGAAACGAGAGGAAGATGATGCAACTCTCATCAAAGGAATGAAGGAAGCAAGAGAAGAAGAAGAGGGACCTATCCAAGGTTTGGTGCTTTAACTGTGGCAAACTTGGACACTTTGCCAACACTTGTCCTAAGAAGAAGAACAAAGGAGCTCCCGATTCCAAGGCAGCAGCAGCAAAGGACGATGGGAGTGATGATGATGTAGCCATGAGTACTCATGAGCCACATAAGCGGGGCGATACGGATCTGTAGAGCAGCTACAGATGAGTTGGCAGGATCCTTGAGTAAGCCCAACTCTTGGATCTCATACGAACTACGGGAGCCTTAAGACGGTAGCGGGACAAGTAGGAGATGGTTGCAAAAGATCACAGTGAAGCAAAGGGTAGTGCTGAGGTGCTGTAGAGGGAGTAGCGCAATGCAAAGGCAGAAACACAGAGGCTGATGTGACTTCAGCAGCGCAGATAGGTAGTGGTCACGCAGCGCAGAGCTATAGCAAAGCAGTGGCTTCAGGAGGACAGCGTAAAGGAGCAGCCAAGAGAGCTTCAGTGATGAGATACAACCTGACTTGTCTGTCAACGATTGGGTAGGAGTCTTTCAATTGCTTACTTCTCAGCAACTGAGTTGCAGTGCAGCAGTTAGCAGTGGCAGTGCTATGGGCAGCATGATGCAGCAATTTTAGAGGGAGCTGCAATACAAATGTGGCAGTGTCAGTGGCAGTGACATGGGCAGCAGTACAAAGATCAGCAGCGCAGTGGATGGAAGGCAGCAGGCCAAGCATCAGCAGCGCAGAGATCAACACCGAGATCTTGTGATACATGGTGTGGATGTATTACTAGAGCACACTCTGTGCTAAGAGGGAGTGTTGAGGTAGCATCGGGTGTGCTCTAGCCCTGAAATTTTGTGGAGGGGCTAAGACACACAAGACCTCCAAACCCAGAAAGAGTTTGGAGAAATCTCATTTGATCTGTGGGATATTAAAATAATTAATTTTTTTAATGAGGACCCTAAGTCTAACTTAGGAAATTAGAAAAATTAAAGGGAATTAATTAAACACATGTGATGAAATGTTCTAAATGACGCAGATCAAGCAGTCTTTTAATCTCAACCGTCGATAAGAGATTAAATCACGATCGTTGATGTGTCAACGAAAAAGTATAAGAGAAAGGCTTGAGGGTACGTTGGAGACACACACATAGAGGCAGAGCTGAGAGAGACTAAGCTGGAATTCTAGGACGAGCTTGCTAAGAATTTCCAGAAGAGTTTTCGTTGCAGTGAGGGGTAGTATTGGCTAAGGGGATGATTTGATCTCGGAGCCAAGTGTCAGCAAGAGGCAGAGGAGCAGCAACCAGGAGCAACACAGAGGAAGCTGAGGCTACGCAGCAACTACGCAACACAAAGGGTTTCAATCGCTACACAGTTGCTACGCAAGCCCAGGAGGGGCAGCGCTCGAGCTTCAGGAGGCCATAAGGGTTACGCAGAGGCCATCCAAGGTAGCGTAAGGACTGCGTCACCCACTCTAGGGTTACGGAGTCCCCTTTTGAGCAGCGCAAGGGCACGTAGATGCTAGCAGGGCTGACGTAGGCAACTTCAGAGCAGCGCTGGGGTTTCTAGAGGCAAAACAAGGCCAAGTTCTGTAAATCTCGTTTGAGGGTGTGAATCAGTCCAGTATTCAGTCTCTAGAACAGCAGGTGTTGCCGTAGATCTATTTTTTTCTCTGTTGAGTTAACCAAAAAGGTGATCAGATTTGTTGTACTCAGATTCTACTCAATAATAATAAACCCTCATATCTGTTGCACCGGTTTTCCCACATTGGGTTTTTCCAAGGACATTTGTTCGAAAAATCCGTGTCACTTTGTTTAATGAGCGTAATATTCAGTAAATGATCTGTATGTGTGTAGGTTGCACGCTAGTTGTGTTTACTTCAGTATTTTCTAAATATTTTCTGAAAATAACTTGCATAATTTAATCACAAGTAGAAGTAAATCAAGATACTGCAGTAGGATTTCTGTATTATTGTGTTCAGAAATTTTCCCAAGCTCCATCCCCAAGAGGCAATTAGAGCCAGGGGCAACTAGATGATGATACCAGGAGGGATCTTCAAAGGAAGAAACTTTTTTTCACTTGCCTGGAGCCATGGGCACCAGGCCATAGGTGTGGAGGAGGGAAGGCACACTATATAGAGGTCTTTGAGACAGTGAGGGAGTTGAGGAGACATTATTTGAGATGTGAGGAGAGGACAACACAACAGCCCAGGAGGGAGGACCTCCACCTCCACCTCGACCGGCAGCAGGAGGATCCACATCTGCACCTTCAGGAGGGTTCCTCGCATCACTACGTGGAGTACCCAAGTACTTGACTTTGAGGATTCGGGTGACAGTACAGGGGCAGCGTGTCTCGGTGCTAGTGGACAGTGGGGTCACGCACAACTTCAATGATGTCCATATGGTGCGAAGGAGGGGCATTACTATAGAGTTGTTCGATGGATTTTCAGTGTTGGTGCCGAGGGACATGACCATGCAGTGCACACGCTAGGTCCCAGCGCTGACGGTGACCATGGGGAACTACTCCATGACCGACCACTTCTTCGTGGTTGACATTCCGGACACCAACATAGTGTTGGGAGTCCTATGGCTCTACACCCTTGGCAAAGTCACCACTGAATGGAAGAAAATAGAGATGGAGTTTCTAGACAAGGATGGAAAACTAGTGTTGCTGAGAGGCATGCACTCGTACCCACCACAGACAATTTATGCGCACAAGATGGAGGCTGATTTGAGGCGTGGAGATATAGAGTGGCTGTGGAGTTGAGGATCTCGGAGGTTGGGGGTGTGACCAAGCCAGCACATCCTAAGATTCAGGTTATTCATGACAGGTACCCAATAGTATTTGGGGACATACCACCAAGCCAACCACCAGACTGTGGATTTGAGAATACCATTGAGTTCGAGCACGGAGTGCAAGCCAACTACCCCCTATAGTCATGCTAAGGCCTACAGGGATGAGATTGAGAGAGCCATTCACGAGCTCTTAGCATTGGGGAACATCAAGCCCAGTTCTAGCCCTTTTGGTTATTCAGTTGTCCTGGTGAAGAAGAAGGATGGGTCACTGAGGATGTGTATTGATTACAGGGCCTTGAACAAAAAGACCATGAAGAACCTCTACCCTATCCGCAGGATCGACGAGTTGATGGATGAGCTGAGGGGAGCCAAGTTCTTCTCCAAGATCGATCTGAAATGTTGGTACCATCAGATCTAGGTGAGGGGCAAGGATGTTCCTAAGACTACATTCAAGTGTCACTATGGACACTTTGAGTTTTTGGTGATGCCCTTTGGGCTAACCAATGCTCTGGTCACATTTCAGTCTTACATGAACCACATCTTTCGTGGTCAGTTGAGGAAGTTTGTGCTGGTATTTTTTGATATCTTGATCTACAACCAGACTTGGGAGGAGCACTTCCAGCATGTGGAGGCAGTATTGCGTATCTTAGAGGAGCAGCAATTTTATGCAAAGTTGTCCAAGTGAAAGTTTGGGTTGATTGAGATTGATCTAAAACCGGACTTGGGAGGAGCACTTGCAGCATGTGGAGGCAATATTGTGTATGCTAGAGGAGCAGCAGTTTTATGCAAAGTTGTCCAAGTGCAAGTTTGGGTTGACTGAGATTCTCTATTTGGGGCATATCATTGGTGTTGGAGTGAGGGTGCATGTGGAGAATATAAAGGCCATCAGAGATTGGCCAGAGCCTAACAGTGTGACAAAGTTGTGGGGGTTTGTGGGCATATGCACCTACTACCGGAAATTCATGAAGGGATTTTCACAGTTAGCAGCGCCCCTCACGGATTTGACCAAGAAGGGAGCTTTTCTCTGGACCACAACAGCGCAGGAGGCTTTTGAGCGCCTCAAGCAGGTAAATGAGCAGTTGTCCAGTGCTCGCTCTTCCTGATTTCATGCATCCCTTTGTTCTAGACTGCGATGCATCCGGGGAAGGAATGGGGGCAGTTTTGATGCAAGGAGGGCATCCTATAGCTTTTGAGAGTTGGAAGTTATTACGTCATCAGAGGTTGTACCCCATTTATGACAAGGAGATGATAGCCATCATGCATGCGCTAACCAAGTTCAGACAGTACCTAGTGGGGAACAAGTTCAAGGTGAGGACAGAACACAATAGCCTCATATTCTTTTTGGAGCAGAAGCAGCTGCAGGAGAGGCAACAGAAGTGGGTGAGTAAGATCGAGGCCTATGATTTCGACATTGAGTATGTCAAGGGGAAGCACAACGTGCTAGCTGATGCATTGTCCAGGAGGTCACCTTCTCTTTCACTGATGAGCATTGAACCGGATTGGAAGGCTCATTTGTTGGTGGAGTACTCCAAGGATCACTTTGCATGCAAGGTCCTGGAGGGACAGGTGACCGATGACCACTACTAGGTGATGGATGGAGTGATATATTACAAAGATTGGATCTATTTACTGGCCAACTCCCAGTCACGGGATAAGATTCTTCAAGCAACCCATGACTCACCATTGGCAAGGCATTAGATGTTCAACAAAACTTACAAGGCCATCAGAGAGAGGTTCTCATGGAAGGGCCTCAAAGATGATGTTCTACGGCACATCCAAGAGTGTGAGGTGCGCCAGCAAAACAAGGGGGAGTTATCCCATCCAACAGGGTTGTTGCAGCCTCTTCCCATCCCTCAAGGGAAATGGGAGAGCATCTCAATGGATTTTATCACTGCGTTGCCCATGGTGTAGGGCAAGCACTGTATTTATGTGTTTGTTGATCGCTTGACGAAGTATGCTCACTTCTTCACGATCTCAGCCAAGTACACTGCCTCATAGGTGGAAGAGTTTTTCTTCAGAGAGATACTCTGGTTGCATGGTCTTTCCAAGACCATTGTGAGTGACCGGGGCAGCCGTTTCATGGGCGGTTTTTGGCAGGAGCTATTCCGATTAGTGGGTACAGAGATCACTCCTAGTATGAGCTACCATCCCTAAACAGATGTCCAGACAAAGATAGTTAACAAGTGGTTGAAGGGCTACTTGCGTAACTACATTACAGGGCAGCAGAAGGCATGGTTGCGGTGGCTACACATGGGGGAGTATTGTTACAACACCACCTTCCACATGTCTATAGGTATGTCTCCATTTCATGCTTTGTATGGTTATGATGCTCTGGCATTTTTTGATGTCATATTTGGAGACAACAAGTCCCCAAGGGCCAAGGATTGGATCCAAGAGAGCCAGGACATTTTGTGGGCTCTTAAGGAAAATACGAGGACGATGCAAAACCAATAGAAGATCTATGCAAACCAAGGTCGTGTGGAGAGATAGTTTGAGGTTGGGGACTTAGTGTACCTCCACCTTCAACCATACAAATAGTACATGTTGAAGCAGAAGGGGGTCGAGAAGCTTAAGCCTCATTTCTATGGACCATACAAAGTCACTTGGAGAGTGGGGGAGGTAGCATACGAGTTGGAGCTACCCCGGGGAAGTCAGGTGCATAACATATTTCACGTGTCATGCTTGAAAAAGGCCTTGGGGCAGCAGGTGACCACAACAACCAAGTTGTTTCGCATGGATGATGAGGGGCACTTAGCACTTCAGCCAGAGGCCATTTTGGACACAAGGGAGAGGCATTTGAGGAGCAGGGTGATCAAGGAGTTTTTGATCAGATGGAGGTATTTCCCGAATGAGGATGCCACTTGCGAAGGAGAATAGATCCTCCAGCACCAATCATTGCAATTGCTTGAGGACAAGCAACATCTTGGCGGAGAGGACTGTAATATTCCTAATTAGCCATTATGCTAATTAGAAATATTAAAGTTTAGATAATTTTGTATTTCCTAATGTTAGCCAAAAATAATGTGGGTCAGGGACCAACAAATTAGATTAATGCAAAGTATAGTCCTTTCCTATAGTAGAGAGGCAAATATTGCGGCTTTGGTGGGGGCTCGATGAGCCAATGAGAAAGGACTGCGCCATCCATGCATGCAGCATTGTGGTTAGTCGATGGGAGGCAGCGCAAGAGTGGCTTGAGAAGGGGCAGCACAAATCTTGGTGGGACCCAAGAGGAACATTGGGCCTTTAGGGACAAAAGGAAGAGGTGGCTCATTTTTCTCATTCATCTATCATCTATTGAACTTTTCTTTTGAGAGAGCACGCTTGAGCAAGTGCCAAGTCTACCATTGTTGTTCAGCAATCGAGTGTTCGCGAGCGAAAATCTCAACCTCTGCTTCAAAGGACTTTGAGTACCTGCCCAAAGGAGAAGATTTCACCTTTTTGATCCAGTGGGGAGTTGTGTGACTCATTCACAACGTCATTATCTTCAGAGACAACGTAGAGCAGCCACAATAGCGTAGTGCTGGGAGAGAGTTCATCTGGGAGTTGAGAAGCATGGGGAATTTTGAGTTGGGAATTGGTGGGGAGGCTGAGAGCTTCCTAACAGGTATATTGCAAACATTTCAAGAGCAATCTGCAGCAGAATTTCCAAGAGCACAAATTTATATAGCAGGACAGAGAGCTAAGCCCAAGAGGGCCAATTTCTGGGGTCAGCCATTCCACAAATACTTCGCGGGTTATTGTGAGTTTTGTGAGTAAAGACTGGGGTTAAAAGCCCGATATTTTTTAAGAATCATTCCAGGCCCAACCAGCAGATCTAAAGGAGTAGCAACAACATTTATGGGCAGAACTGCGTAGAGCTAGGACACCACAGTGTACTCTTTAAGGGTGTATTTCAGCTTGCTTCCGAGGCTATCTTCAGCTTGCCTTGAGCAAGCCGAGGTGCCATCATTCCAGCGCCCATATTGTACACATCACAACAAATTAATAAAATGGCTCAACATTGATTTTTATGGCTCCAATTTGTCTTTTAATGGCATAATTTGTTTTGTTGTTGTTAATGTCCATTAATGCATTGTTATTACTATTAATTTCCTATTAGGAATATTACACCATCAGATTTCCTTTTACTTGTCTCTTGATGGTTTTGGTTCTTATGTGTTGAGATTTTGTGTATTGGGGTAGCATCGGGTGTGCTCTAGCCCTGAAACTTTGTGGACGGGCTAAGAAACACATCACCTCCAAAACCTAGAAAGCGTTTGGAGAAATTCCATCTGGTGTTGAAGTTATTCAAATAATTAATTTTTTTAATGAGGACCCTAAGTTTAAACTTAGGGAATTAGAAAAAATAAAGTGAATTAATTAAACACATGTGATGAAATGTTCTAAGAGACGCGGATCAAGCAGTCTTTTAATCTCAGTCATTGGAAAGAGATTTAATCATGGTCGTGGATGTGTTCAACGAAAAATTATAAGAGAAAGGCTTGAGGGTCAGTTGGAGACACACACACGGAGGCAGAGCTGAGAAACTAAGCTGGAATTCTAGCGCAGACTTTGCTAAGAATTTCTGGAGGAGTTTTCTTGTAGCGAGGGGTAGTACTGGCTGAGGAGATGATCTAATCCCAGAGACAAGAGTCAGCAAGAGGTAGAGGGGCAGCTTTCAGGGTTAGCGCAGAGGAGCAAGGGCAGCAGCAACAATAGTTACGTAGCAGCTGCGCAGCACAACTTCAGTCGCTACGTAGGTCCAGGAGGGGCATCACTGCAGCTTTAGAGGGCTTCCAGAGTTACACAGAGGCCCGCAGAGGCAGCATAAGGACTGCGTCACCCACTCTGGGGTTACGTAGTTCCCTTCTGAGCAACGCAACAGCACACAGAGCCTAGCAGGGCTGACACTGGAGCTTCAGGGGCAGCGTTGGGGTTTCTCGGGCCAGAATCAGGCTAAATCTTGAAAATCCCATTTGAGGGCGTAGATCAGTCAGAATCTTGGTCTCAAAACAACAGGTTAGTTGCAATTCTACTTTTTCTCTGTCGGGTTAACCAGATTTGGTGCCCAGATTTGTTGTACTCAAATTCTACTTAATAATAATAAACCCTCATATCTGCTACACCGGTTTTCTCACATTGGGTTTTTCCAGGGACTTATGTCCAAAAATCTGTATGTCACTTTGTTGAATGAGCATAATGTTCAATAAATGATCAGCATGTGTGTAGGCTGTTAGTTGTGTTTACTTCGGTATTTTCTAAATATATATTTTTCTTTTGAAAATAACTTGTATAACTTAATCACAAGTAGGAGAAGTAAACCATGATACTACAGTAGGATTTCTGCATAACTGTATTCAGGAATTTTCACATGGTATCAAAGCGATAACAGATCAAGCTGAATCTCCAACAAAACAGCTGAAGAATATTTTTTCTGCAGGACAACAGCAGAAGTAGTAGAGATCCGGAAAGGGAAGTTTGACAGCAAGAGGACGCTGACCCATAAAGGGGCAGCGCTGCAGCTACAGAAGGCCATCAAGCTTACGCAGAACCTTCCCAAGCCAGCGTAAGTATGGCATCACCCAATCTGGGGTTATGCAATCCACTTCTGAGCACCGTTGAGGCTACATTGGGCCAGTCAGTGGGACACAGTCCAATCATTCTTCCTGTTGCAGAGAAGTGTTTCCAAGATCCAGAAGTAGTGCTTTAGATCTTCAACACTGTTGGTGTGGTGGAGATTCTGCCAGTGCAGAATTGTGCCTAGCTAAGTCAACAAAGAGCGGGAGGAAGACAATTACTCAACAGATCTAAGCCAAACAAATCTAAGATTCAATCAGGGGGATCAGAGAGTACTGTCTGATTGTGTTTGGCTGAAGACTTCCAAGAGGGAAATCAGTTGTGGGAGGGAGCAGCTACTATAGAAGGTTTCTAATCGCCAAGAAACCCAAATCTAGCATTTCTGTTGAGTATTGCAACAGAAAGAGGGAGAAGAGTATCTGTTCTGACAGATCTGAGCAGATGGCACCATATGGACTGAGAGATAAGGATAGGTTCGATGGCATGTCCAACTTTGTTATCTGGAGGGCTAGGATCCTGACAATCCTATATGAATATGGCCTCAAGGACCATGCAAAGAGAGTCCTAGCGATGCCAATCGATGTAAATCCTCTAAATAAGTACAATGAAAATCAAGCGCGGGCTAAGCGTTTGATCATGGATGGAGTCAAAGACCACGTCGTACCTCATGTTGCCGAAAAGAATACGGAAAATGAGATGTGGGTAGCATTGGACACGATGTATCAGGGAGGCTTTGTCCAAAGAAGGATGCTTCTGGAGAATTAGATGCAGTTGTTCCAGATGTAGAAGGGTGAGGAGATAGATCCATTCCTCTTCAGACTTCAGACTATGCAGGATCAACTGATTGCCATGGGTACAAATCGAGAAGAGGGGCTCCTAGTGAGGACTGCCCTGAATGCAGTCACGGAAGAATGGGAAACATTTTTCCAAAGCAATTTGGGCAAGGCAGCGTTATCATCATGGGTAGACATGTGGGCAATCCTTTGTCAGGAGGAAATCAAGAGATTCACCAAGAGGCAAAGCAGCAGAAGCGAATAAACCAAAATGAAGAAAGAAGAGGAAGATGATGCAGCCCTTGCATCGAAGGAACGAAGGCAGCAAGGTAAGAAGAAGAGGGACCTATCCAAGGTCCGGTGCTTTAACTGTGACGAACTTGGACACTTCGCTAGCACTTGTCCTACGAAGAAGGACAAAGGATATTTCGAATCCAAGGCTACAACAACAAAGGACGATGGCTCTGATGATGATGTAGCCATGAGTGCTCATGTACCTCGAGAGAAGAGATCGAGCGATATGGGTCTGTAGAGCAGCTACAAATCAGATGGCAGGATCCTTGGGTCAGCCCTACTCTTGGATCACATACGAGCTACGGGAGCCTTAAGACAGTAGCGAGACAAGCCGGGAGATGGTTGCAGAAGGTCACAATGACGCAGAGGGCAGTGTTGAAGAGCTGAAGAGGGAGCAGCGTAATGCAGAGGCAACAGCAGCATAGAGGCAACAACGCAGAGGCTGATGGGATTTCAGCAGCACAGAGAAGCAGTGCTTACGCAGTATAGAGTTGTAGCAGATCAATAGCTTCAGGAGGACAACGTAAATCAACAGCCAAGGGAGCTTCAATGATGGGATCCATCCTGACTTGTCTATCAACGATTGGGAAGATATCTTTTAGTTGCTTACTTCTCAGCAACTGAGTTGTAGTGCAGCAGTTAGCAGTGGCAGTGCTATGGGTGTTGAGGTTTTGTTTATTTGGGGTAGCATCAGTTGTGCTCTAGGTCCCAAATTTTGAGGAAGGACTAGAGTTCACCTGATCTACAAGACCCAGAAATGGATTTCGGAAATTTCATCTGGTTTAAGAGATATTAAATTAATTAATTTCTTTAATGTATTTCCTAACTTAAAACTTAGGAAAATAAAATAATTAAAGTGAATTTAATTAAACATGTGATGAAATTGTCTTAAGTCACACGGATCAAGCTTTCCTTTAATCTTAGCCATTGATTAAAGATTTAATCTTGGCCATTGATTTGTCAACGAGAAAAGTATAAAGGAAAGGCTTGGGGTCATTTGTAAGACACACAGAGGCAGAGCACCGAAGCTAAGCTGAGATTCTAGGGCGGGGTTGCTAAGAATTCTCAAGTGTTTCAGTTGCAGAGAGGGGAATTTAGACCAAGGGGATGATCTAATCCCGGGGTCTAGAGTACACAAGAAGCAGAGAAGAGATCAGGAAAGACAGCGGAGAGGAAGGCAGCAGCAGCAAGGACAGCGTGATTTTCAGGAAACCCTTCAAGTGTTACGCAGAGACCCTTAGGCGAAGCTTAGTGACTGCGTCACCCAGTCTGGGGTAACGCAGTCCCTTCCAGTGACAGCGCTGAGAATTTGGAGGCCTTCAGAGGCTGACGCAGTGTCTTTCAAGGGCAGATATGGGGTTTCTAGGCCTAGATCTGGATGAGTTCTGTAAATCTCGTTTTAGGATGTGGATCAGTCAGTACTGTTGGTCTTAGATCAGCCAGGTGTTGTAGATCTAGAGTTTTCTCTGTAGGGTTTTCCAGATCTGGAACCCAGAGTTGTGTATTCAGAAATATTCTTAATAATAGAGCCCTCTCGCAGCCAGAGACCAGTTTTCCCACATTGGGTTTTTCTGGGGACAGTTTGTCCAGAAATAACTGTGTCACTTTGTCTATGTGTGCGTGTGCTTATTCTAGATCTGAATTGGTAGAGATCTGTTATGTGTTTTGCTTTGATGTTAACGTGAATTTATTCAGTTGATAACTTGTATAAGTAGGAGAAGCTTAACCGGATTAACAAAAATAGTTTCTACATAAGAATTAAGATTCGGAAATTTCTACATGGTATCATAGGAATTGCAGATCTAGAAGGGTCATCAGCTGAAGCATCATCTGAAGGATCTAGCTGCAGAAAGCAGCTGGAAAGGTAGCAAAAAAGTAGATCTGAAGGGACAGCGCAGTTTTCAGGAGGAGATTCACGCAAAGGGAAGGGTGACGTTGTCTAGCGCTGTGTCCTAGCAAGCCCACGCAATTACTGCGTAGAGGCAACTTAGAAACAATGCTGGTTGGGTCTGAAGCCAGCCAGTGTGATTCAGATCTGAATCTGTCAGATCCAGAAAAAAGTCTGTAAAAAAGTTGCAGAAATTCAGAAGAGTTGGTGGGGTTAAACTTCTAAAGTTTTCAGATTTTTAACCTTAGCACAAGTGACAAAGTTTGGGAAGAGATCAGCTTCTCAGAGAGTTTCTTGCCAAAGGAAACTTGCAGTTTGGTCAGAGGATCAAAGAAGAAGCTGAATCATATTTGATTTGGTAGATTTCCAAGGATGGAAATCAAGTCTTAGAGGGAGCAGAGGGTTCCCAGTTCGAAAAGGACCCTAGATACAAGATCTCTAGCATAGAGAAGAGGAGCTCCGACACATTCTGAGCAGATGGCTCCTCATGGACTGCGTGATCAGGATAGGCTAGAAGGCCTCTCAAACTTTTTGGTATGGAAAGCTAGGATGTTGATTGTCCTAGAGGAATATGGTCTAAGAGATCATGCAGAGCAGACCCTGGCCACGCCGACAGATGCAAATCTCCTAAGGAAGCATAGAGAAGCTGCTGGGCATGCCAAGCAGTTGACAATGGACAGTATCAAGGATCATATTGTGCCACACAGCTAAGAAGAGGACAGCTAATGAGATGTGGAAGGCCTTGACTTCCCTATATGAGGGAAAATCAGTCCAAAGAAAGATGTTGTTGGAGGCCCAAATAAGGTCATTCATGATGACCAAGGGAGAAGACATTGAGCATTTCCTCTTCAGATTGCAGTCAATCAGGGATCAGCTGACTGCAATGGGTGCAACCGTAGATGATGTAGTGATAGCCGAGACTTCCCTCAATGCAGTCACAGATGAGTGGGAAACCTTTGTCCAAAGTATCTTGGGCAGAGCGGACCTCCCAGATTGGGACAACTTGTGGTCGATCCTGCAGCAAGAAGAACTACGAAGGTTCACCAAGAAGCAGCACAGCCCTACGTTGAGCAAGGTTAAGAAGGAAGAGGAGGAAGAAGCAGCCTTGGCATCAAAGAAGCAGCCGAAGAAGAAGAAGGATCTTTCTAAGATCAAGTGCTTCCAGTGTGGCGTAATGGGAAATTTTGCCAGCCATTGTCCAGAAAAGAAGAAGGACAAGGAAGCATCTTCTTCCAAAGCAGCAGTGGCAGATGATGGTCAGGAGATGATGTAGCCATGAGTGCTCATGAACCACGGAGGTGGGGTGACATGGACATGTAGAGGAGCTACATGGAAGTAAGGCAGGATCCTTGAGCAACTCATCTCTTGGATCACAAGTGAGCTACGGTAGCCTTAAGACAGTAGCAGGACAAGTGGAGCAGTGGGTGCATAGATCACAGATGAGGCAGACGCAGAGGCAGATCTAAAGGCTGGGAGGAGCAGCGTAGAGCATAGCAGCAACAGCGTAGAAGCAGTAGCAGCACGGAGGCTGATGTGACTTCAGTAGCACAGAGCAGTGCTGCTTACACAGTGCAGAGCTGTAGTAGCACAGAAAGCTTCAAAGGGACAACACAGTGCAGTAGTAGCGTGATAGATTTCAGCACAAGGAGCTGATGTGACTTCAGTAGTGTAGAGGGAGTCTGATTACGCAAGCAGAACTGTAGCTGTGCATCGTTCTTTAGATGCCAGCACAGATCTGTAGCCTATGGAGCTTCAATGCTGAGGATGCAGCCCATCTGACTTGTTTGTCAAAGATTGGGCAGGAGATTCAGTTGTTTCTCTCAACAATTGAAGTTGCAGTGTAGCATATCAGCAATGGCAGTGCTATGAGCAGCACAGATGCAGCATATTGAGAGGGAGTTGCAGTACAGTGGTTGCAGTGGAAGTGGCAGAGTCACGGGCACCAGTACAGAATGGTAGCAGCAGTGCAGATTTGAGTGGCAAGAGGCCAAGCTTCAGCAGCACAAAACCAATGCCCAAAATCATGTAATGCATAAGTGTGATGTATTGCTAGAGCACACCCTTGATGCTAAGGGGGAGTATTGAGATTTTGTGTATTTGGGGTAGCATCAGTTGTGCTGTAGGTCCCAAATTTTGAGGAAGGACTAGAGTTCACCTGATCTACAAGGCCCAGAAATGGACTTGGGAAATTTCATCTGGTTTAGGAGATATTCAATTAATTAATTATTTTAATGTATTTCCTAAGTTAAAACTTAGGAAAAAAATAATTAAAGTGAATTTAATTAAACATGTGATGAAATTGTCTTAAGTCACATGGATCAATATTTCTTTTAATCTTAGCCATTGAATAAAGATTTAATCTTGGCTGTTGATTTGTCAACGAGAAAAGTATAAAGGAAAGGCTTGGGGTCATTTGTAAGACACACAGAGGCAGAGCACTGAAGCTAAGCTGAGATTCTAGCGCCGGGTTGCTAAGAATTCTCAAGTGTTTTAGTTGCAGAGAGGGGAATTTAGACCAAGGGGATGATCTGATCCCGGGGTCTAGAATACACAAGAAGCAGAGAAGAGATCAGGAAATACAACGCAGAGGAAGGCAGTAGCAGACGGCAGCAGCAGAAGCAGCAAGGACAGTGTGATTTTCAGGAAACCCTTCAGGGGTTACGCAGAGACCCTTAGGGGCAGCGTAGTGACTGCGTCACCCAGTCTAGGGTAATGCAGTCCCTTCCATTGACAGTGTCGAGCATTTGGAGGCCTTCACAGGCTGGCGCAGTGTCTTTCAGGGGCAGATCTAGGGTTTCTAGGCCTAGATCTGGCTAAGTTCTGTAAATCCCATTTGAGGGTGTGGATCAGTCAGTATTGTTGGTCTTAGATCAGCCAGGTGCTGCATATCTAGAGTTTTCTCTGTAGGGTTTTCCAGATCTGGAACCCAAAGTTGTGTATTCAGAAGTATTCTTAATAATAGAGCTCTCCAGTAGCCACAGACCGGATTTCCCACATTGGGTTTTTCCAGGGTCAGTTTGTCCAAAAATAACTGTGTCACTTTGTTTATGTGTGCATGTGCTTATTCTAGATCTGAATTGGTAGAGATTTGTTATGTGTTTTGCTTTGATGTTAACTTGAATTTATTCAGTTGATAACTTGTATAAGTAGGAGAAGCTTAACCAGATTAACGGAAATAATTTCTGCATAAGAATTAAGATTCAACAATTTCTACAATGGGCAGCATGATGCAGCAAGTTGAGAGGGAGCTGCAGTACATATGTCGCAGTGTCAGTGGCAGTGACATGGGCAGAATTACAGACACCAGCAGTGCAGTAGATGGAGGGCAACAGGCCAAGCATCAGCAGCACAAAAACCAATGCCAAGATCTTGCGATACATGGTGTGGATGTATTGTTAGAGCACACTCCATGCTAAGAGGGAGTGTTGAGATTTTGTGTATTTGGGTAGCATCGAGTGTGCTCTAGCATTGAAACTTTGTGGAGGGGCTAAAAAACACATCACCTCCAAAACCCAGAAGGCGTTTGGAGAAATTTCATCTGGTGTTGAAGTTATTCAAATAATTAAATTTTTTAATGACCCCAAGTAACTTACGAAATTAGAAAAATTAAAGTGAATTAATTAAACACATGTGATGAAATGTTCTAAGTGATGCAGATCAAAAAGTCTTTTAATCTCAGTCGTTGATACAAGATTTAATCACGATAGTTGATATGTTCAACGAAAAAGTATAAGAGAAAGGCTTGAGGGTCAGTTGGAGACACACACAAGGAGGCAGAGCTGAGAAACTAAGCTAGAATTCTAGGGCAGGGTTTGCTAAGAATTTCCAGAAGAGTTTTCTGTAGCGAGGTGTAGTATTGGCTGAGGGGATGCTCTGATCCCGGAGCTAAGAGCCAGCAAGAGGCAAACGGGCAGCTTTCAAGGTTAGCACAGAGGAGCAAGGGCAGCAGGAGCAGCAGTTACACAACAGCTGTGCAACACAGCTTCAACTGCTATGCAAGCCCAGGAGGGGCAGTGCTGCAACTTCAGAGGGCTTCCAAAGTTACGCAGAGGCCTCCAAAGGCAGTGTAAGGACAGTGTCACCCACTCTGGGGTTACGCAGTCCCCTTCTGAGCAGTGCAGAGGCACACAGAGCCTAGCAGGGCTGACGTTGGGGTTTCAGAGGCAGCACTGGGTTTTCTAGGGCCAGAATTGGGGCTAAGTCTTGTAAATCCCATTTAAGGGTGTGGATCTGTCAGAATCTTGGTTTCAGAACAGCAGGTTAGCTGCAGATCTACTTTTTCTCTGTCGGGTTAACCAGATTTGGTGCCCAGATTTGTTGTACTCAGATTCTACTTAATAATAATAAACCCTCATATCTGCTGCACCAGTTTTCCCACATTGGGTTTTTCCGAGGACTTATGTCCAAAAATTTGTGTGTCACTTTGTTGAATGAGCGTAATACTCAGTAAATGATCTACATGTGTGTAGGATGGTAGTTGTGTTTACTTCGGTATTTTCAAAATATTTTTTTTCTGAAAATAACTTGTATAACTTAATCACAAGTAGGAGAAGTAAACCATGCCACTACAGTAGAATTTATGCATAATTGTATTCAGGAATTTTCACATTATGCAAAATTTATTCCAAAAGCAAGTATTGTGATGCTTTCTTTCCACATTTGCAAAGCCTATTTACACATTTAGCATCTAACATTTTTAAGTTGTTTCTAACTATGGCAAGATATGTTTCAATGTTGTGATTTGGTTGTCTCATAATCATTTTACTTTGCAAATATCTTGTGATAACAACTTTTGTTTCCATATCAGGATTACTTTGGTCTCATCTTTTTTAGAGCATTACTTTTACTTTCAAGCAAGTTATTTGTAAAGCACTGGTATTATGGTTTTATCATTTCAAAGTTGCTCATATATGCTCATAAATCTCGAAAAGTAATCCATTTTTTCAGTCTAACAAAGTCTCCTAGAACCTCATATTCTTTTAACTTAGTTTCTTCACTTTAGGGACCACCCCCCCTTAGTTGACCTAGGAGAGATCTAAAATGGAGAGAGTCGGGATTAGTGTGCCAACCCCTTCTCTGAGTTCCTTGCCACCAACCACACCTTGTGGGATTGAAGGCTTTTTCGACTGACTTATAGTAGGTGTAGGTGCCAAGGAGATTAACATTTTTGGCACCGTTGCCGGGGAAAAATCTTCTTGTACCTGAGAAATTGACTAACTTTTGGTTCTTGCATGTTTGATTTTAGAGTTAGATTCTTGTTCAAGTGGTGACTCCACTTATATCATTTTTTGCAAGGATTTCTACTTGAAGCCCTTTTTCTTGTAGTCTTCTTGCTAATCTTGGACAGTAGACTCTCTTTGATATCCATTTTCTCTTTTAAAGTCAAGTGAGCATGACATCATGAATGATCTGTTCGCCCCTTCTGATTTTATTAACATTTCAGCCTATCAAAATTTTATTCTGGATGAATCCATTGAGGCTATCGATGAGTTGCCTATTTTTCTAGGTAACAATGCCATTACTACTGAAACTCACCTTAGGAATTTCCTCCTTTGTGTGAGCAAATGGTGACATGATATTAACCATGAGGACTTTAAAATGAAAATTTTCATCTTTTCATTAAATGGTGATGATATGGATTGGTTCATAGACTTACCTGCTAACAATTTCAATTCTCTAGAATTGAGTGTTGATGCCTTTGAAGAAAAATATGGAGATTAAAGAAAGATCAAAGTGAAAGTTGATGAGAATGATAAGGATCTCATCAAGGAGTTGACTCAAATGATTAAGGATATGCAGCTCAACCAAGCTCATCTCATTAAGACCATGGAGGTAAATCAGGCACAAGCAATAGAGGCCATGGAGGTGAATCATTGTAATCAGATGACCTTTAATCAAAATAGGTTGCTTGCCATGGAAGAAAAACAAGTACAATTAATAAACACCATGGAAACAAATCATGCCAAGGAAACAAGTCTTATGAAGGCTAATCAGGTCACTCTTCAGAATAGGTTGGAGGAAATGGAAAGATTACAGGTACAAAAATTCCAGTTTAGGACAGATGATGAATGGGAAAAGAACAAAGAAACAGATCATGAGCCTCCCAATCCATTGAAGCAAGCTTCATCTTATTATGAGGAGGTCATTTCTTCCATTGAAAAATGGTTGATTGAAGGTGACCTGTGAATAGCAAGGAAACCAAGGGAAATTAGGTTTATACTTATCAGATTGATCCATCACCCATGTCAGAGAAAATGCAGAATGGAGAAAGCCAGGCACAGAATTATTGGATACTTCAAATTTTCCATCTAAGCGTCTTCAAAATCGGTCAGAAAGGTTTACTTTGATCACATCAACCTCCACATCACAATCTATTAAGAAGAAGAAAAAAATGCGGAAATGATTTGGTAAATCTGATGACCATGTACAACACAGTTTTGGGACGGATGAAAGTCCTAAAATATTCAGAATTGGACAGGGCACATCAGAAAATCAGCCCATGGATCTGCCGGAAAGTAGGCAAGTTCTCAGCATGAAATTCATTGAGGACATCTACTGCCATGGGGCATTTTTTTGTATCATATTTATAACCTTACCCCTTGTAAATTTTGTTTAAGTAGATTTATTTCATCAATAAGTTATGCTCTTCGAATAAAATTTCCATTTGTACTTGATTTTGTTTGATGATACTTTGAATGGATACTTCTAATATATATCTGTGGTCGGTGGATGCAGATTCCAGGTTCTTGCACACTATCACTTCATATCTAGCATGCATCCCCATATGGAGGCAAATGTTGACCACTAGAGTGGCACCCGAAGATTATATGAGGCTCCATGCCTAGGGATGAACCAAAGGGCACTTATACCATCAAATATCATCAGATATCATCATATCACCAGAGCTTTTAAACTCTACTACTTCTCATCATTTTCTCTTGTACCCAAATTCCACGCCCTTCGGGAAATTGTAACAAATTATTCTAGTAATGATGAGTTTGAATTAGTATTGAGTTTGTCACAGGCTTAGGTAGCTTGGGACCTTGCCAACAAGAGAATATTACTCTGGGAGGTTTTTTCCACTCGGTTAATTATCATCTCCCTATTAGGACTTAATAACTAATTGAGTTTTTTCCTCCAATTTTACCCCAAAGCCGGAGTACATATTGAAGGTGAGGCCTTGGGTGAGTCCTAGTGTCTAGAGTCAATGTATATTACCATAATAGATCACACAAAATATTTCATGGAATTTGGTCAGGTCTAGGTAGTCATTTTTTAATTTTTAGATTTCCCGCAGGTCAAAAATTGCAATAAAAATTGTAATTAAATTGTAATAACTGTTGCTTAGAGTTGTATGGGGTATGAGTAATCAAGTTTACACCTCTCACCCTCAACTTTCTACTATGACACACTTTGAAGGGTTAATAATGTGTTTTGGATCCTCAAAACCCACTTTCCTAAGTTTGGTGGGAAATCTGGCAATTAATTAAGCCAGAAATTAAATAAATGGAGAAAAATAAATATCCACACATGATAAATGTTGTGGAAATGAGGTGGAAAATTATGGAGGAGTTAAAGTGAAGTCCCAAGGTGATGTGGACTCCTAAAATCAGGGAAATGACATGTGCTCAAATAAAATCGAATTTTTGGCATTAAATGAGAGCTGCTTATTTGGAAATTTGAATTTGTGAAGTTAATGCACATTTGGGAGGATTTGGCAGAATATTTAGTGGAGATTTTTGTGGGAAATTGTCCCCGCATGGGTTACCACCCATATACACTTGTCATTCCATCATAAAATTCGAATTTGACACATAAGGGAAGAAGAAAATGATGTCCACTTGCTAAAAATCAATTTTTACACTTGGCATTGGAGCTCCACTTATCAAATTCGAATTTTCCTTGTGATCTCCTCCCTCTGACCACTTGGCATTTGGTTCTTCATTGAGATTTGCTCCCATTCTCTTATATAAGTGAGCCTTGAGCTCTAATTTGTTATCATGTTATGAGCTACTGGGCTTGAGGAAACTCTGTCATTTTGTACTCACAGATTAATAAAATCAAGGCTTTGGGGTTACGAAGCGGATGTTCTCTTGGCGTTATGAGGTGATTCCTTTCCGTTTTTGTGCTTATCATGTTTGCATTTTCTTATATGTTTTATTTATGTTAATTCGTATTTCTCATATAGCGTGGATTGGTGCATGCAAGCTATCTTGCATGTCTCATTGATTTAGAGCACTATCTTAGAAGTAAGCTTACTCAGGCATTTTAGGTGGAATGCTTAGTTTATATTGTTTCATTTTGATATTCGAATCCTCTTGCAAGTTAACATCTGATTTCAAGTGTAGGGAAGATCCATTTGTACATTGTGTGTAGGAATTCCATCCGGGCGTAGGAAAAGTCTCAAATAGACTCACTCACTCCTAGACTCACTACGATCCAAGACTCAACTTTCTCCAACTCCAAGTTTTGCATCCAACGAGAACCAACAGAGAGTGTCATTTTCTCTAAGCTACTTGATCATCAAATTTCAATTTTAAAATTCAAAATATTTCCTTTGTAGAACGTTTTAAAGTCATATTTGCTAATTCAAGAGCTTTTTTTAGACTATCCAAGTATGGGGGTTCACTCCCATTCATTGAGCTAGCATCTTTGTATACTAGTTTCTATTTTAGATCTTGCTTATTTTTCTCTAACATTTGACTTTCTTTTGCATCTCATAGGCTTGACCATAGGCAACAAGGAGCTTGAAGAGGAGGTGGTGAAAAACTATTGATCCTCCTTGCATGCAAAGCCTTCCACTACCTTAAAGACCGATTTCTAGGGATGTCATGAGCATTTTAAGGACAACGACAAGATCACCTTGGACGTGGGCCTTTAAGCCTTGTAAAATTTCTATTTTGAAAGTGTTCCCCATGTGCTTTTGTTGTCATCTTTGAGGAGGAGATCTAGCTTTTTCCAAGCTCCATCTTTGTAAAAAAATCTCCTTGTGGGCAGCCTTCTTAGAGGCTTATTTTTCAAATTTGTAATCATTAATAAAGGAACCTTTTTGCTTGAGGGAGCTTGGGATATTTTCCCAGGTATCCCCCTTCCTTGATTGAAGAGGGTGGATTGACTTGTTTTCTACTTTTCATCTCATGCATGCTAAAAAAACTACCAACTCATGCACTCCACATCCATCTCACTAAATCTTGTGTTTAATTAAACGTACATGCATGAGCTCCAAATGCTTCAAACTTGATGAAATGTCCTTTCGTATGTGTGAGCAATTTACGCGGTTGGCAAGTTTAATTAATTTCATGGTTATGCTTTATTATTTAGTCCATGAATGTTAGACATTTTGAGGAACTATTGAAGCATTTTCTTTCAATTAAAACGATGATATCTTAAAGAGAACTTATTTCATTCCACTTGCCTATTAATGTTACAACACAGATAAGTCTATTTCCATTTTGTATCAAGTTTGATTTACTATTACAAGTGAAAATTATTCATTTTTATCTCTTGTGGAACATTGCATGTATCATTTAATTAGGATAAATCAGCATAGCTTTCATACCAACACTCACTAAAATTTTACCTCCAACATAAGTTGGTTGTATAGACCTCTTAGGGACCCTCTACTCCCCTATTGACTCCTCACTGTGAGATCCACATGATTTGGGCGAGGGTGAGATCTGGGGACTGAAGAGTTGATTTGAAATCTTTGTTGTAGAGGTAATTAACTAAAATGAACCAAGAGCACTATCCATCACATTTCCTTTTACTTGTCTCCTGATTGTTTTGGGTCTTATGCAAAATTTATTCCAAAAGCAAGTATTGTTATGTTTTTTTTCCATATTCACAAAGTCTAGTTTCACATTTAACATCTAACATTTTTAAGTTGTTTCTAACTATGGCAAGATATGTTTCAATGTCTTGATTTGGTTGTCTCATAATTATTTTATTTTGCAAATATCTTGTGCTAACAACTTTTGTTTCCATTTCAGGATTACTTTGTCCTCGTCTTTTTCAGAGCATTACTTTTACTTTTGAGCAATTTATTTGTAAAGCACTGGTTGTATGGTTTTATCATTTCAAAGTTGTTCATATATGCTCATAAATCTCTAAAAGTAATCCATTTTTTCATTCTAACAAAGTCTCCTAGAACCTCATATTCTTTTAACTTAGTTTCTTCACTTTAGGGACCACCCCACTTACCTGACCTAGGAGAGAGCTAAAATGAAGAGAGTCACAATTAGTGTGATAGCCCCTTCTCTTAGTTCCTTGCCACCAACCACACCTTGTGGGGTTGAAAGCTTTTTCCACTAACTTGTAGGTAGGTGTAGGCGGCAAGGAGAATAACAGGTAGCAGAAAATTCGAGTTGCCTAGAATAGTGATTCCAGTAGGCAAAGGGGGAAAAAGGAACAACAGCAACTCAAATTTACGTTGAGCAGATTCCTTAGTTGGGCGCAGAGGGTTTTGAAGCAGTTTGCAGTAGCAGAATCAATGTTGAGTGAAAGAGAAAGAGCACACTCAAAGGTAAAATTTCTCTTAGGGGATATCAAGTTTTAGAGATTTAATTTTTCCAGTTGCAGATTGGCAGTAGCTGTGAGCAGATATTCTCACTCCATAAGGGAGTGCGAATAGAAGATTCAACAATCGTGCAGAGGGAAAGAGGGATATTCCCAAATCTAGTCTCCAGTTATTTGAGTTTCGCACATTTTGCAGCTTTGCAAAGATGGTTGTACGAGATTGCTAGAGGAGGTCGTGCGAGTTAGCCAAAATGCAGATCTGCGTAGCAGATCGAATTCCAATTGTCAGAGATAGGTGCCAGAGGAATTATGAATTATCAAGTTTGAGTTGCAAAGTCAAGAAGGGTCTAAAACAGGGACCGCACTGAAAAGGAGTTAGTAAGGCCCGAGATCTAGGTGGAGGAGTATGAGACCCCAGTGTGTCGAATGGCCAGGGTCCAGTGTAGTTGCAACAAGTAGATCAATTAGACCAATTCCATATTGTTGCAGCGGGACCATCACCTTTGCTACAGGAGCCCACAATATCGTAATAGCAGGTTCAGTGTCAACAGATGCAATCTGTCATTAAACAGTGGCAAGACTAGTTGTAGTTAGTACCCTCGAGATAGTTGCAGAACTAGTTGTAGTGACACAGACAATGTGAATTTCCCAGTTGCAGTATGTAGGTGCAATTCCAGCCTGGAGATTCCCAGCGCAGAGCTACACAGTCCAGTTTCCAGTGTAGGAGGACTGTGCAAGTTGCCAGGAGGGAGTAGAGATATTTCCCATAGGGAGGTCGAGACTTAGAGGGTGTCTAGTTTCAGAGGGAGCATCCCTATGGAAGATAGTAATTTAGGATCTAGGGTGTTGAAACTCATTATTGCAGTAGTTGCAACTGCAGTGCATAAACATCAACAAAGCAATAACAGCAGCAGTATGAGTAGATCATATTTCGCAATGTTTGCAGCCATGCCTCCAGGAGAGAGGTGGGGCGATATGTAGTTGTAGTCCCAGAGAGTTGCAAACATGTGCAGGGTCCATTGAGGTGTTCACCTTGTTACCGCTCAAACTAGTAGTGACCCTAAAAGGGGATCCTTGGAGAGCTACTACATGGAGCAATAGCCCACTATCACCTCGGCTATGGTTCCCTACTCTTTACAGACTTTCATCGATGGGAGGAAACCCGTTATAATAAGGATCACGAAATGAATGGACCATAGATAGGGTGAAGGGGTGATCCTGGGGGCCTATTCACAAGAGAGGCTCAAATGTATGGCTTGCTTGCTTTGGAAGGCAAGGTTGAATGCTATAAAGGAAGGGCTCAAGGAGAATTTCAAGGTTTAGGTTTAGCGTATGTATCTTATAATCGAGGCCCCTAAACCCTAAAAATTTTGTGAAGGCTCAAATTCGAAGTGATCTTTGAAGAATTATCCTTAATATTGTGTGGGACCACACAGGACGAAGTGGACCCGGGGTTAGGTCAAGGGGGTAGGGTTTAGCAACCAATGATATACTTGACCTAATAAGGGAGGAGAAGGGGATCAAGGAAGGAATTTTCAATGAAAGATGATGCAATGGTCTCAGTGAGGTTTCTAGCCTAAGAAAACCAGGGGCAAGAATCGTTCCTCAAGCTAGGGCTTGCGATATCTCAAGATTCCACTGCCAGAATGTCATGAAATTTGGAGGGCTTCTTGAGGACACACCAACGCAGTTGTGGACCAAAAAGCAAAGTGTTTGGATGGCTAGTTTGTGTTTTGCAAAATAGATGGCTTATCAAGATGAATTTCAATGATGAAGCTCTCTAGGAACATTCGCTCATAATACATAGCCCATACATGAAGCATCACTATCTAGAAAGAAAATTTCCACAACTTCGCATAAATGGATGCAGTAAATTAGCCCTAGTATAGCGAAATCCCAGCAACAATGCTTGTGATAAAAATAGAAAGAAAGAATAACATTAAATTGCACTTACATGTATTAAGAGTTTATCCAACCATCAAAACATTTCCAATAACAAAGCTCCAAGACTAGAGAAAATGATCCAAACATCTCCAACAATTCGTCCTCCAAGAAGGATAGCAAAGTTCTCTAAAGAGATACAAGTCCAATCCAAGTGATGATACTAAAATGAAATAACCTCACTTGTATTTATACACTTATAATGAGTTTGACTTAGCTAATTAGGCCTAATGAGCCCCTAGAATAAAATAATGTACAAGATAACTAACTTTTGGTGACAAGCCCATCAAACTAGCTCATAAACAAAAGAATAAGCCTCTCCAGAGGTCGAATGATCAATAGTACATGTCGTTGGGCCTTAGAGGAGGCCTAATGAAGTCCATACGTGCTATAATGTGAAATAGGACTTCCAAAAGCAGTGGACAAGGGGTTGGCCCCTTGTTCTCCAAATAATAAACCTATGGTGCTCCCAATGGGTGTGGGGGCACACAAGTGACCTCATGCATCTCCAAACAGATCGAAGATGCATGTAGACCATCTCCAAGGACTCAGATGATGGTGTGAGTGATGCCACATCATCATACAGGTCCTCGATCATTTTCCATGTGCATGGTACAAGTTTACAACTGTGGATCGACTAGGCATGGTGAACCAGGCGCATCTTCCTTGCCCAATAGGCGAATCTCGAGCAATCTTTGAATGTCTCTAGGGATCCATGGAATGTTGTTTGTTGATGTGGAGGGCCATGGCTCTCTACACACACCCTACATGTGCCAATGTAGCCCTGTAATATCCCCAAATGCGATATTATGACTAATTTTGCAGAAATTCACTTAAACAAAAATTTTCCATAAAATCATCATTTATTTCAGAGAAGATCGCAATGTAAAATTAAAACAAATAAGAACTATAGTCCCATAACACAATAAATAGGAAAACTCTCAACTTTTATTATATTGGACAATTGGGGTTACATGCATATATGATTAAAATCGCTGAGATAGAAAGTTGGCCCCCAATATGAACTGTCACACTGTACTGGCCTCCAAACTGAACTGAAATGCACTGTTGAACACAGCTGTGAATTCTGGATGAATTCACCAAGGGGAGGTGGGTACTCGCCCAACCTCTCTCATTCACCTAACGGTTTCCATCCTGGGGCTACCAATGGAGTAGTGAACCGAGTTCTCAATCTCATAAGCAAGAAAAAATACTCAATCCAAGATGTTCCCCAATGGCCTCCTCTTCTTTTATAGATCTCATGGACCCCTCTAGAGCCTTCTATTTTATTATTATTTTAATCATGGAGCACTTTACCCTCTTATTAAAATATTCTTTTTAATGTAGGAAAGAGTAAATCGGTTTCCATGTCTCCTCCGGTCACTGAAACTCATCTCCAACCATCCCATCATGTAGGTATTTTCATTCTGGTTCCAACAAGCTATTACACTAAGGTGTTCTATCACAGATTCCTCCTGGTATGCCACCTTGAGCGTAATCAACTGAGTTAAGCCCAAAAATAACTCAGGTTTCCAAAAGTTGTCGGAATGCATTGGAACGAAAGGAAAACTATGCAGATGATGGATTATACCAAGCAAATGCCACCGGTCCTCAAAGAAACTCCTCAAAACTCGTCCAAAAAGCCCCTGGGCTTGCTGATGAAACCAACCTGTTCTTGTGACCTATCCGCTCCCACCTCTAGAAGTCCATCCTAACCATGTCATAAGGAACACCAGAAAAGGGGATATTACAAAACCTTCGCCCCAAGATTGCTTGCCCTCAAGCAATCCAAATATGTGGACCAGTCCATTTGCCCAATGCTCGGATCCAATACACTGGTAGATGTGAGGTCTTCGTATCAACCCACCAAGAACGGATCCCTCGATGCACGGATCCCAAACCAATATCTGACTGAATATGTCATCAACAAACCAACCTGGATCCCAATGCCAACAAGCATCAGTGCTCCATGGCTCCTGCTATGTTGTAGCTCTGACTGTGTAAGCCGCCCCACCAACTGTGTACCAACTCATCACCTCTCTCCAATCCAACTGCTGACTCAATCCAATGCTAACCCTGCTCTCTTGAAGTCGGGAGGGAATACTAAAGAGTTGTCGATCTGTGTCCCACTGCCAACTACAAACTGTAGTGTTGAGATTTTGTGTATTTGGGGTAGCATCGGGTGTGCTCTAGCCCTTAAACTTGGTAGAGGGGCTAAGAAACACATCAACTCCAAAACCCAGAAAGTGTTTGGAGAAATTTCATCTGGTCTTGAAGTTATTCAAATAATTAATTTTTTTAATGAGGAACCTAATTCTAAACTTAGGAAATTAGAAAAATTAAAGTGAATTAATTAAACACATGTGCTAAAATGTTCTAAGTGATGCGAATCAAGCAGTCTTTTAATCTCAACCATTGATAAGAGATTAAATCACGGTCGTTGATGTGTTCAATGAAAAAGTATAAGAGAAAGGCTTGAGGGTCAGTTGGAGACACACACAGAGGCAGAGCTGAGAGACTAACATGGAATTCTAGGGCAAGGTTTGCTAAGAATTTCTGGAAGAGATTTCTCTAGTGAGTGGTAGTATTGGCTGAGGGGATGATCTGATCCCATAGCCAAGAGTCAGCAAGAGGCAGAGGAGCAGCAATCAAGGACAACGTAGAGGAGCAAGGGCAGCAGCAACAGCTATGCAGCAGTTGTGCAGTGCAGAGGCTTCAGCCGCTACGTGTAATATCCCGTTTCGGGGATATCTCTAAAACACAAGCAAACTCCAACCAGAGATGAACTGGGAGGGCGTTTACCAGATATTTCACCTCTGAGAAGAGGGTGAGATCTAGAGGCTACCTAGCCCTTTCCAGACTCTGTCTAAGAGTATGAGATAAACACACCAAGTGGTATAGAACTAGAATGCCCGGAAATATATAAAGATAACAGTAAAGTAGACATACAATAGCATAGATAGAACGTACGACAAATCATCCAGAAATATAGAGAGAGAATGCTAAGCCATTTTATTATACTGAGAAATATAATGAAGTACAATAGGTGATCAGAGTGATGGCACCTAGACTTGCTCAAGGCAAGTGAAGAAATACTCTCAGAACATCCAAGAAATGGCTGCTCTCTAAACTGCGTCCCAACTGTTGCAAAACTGATGTGTAGCTACTACTGCTAAACTGAACTGACGACTTGGGGCTGATCCCCTTGCCGGAATGAGCTGAAAATCTGGAATCCACCTCTACTCACCAACCACAGCAAAACCCAGAAATCATATCTAAAATGGCTGACCCTCGAAAATCACCCCCTTGGGGAATTAGCTGTCCTACAAGGCTCTGCGCAGAGGCTGAATAGAAACCACTGAAATGCAGCCTCAAACTCCACCAAAATCCTCCCAAAGGTAAAGGCTGATCCTTTGCTCAATGTCCAAGCTCAAAACCCCTGCAAGAAAGACAATCCAGAGCTCTCCTAGAATGGACTGCGTCCTCCCTCTCAAGACTACGCAGTCTCTGAATGCCCAACTCCACAAGAAAACCCAAACATCAATCCTCCCACAAATTGCTAAAGAAACTACCTTGCCCGAGCAGGCACTCGAAGTCCCCTGAGGCTAAGGGCGAGATCTCCAATCGGAGACACTCAATGCACTAAACAGTGCTGCAAACAGGCTAAACAACCAGCGTGCTCAAGAAGTCGAAATGACCAGCTCAATATCATCCACAACGAACCATCAAAATGAGGAGGCTCTCCCCTCTATATAGCGTTAGCCCCTCTCAACCCTACGGCTCACCTCCTCCAACGTTGCCACGTGCTCCCTCTTGGCCTGCGCAGTCCCTCCATGTGTCTACGTGGGCCCCCTCTCTGCGTGGTCTCTTGGCCCCCCTTGGCTCACTTAAGTTACAACGTTGTGCTACTAAGGAGTGAAATTTATTTCTAGAGTGAGTTATGTCTTCCCTACTCACCTTTTTATTTATGAATAAACTATAGACGACAAAATTGAGCAAAATCGAATATTCCAATTAGCCATAGCTAATTAGGAATATTACACTACGCAGGCCCAGGAGTGGTAGCACTACAGCTTCAGAGGGCTTACAGAGTTACGCACAGGTCTCCAGAGGTAGCGTAGGGGATGCGTCACCCACTCTGGGTTTACGCAGTCCCCTTCTGAGTAGCGCAGAGGCACGCAGAGCCTAGTAGGGTTGACGCTAGGGCTTCAGGGGCAGCGCTGGGGTTTCTAGGGCCAGAGAATAGCTGAGTCTTGTAAATCCCATTTGAGGGTGTGGATCAGTTAGCTTTTGGTCTCAAAACAGCAGGTGTTGCTGCAGATTTATCATTTTCTTTGTTGGGTTAACGAGTTGGGTGCCCAGATTTGTTGTACTCAGATTCTACATAATAATAATAAACCCTCATATCTGATGCACCAATTTTCCCGCATTGGGTTTTTTCAAGGACTATTGTCCGAAAAAAATGTGTCACTTTGTTTGAATGAGTGCATTATTCAGTACATGATCTGCATATGTGTAGACTATTAGTAGTGCTTACTTCAGTATTTTCTGAATATTTTTCTGGAAATAACTTGTATAATTTAATCACAAGTAGGAGGAGTAAACCATGATACTACAGTAGGATTTATGCATTAATGTATTTAAAACTTTTCACATGGTATCAAAGCGATAGCAAATCAAGCTGAATCTCCGGCAAATCAGCTGAAGAATATTTTTCTGCAGGGTAGTAGCGGAAGCAATAGAAATCCGAAAAAGGAAACAGCAGTAGGAGGACGCAGATCCATAAAAAGGGTAGCGCTATAGCTTCAGAAGGTCTCCAGGCTTACGCAGAGGCTAACCAGGCCAACGTAAGGACTGTGTCACCCAGTCTAGCGTTACGCAGTCCACTTCTGAGCAGCGCAGAGACTGCACTGGGCTAGTCTACCTACACAGAGGCCAGCCAGAGGGACACAATTTAATCTTCTTGTCAGTTTGCTGAGATTCTTCAGTTCTTCAGTAGTGCTGGTGTGGTAGAGATTCTGCCGGTGCAGAATTGTGCCTAGCTAAGTCAACAAAGAGCGGGAGGAAGACAGTCACTCAGCAGATCTGAGCCAAACAGATTTGAGATTCGATCAAAAGGATTAGAGAGAGTTGTCTGATTGTTTTTGGCTAAAGATTTCCAGGAGTGAAATCAGTTTTCAAAAGGAGTAGTTTCTAGAGGGTTTCTAGTCACCAAGAAACCCAAATCCAGCGTTTTTGTATTGCCACAAAAAGAGGGAGAAGATTATTGTTTCCATCAAATTTGAGCTAGATGGCTTCTCATGGGTTGAGGGATCAGGACCGGTTGGACGGTGTGTCAAAATTCATCATCTGTAGGGCCAGGATCCTATTAGTCCGAGAAGAGTACGACATCAAGAACCATGCAGAGAATGTCCTAGCTGAGCCTGCAGATCCTGATCCTTTGAAGAAATTTAATGAAAATCAAGCGCAGGCTAAGCATTTGATTATGGACAGAGTAAAGGATCATGTCGTGCCACACATTGCCAGAAAGAAGACGGCAAATGAGATGTGGACCGCTTTAGAGGCCATGTATCAAGGAAGCTCCATTTAATAGAAGATGCTTCTTGAGAATCATATGAGACTGTTCCAAATGCAAAAGGGTGAGGAGGTGGATCCCTTTCTTTTTCGTTTATAGACTATTTGAGATCAACTAATTGCCATGGGTGCACCTCCGGACGAAGGGCTCTTTGTAAGGATTTCCCTGAATGCAGTTACCGAGGAATGGGAAACGTTTGTCCAAAGCATATTGGGCAGGGCAGCATTACCATCCTGGGCGGACATGTGGGCAATCCTCCACCAAGAAGAGATCAAGAGAATCACTAAGAGGCAGAACAACAACAATGGAATGGTTAGAGTAAAGAAAGCAGAGGAGGATGATGCAACCCTTGCATCGAAGGAATGAAAGTAGCAATGGAAGAAGAAGAGGGACCTTTCCAAGGTTCGGTGCTTTAAATGTGGCGAACTTGGACAATCCACCAACACTTGTCCTAAGAAGAATGACAAAGGAACTTCTGATTCCAAGGCTGCAACAGCAAAGAACGATGGGAGTGAATATGATGTAGCCATGAGTGCTCATGAGCCACGTAAGTGGGGTGACATGGATCTATAGAGCAGCTACAGATCAAGCAGGCAGGATCCTTGAGTCAGCCCTACTCTTGGATTACGGAGCCTTAAGACGGTAGCGGGACAAGTAGGAGATGGTTGCAGGAGTTCACAGTGGAGCGAAGGGCAGTGCTGAGATGCTGTAGAGGAAGCAGCGCAGTGCAGAGGTAACAGCAGCGTAGAGGCAACAACACAGAGGCTGATGGGACTTCAGCAGCACGGAGAGGCAGTGCTTACGCAGTGCAGAGTTGTAGTAGCGCAGTATCTTCAGGGGGACAGTGAAAAGTAGCAGCCAAGGGAGTTTCAGTGATGGGATGCAGCCTGACTTGTCTGCCAACGATTGGGCAAGAGTCTTTCAGTTGCTTACTTCTCGGCAACTGAGTTGTAGTGCAGCAGTTAGTAGTGGCATTGCTATGGGCTGCATGATGCAACAAGTTGAGAGGGAGCTACAGTACAAATGTGGCAGTGTTAGTGGTAATGACATGGGCAGCAATATAGAGAGAAGCAGTGCAGTAGATAGAGGGCAGCAGGCCAAGCATCAACAGCACAGAGACTAATACCAAGATCTTGTGATACATGGTGTTGATGTATTACTAGATCACACGTTGTGCTAAGAGGGAGTGTTGATATTTTGTGAATTTAGCGTAGCATCGAGTGTGCTCTAGCCCTGAAACTTGGTAGAGGGGCTAAGAAACACATCAACTCCAAAACCCAGAAAGCGTTTGGAGAAATTTCTTCTGGTGTTGAAGTTATTCAAATAATTAATTTTTTTAATGAGGAGCCTAAGTCTAAACTTACGAAATTAGAAAAATCAAAGTGAATTAATTAAACACAATGTGCTGAAATGTTCTAAGTGACGCGGATCAAGCAGTCTTTTAATCTCAACCGTTGATAAGAGATTAAATCACAGTCGTTGATGTGTTCAACGAAAAAGTATAAGAGAAAGCGTTGAGGGTCAGTTGGAGACAGACACACAAAGGCAGAGCTGAGAGACTGATCTGGAATTCTAGGGCAGGGTTTGCTAAGAATTTCCGGAAGACTTTTCTGCAACGAGGGGTAGTATTAGCTGAGGGGATGATCTGATCCCAGAGCCAAGAGTCAGCAAGAGGCAGAGGAGGGCAGCAGCAGCAGCTACACAGCGCAGAGGAGCAAGTGCTACGCAGGCCCAGGAGGGGCAGCGCTGCAGCTTCAAAGGGATTCCAAAGTTATGCAGAGGCCTACAGAGGTAGCGTAAGGACCGCGTCACACTCTGGGGTTATGTAGTCCCCTTCTAACTTCTAAGCAGTGTAGAGGCACGCAGAGCCTAGCAGGGCTGACGCTGGGGCTTCAGGGGCAGCGCTAGGGTTTCTAGGGCTAAAAAATAGCTGAGTCTTGTAAATTTCGTTTGAGGGTGTGGATTAGTTAGCTTTTGGTCTCAGAACAACAGGTATTGTTGCAGATTTATCATTTTATCTGTCGGGTTAACCAGTTGGGTGCCCAGATTTGTTACATAATAACAATAAACCCTCATATCTGTTGCACCACTTTCCCGCATTGGGTTTTTCCGGGGACTATTGTCTGGAAAATCTGTGTGTCACTTTGTTTGAATGAGCGTATTATTCAGTAAATGATCTGCATATGTGTAGGTTGTTAGTAGTGTTTACTTTGGTATTTTCAGAATATTTTTCTGGAAATATCTTGTATAATTTAATCACAAGTAGGAGAAGTAAACCATGATACTACAGTAGGATTTCTATATTAATGTATTCAGAAATTTTCACATGTAGTATCTGTCAAGTCTAAGGGTCCCTGATCCGCTATTCTCCTGACTAAGAAGATTGTACCATCAATAGGATACCAACACATGATCTCCTGCCAATTTATGGACATTTGTGCAAGGAGTATGTCTACTAGGCTGATACTCGTCCATGTGCAACTCTTGATGCTCTACCCGATCAACCAACAAAATTCGTCCAAGAAATCCTGCCACTCCCCCTATAATGGACCCAGGTGGGCAAGCAGTGCTACAAGCCCTGTCTATGTAGCCCTGGAGAGGGTTGCAGCTCAAAAAAGCTGAACTCTGCTGGCCGCCACTACATCTACTTGCAACTCATCGATGGAAGACCCAAAGATGGATACACTACGGTCTCCCTCGTATGATAGGAAACTTCCCACTCCTGTCGTCCACTAGCCTGCTGTGAAGCTGTCTTATCAGCCTCCAACACCGCTTGAGGACAAGTGTCTGCAAATACTGCCACCCTACTAGTCGCCTGTGCATTTGTCTCTTCCCAATCAATGGTTGACCCCAAGGGTGGCTGCTTACCCTCCTCCATCATGACCTCAATGTGACCCTATGACTAGCTCTCCACCCAAGGCTCAACATGCATACTGGGCATATCATCCTCCTCCGCTAACTCAAGCCCCGCTATATGCTACTCACGTTGAATCGTCATGGGCGACTCATCATCCTGAATGTCTCCCATAGGGTCCACTGGTTGGTCAACTTTGTTCAACTCGTAGACAGCAACATATAGTAACTCATGACTCAACATACAATCCTATACTTGAATCATACATACACTCAAACATATGACTGACCATATGCCAAGACAATCATAACCTCTACTCAACTATATACCACTGAAATATTCCCGACTAGAAAATGTTCACTGAATTTCCTGAGTTTTTGTGTTTTGCTAAACAATTCCAGAGTACATTCTTGTAGTTGCAAAATTAATTTTTCTAACATTCAAATATGATGCATTGTGGTAAGAAAAACAAAGACCAGACTCCTTGTTAGACACTGTCTAATATACGAAACTCAGAAATGATAAGAGATCACAAACTTAGATAGTACATGAACATCATACAAGTCTTTAATTTTAGGATACACATTGTTTGAGTATGTAGAAAATCCTGACTTCAACCTTCATTTTGAATGGGTCTTCAATGTGAGAACAAGTATACCAGCAGGTAGTGTCATATAGAACAAGTATACTAGTCGTGATAGTGTTACCCTCCCCTCAGTTATCAAACACACATCAAGTAGTTGTAGCCTCTAACGTAGGAATGGCATTGCACGTCCCAACAAATAAGCATTACGTTCAACAATCAGAAAAGGTAACGCGTCCTCCCACAATGAGTAAACTCATACTGCTGGCTCTAGCACTCGTTCATTCTCGACTACAGACTTCGCCCAAATGATTTGACCATGCTACAAGGTCCGACACACTAGCAAATAACGCTATATTAACATTCCAGTACATGTGCAATTTGATCCATTTAATAAATATTGGCTTCTAAAATCAATTCTTCCTTAATTCATGCCACACGACTTTCCTTCTGATGAAAAAATCGAGCCTCTTTTGGGTTCATTGCCTGTTGTGCCTATGGGTTCCCTTTAGCAAGAATCAGCCTTCGAAATTTGGCCTCCAAGGGAATTGCAAACTTGCCCAAGAGCCAATCGTACTAGGACTAAAACGGCGGCTCTCGATCTTCCGCAATGAAATTGTTGGATGGAGACTGCATGGATTTAGGGAAATTACGGTCAGGTTCCAATTGTGGCTATGTTGAACAAAGCCCAACACCCGCGTTCCCTCATTCCTCGCGCTGACGACTGATACCTCGTCACGTATACCTGTAACAATACCGTAACTTGAATGTATCGTCCCTCTTCATTTGCCTCTAATGTGGTAATCACACTGCAGGAAATAATCAATTCTTCAACTTTGGCACTTAAACAACTCGGACGTTTCTTAAAGAAATTTTGACGTAGGGATAAATTTCGACGGAGCCCAAAAATTTGTCACGTGGACCATTATTTTGAAACAACTGGTTTGGCTGCTCTACTCAACCGACAATATTCACAAATCTAATGTTTTCATATTCGCCTCATTAATTTGACGTTGGCTTTAATCACAATTTTGACCATGCATATGAGCAACCTTGGATCACCAAGGCTCCAAACAGATTTACTTGTGAACGAATTATGGATCTCAGTTCGTAGCCCCGTCCCCCGCAATTTCCACATGCAATCGAAGCCTTTATGATCACAATCGCTAATCAACTGTAACAGGGTCTGATTTGCAAATTATCGACCTCCTTTGCATGATCGCTTTATCGAAGTCGCCACGAATGTAGGAATACTTCATGGGTCAAGGGACTCGTCTTAATTAAAATACGTCCAAGCCTCACAACAACGACTCAAGTGTGTGTAGACTTCTGATGCTGACTTTAGAATCTTTACGCATTAGGAGGAATAGATCTATGCGCCTTTGCTTCTGCTAAATTACTTTTTTGGGCTCGATCGGACCACCTCAACCCGTTATATCACTTACATGAGTGCTATGCAATTTTGTGGTAGGTTCCACTGAATCAAGGGTTCCATGGGACTGCAACTTGCAATTGCCTTCAATAAACCCTCAGACTGACAGGAAAAGTCGTGTTAAGTCCCTATATTAATAGTGCAGTCCCTTATTATGTTAGTATAGCCCCACTTATTGTTATTGTTGTACCCCTGTAACCCCCATTTTGTTATTATTGTGCCCTTAAATTATTATTGTTAGGTCGGCTAGGATTACATTGTGGCCCACTAGGATTACATTATGGCCCCATGGACTCCTATATATAGAAGTGAGGTTTTGTAAATTGTATCATCCAAGAATTGTTCATTTATGTAATGTATTGGAGGTTGCCCCCTCGAAGTGGCTTATTTCTAAGGCGTTGATGTCTCTTTTCTTCTATTTTTGAGCTGGTTACACAACATTTGGTATCAGAGCTTTGGATTCTAGGGTTTCGCTGCTCCAAACAGGTCATCGTGGCATTTTCGCTATAACTTTTTTTTCTACGAAGTTTCAGAAGCTGAAATTTTTAGGGTGCGAAGAAAAAATCCTGAGGAAGCTTGTATAAAAATTTCAGAGTTTGGTTCGCAATAATTTCGGAGATATGATCTGTGGAAGTCAGGTATTTTTTCAGGCTCCTAAACAGGTCATCGTGGCATTTGCGCTATAAATTTTTGTCTACGAAGGTTCAGAATCTGAAATTCATATGGTGCGAAGCTGAAATCCTGAGGAAATTCATCAAAAAATTTCAGAGCTTGGTTCGCAATATGTTTGGAGATATGATCTGTGGAAGGTAGTGCTTTTTCAGGCTCCTGAATTTCATCTCAAAGAGGTGATCGTGGGAAAAGTTCAATAACTCTCTCTCTGAAGATTGGATTGGAGTGCCATCAAAATTGGTCACAAGTACACAGCCTGTAGTTTCTTCGCTATCAATTTCAGAGACAAAGGACAAAACAGTGACACGTGGCAAGTCGTACAAGTTCGCTCTACTGAACCAGTCCAGAATTAGGTCATTGTGGGAGATTGGACACAACTTTGTCTTGGAGAATCAAAATCAGGTCAGACCTGTGGAATTTGAAAGAAGCTTTAGAGGGCTACTACAGGGCTGAATTTCAGATATCGAAGATTTTTAGTTAAAGAGATAATTCAATTTCAATATCGATCTCCTAAAAGCAAGTAAAAGGTGTGTATTGTTTTTTACGAATTGCATAAGTCTTGTTTGAAGAATCAAGTTGAATTGATTCCAAGGGCATATTGAAGAATTTTTGTCAGTAAGGGGTTCTATTATGCCTCCAAAAAATAATTCCATACCCATTAATCCATCAAAAAGCTATACTATGACGCATGAAGAGGAATAGTTGCAGTATGAGATATCAAAATTACGGTACCAAGTGCAACAAATTTCAATCCTACGAAGATCAATTGAAGATGAAATAGATGGTTTAAAAGCAGAAATGGAGGCTAAGTTGGATGGTTTGAAGGATCGAATAATAGCAAATATGGATGATAAATTAATGGAATATCACATCGAGCATCAACAACAAGTTCTCCAACTCTCAAAGGATAACCCAACTTTGGTGCAGAATCTAATGAAACAACAGGAAGATCAACATCACATCGAAATAAGTTATGAAGCGGTCACAAAAACAAGAACTCTACAAGTACGATCAATTTCAGAGTATCTCAGCAAGTGGAAGAACTTTCCTGTAAAAGATTCCACATGGGAGGATGAGAATTTTATACAGAAGCATCAAGAAATAATCAAGCGTTGAGGACAACACTTGTTTGAAGGAGAGGGGCATGTTAAGTCCCTATATTAATAGTGCAGTCCCTTATTATGTTAGTATAGCCCCACTTATTGTTATTGTTGTACCCCTGTAACCCCCATTTTGTTATTATTGTGCCCTTAAATTATTATTGTTAGGTCGGCTAGGATTACATTGTGGCCCACTAGGATTACATTATGGCCCCATGGACTCCTATATATAGAAGTGAGGTTTTGTAAATTGTATCATCCAAGAATTGTTCATTTATGTAATGTATTGGAGGTTGCCCCCTCGAAGTGGCTTATTTCTAAGGCGTTCATATCTCTTTTCTTCTATTTTTGGAGCTGGTTACACAACAAGTCGGCTCTGAAAAATAGAAGAATTTGGCACCTTCAAAATACTTGAACAATCTGCAACTGGAAAATTAAAACCCCGTAGGCTCAACCAAGTTCGATGCTCTGCAACAAACCCTCAGGCTAGCAAGATCACTAGCTCTGATACCATTGTAATATCCCCAAATGGGATATTATGATTAATTTTGTAGAAATTCACTTAAACAAAAATTTTCCATAAAATCATCATTTATTTCATAGAAGATTGCCATGTAAAATTAAAACACATAAGCACTGCAATCCCATAACACAATAAACAGGAAAACTCTCAGCTTTTATTATAATGGACTACTAGGTTTACATACATATATGATTAAAATAGCTGAGATAGAAAACTAGCCTCCAATATGATCTGATACACTGTATCGGCCTCCAAACTGAACTAAAATGCACTATTGAACACACCTGTGAATTTTGGATGAATTTAGCAAGGGGAGGTGGGTACTCGCCCAACCTCTCTCAATCACCGGAGGGTTTCCGTCATGGGGCTAGCAATGGAGTAGAGAACCAAGTTCTCAATCTCATAAGCAAGAAACAATACTCAATCCAAGATGTTCCCCAATGGCCTCCTCTTCTTTTATAGATCTCATGGACCCCTATAGAGCCTTCTATTTTATTATTATTTTAATCATGGAGCACTTTACCCTCTTATTAAAATATTATTTTTAACACGGGAAAGAGTAAATTGGCTTCCATGTCTCCTTCGGTCATTCGAACTCATGTCCAACCATCCCATCATGTAGGTATTCTCGTTTTGGTTCCAACGAGCTATTACACTAAGGTGTTCTATCCCGTATTCCTCCCAGTATGCCACCTTGAGCATAATCAACTGAGTTAAGCCCAAAAATAACTCAGTTTTCCGAAAGCTGTCGGAATGCACTGGAACGAAAGGCAAACTATGTAGATGATGGAATATACTAAGCGAATGCCACCAGTCCTCAGAGAAACTCCTCAAAACTCCTCCAAAAAGCCCTTGGGCCCGCTGATGACACCAACATGTACCTGTGACCTGTCTGCTCCCAACTCTGGAAGTCCATCCTAACCATGTCATAAGGAACACCAGAAAAGGGGATATTACAAAACCTCCGCCCCAAGATTGCTTGCCCTCAAGCATTCCAAATATGTCGGCCAGTCTGTTGGACCAATGCAACTGAGACCCAGTGCTCGGATCCGATACAAACTGCTAGGAGATGCGAGGCCTCCGTATCAACCCACCATGAACGGATCCCTTGATGCCTGAATCCCAGACCAATCTCTAACAGAATATGTCATCAACAAACCAACCTGGATCCCAATGCCAACAAGCATCAGTGCTCCATGGCTCCTGCTGTGTTGTAGCTCTGACTGTGTAAGTTTCCCCACCAACTACATACCAACTCATCACCTCTCTCCAATCCAACTCCTGACTCAATCCAATGCAAATCCTACTCTCTTGAAGTCGGGATGGAATACTGAAGAGTTTTCAATCTGTGTCCCACTACCAACTGGAAACTATATTATCTGTCAGGTCTAAGGGTCCTTGCTCCGCTATGCTCCTGATTAAGAAGATCGTACCATCAATAGGATACCAACGCATGACCTCCCACCAATCTAATGTATGGACATTTGTGAAAGGAGTATGTCTACTAAGCTGATACCGGTCCATGCGCAACTCATGATGCTCTACCCGATCGACCAACAAAATCTATCCAAGAAATCCTACACCCTCTATAATGGACCCAGGTGGGCAAGCTATGCTTCAAGCCCTGTCTATGTACGCCTGGAGAAGGTTTCATCCAGAAAATGCTGCAACTCTACTGGATGCCACTACATCTGCTTGCACCTCATTGATGGGTAAACCCAAAGATGGATCCACTGCGGTCTCCCTCATCTGATAGGAAACTCCCACTCTTACCGTCTCCTAGCCTGCTACTTACTGCTCTGTCAGCCTCCAACACCACCTGAGGACAAGTGTCTGCAAATACGGCCACCCTACTATCGTCCTATGTATCTGTCTCTTCCCGATTAATGGTTGAAGGCAAGGGTGGCCGCTCACCCTCATCCATCATGACCTCTATGTAACCCTCTCACTGTCTCTCCACCCAAGGCTCAACATGCATACTAGGCATATCATCCTCCTCAGCTAACTCAGGCACCGCTATATGTTGCTCACGCTGACTCATCATGGGCAAGTCATCATCCTGAATGTGATCCATTGGTTGCTCGCCAAACATGCTAGAATATAAATCTGGCCTATTGTCCACAACTCTACATGGCTACTCACGCTCCCTAGAGGCACCCTCGTATGACCTCATCAACTCATCCAAAGAAGAGTCATCATACTGACATACAAAAGAAATGTCCTCCTGCTCTACCTCTGCCATCTCATCTGCATCTCTCAATCATGAGTGATCAGGCCCCCAAGGTTCTTTGTAGATGAAGCTAAGTCCCTTCCGCCTCAACTCATTTTTGTTGCTTGATCAATCAAACTAGAGCAACTCCTCCCTGGTCAACTGTCTCCCAAATAGCCCAATGTTCTTCTCAACCTGTCTTTTGGCTAGCTCATAAGAAACAAGTGAAACCGATTGTTCTCTCCTCCAAATGGTCAACAGTCTAGCCTGCAGCTCCCTGTAAATGGCATCACGATCTCCCATGACTGCAGACAAAATGGACAGCATGTTTGTCCTGACTGTATCAGGGTGATGTTTCCTAACGTTAAAGAAACATTGGAACCTCTGATGGACCAAGTCATCACACCCCAAATCAAGCATGATGTCATACGTTCTGAACATGGCCATACCTCCTAAAATCTCAAGCTTCTTCCCAAAGGTAGAGCTCGCACTATTGTCCAAATCTTGGAAAGTCTCTATTATCAGTCTGAAAACTCTCCTCATATCATCATCTTTGTGAGTAGCTATAGGTGCAGACAACCTCATAATGTTACTGAGGCATGATGCAACTGGAAGTTTGAACCCTTCACAAGGTTCTTCCAAGAATTTGGGTTGTATAAGAGCAAGCATAGCAGGTTTTAGAGCCCAAATCAGTTTCTTTCCTTCTAACTAGCTTACATTGGAAAGGAGTTCATCAAGTTCATCAAGTTTGAAGAGAACTCTCCATGTGATCTTGATGTGTTTCAAATTTGTTCAAGTGCAAGGACTTTGTGTCCTATTTCATGTTCTTTCTGCAAGTCTTTTGGTGGTTCTCGTTGGAGAATGGTGTGGATCCCTCTTGAAAAGGGTCTGTTGTTCAGTTTTGTTTGTTGGTCTACTAATGCATGGTGGTTCAAGGAACCAATTTCTGCGGTTAATTTCCCCAATTTGTTTACAAACTCCTCCATGGTTTAGCTTAATAATGACAAGTATATCAAGTCGTCTCTTTTAACATGGATGGATAACTCCTCATGTGCAATGAATAATACATGCCGATGGTTAAGACAACAACAACATAATTTTTTCAACTTCGTTCAACTCGTAGACAACAACATATAGTAACTCATGACTCAGCATTCAATCCTATACTTGAATCATACATAGACTCAAACATGTGACTGACCATATGCCAAGACAATCATAACCTCTATTCAACTATATACCACTAAAATATTCCCGGCTAGAAAATGTTCACTGAGTTTCCTGAGTTTGTTGTGTTTGACTAAACAATTCCAGAATACATTGTTGAATTGTAAAAATAATTTTTCTAACTTTCAAATATGAAGCATAGTGGTAAAAGAAACAAAGACCAGACTCCTTGCTAGACACTATCTAATACATGGAACTCAGAAATGATAAGATATCACGAACTTAGCTAGTACGTGAACATCATATCATTCTTCAATTTGAGGAAACACATTGTTCGAGTATGTAGAAAATCCTGACTCCAACTAGCAATTTGAATGGGTCTTCAAGGTGAGAACAAGTATACCAGCAGATAGTGTCATATAGAACAAGTATACCAGCCATGATAGTGTTACCCTCCCCTCAGTTATCAAACACACAACAATTAGTTGTAGCCTCTAACATAGGAATGGCATTGCACGTCCCAGCAAATAAGGATTACATTTAGCAATCAAAAAAGGTAACTCATCCTCCCACAGTAAGGTAACTCATACTGCCGGCTCTAACACTCGTTCATTCTTGACAGCAGACTTTGCCCCAACGATTTGACCATGCTATAGGGTCTGACACACCAGCGAACAACATTATATTAACGTTCCAGTACATCTTCAATTGATCCATTTAATAAATATTGGCTTCTAAAATAAATTCTTCTTAATTCATGCCACACGACTTTCCTTCTGATGACAGAATCGAGCCTCTTTTGGGTTCATTGCCTGTTGTGCCTATGGGTTCCCTTTAGCAAGAATCAACCTTCGAAACAAATAAATTTTGGCTTCCAAGGGAATTTTGGGTTCATTGCCTGTTGTGCCTATGGGTTCCCTTTAGCAAGAATCAACCTTCGAAACAAATAAATTTTGGCTTCCAAGGGAATTGCAAACTTGTCGAGGTGCCAATCGCACTAGGACTAAAACGGCGACTCTCGATCTTCCGCAAAGAAATTGTTGGATGGACATTGCACAGATTTAGGGAAATTACGGTCGGGTTCCAATTACAGCTATGCTGAACAACGCCCAATACCCTCGTTCCCTCAGTCCTCGCGTTGATGGCCGATACCCTGTCATGTATACTTGTAACAATACCACAACTTGAATATATCGTCCCTCTTCATTTGCCTCCAATGTGGCAATCACATTGCAGGAAATAATCAATTCTTCAAATTCGGCACCCAAACAACTCAGACATTTCTTAAAGAAACTTTGACGCAACAACGGATTTCGACGGAGCCCACAAATTGGTAACGTGGACCATTATTTTGAAACAACTAGTTCGGTTGCTCCACTCAGCCGACAAGGTTCACAAATCTAATGTTTTCATATTTGGCTCATTAATTTGACATTGGCTTTAATCACAATTTTGACCATGCGTACAAGCACCCTTAGATCACCACGCCTCCAAACAGATTTACTCGTGAACGAATTCTGGATCTCAGTTCGCAGCACGGTAGCCTGCAATTTCCACGTACAATCGGAGCCTTTGTGATCAAGATCGCGAATCAGCGGTAACAGGGTCTGATTTGCAAATTATAGACCTCCTTTGCATGATCGCTTTATCCAAGCTGTCACGAATGCATGAATAGTTCATGGGTCAAGGGAATCGACCTAATTACAATAAGTCCAACCCTCACAACGACGACTCGAGTGCGTGTAGACTTTTGATGTTGACTTTAGAATCTTTACGCATTAGGCAAAATAGATCTCTGCGCATTTGCTTCCGCTAAATTACTTGTCTGGGCTCGACTGGACCACCTCAACCCGTTATATGACTTACATGAGTGCTATGCAATTTTGTAGTTGGTTCCACTGAATCATGGATTCCATGAGACTGCAGTTTGCAATAGCCTTCGATAAACCCTCAGATTGGCAGGAAAAGTCGGCTCTGAAAAATAGAAGAATTTTGCACCTTCAAAATACTTGAATAATCTGCAACTGGAAAACTAAAACCCTGCAGGTTGAGCCAAGTTCGATGCTATGTAACAAACCCTTAGGCTGGCAAGATCACCACTCTGATACCACTGCAATATCCCCAAATGGGATATTATGACTGATTTTGCAGTAATTCACTTAAATAAAAATTTTCCATAAAATCATCATTTATTTCACATGTAGTACCATCTCTAAAGCCCAAAGGTCAACAAAAGAGATCCCACGGGACTAGGACCCAAGGGTAGCATCCAAAGACGTCAAGGGGACAAGAGCACAAACTTAGCCCGCTCTGTCCGCCAAATCCCCCCATTAATCCATGCCCAGAGATTTTCATAACAAGTAAACTGCAATATTCAATTTCCAAATGACAAGGCATACCTTTAGGTTCGGGAGACCCACCTTCAAACATACGATCGTGACAAATGGGTGAGGGACCACATAGCTGGTTCAGGTGGCAGAGACATCTATTATTGAGCTAGTTGGTGGCTGCAAGGGGTTGTTGGCTGTCAGCTGAGAACCATCTTGGAGAAAAATTTCTCCTAGGAATATCACCCACAAAATGGTGGGTAACACATCTCATGGATCATTACCTTGCTATGGGGGCCCACATTATTCAGTAGCAGGATGGACCAATGTCAGAGGTGCAGTCATAATTCTAGAGTGACAGTTGCAGACTAGTAGCATTCAAATGCTAGGGAGCGCAGAGTAGAGTTGGCAGCAGTGCAGAGTGGCACAGTGCAGAGTCAGTAGCAACGCAGATTCTTCAGTAACAGTGGAGAGGCTAGTAGCAATCAGGAATTGAGAGACAGATGCATCATACTAAACAGAGTTGATTCAGTATTTTGGATGCTTCTTAGTTGCAGTTGTTGCAATTGCAGCAACAACAGATGAGAGGAAGTTGCAGTGCAGATGCAGAGTTGGCACCATTATGGCAGTGTTAGCAGCAGGACAGATGCAGCATCAAAGTTGCGCAGTGGTTTATGGACAGTGACTGAGGGAATAGCAAAGTGAATAAGGGAACAATGTAGTGATTGAGGAAACAATGTAGTGACTGAGGAAGCAGTGTTGTGATTGAGGGAACAACACTATGACTGAGGGAGCAGAACTATCATTTCCAACAGAGTTTCTTGTCAGACATCAGCAGTGTGACAGAGGATGATACAGAGATAGAGTGTTGTGGCAGTGTGTGCAGCAATAAAACACAGTCCTCGCTAAGAGGGAGTGTTAGTTTTTGTAGCATCAAATGTGTTCTACTCACGAAACTTGGTGGAGAGGCTAGAATACATGAGATCTCCAAAACCAAGAAATCGTTTCTAGAAATTCAAACTAGAGATAGCTTAATTAGATTATTATCCAATTTTTAAATATTTCCCAGGCCTAAACTTAGGGAATATGGTTAATTAATCAAGATTAATTAAGTCAAGGTGAGAATTCTCTAGAAACTCACACAGATCGACTCTGATATGATCCTATCCCTTGATTAAGTTTTAATCTTGGTCGTTGGTGCTCCAACAGAGGACTATAAGAAGAAGTCGATGGGAACTTGAGAATGCACCAGAGACACTTGGAGAATTCGATTTTCCAGAGTTGCAAAAGTTTGTCGTCGGAGAGTTCGAGATTTAGTGAAGGAGTAGACTCAATGAGGGGCAAGATAGTGATCCGGAGGAAATTTTCCAAATCCAGAGACGCAGCAGCAAGAGGCCGAGTTTTTCCGAAGAGCAATTAGATTTCGCTAGAGGAAAATTCTATTCACCTTCTAGAGGTCAGGAAAGTCTTCCAGAGTGTTGGAGAATCAGATTCCTTAGCAAAGACAGGAATAACGACTTGATCAAAGGCAGTTTCAGGCTAGACGTCCAAGGGTCTACGCAAGCACTGCGTAGAAGTTTACGCCGAGGCCCCAGGAGGATGAGTTTTTTGAGGTAGAGTTGTGTCGGGGTTGCTTGTGGAGGAAGGGAAATTCTATTAGATAATTTTGGCCAGATTTACATGTTGTTTAGATTGCCAGTTGGGCATCCATATATTGTACTCAAATTTCACTGTTGCATAATAATAAAACCCTCATCTCTTGCATCGGTTTTCCCAATTTGGGTTTTTCCGGGGACAATTGTCCAAAAACAACGGTGTCATTTTTATATGTGTGTGCTATAATTTCCTTAGTTTTCAACGCTATTAGTTTTCTGCAATTTATTTGTAATGTTCCCATTTTTGGCATCACCCGTGACAGGGCTAGGAGGGACTTCCAGAGTTAGGAGCAGATAGGTCACATGTACAGATTGGTGTTATTAGTGGGCTCAGGAGCTTTTCAGAGGAGTTTTGAGGATTTTTCATGGTGTCTGGAGGCATTCGCTTGATATACTCCATCATCCGAGCAGTTTGGCTTTCGTTCCGATGCATTCCGATAACTTTCGGAATTTTGAGTTATTTATGGGCTTAACTCAGCTGATTATGCTCAAGGTGGCATTCCGGGAGGAATATACGATGGAACACCTTAGTGTAATAGCTCATCGGAACCGAGACGAGGAGACCTACACGATGGGACAGTTAGACAGAGATTTCAGTGACCAAAGGAGGCGTGGTAGCCGATATACCCTTTTCTGCATTAAAAAGGAATATTTTATAATATTTTAATAAAAAGGGAAAAGTGCTCCATAAATAAAATAATAATAAAATAATGCTCTAGAAGGCTCCGAGGGATCTATAAAAGAAAGGGAGGAGGCCATTGGGAGACATCTTTGGAGTAGATCATTTGCTTGTGTATGAGAGGTTTGAGGACGTGGTTCTCTACTTCAGCCGTAGCCCCAGGACGGAAACCCTCGGGTGATTTGCGAGTGTTGGACGAAAACCCAATACTTTTGAGGAGACTTCACTTAGGAGTTTCACAGAGCTTCAGAGTTTGGTGTGAGGATCATTCAGATCTTCAACTTGGGCTTCATCATTTCAGTGGGTTCAGTGTCAGCTGTTGCCGGAGGGAGAGTGCAGCAGTTCAGTTTGTGGCTAGCGCCGTTCAGCAGCTTATCTTGGTGGCCAGTTTTCTATCTCAGCTCTTCTTGGGTCAGATCTATATGTAAACCCCTGTTTATTATCTATAATAAAAGCCGAGATTTTTCTTCTATTCTATATGGTATTGGATTGCAGTGTTTCTTGTCTTTTAATTTTACATGGCAATCTTCTGTTGAATGAATGATTATTTTACGGCAAATTGTGGTATTCAGTATTTTTCTGCATTTTAGTTAAAATATCCCAACCGGGATATTACATTATTTGTGAAAATTAGTGTTAGTTATTTGATATTTTTCGTAGCAAACAACAGATAAATTATTAAATAAATTAACAATTAGAAAAATAATTTCCTGTTGCTGTGATAGATGAAATTTTCACATTGTCACCAATAGGGTTGCTATTTGCACATTTAAACATTTTTAAAGGCTTCATTAGGCGAATTAGTCCATTTGAACTTGTGAGAGGCTCATATACATTGAAGGAGAGCCTCATTTGTAACTCATCATCACTTGGATGTCGATCTCTCTTGTAAAAAGAATTTGGACCTGCAATTTTGGATGAAATTTGGATGTTGGGATGCCATTTCATATTTGGAAAATTCTCGCTATCTTTTCTTGGAGTTTCTTTTTGTAATGTTGATGGATAAATATACTCTCATTGTCTTGCAAGTGCTCTTTGATTCTATATTTTACCTTGTTAAATGTCTAATGTATGGAATCTCTTTTCATGATGTTTAATGTGCCCTAATTATAATACAAATTTGTGAAAACATTAAATTTGTTGGAAGAATTGCATGCATTACTCATAGGCAATGATGAAAGAATGTTCCTAGAGGTCAATCTTGTGTATTTTATCCTTGAAACTCCATTGAACATTGTCTAGCAGTATAAAATTCTATTGTAGTTGCATTGTTTCCTCCCTAGGATTAGTGTAGTTGTATTAGGTCTCCTTGAAGAGTGAAGATCATCAAATCAAAGTAAGCATTGACCCCATTTGTCCCAATAGGTAGGCACTGGTCTGGAATCCTTGATGATCACATTAAATCAATGAAACATCATTCTCTTCACCTCTTTTCTTTCTCTTTTCTTCGTCCCTTTAACGATAAGGAGGTTTTCTAGGGCTTGGTGAGAAATTTTAGGGAGGAGGAATTTCAAGATTCCGTCTGGACAAATTTCTTTATTTGTGTATACTCTAGGCATCCTTCAGTTTTGAATGAATTCCTAAAATGGAATTTCAAATAAATTGATCCCCTAGCTATCACACCAAGAGGGAACTTTAGAGGTTAATCCTTCAACTTAGGTATTCTTTAAAGGATTCTGCTTGAGTACTCATTGGAGTAAATCTTAAATAGCCTTTTCTCTTGACTACCCTGACCTTGGATGTACCTCTATCTCATTACATATCTCAACCCTAGGTCTCCTGTAGCCATCAATTACAATGGGTTTTTTCATGGAAATCCTAACTAGCTTCTCCCAAAGCTTGCACTTTTATTGAGCCTTTCCATTGAATGAGCCGCCTTGCCTCACATCAAGCTTATATGAGGAACATTTATCTCAAGTGAGGGATATTGCAACTCCTCCCATCGGTTAAAAACTAAGAAGAAAAGAGGACATAGGTTGTGGTGACGGTGGGCCTTTGTCCCATAGTGTTGTGGTGTCTTCTAGTTTTAGCCTACAAACTAGGTCTGCTAGTTTGTGCAGCAAAATTTTTGGCGTCGTTGTTGGGGACACAACATGTGTGTCTTCTTCCCTATACGACAATATTGACATATCATTCTTGGTAACTCCATTGGAAGAAAGAAGCCTTAGTTCTTCATTGAACTTTAAGGTCAATTCTTGTAGGGTGAAGCAAGCATCTCCCTAGTGTTGAGAAATTAGGGCTTTTATTACAATTTCTCTTCTTCATAATTACTTGTGATTTACTTTAAGATTCTTTCACTAAGATCTTATCTTCATTAGATTATTATGTTCTTCATCAAGTCAATTATCAAATGCACAAGAGACACAATGTTTTAGGCTTTCAAGCCAGGGCCAAAACCTCTCACTCTTTGAGAGGAAAACCCGATCGAATTTCTTCTTATAGACCTTCAATTGACGAGTACAAAGACCATGACAAAGACCCTTAACACTAGTACACCTCCAAAGATCCTTGTCACTATCCCTCAGCATTCTTCTCGGCTCCTTATGTTGATCCTTCCTTTCTTGCACTATACTGCACCACACTTCTGGGTCTCCTTGTTGTTGCAATCCTAGACTGAGATTTCGGTCTTCTTATTGCTGCAACCCAAGACCATACAGGGGAGACTTATCTTGTTGGGATAGGCCTCAGCCTTTTTGAAGTGTATCTGAATTCTAGTAGCCCAAGACATACCTCCTATGCGTTGTGATCACCTTCTTCCTTATTGCAATTACCCTCGGTCTTTCTGAGATTTGCGAAGCATAGAGTAGATCCAGAACAAAGATGAGTATGTCATTATTCCTTTGATGACAATGCTCCTTCCTTCGCACTTATTGCAGGTCTGTTCTTTACTGAGATATCCCTCGGCCTACCTGAAGTATATGAGGTAAGACAAACCCAATACAAAACTAGATTAGCGCTTCTCTCCTTCGCTGCTTATCCTCCAATCTTCGCATCAGTACAGAACTCTAACTCGCACTTCAATTGCAGACCCTTATTCGAATTTGTTTATCCATAATGACGCCGCAACTCCTTTATATATAAGGGCTGACTTCCATCTTTAGGCCGACATGATAGAGGGTGTGTGAGCCAACTTCATCAAGGAGACCTTTTACCATATCTTGAGCCGACGTCAAGGAACCTAGTGTCAAGGTCTTTGGAGTGTACTTTTAAGTCAGCAATATGTCCTTTTACAAGTGTACAATGACTTCATTTACATGACTCTAATCATCTTTATGACAAGATGACAAAATCCTAAAGACATCAAGAAGAAATCTTTGACCTATAATAAAATCTTCTTGCTCATGAAACCCATGATGCAAACATTACAATAAAAACATTTTATGATCTTTGTCTCTTCATTACATAATATCATAATTACATGTCATTATGAAGACCAAACCTAGTTACACTTTTCAACACTCCCTCTTAACTAGGGAGGTATTCATAATGGTACTTGGTCATTCTCAATATGAAGAATCTCATAAGAAAAATCAGATTGGTAATACCATCTGTATAGCATCATATCAACTAGCATTGTCATAGTGCAAGGCCTTGACTAACAACTCCATCTCCCCACAAGATCTTGAGCCCCAATGCTGGTGAGACCAATGATTAATAGACACCTTCATCATTGTCCCTCTTAGAATATACCCCACTCGGGTTCACTCAGAGTATATCTAGAACTATTCTTATCCTAGATTCCCAGTCCTCAAAAAATATTGGTCCTTCCACGATTACCCTTATCTTGGATACCCTAATACATCCTCAAAGAGTATCGAATTCCAGATGATTACCCAATCCTCCATTCTATTTTCCCAGGTGAAGACCAGAATGATGTGTCTATCTCTCCCTCTCAACTAGGGAGGACATATTCCACCAACGAATATACTCATTCCTATACAAGGAATGCACCTACGCTCCCTCTCGACTTAGGAATTACGAATTTTCTTCCAAGTAAGAAACTTATTACCAGGCTCCCTCTTAATCAGGGACCTGCAGCAGCTCTATAGGAAAATAATGGGACATCCAACTTCTCTGAAGAACTGCTTCCTTCGATGTCATGAGTTTCCTTTTTGTTGAGGAGTCTTCATCTTTGGGATCTCTTCATAGGGCACAGATCATCCATCACTTTCATTCATAAGTCATTTCTTCATTCTATCAGAAAGTGATACATTAGTCTTCTCATCTGACCTATCTTCATGTCTTGCTACTTTCCTTCGAACCATATTTCTTCCAAGGATCTTTCATCCTTTCATATGGTTGTCAACTATGGAAGACATATATGTTGAGATTTTATGTATTTGGGGTAGCATCAGTTGTGCTATAGCTCCCAAATTTTGTGGAGGGAATAGAGTACACTTGATCTACAAGACCGAGAAAGGGATTTGGGAAATTTAATTTGGTTTAGGAGATATTTAATTAATTAATTATTTTAATGTATTTCCTAAGTCTAAACTTAGGAAAATGAAATAATCAAAGTTAATTAAATTAAACATGTGATTAAATTGTCTTAAGGCACATACATCAAGCTTTCTTTTAATCTTAACCATTGATTCAAGATCTGATCATGTTTGTTGGTTTCCCAACAAGAAAAGTATAAAGGAAAGGCTTGGGGTTATTAGTAAAGAGAAACACAGGCAGAGCATTAAAGCTAAGTTGAGATTCTAGGGCAGGTTTACTAAGAATTCTCAGAAGTGTTTCAGCTGCAGAGAGGGGAGTTTAGACAAAGGGGATGATCTGATCCTGGTTTCTAGAATCAGCAAGATACGGAGATCAGCTCACAGAGGCAGCGCAGAGAAGCAGGAGACGCAGAGGCAGAGAGGGCAGCAGCTGGCAGCTTTGGGGCAACTTCAGCTACGCAAGTGCTGCGCAGTCCCTCCCAGGGCAACGTGATTCAGCTGGAAACCCTCAGGGGTTACGCAGAGACCCTAAGGGGTAGCGTAAGGACTAGATCACCCATTCTGGGGTAACGCAGCCCTTTCCAAGCTAGCACTGAGGGACGCAGGGGCTTCAAAGGCTGACGCAGGGGCTTCAGGGGTAGCGCTGAGGTTTCTAGGGCGTAATTTTGGCTGAGTCCTGTAAATACCGTTTGAGGGTGTGGATCAGTCGTTATTTTGGCTTCAGAACGACCGGTGAGCTGCAAATCTATTTTATCTTTCTCAAGTCTTCCAGACCTGGAACCCAGATTTGTTGTATTCAGAAAACTCTTAATAATAAAACCCTCTAGCAACTAGTAGACCGGTTTTCCTGCATTGGGATTTTTCGGGGACTATTTGTTCGACAATCACTGTGTCCCTTTGTCTGTGTGCATGTACTTTTTCTACATATGAATTGGTGAAAATCTATTATGCATTTTTCTTCGATATTAATCTGAAATTTTCAGCTAATAACTTAATTAAGTAGGAGGAGCATAACTAGATCTAACAGTAGATTTCTGCATAAGTGTAACATTTAGAAATTTTCACATGGTATCAAAGCAATTGCAAATCTAGGAGGGTCACCAGCAAAAGACTGAAGGTTCTTGCTGCAGAAAGCAGCAAGAAGAGTAGCAGAAGGGCAGATCTGAAGGGACAACACAGTTTTTAGAGAGGCAGAGTTACGCAGAGGGCAGGGTGATGCAGTCTAACGCTGTCTCCCAGTAGGCCCACACACTTACTGCGCAGAGGCAGCATAGAGGCAACGCTGGGATTGTCTGAAGCCAACCAGTGTGATGCAGATCTGAATCTGTCAGATTCAGAAGAGCCTGAAGCACAACTGTAGAAATTCAGTAGGTGCTGATGGGGTTAAATTTCTGAAGTTTTCAAATTTTTAAGCCTAAGCACAAGTGACAAAGAGCGGGAGGAGATAAACTTCTCAAAGAGTTTCTAGCCAAAGAAACTTGCAGATTGATCAGAGGATCAAAGAGAGCTGAATCATTGTTGATTTCGCAGATTTCCAAGAAGGGAAATCAGTTTTCAGAGGGAGAAGAAGGTGCCTGTTTTGCCAAGGACCTTAGATCCAGTTCTCTAGCAAAGAGAAAGGAAGCTCCGACACATTTCTGAGCAGATGGCTCCTCATGGACTGCGTGATCGGGAAAGATCGGATGGCCTTTCAAACTTCTCAATTTGGAAGGCAAGGATCCCAATAGTCCTAGAGGCATATGATCTAAGAGACCATGCAGAGAAAACTCTGGCCACACCGATCGATGTAGATCTCCTTAGGAAGCATAATGAAGCTGCTGGGCATGCCAAGCGGTTGATCATGGATGGAATTAAGGACCATATTGTCCCACACATAGTTGAAAAGAAGACAACTAATGAGATGTGGAAGGTCTTAATTTCCCTATATGAGGGAAAGTCTGTCCAAAGGAAGATGATGTTGGAGACTCAGATGAAGTCATTCATGATGACCTAGGGAAAAGACATGGAACATTTCCTCTTCAGATTGCAGTCGATTAGAGATCAGTTGACTGCAATGGGTGCTAAAGTGGAATATGATGTGATGGTCAGGACTGCTCTCAATGTAGTCACAGATAAGTGGGAAACCTTTGTCCAAAGTATCTTGAGCAGAGCGGACCTCCCAGATTGGGACAGTTTGTGGGAAATTCTGCGTCAAGAAGAACTCCGCAAATTCACCAAGAAGTAGTACAACACGGAATCGAGAAAAGTGAAGAAGGAAGCTAAAGAAGATGCAGCCTTGGCATCAAATAGGCAGCAAGGAAAGAAGAAAAAGGATCTGTCAAAGATTAAGTGCTTCAAGTGTGCTGAATTAGGACACTTTGCCAGCAATTGTCCTCAGAAGATAAAGGACAAGGAAGCTTCTTCTTCCAAGGCTGTTGTGGCAGATGATGGGTTAGAAGATGATGCAGCCATGAGCTCTCATAAACCATGAAAGTGGGGCGACATGGATTTATATAGGAGCTACAGAATGGCTGTCAGGATCCTTGAGCAGCTCATCTCTTGGATCACATCCGAGCTACTGGAGCCTTAAGACAGTAGCGAGACAAGTGGAGCAGTGGGTGCATAGATCACGGATGACGCAGAGGCAGATCTGAAGGCTGGAAGGAGCAGTGCAGTACAGATGCAGCAGCAATGTAGGGATTGATGTGACTTTAGCGTTGAACCCTTGGTTAAACTAAGAGGGGGGGGTGAATCAGTTTAAAGCAGTCTTGGTCTTGTAAAACTTTCTTTTACACTTAATTACATCTTCATTTTGTGATCAACTTAATATACAATGGAACAACAATCTTAATAAGTGAGCAGCAAGTATTAAGTAGATTAAATACAGAATATCAACATATCATCATTATGCACATAGACAACAGATATAAGTGGAAACCCATAAGGGAGAAAACCACATCTTATTATTGTTGTGATGCAAAGCCAAGCTCCAACTCCCTCTCACCACTCATTTTCTATAGGCTCCAACCTACAAGAGAATACTACGTCAATTCTTCAAGCTACAACTTGCAAGGAAGCTCCAACTCCCATCTATTTTCTGCAGGCTACAACCTACAGGAGGCTCCTACCTCAGCCAGCTACAACTGGACATCTATCAAGCTACAACTTGATATGGAAGCACCAACTTCCTCACTGTACAATAAAATCATATGCTCATTTACCTGGATATCAGCTCTGTTTTCCTCCTTTACTGGTGTCCTTCAAGCCTTCAAATTTGCTTTATATCATCTCTAGATCTTCACAACTCCTCTCTCTGCTCCTACTTCTTACACTCTCTGACCTCTTTCTCCATTCTCTCTCTCCCTATACATATGTTGGTAACATTATTTATAGGGATCACCTCATAACTGTTTGCATTCCACAGGGAATTCGAAATGAATAGGTATGACTCTTTGCCTTCCCCCTTCTCATTTTCTTGTCTAGCACATTCAGAATGTATTATAGTGGAGTTTTGTTGTGCCTACAGAGACTTGCCTTTGCATCACATACAATAAAAATAATTCAATCATTTACATTTACAGATACAATAATACATTTCACTCAGCCCTTTCAGCTCTTGGTTCGCCATACATTTGTCTTTTCTGTTGCTGTCACTGTCTTTTCAGTTTCTGATGTTATTGTCTAGCTCTACTGCATAACTGCTCATTTTGTCCAACTTGACCCATTCTATTGTGTTTCTAACTGTGTCATCATATCTCCTTTTGCCCGATCATGCCTCTTTTTCTCGTGCCCACAACGTTCAACCTTCACCGTTCTAAACATTCGATTATGCCCTTTTCTCTGTGTCGGGTCCTTACCCGAGCCTTTCTACCCGCATTCTTACTTTCCTTTTTGTTTTGCATTATAATCCTTCTTTTGCTCTCCAAAACGATTTACAAAGGAAAATCCATATACTCCCGGACTTGAAATGCTTTAGGCTTCGGCTTTGATCTTTATCGCGTCCGCTCTATATCGCACTTCGGCGATTTAGATATCCCATGTGCCTTCATCCATCTGATCTCCCGATATGCGATGTGCGATGGGTCCCACCAGACTATATCTTGGCATTTCAGCTATTTCTCTTTTTCTTTGTTTCTATGTTGCTCTTTAATTCTCCCGATGCGATTTCTCAAAGGGAAACCTTATACTTTCGTAAATTTTTCATTTCTGCCAATATTGCACATTTATCGATGCCCAAATTAGCACTTCTAATCTGCATCGTAGATCTCTACTCCGTGATCCAACGGTTATCACTTTATCGCAATTCGGCGTTTCAAACGTTCTTTGCTATATGGCTCCTTTTCTTTCTGATGCGATTTACAAAGGGAAATCATATACACCCGGACTTGAAATCTATTAAATAATGGTTCTGAGTTGCATCGCATCCGACTCCTTTATCACACTTTGTCCTGGGCTTGCGATGAGCGATATGCAATCGGGTCCCACTCGACTTTATCGCTACTTCGCATCGCAACTCACATGAATTCTAAGATTGTGCGATATCTCTCCTAAGCTTTGCGATCTGCGATATGCAATGAACTTCGCAGCGCCTCCATCGCATCACATTCATCGATCGCATGGCAAGTTCTATAACTTACGAATTCTTATCACATAAGCATCGCCGATGTGCGATATTGCGTTGTGCCGCCACGTGTCCCTTCGCATCAACACATCGGATCGCTTCTATCCTTTGCATCGCAACTTTGCTCTTACGATCTTCACCCCTCCGATCTTGCGATTTGCAATATGCGGGCCAGGGCCACGTCACCTTGCCATGTCATCGCCAGATCACCGCCACGTCATCTTGCCACGTCATCTTGATTTATTTGCGATTTGTGGGGTCAGGTCCATGTCACTTGCCACGTCATCCCCACGTCATCATATCGCACTTCGCATTTTCTGTGACCACTGTGTTTGTGCGATTTTTCTCCTGCCCCAATTGCGATATGTGATCACATCGCATCGCATTCATCGCACTTGCTTCCGATTTATGATCTGATTGATTTATTTAATAAAAATGCACCACGGAAGCTAAAAGTCCCTTTTCCCTTTCAAAACATTATAATCCACTTTTATAATATTCGGAAGAAAAATCCCCTTTTTAACCTTTGGAACAATATAACTCACTTTAACCCAATGTTTTAAACTCTTTCGGAATGAATATCAGAACCTTCGGAAATGTTTAATTTACTTTTAAACAAAGGTTAAAATCCCCTCAGCAGTGTATTTCCGAACTTCAACCACTTTAATAAAACTCCATTGAAATATCATTAAACCTTCGGAAATATTAAAAAACCTTCGGAATCTTTAGACCTTCGGAAATAATTCTGGACTTCAAACCCTTAATAAAACTTCATTGTATACAATGTCGGGTCCATACCTTGTTTTAACTCCCACGCAGCTTTTAACGCGAACTCCGTCAGATCTTCCACAAATCTAATCAGACGACAATCGCGTTCAATCGACCCTAGAACTTTATCACCCAAAAGCAACGTGAAATGGGTGGTATTGTGCTCATGACGTGTCGCAATATCATTCGATCGCGTTCGAAATGGGAAAAACCGCTCACAACTCAAAGGCTATGCGACAATAGTGTCTGGTTTCCTTCAAAACCACTTAACCTGCAAACTCTGTTTAAATTGCATTTGAAGTCGGATTTCCGCCAGATTTCAGTTTTAACTTCGATTTCTCTGGAACCTTCCTTCTCCATCTTTACACAAAGGCTAATACACATTCAAATCCTCCTCCACTCCTTTACACAGAATTTAATTCTACACACTTCACAATCTACATAGAAAGACCATAAATTCAATGAATTCGAAGAGATGAACCCTTCGAGAAATTTGCCAAGTATATACAGATAAACAAAATTCTGCAATTTATTAAAATAGAGGCCAAAATCCTCACAATCAATTCTTCTATGGTTTAACCTCTATATTCAATTTATGTGGTTCTTATCCATCGTTTTCCATTACAGTAAAAACCCCAAATGGGCAGCCGCAACCCACTTATACATTAAACCCTGTGTGACATCTCTGCAACAATTCCATCTGAGTCTGATCTACTCCCTTGTCTTGGTGCTACTCCTTCGTGCTCCTTTGCCATCAATGACAATATTTCCAACAATCTCCCCCTTTGGCATTGATGGCAACACAACCACCAATACTCCCATACTTCCTTCGGGACTTCCTCCCCCTTTCATTCTGAGAAGTATCTTGTCTTTCTTCCTCTGCCTGCTTTACAGAAGACCCTTTCTTATTTTGCTTGATTTTCCTCCCCCTCTGACATCAATGGCAAAGGGTTGCACTTTTCCCAGTGTGGGTTCTATCTTTTCATAATACTCGGATCTTGAGGACCTGTTCCATGCACTGCTCCATTTCTCTAGCTCTTTTGTGACAAATTTTGTTGACTGCTCTCCCCCTGGAATGGTGCTTTCTTATCTGATATTGACTATCACTTGTCTTCTGTACTGATCTTGTTTCTTGTATGCAGCCCCTCCTCTTTTTTCTTTTTTTTTCTAATCATGTTAGAGAGTAACATCTGCAGACACTACCCCTAGTTTGTCTCTTAGATATTCGAATGGTTCTTTAGCAAGAGGTTTTGTGAATATGTCCGCTGTTTGTTCCTTAGTTGGTACATATTCCAACTTCACTAATTTCTGTGCTACTTGTTCTCTGAGGAAGTGGTACTTTATTGGGATGTGCTTTGTTTTTGAATGAAGTACAAGATTTTTTGATATACTTATTGCACTTGTATTGTCATATTTGATAGAAATAGGTTCATCAATGCTTAGCTTCATGTATTGGAGAGTTTGTTTCGTCCACATTACTTGTGTTCAACATGTTGCTGCTGCTATGTATTCTGCTTCTGCTATAGATAGAGAGATAGAAGTTTGCTTCTTGCTTAGCCATGCCACCAGACTTTTTCCCAAATAAAATGCACCTGCACTTGTACTTTTCCTGTCATCCACACAGCTGGCCCAATCTGCATCTGTGTATGCTGTCAATGTGAAGCTTTTTCCTTTTGGATACCATAGGCCATAATGTGAAGTACCTTGTAGATATCTAAATATTCTCTTGATTGCAAGTAAATGATTTTGTTTTGGTGCTGCTTGATATCTTGCCACAAGTCCTACTGCCAACATAATGTTTGGTCTAGAAGCTGTTAGATATAGCAGACTTCCTATCATGGATTTGTAAAGTTTTTGATCTACATCTGTTGATCCATCATTAGCACATAGTTTGCATCTAGTGATCATGGGAGTTGACACAGGTTTGCAGTCTTCCATTTGAAACCTTTTCAACATTTCTCTTAAGTATTTTTCTTGCGAAATAAATATTCCTGTGTTCTTTTGTTGAATTTGAAGTCCTAAATAGAAGGCGAGCTCTCCAATCATTGACATCTCAAACTCTGATCTCATTTCTTCAGAAAATCCTTTTGCTAACTCATCTTTGTTGCTTCCAAACATGATGTCATCTACATACACTACTACAATTAAGAGTTCATTTTCATTAGCCTTTATGTACAAATTGTTGTCTACTCCTCCTTTCTTGAATCCTTGTTTTTGTAAGTATTTGTCCAGCCTTGAATACCATGCACAAGGAGCTTGTTTCAGACCATATAAGGCTTTCTTTAATCTGCACACATAGTCATGTTTTTCTGTTAATGAGAATCTTTCAGGTTGTTCCATGTAGACTTCTTCCTTTAGATCTCCATTCAGGAAGGTAGACTTCACATCCATTTGATATACCTTGAAATCATGATAGCATGCAAAGGCTAAAAACATTCTGATTGTTTCCATTCTGGATACAGGGGCATAGGTTTCATCATAATCAAGACCTTCAATTTGTGAATATCCCTTACATACAAGTCTGTCTTTATTTCTGATTACCTGCCCTTGTTCATTCATCTTATTCTTGAATATCCATTTTGTGCCAATGACATTTTTCCCAGTGGGTCTTGGAATTAATTCCCAGGTATTGTTCTTCTCAATTTGGTTCAGTTATTCATTCATAGCATTTACCCAGTTTTTGTCTTTGCTGGCTTCTTCAAACTTCTTAGGCTCTATTTGAGATAGCATGGCTAGGTATACTTCTTCTGTCTGTTCAGCAAGCTGTCTTTTTGTCTGGACTCTCACACTCTTGTCCCCAATGATTTGATCTTCTGGATGGTTCTTTTGAGTGTGTCTTGAGGGACCTTTTGATTTTAATTCAATATCTTCTATTGTCTTGCTATGTTCATCATTGTCTTGGTTCTCAGCTTCATGATTGTCTGGAGGATTGGCGCAGCTTGTGCTTCTTGTTCTGTTTGGTAAATCTTCATCAAATCTTACATCAATGCTTTCCACAATTTTGTGCAGTCTTTTGTTGTAGCACTTGTAACCCTTACTCTTGGATGCATATCCTAAAAATATTCCTTCATCAGCTCTTGCATCAAACTTCCCCAGTTTTTCATCATTATTTTTTATGAAACACTTGCTTCCAAAAATTATAAAGTGCTTGACTGATCCTGGTTTACCATGCCATAATTCGTAAGGATTCTTATCACAATTTGGTCTTAGATGAGCTTTGCTGAGAATGTGAACAACTGTGTACTGCTTCTGCCCAGTAGGTTTGGGGAATGTTACTTTCTTGCATCATAGCTCTGGCAATCTGTTGTACTGACCTGTTTTGCCTCTCTGCCACTCCATTCTGTTGAGGTGTACCTGCAATTGCAAACTGTTGTTTTATCCCATGCTCATTGCATAGGTCTGCAAAATCATAGTCTGTGAATTCACCTCCTCTGTCTAATCTGATGCACTTTAGCTTGCATCATGTTTGATTTTCTGCCAATCCCTCGAATATCTTGAATTTCTCAAGTGCTTCAGATTTATATTTGAGAAATGCTACCCACGTCATTCTGGAAAAATCATCTATTATCAGCATGAAATAAGATTCTCCGCTTGGTGATTTAGTTCTTGAAGGTCCACACAGGTCCATGTGTACAAGCTAAAGAGAACGACTTGTAGAAAGTATCTCTTTGGTCTTGAAAGATATGCGGGTCTGCTTGCCCAGTTGGCAGGATTTACATATGGTATTTGAAGGCTTCTTTATTGCTGGCATATCTCTAACTGCATTCTTCTTGCTCAGACTGATGATATGGTCAAAGTTTAGGTGTCCAAGTCTTCTATGCCATAACCATGATTCATCAAGTTTTCTTATGTGGCATGCTTCATTCTCTTCTTCCACTATATAGACATTACTTTCTGTTCTAACACCTTTGATCAAGGTCTTTCCTGTGGTGCTTGATCTTACCTCACAATCTTGGGCTCTAAAAAGGACCTCACAGCCTTTATCACACATTTGACTGACGCTTAGCAGATTGGCTTTCAGCCCATCCACAAATAGTACATCTTGACCCTTTCTGTAATATTCCTAATTAGCGACAGCTAATTGGAATATTCGATTTTGTTTAGTTTTGCCGTCTATAGTATATGAATAAATAAAAAGTGAGTGGAGAGGGTCTAACTCACTTAAGTGGAATAAAACACCTTCCTAGTAGCACAACGTTGTGACTTAAGAGGGAGTCAAGGGGGGCCAAGCACCATGTAGAGAGGGGGCCCACGTATGCTCTAGAAGCTACTGCGCGGGAGAGGAAGAACATGTGGCAAGAGAAGGAGGCTCGTTGAGGAGATGGGCCTTAGGGTTGGAGGAAGGCCAACATTATAAAACAGGGAGGAGCCTTCTCATTTGATTCATTCTGTTGTTGATGATATTGAGCTGGAAGTTTTGTCTTATTGAGCACGATGGCTGTTTAGCCTGTCTGCAGCACTGTTTAGTGTATTGAGTGTCTCCGGTCGGAGATCTCGCCCTTAGCCCCGGGGGACTTCGAGTGCTTGCTCGAGCAAGGTTATTTCTTCAGTATTTTGTGAGAGGTTTCGGTGTTTGGGTTTGTTGCGGAGCTGGGCTTTCATAGAGACTACGCAGTCACTGAGAGGGAGGACGCAGTCCATCTTGGAGGTGTTCCGGATCGGGATTTTTGCAGGAGATTGAGCCGAGATTTTGAGCAGAGGATCAGCCTTTGCCATTGGGAGTATTTTGGTGGAGTTTGAGGCGGTGTTTCAGTCATTCTCATTTAGCCTCTGCGCAGAGCCTTGGAGGCTAGCGTAATTCCCCAAGGGGGGTGTTTTCTAGAGATTTTCGGGGGTCGGCCATTTTTTATATGGTTTCTGGGTTTTGTCGGGATTGGTGAGTAGAGGAGGATTTCAGATTTTTAGCTCATTCCGGCAAGGGGATCAACACCTAGACTTCAGTCCATTCCAGCAGTAGCAACTACACGGCAGTTTTCTAGTAGCTGGGACGCAGTTCAGAAAGCAGCCATTTCCTGTCTATTCTGAGAGTATTTCTTCACTTGCTTAGAGCAAATTTAGGTGCCATCACTCTGATCACCTATTATACTTCATTGTATTTCTCAGTTTAATAAAATGGCTTAGCATTTCCTCTCTATATCTCTGGATGAGTTGTCGTACATTCTGTCTATGTTATTATATGTCTGTTGCACTGTTATTTTTATATATTCTTGAGCATTCTAGTTCTATACCACTTGGTGTGTTTATCTCTCACTCTTAGACAGAGTCTGGAAAGGGCCAGGTAGCCTTCGGATCTTGTCCTCTTTTCAGAGGCGGAATATCCGATAAATGCCCTCCCAGTCCATCTCTGGTTGGAGTTTGCCGTGTTTTAGAGATATCCCCGAAACGGGATATTACAGTGGTATCAGAGCATAGTTCTGGCTCAGCCCGTGGTCTATGACACCCGGGAAGAGACCATATATTTGTTACAGAGGCAGGAAGTACAGAGACCATGAGCGTAGGTTGGAGAACACCTACGGAGAGGGAGACTGTGTTCGGGTAGTGGACACAGAGCAGGAGAGAGAGCCTGTGATAGACGCAGAGCAGGAGGAGCCTGTATTAGATTCAAAGCAGAGATGGCCAATGGCAGAAGACACAGAGGCCAAATAGTTGGGGAGGCACTCCTCAAATCAGTGCAGGATTTAGCTAGAGAAATTGAGGTGATGGGTCAGAGATTCACCGCTGTAGAGGCTAGATAGCGTGAGACCCCATGGGTTTTCCAGGTAGGAGAGGGATCAGGTACATCCCACCATTTGCCAGAGCATGGTGCTGCTCAGCGCGATACTCCTCAGCCGATGGCTTCACGTGCACCAACCCGCTCTACCATGCCCACTTTCCTGGGAGCAGACACAGGGGCAGGAACCCAGCAAGAGGCAGAGCCCGGTCACATGGGCGAGTATTTTGCAGAATATCAGGCCTATGGGCAGGAGTTCAGGGTTGCTCTCTCATTCCGTGATTTTGTTCAGCTCTAGCGGGACAGTAGACCCCGCGACCATCATAGAGGGCACCAACATTATCATGATGGAGTTACCCACCGCACATCTAGCAAATTTCATTTGCCTACGTTTGATGGCTCATCAAATAGTTCGGCAAAGTCTTGGGTGGAGAAGCTGGACATCTATTTCCAGCTTAACCAGATGTCGAAGACGGAGGCCATCAAGGTGGCAACATTGCATTTGGATGGTGAGGCCCAGGACTGGTGGTTCCATGGGATGGTCACACTCGGACATTCTACAGTGACGACATATGTCGAGTTTACTAAGAGATTGATGGAGCGATTTGACCGGAGGGATCTGAAACAACAATTTGTTGAGCTGACGAGGCTCAAGCAGACTGGGAGCCCCGAGACATACATTGCAAATTTCTTAAGGATTTCAGTGATGGTGCAAAATCTATCCGCAGCACGGATGATCTATATGTTTATGGAGGGATTAGCAAAGCCACTTCGGGGTCTAGTCAGGTCTACTAGACCAGCTACGCTTCAGGATGCTATTAGCAGGACCTGAGACTTGCAGGATGCGTTGCCCAGGACTCGGACACCTTACCCCCAGAGACAGAGTTTCCAGCCCAAGGGGAAGGATGTGAGGATTCCGCCTCCCAATGGGAGTCAGGGACGGGCACAGATAGATGATGATGCCAGGAGGGAGTTGAGGAAGAAGCGGCTGTGCTTCACTTGTCAGGAGCCGTGGGCACCAGGGCATAGGTGTGCTGCTGACAAAGCACACTTCATTGAGGTCTTCTCTGATGATAGTGGGGAAGAGGATGAGTAGGATGATGAGGAGGCAGGAGATAGTCAGACGGCCCATGATCAGTTGCCGCCTCCACCTCCAGGGACAGGAGATGCAGCTTTTGCACCCACAGGGGGGACCCTTGCAGCCTTGCGAGGAGTTCCCAAGCATTTGATGCTGCGCGTACGAGGGACAGTGCGTGGCCAATGAGTGTCAATTTTGGTTGACAATGGGGCAACCCACAACTTCATTGATGCACAGATGGTCGAGCAGAGGGGTATACCAACCGAGAGCTTTGACGGATTTTCAGTTTTGGTCTGAGAAGCCCAGACAATGCAGTGTGCCTAGTATGTTCCAGAGTTGGCAGTAACGATGGGTACCTACACCGTGACTGATCACTTTTTCGTGGTCAACATACCAAATACCAATGTGGTATTGGGTGTTCAGTGGTTGATTACTCTGGGGAAGGTCACCACAGATTGGATGGCCTTAGAGATATAGTTTGATGACAAGAAGACCGGGAAGCATTAGAAGATCCACGGGATGCACACTTACCCACCTCAGACAGTTTCGGCACACCGAATGGAGGAAGATTTCCGGAAGGGAGACATAGAGTGGGCAGTTGAGTTGCGGGCATCAAAGGCAGAGACGACCGGTCAAGCAGTTCATCCTGATATACAGGCCATCCTTGACAGGTATGATGTAGTGTTTGGGGATATACCACCAGGTCAGCCACCGGACCGAGGGTTTGAGCACACCATTGAGCTTGAGCAGGGCATACAGGCGGTGAACACTACCCCCTATAGGCATCCCAAAGACTATCAGGATGAGATTGAGCGGGCCATCCAAGAGTTGCTGACTCTTGGGCACATCAGACCGAGCACGAGTCCGTTTTCTTCTTCCGTGGTGTTGGTGAAGAAGAAGGATGGCACATTGAGGATGTGCATTGACTTCAAGGCCCTAAACAAGAAGACCCTGAAGAACAGGTATCATATACCCAGGATCGATGAGTTGATGGATGAGCTGAGAGGAGCCAAGTTCTTCTCGAAGATTGATTTGAGATCAGGGTACCATCAGATTCGCGTGAGGGAACAGGAAATTCCCAAGACCGCCTTCAGGTGTCATTATGGGCACTTTGAGTTTTTGGTTATGCCTTTTGGGCTAACCAATGCACCAGCTACTTTTCAGTCTTACATGAACCATATCTTCCGCAGTCATCTGAGGAAGTTTGTATTGGTCTTCTTCGATGACATACTCATATATAGCAGGACTTGGGAGGAGCATCTCCAGCAATAGAGGCAGTACTACATGTCTTGGAAGAGCAACAGTTCTATGCTAAGCTCTCCAAGTGCGAGTTTGGGATGACGGAGATATTGTATTTGGGTCACATAATTGGAGTGGACGGAGTGAGAGTCCATGAGGAGAAGATTAGGGCCATCAGGGATTGGCCAGAGCCGAGGAATGTGACGGAACTTTGAGGATTCATTGGTATATGCACCTATTACAGGAAGTTCATCAAGAGTTTCTCACAGCTTGCTGCACCCCTTACAGATTTGACGAAGAAGGGGGCATTCAGTTGGTCAGATACAGCGCAGCGAGCCTTTGATAGGCTCAAGGAGGTGATGAGTAGATGCCCAGTGCTTGCATTGCCGGATTTTACGCAGCCATTTGTCTTGGAGTGTGATGCGTCGGGAGAGGGGATCGGCGCAGTATTGATGCAGGGAGGACACCCTATAGCCTTTGAGCGCCGGAAGCTCCTTCCGCACGAGAGGTTGTATTCCATATACGACAAGGAGATGTTGGCCATTATGCATGCATTGGCCAAATTCCGGCAGTATTTGGTAGGGAACAGGTTCAGGGTGAGGACTGATCACAACAGCCTCAGGTTCTTTTTGGAGCAGAAGCAGCTACAGGAGAGGCAGCAGAAGTGGATCAGTAAGATCCAAGCATATGACTTTGACATTGAGTATGTCAAGGGTAAGAATAACGTGGTAGCAGATGCCCTTTCACGTAGACCAGCCAAGTTATCTCTTATGAGCTTGGATACAGATTGGAGGGCTCGACTTTTAGTGGAGTACTCCAAGGACAGATTTGCATGTGAGGTGCTGGATGGACAGGTGGCGGATGACAGGTACAGGGTGGTTGATGAGATCATCTACTACAGGGACAGGATCTTCTTGACTGAGGGATCTCAGCTTAAGAAGAAGATACTCCAGGCATCACATGATTCTCCATTGGCAGGCTATCAGGGGTTTACCAAAACCTACAGGGCCATTAGAGAGAGGTTCTCATGGAAGGGCCTCAAGGAGGACGTACTCCAGGACATCAGGGAGTGCCATGTTTGTTAGAGGAACAAGGGGGAGATGAGCCATCCCACAGGATTGTTGTAGCCTCTCCCCATCCCAGAGGGGAAATGGGAAAGCATATCGATGGACTTCATCACAGGGTTGCCCATGGTGCAGGGCAAGGATTGTATCTTTGTCGTCGTTGATCGACTGACAACGTATGCGCACTTTTTCGCCATATCCGCGCATTACATAGCAGCACAGGTGGCCGCGCTATTCTTCAGAGAGGTTTTCAGGCTGCATGGTCTTCCTAAGACCATCATCAGTGACAGGGACAACCGCTTCATGGGCGGATTTTGGCAGGAGCTTTTCCGGCTAGTGGGGACGGAGTTGACACCGAGTACTAGTTATCACCCATAGACGGATGGACAGACGGAAATAGTTAACAAGTGGCTGGAGGGCTACTTGAGTAACTATGTCAGTGGGCAGCAGCGAGCATGGCTGAAGTGGTTGCATTTGGGGGAGTACTGCTACAACACGACACATCACATGTCCATTGGTATGTCACCGTTTTATGCTTTGTGTGGGTATCATTCCTTATCTTTTGTTGATGTGATGTTCGGTGACAGCAAGGCTCATAGAGCCAAGATTTGGATCCAAGAGAGTCAGGACATTCTCTGAGCTCTCAAGGACAATATAGATACAGAACAAAACCAGCAGAAGTTGTGTGCCGATAGAGGTCGGGTGGAGAGACAGTTTGAGGTAGGGGTCTTGGTCTACCTACGATTACAGCCATACCAACAGTGGTCGCTGAAGCAGAAGGGAGCTGAGAAGCTCAAGCCTCGCTTTTACGGGCCATACAGGGTGATACGCAGGATTGGGCAGGTTGCGTATGAGTTGGATTTGCCCCAAGGTAGCAAGATCCACAACATTTTTCATGTATCATGCCTGAAGAAGACGCTGGGGCAGCAGGTGACAGTGACAGAGGAGCTACCACCCATGGATGATGAGGGGCACTTGGTGTTGCAGCCAGAGGCTATTATTGATACCAGGGAGAGGCAGCTACGGAGCAGGACAGTCCGGGAATTCTTGGTAAGGTGGAAGAATTTGCCGGATGAGGATGCCACTTGGGAGAGTGAGAAGATTTTGCAGCATCCATCACTTCAGTTGCTTGAGGACAAGCAACATTTTGCCGAGGGGGATTGTAATATTCCTAATTATCGACAGCTAATTGGAATATTCGATTTTGCTTAGTTTTGCCGTCTATAGTATATAAATAAATAAAAAGTGAGTGGAGAGGGTCTAACTCACTTAAGTGGAATAAAACACCTTCCTAGTAGCACAACATTGTGACTTAAGAGGGAGTCAAGAGGGCCAAGCACCACGTAGAGAGGGGGCCCACGTATGCTCTAGAAGCTACTGCGCAGGAGAGGAAGAGCACGTGGCAAGAGAGGGAGGCTCGTTGAGGAGATGGGCCTTAGGGTTGGAGGAAGGCCAACGTTATAAAAGAGGGAGGAGCCTTCTCATTTGATTCATTCTGTTATTGATGATATTGAGCTGGAGGAAGGCCAACGTTATAAAAGAGGGAGGAGCCTTCTCATTTGATTCATTCTGTTGTTGATGATATTGAGCTGGACGTTTTGTCTTCTTGAGCATGCTGGCTGTTTAGCCTATCTGCAGCACTGTTTAGTGCATTGAGTGTCTCCAGTCGGAGATCTCGGCCTTAGCCCCGGGGGACTTTGAGTGCCTACTCGGGCAAGGTTATTTCTTCAGTATTTTGTGAGAGGTTTTGGTGTTTGGGTTTGTTGCGGAGCTAGGCTTTCATAGAGACTGCGCAGTCACTGAGAGGGAGGACGCAGTCCATCTTGGAGGTGTTCCGGATCGGGATTTTTGCAGGAGATTGAGCCGAGATTTTGAGCAGAGGATCAGCCTTTGCCATTGGGAGTATTTTGGTGGAGTTTGAGGCGGTATTTCAGTCATTCTCATTTAGCCTCTGCGCAGAGCCTTGGAGGCCAGCATAATTCCCCAAGGGGGTGTTTTCTGGAGATTTTCGGGGGTTGGCCATTTTTGATATGGTTTCTGGGTTTTGTCGGGATTGGTGAGTAGAGGAGGATTTCAGATTTTCAGTTCATTCCGGCAAGGGGATCAGCCCTTATACTTCAGTCCATTCCAGCAGTAGCAGCTACACGGCAGTTTTCCAGTAGCTGGGATGCAGTTCAGAGAGCAGCCATTTCCTGTCTATTCTGAGAGTATTTCTTCACTTGCCTTTAGCAAGTTTAGGTTCCATCACTCTGATCACCTATTGTACTTCATTGTATTTCTCAGTTTAATAAAATGGCTTAGCATTTCCTCTCTATATCTCTGGATGAGTTGCCGTACATTCTGTCTATGTTATTATATGTCTGCTGCACTGTTATTTTTATATATTCTTGAGCATTCTAGTTCTATACCACTTGGTGTGTTTATCTTTCACTCTTAGACAGAGTCTGGAAAGGGCCAGGTAGCCTCCGGATCTCTTCCTTTTTTCAGAGGCGGAATATCCGGTAAATGCCCTCCTAGTCCATCTCTGGTTGGAGATGGTCATGTTTTAGAGATATCCACGAAATGGGATATTACACTTTCCTCTTCCATTATTCAGACTGATTGAGCCCTTGATTTTCCCTGCTTTATCATTGCCGAATGTTACATTTCCAGATTTCTTTTCATCAAAGGTTACAAACTTGCTTCTATCTCCAGTCATATGCTTTGAGCATCCACTATCCAAATACCATTGGCTTTTCTGATCTTGGGCTATTAGAGCCAGGTCACACTTATTCAACTTCTTTTTCCACTGCAGGCAGCTATTGGTTTGGCACCTTTTCTGAGAAGATGGACCACATTCTTTGAGAGGACATTTGGAAGACATGTGTCCGATTTGATGGCATACAAAGCATTTGATTATATTTTTAAATGGATTATGTGTACGAGTGAACTCTCCATTGTTCATAAATCTCCTTGGGGTTTGAAGCATCAGTCTTTGTCCATACGTTCTGCATTCCATGGCTTTATGGCCGAACCCCTTACAATAAAAACAATACCCATGGAAACGATTAGTGTACCTGGTGTAGGGTAGTCCTCTCCATTTGTTTGCTTGAGGTAGTCTTTTCAATCTCTGCATATTTTGTTGGTTGAAATCGATTATCTTTGTCTAACAGTATGCAGCAATATGTCCTAGTTTGTGACAAGCAAAACAAGTGACATTTCTCATAGGAGGAAAGAATTTCCTTTGAGATCTTCCGAACTTGTTCAATTGATCTTCAGGAACAATTGAGCTTTTTGCAACTGCTTGCTTCTTCCTCTCATTCTTTGTCTCTTGATGTTGCTGCTTGTTTCTATTTGTTTCATCACACATCAAGTTCTTGTTGGATTCTGCTTCTGTGGTTCCTTTTTTAGCTGTTTCATTATCCTTTACAGCTTTTACAAAAATGATATTCTTGTTATCTTCTACCTTGGACTTACTGGTTTGTCCTTCATATCCTATCCTAGCCTTTATGAGAGGAGACCTTTGAGCATTTAGAATCATGTCCAACTGTTCAGTGCTTGTCATTTGAGGAGTTTTCATTGACAATTCCCTTTGGGTGTTTTCTAGTTTCTTTCTCAGCCATACCACTTCTTCTTCCAATTTCTCTTGCTCTTGATGTTTATCTTTAATTTGCTTTAGTAGAATTTCTTCCACCTTCTTAGCTTCTTCAAGTTCTACTTTCAATTGAATGAGGTCTTTTGAATTTGGTACCTCTTTTACACATTTGAGGAGAATGTCTTTCTGTTTTCTGCACTTGAGTTTAAGTTTGTCTATTTCCTCCAGGGCACTTCTTAGCTCCCCCTCAAGATCCACCTCACCTTCTTCCTCATCTTCTAGAAGGAATCCTGACTCTTCCTTGGCCATCAACACAAATTCAGAGTTTCCTTCTTCATTTGAGGATTCATCTGAGTTTTCAGATGCACTGCTATCTTGCTGAGCATAAAATGATCTTCTATTGAATCTCTTCCCTTTCTGCCAGTTATTTGTTTTGGTTTTCTCTATCTCTTGAGTCTGATTCTTTGTTTTCTTAAGAGGACACTTAGATGCATAGTGCCCAACTCTTCCATAGTTAAAGCATTTAAATGGAAGTTTACCTTTATACTTGCCGGAGCCTCTATCCAATCTTCTGACAAATTTGGCCTCTTCTTGATCAGAGCAGGAGCATGTATCTTCTTTTTCTTCTTTGCTCTTCTTTGTCTTAAAGGCTGCCTCCCTCACATTTGACTTCCTCTGTGGAAGTCTCATCTCATAGGCTGTTAAGTTTGCAAGTAATTGGTTCATGGTCAATGTTTCCCAATCAACTATTTCTTCTATGGCAGAAACCTTGGGGTTAAACCTGGATGGTAAAGATCTCAATATCTTTTGTACAATTACAAATTCTCTAATGGTTTCTCCTAGAGCTTTCATGTTATTTACAATTTCTGCAATCCTTAAGAATAAGCTGGCAACGTCTTCTTCTTCATTCATTTTTATATTTTCAAATTGAGCTCTATAGACTTGCATCTTGGCAGCCTTCACCTTTTTATCTCCCTCATGGATACTTTCTAATGTATCCCATATTTCTTTGGCAGTCTTGTTGTGCATTACTTTGATAAATTTTGCCTCACACAAACCACTTAAGAGAGCATTCGCTTTTGCATTATCTACAAAATCTAGTTTGGCATCTTTCTCTGAGTCAGACTCCTTTGGGGCATATCCCAATTCCACAGCAGCCCAAACTTCTATTCCTAGAGACATTATGTACGTCCTCATTCTAATTTTCCAGAAGGCATAATTTGTACCGTGAACAAAGGGGCTTTATTTGTTGAGCATCCTTCTAGACTAGCCATCTTGGGGACCTAGGATCTCCTTCCAGTTGTTAAACTGATATAGAAGGAACTTGCTCTAATACCAATTGTGGAACCCTTGGTTAAACTGAGAGGGGGGGGGTGAATCAGTTTAAAGTAGTCTTGGTCTTGTAAAACTTTCTTTTACACTTAGTTACATCTTCATTTCCTGATCAACTTAATATACAATGGAACAAAAATCTTAATAAGTGAGCAGCAGGTATTAAGCAGATTAAATACAGAATATCAACATATAATCATCATGCACATAGACAACAGATATAAGTGGAACCCCATAAGGGAGAAAACCACATCTTATTATTGTTGTGATGTAAAGGCAAGCTCCAACTCCCTCTCACCACTGATTTTATGTAGGCTCCAACCTACAGGAGGCTACTACCTCAATTCTGCAAGCTACAACTTGCAAGGAAGCTCCAACTCCCATCTATTTTCTGCAGGCTACAACCTACAGGAGGCTCCTACCTCAGCCAGCTACAACTGGACATCTATCAAGCTACAACTTGATATGGAAGCACCAACTTCCTCACTGTACAATAAAATCATATGCTGATTCACCTGGATATCAGCTCTGTTTTCCTCCTTCTTTACTGCTGTCCTCCCAGCCTTCAAATTTGCTTTATATCATCTCTGGATCTTCACAACTCTTCTCTCGGCTCCTTCTTCTTATTACACTCTCTGACCTCTTTCTCCATTCTCTCTCTCCTTATACATATGTTGGTAACATTATTTATAGGGATCACCTCATAACTGTTTGCATTCCACAGGGAATTCGAAATGAATAGGTATGACTCTTTGCCTTCCCCCTTCTCATTTTCTTGTCTAGCACATTCAGAATGTATTACAGTGGAGTTTTGCTGTGCCTACGGAGACTTGCCTTTGCATCACATACAATAAAAATAATTAAATCATTTACATTTACAGATACAATAATACATTTCACTCAACCCTTTCAGCTCTTGGTTCGCCATACATTTGTCTTTTCTGCTGTTGTCACTGTCTTTTCAGTTTCTACTGTTATAGTCTAGCTCTGCTGCATAACTGCTCATTTTGTCCAACTTGACCCATTCTATTGCGTTTCTAACCGTGTCATCATATCTCCTTTTGCCCGATCATGCCTCTTTTTCTCGTGACCACAACGTTCAACCTTCACCGCTCTTCTAAACATTCGATTCTGCCCTTTTCTCTGTGTCGGGTCTTTACCCGAGCCTTTCTACCCGCGTTCTTACTTTCCTTTTTGTTTTACGCTATAATCCTCCTTTTACTCTCCGAAACGATTTACAAAGGAAAATCCACATACTCCCGGACATGAAATGCTTTATGCTTCGGCTTTGATCTTTATCGCGTCCGCTCTCTATATCGCACTTCTGCGATTCAGATATCCCATGTGCCTTCGTCCATCTGATCTCCCGATATGCGATGTGCGATGGGTCCCACCAGGCTGTATCTCGACATTTCGGCTATTTCTCTTTTTCTTCATTTCAATGTTGCTCTTTCATTCTCCCGATGCGATTTCTCAAAGGGAAACCTTCTACTTTCATAAATTTTTCGTTTCCACAAATCTTGCACATTTATCGATGCCCAAATTAGCACTTCTAATCTGCATCGTAGATCTCTACTCCGTGATCCAACGGTTATCGCTTTATCGCACTTCAGCATTTCAAACGTTCTTTGCTATATGGCTCCTTTTCTTTCCGATGCAATTTACAAAGGGAAATCATATACACCCGGACTTGAAATCTCTTAAATAATGGTTCTGAGCTGCATCGCATCCGACTCCTTTATCGCACTTTGTCCTGGGCTTGCGATGAGCGATATGCGATCGGGTTCCACTTGACTTTATCGCTACTTCGCATCGCAACTCACATGACTTCTAAGATTGTGCGATATCTCTCCTGAGCTTTGCGATCTGCGATATGCAATGAACTTCGCATCGCCTCCATCGCATCGCATTCATCGATCGCATGACAAGTTCTATCACTTACAAATTCTTATCACATAAGCATCGCTGATGTGCGATACTGCGTTGTGCCGCCACGTGTCCCTTCGCATCGGCACATCGCATCGCTTCTATCCTTCGCATCGCAGCTTTGCTCTTACGATCTTCACCGCTCTGATCTTGCGATTTGCGATATGCGGGCCAGATCCACGTCATCTCCATGTCATCGTTCCACGTCACCTTGCCATGTCATCGCCACATCACTGCCACGTCATCTTGATTTATTTGCGATTTGTGGGGTCAGGTCCACGTCACTTGCCACGTCATCCCCACGTCATCATATCGCACTTCGCATTTTCTGTGACCACTGTGTTTGTGCGATTTTTCTCCTGCCCCAATTGCAATATGCGATCACATCGCATCGCATTCATCGCACTTGCTTCCGATTTATGATCTGATTGATTTATTTAATAAAAATGCACCACGGAAGCTAAAAGTCCCTTTTCCCTTTCAAAACATTATAATCCACTTTTATAATATTCAGAATCAAAATCCCCTTTTTAACCTTTGGAACAATATAATTCACTTTAACCCAATGTTTTAAACTCTTTCGGAATGAATATCAGAACCTTCGGAAATGTTTAATTTACTTTTAAACAAAGATTAAAATCCCCTTGGCAGTGTATTTCCGAACTTCAACCACTTTAATAAAACTCCATTGAAATATCATTAAACCTTCGGAAATATTAAAAAACCTTCGAAATATTTAGACATTCGGAAATAATTCCAGACTTCAAACCCTTAATAAAACTTCATTGCATACAACATCGGGTCCATACCTTGTTTTAACTCCCATGCAGCTTTTAACGCGAACTCCGTCGGATCTTCCACAGATCTAATCGGATGGAAATCGCGTTCAATCGACCCCAGAACTTTATCACCCAAAAGCAATGCGAAATGGGTGGTATTGTGCTCGTGACGTGTCGTAATATCATTCGATCACGTTCGAAATGGGAAAAATGTAATATCTCGAAGGGAAATAGACAGTAATATAAAGCATACAACAAGACCATATAGTGCTAGAAACAAACCATGTGCAGATACACATGAAATAGAGATTGCTAAGCCATTTTATTATACTGAGAAATATGAAGAAGTACAAGAGGTGATCAAAGTGATGGCACCTCGACTTGCACCAGGCAAGTGTAGGAATACTCTTAGAATGTCAAAGGGAATGGCTACTCTCTGCTCTAACTCCAACTGTTGAAATATTGTCGTGCTGCTGCAACTGCTGGAACCAAAATGAGTATTTGGGGTTGCTCCCCTACTCGGAAAATGTTGATACTCTGGAATCGGCCTCTACTCACAATACCCAGAAAAGCCCAGAGAGCGTTTCTAAAATGCTCGACCTCCGAAAATGCCTCCCTTGAGGATCTACGCTATCCTCCCAAGGGCCACGCTGGTGCTGAATGACAACCTCCAAAATAGGGACTCCCTCTCTCCCAAATATCTCCAATAGCCAAGGGCTGGCCCCTTGCTCAATTCTCCGGCCCGAATCCCCCGAAATGGCACCAATCCGGAACTCTCCCAAGATGAACTGCGTCCTCCCTCTCAAGACTGCGCAGTCCCTAGATGCTCTACTCCACAGCGGACGCAACCACAAGTCCTCCTGCAAAAATGATGGTAGAATACCTCACCCGAGCAAGCACTCAAAGTCTCCCGGGGCTGAGGGTGGGATCTCCGCACGGAGACACCCGATGTACTAAACAATACTGCAGACAAGCTAAACAGCCGGTGTGCTCCAAGTCGAAATGACAAGCTCAAGATGCATAAACATGAATGCTCAAATGAAGAAGCTCTCCTCCCTTTTATCACGATGAGCCTCTCTCAACCCTAGGCCCCACCATCTCCTATGTGCCCCTTGGCCCACGCTGTCCCTCTCAACTGCATGAGGTAGGCCCCACGCTACCCACGTGGTCTATGTCCTCCTCTCCCTGCGCCATCCACTTGGTCACTAGGCCCCACGTCCCCAAATACGATGTGGACTTTAGGGAAATACTTTATCCTAAGTGAGTTATTTAATATTTCACTCACTTTATTCATGCTCCAACTATAATAAGGCAAAATTGGTCAAAATTAATATTTCCAATTACCTATCGCTAATTGGGAATATTATAGTCTCCCCCAGCAAAATGTTGCTTGACCTCAAGCAACTGTAGTGATGGATGCTGCAAGATCTTCTCACTCTCCCAAGTGGCATCCGCATCCGGCAAATTCTTCCACCTCACTAAGAATTCCCGGACTGTCCTGCTCCGCAACTGTCTCTCCCGGGTATCAATAATGGCCTTCGGCTGTAGTACCAAGTGCCCCTCATCATCCGTAGGCAGAAGCTCCCCTATCACTGTCACCTGCTGTCCTAGTGCCTTCTTCTTCACCAACACTATCGAAGAAGCGAAAGGACTGGTGCTAGGCCGAATGTGTCCAAGAGCTAACAGCTCATGGATAGCCCGCTCGATCTCGTCCCGATAGGCCTTAGGGTGCCTATAGGGTGTGGTAATGATGGCCTATATGCCCTGCTCTAGCTCAATCGTATCCTCAAATCCCCGATCTAGTGGCTGTCCTGGCGGTAACTCCCCAAACACCGTGGCATACCTGTCAAGGATGGTCTGTACCTCTGGACGAACTGTCTGCCCGGTAGTCTCTGCCTCTGATGTACGCAGCTCTACTGCCCACTCTATGTCTCCCTTCCGGAAGTCTGCCTCCATCCGATGAGCTGAAACTGTCTGAGGTGGGTAAGTGTGCATGCCCCGTATCTTCTTGTGCTTCTCGGTCTTCTTGTTATCCCACTCCATCACCAAGGCCTCCCAATCTGTGGTGACCTTCCCCAGAGTGATCACCACGAAAAAGTGGTCAATCACTGTGTAAGTGCCCATCGTCACTGCCAGCGCTGGGACATAACTAGCACACTGCAGAGTCTGATCACCTGGGACCAACACTGAAAACCCATCGAAGCTCTCTGTCTGTATGCCTCTCCGCTCTACCATCTGTGCATCGATGAAGTTGTGGGTTGCCCCACTGTCCACCAGTATTGATACTCGCTACCCCCGCATTGTACCTCGGACGCGCAGCGTCAGATACTTGGGAACTCCCCGCAATGCTGCAAGGGTCCCTCTAGTAGGTGCAAAGGTTGCACCTCTTACTCTTGGTGGTGGAGGTGGCAAATGATCCTGCGTTGTATGGCTGCCCCCTGCCCCCACGTCATCATACTCGTCTTCTTCCCCGCTGCTCCCGGAGAAGACCTCGATATAATGTGCTTTGCCAGCAGCACATCTGTGTCCTGGTGCCCACGGCTCCTGACAGGTGAAACACAATCTCTTCCTCCTCAACTCCCTCCTGGCATCATCATCCAACTGTACTCTACCCTGATTCCCCTTAGGCTGGAAAGCCTGTCCCTGGGGGTAAGGCGTCCTGGTACGGGGTAAGGCATCTTGCAAGTCCCGTGTCCTGCCAACTGCGTCATTGAGTGTGGTCGGTCTAGTGGATCTGACCAATCCCCGAAGCGGCTCTGCTAGCCCATCAATGAACATGTAGATCATCCGTGCCGCAGATAGATCTGGTACCATCACCGAGAGTCTCAAGAAATCTGAGATGTATGTATCCGAACTCTTGGTCTGCTTGAGCTTCGTCAGCTCAACCAAGTGCTCCTTCGGATCCCTCCGATCAAACCTCTCTATCAACCTCCGAGTGAACTCGGCATAAGCTGTCACTGTCGAGTGCTCGAGTGTAACCATCCCGTGGAACCACCAATCTTGGGCCTCGCCATCTAGATGCAGCGCTGCCACCTCGATGGCCTCCGTCTCTGCCATCTGGTTGAGCTGGAAGTATATGTCCAGCATCTCCACCCAAGCCTTTGCCGAACTGTTTGATGAACCATCAAACATATGCAAATGGAACCTGCTCATCGTACGCTGAGTGTCTCCGTCGTGATAATGCCGATGTCCCCTATGATGGTCGCGGGCTCTGCTGTCCCGCTTGAGCTGGACAAAATCATGAAATGAAAGGGCATCCCTGAACTCCTGCCTGTATGGCTGGTACTCAGCAAAGTAATCACCCATGTGGCCAGGTTCCTGCTCCTGCTGTGCTCCTGCCCCTGTGTGTGCAGCCAAAAAAGTGGGCATAGTGGAATGTGTGGGTGCATGAGATGCCATGTGCTGAGTGGCATCGTGCTCCTGCAAATGGTGGGATGTGCCTGATCCCTCGCCAATCTGGAAACCCCTTGGGGTTTCACGCTACCTAGCCTCTGCAGCAGTGAATCTCTGTCCCATCACCTCAACCTACCTTGCCAGGTCCTATACTGACTTGAGGAGCATTTCCCCAAACTCCTTCGCGGCACTATCATCTGCCATCGGTTCCTCCTGCTCTGCGTCCAGTACTGGAGAGCAGTCACCCTCTCCGTAGGTGATTTGCAACCTACGCTCTCGGTCACGGTACTTCCTACCCCTGTAGCAAATGTACAGCCTCTCGTTCAGTGTCATAGACGACTTGCTCCACAGGTTGAGCCAGGTCTATGAGCTCTGATACCACTGTAATATCCCGAAGGGAAATAGACAGTAATATAAAGCATACAACAAGACCATATAGTGTTAGAAACAAACCATGAAGCAGATACACATGAAATAGAGAATGCTAAGGCCATTTTATTATACTGAGAAATATAAAGAAGTACAAGAGGTGATCAGAGTGATGGCACCTCGACTTGCACCAAGCAAGTGTAGGAATACTCTCAGAATGTCAAAGGGAATGGTTGCTCTTTGCTCTAACTCCAATTGCTGAAATACTATCGTGCTACTGCAACTGCTGGAACCAAAATGAGTATTTGGGGTTGCTCCCCTACTCAGAAAATGCTGATACTCTGGAATCGGTCTCTACTCACAATACCCAGAAAAGCCCAGAGAGCATTTCTGAAATGCTTGACCTCCGAAAATGCCTCCCTTGAGGATCTACGCTATCCTCCCAAGGGCCACGCTGGTGCTGAATGACAACCTCCAAAATATGGACTCCCTCTCTCCCAAATATCTCCAATAGGCAAGGGTTGGCCCCTTGCTCAATTCTCTAGCCCGAATCCTCCGAAATGGCACCAATCCGGAACTCTACCAAGATGAACTGCGTCCACCCTCTCAAGACTGCGCAGTCCCTAGATGCTCTGCTCCATAGCGAAGGCAACCACAAGTCCTCCTACAATAATGATGGTAGAATACCTCACCCGAGCAAGCACTCAAAGTCTCCCGGGGCTGAGGGTGGGATCTTCGCACGGAGACACCTGGTGTACTAAATAGTACTGCAAACAAGCTAAACAGCCAGCGTGCTCCAAGTCGAAATGACAAGCTCAAGATGCATAAACATGAATGCTCAAATGAAGAAGCTCTCCTCCCTTTTATCACGATGGGCCTCTCTCAACCCTAGGCCCCACCATCTCCTACGTGCCCCTTAGCCCACGCTGTCCCTCTCAACTGCATGAGGTAGGCCCCACGCCGCCCACGTGGTCTACGTCCTCCTCTCCCTGCACTGTCCACTTGGTCACTAGGCCCCACTTCCCCAAATACGATGTGGACTTTAGGGAAATACTTTATCCTAAGTGAGTTATTTAATATTTCACTCACTTTATTCATGCTCCAACTATAACAAGGCAAAATTGGTCAAAATTAATATTTCCAATTAGCTATCGCTAATTGGGAATATTACAAAAGACTGCTCACAACTCAAAGGCTGTGTGACAACAGTGTCCGGTTTCCTTCAAAACCACTTAATCTGCAAACTCTGTTTAAATTGCATTTGAAGCCGGATTTCCGCCAGATTTCAGTTTTAACTTCGATTTCTCTAGAACCTTCCTTCTCCATCTTTACACAGAGGCTAATACACATTCAAATCCTCCTCCACTCCTTTACACAGAAGTTAATTCTACACACTTCACAATCTACACAGAAAGACCATAAATTCAATGAATTCGAAGAGATGAACCTTTTGGGAAATTTTCCAAGTATATACAGATAAACATAATTCTGCAATTTATTAAAATAGAGGCCAAAATCCTCACAATCAATTCTTCTATGGTTTAACCTCTATATTCAATTTCTATGGTTCTTATCCATCGTTTTCCATTACAATAAAAACCCCAAATGGGCAGCCGCAACCCACTGATACATTAAACCCTGTGTGACATCTCTGCAACAATTCCATCTGAGTCTGATCTGCTCCCTTGTCTTGGTGCTGCTCCTTTGTGCTCCTTTGCCATCAATGACAATATTTCCAACATTTAGTAGCACAGAGCAGAGATGCTTACGCAGAGCAGAACTGTAGCAGCGTGGAGGTTTCAGGAGAACATCGCAACACAACAACAACGTGAGGGATTTCAACACAAGGAGCTGATGTGAATTCAGCAGTGCAGAGCTGTTGTTGTGCATCATCCTTCAGATGCCAGCATAGATCAGCAGCTTATGGAGCTTCAGTGATGAGGATGCAACCCAACTGACTTGTCTGTCAAAGGTTGGGCAGGAGATTCAGTTCTTTCTCTCAACAACTGAAGTTGCAGTGCAGCAGATCAGCAGTGGCAGTGCTATGAGCAGCACTGATGCAACAAATTGAGAGGGAGCTGCAGTACAGATGTTGCAGTGGCAATGGCAGTGCCATGGGCAGTAGTACAGAATGGCAGCAGCAGTGCAGAGTTGAGTGGCAACAAGCCAAGCATCAGCAGCACAGAAACCAGTGCCCAAAATCTTGTAATACATGGTGTGATGTATTGCTAGAGCACACTCTTGATGCTAAGAGGGACTGTTGATATATTGTGTATTTGGGGTAGCATCAGTTGTGCTCTAGCTCCCAAATTTTGTGGAGGGACTAGAGTACACTTGATCTACAAGACCCAGAAAGGGATTTGGGAAATTTCATCTGGTTTGGGAGATATTTAATTAATTAATTATTTTAATGTATTTCCTAAGTCTAAACTTAGGAAAATGAAATAATTAAAGTTAATTAAATTAAACATGTGATGAAATTGTCTTAAGTCACACGGATCAAGCTTTCTTTTAATCTTAGCCATTGATTCAAGATATGATCATGGTCATTGGTTTCCCAACGAGAAAAGTATAAAGGAAAGGCTTGGGGTCATTTGTAAACAGACACAGAGGCAGAGCACTCAAGCTAAGCTGAGATTCTAGGGCGGGTTTGCTAAGAATTCTCAGAAGTGTTTCAGCTGCAGAGAGGGGAGTTTAGACAAAGGGATGATGTGATCCCATTGTCTAGAATCAGCAAGATACAGAGATCAGCTCAGAGAAGTAGGGCAGAGAAGCAGGAGACGCAGAGGCAAAGAGGGCAGCAGCTGGCAGCACAGGGGCAGCTTCAGCTGCGCAGTCCCTCCCAGGGTAGCGTGATTCAGCTGGAAACCCTCAGGGGTTACGCAGAGACGCTAAGGGGCAGCGTAAGGACTGCAACACCCAGTCTGGGGTAACGCAGCCCTTTCCAAGCCAGCCTTGATGGACGCAGGGGCTTCAGGGGCAGCGCTGGTTTCTAGGGCCTAATTTTGGCTGAGTCCTGTAAATCCCATTTGAGGGTGTGGATCAGTCATTATTTTGGCTTCAAAACAACCGATGAGCTACAAATCTATTTTATATTTGTCGGGCCTTCTAGACCTGGAACCCAGATTTGTTGTATTCAGAAAACTCTTAATAATAAAACCCTCCAGCAGCCAGCAAACCAGTTTTCCTGCATTGGGTTTTTCTAGGAACTAATTGTCCAGAAAATCACTGTGTCAATTTGTCTATGTGTGCATGTACTTTTTCTAGATCTGAATTGGTGAAAGTCTGTTATGTGTTTTGCTTCGATATTAATCTGAAATTTTTAGTTAATAACTTAATTAAGTAGGAGGAGCATAACCAGATCTAACAGTAGATTTCTGCATAAGTGGAAAATTCAGAAATTTTCAAAATATACTTCGCTTTGGCAGCCCTGCATAAGCTCATCCAAATATTACTGAATTATAATGTGAACACATAAATCAAAAATTGCCTTAGTGATGATCTTTCATCATGACATATTTTTGTAGGTATTAGCATCCTTCATTCAGATTGACACATCTCCTAAAGATATGTATTGTCAAGGGTCTCCATCTTTTCCAAACTTCTATCGGAGTCTACATATCTTTCCAAAATATTTCCTAGTCAAGTCTTCTTGGTCTTCAAGGATGTTGATTGCCTTTACCATGGTTGTACTTCTTACGATCGCTTCCTTTCTTTCTTTATACACATTTTATTTCATTCCTAGGAGCTTCTGATCAAAGTTCCTCAATTGTATTCAACTACCTCATATTCCATATCAGGACATATTATGTTGATTTCATCTAGTGAGAACCATGCCTTTCGAAAAACTTTGCATAGAAGGAGATTTTCTTTTCCTTTAATCATACTTCTCAAGATAGAAGTATACTTATTGGCAACCAAATGTCATGACTTCATAATATCCAGTGTAAGCATGCATATATATATATATATATATATATATAGCTCATCTTTTCCTTTGAGTCATCTTTCTGCAGTTGTTTTCCTTAGAATGAAAGTGCTCCATTCTCTTGACCCGTTTTATCAATCTGTCATCATATCCAAATCCCTGAATTCTGCAAGTTGGAATTCCTTGATAAAACAATTTGCTTCCTTTCTAAAATAGTGAATCAAAAGAGGATTCCATTTAGAAAATATTAGCGTCTGTTTCCATATTGATTAATGAATGATGAACCTTTATCTAGATGACTGCCTTTCATAAATGTTATTTTCAGTGAGGTTCCAACTGTGGTTCCACTTGTTTCGTGATTGTCACATAAAGTTGTTTTCAAACATTTTCCTAAGTGCTCTCCTACTTCAATGCTTCTATCATGATGCCATTTCTAAAGTGATGCATCTATCTAATTTACAATGCTTCCTATCTTACTATTTTACAACCGACAGATACCTCTTAAAGAAGAGGATGATCTCAATCATGGTAGAGATCTCTCACTTCTTCTTTCTTAGGCTTCTTTGTCTCTGGTTCTTCCACTTCTCTAGCAACATGGGCTTCTTCTATTTTCCTCTTGTCCTTGTTAGGTTTAGGAAAATCTCTTTTATAGTGCCCAAGTTCATTACATCCATAGCACATGATCTTCTCCATGTTTCTATTTTTCTTCTTAGGACAAAATTTACCAAATCCTCCCTTTCTTCTTGACATGGGAACATAGGCATGACTTTCTTCATTTGAACCTGTATCAACTTTTGCTTTCAAACTAGTCTCTTCTATCTTACATAGACACCATAGATATTGGAATGGTGTAGCATCCTTCTTCCCATATATACTTGAAGTGAAGTTTACCCATCCCTCCGGCAGAGCATTCAGTACCACTGTAGTCATTTCTCTATCAGACATTACTTCTCCCAATTCCTGCATTTGATCTCGTTTTTCAAAAAATTTCATAAAATATGAAGTGATTCCTTCATCTCTTGACAACTTCAACTTGTATAGTTCTTGTCTCAGAGATATTACTTCTCCTACAATACTCACCTAGAACAGTTCCACCAATTTGTCATATATTTCTTTTGAAGTTTCTAATTTTGATACATACGGGATGAGAGAGTCCTTTATGGATTCTATAAGAATCCTTTGGGCTCTTATTTATCCCTTCATGTATTTGGCATGTGCTTGAGTATATTCTTTTGAAGGCAGGGTTACAGACCCTTTAATGTGATCCATGACTTCATTTTCAATCAGATTCAGACCTTTCCTTTTCTTCCATGCAATAAAGTTTGAAGATCCAAACAATTTCTTGCTTTCCTTGCAAAAAGACATTTTGACAGATTCAGATGAAGTCATAAAAATACTTACTTGGTTGTTTTTCTTCCTTTACTAGCTTCTTCCTTGATGATGATGTAGATAGTATCAGAAGCTCCCTCTTAGATAGACTTCTTCAAGACTGATATAGGGAGGTAAATCACCTAATATCTCTTTAGATCTTTGATGAAGAGAGTCCTTGATGATGATCAAGGATGGCTTGATGATGTCTTCAAAAAAATGATGGCTTGATAAAGTCTCCAATAATGTATACTTGGTTTCGGTGAGAGAGATATCCTTAGAATCTTTGAAGATGACTATTTCCTTCTTGATCTTAGTTTTTCCTTAGAAGCACCATGGTGTATAGGTCCTTTGAGAAAGGTCTTTGGTCTTCTTTAGATGGCTTGAGGGTTTCACCAACCTCTTTGTAGCCTTATTCTTGAATGCAAGTCTTCCTTCTTAGATCTAGGGTTTGAATCTTCAGTGTAGATCCCTCTCCAATGTAGATCCTTCACTTTGTTTTGATGTCTTTCAGAAACTTGATCCTTGATGATTTCTTTGAACTTTGATGCTTGTGTCTTCTTGCTAGGCTACCCTTTCTTGTTTTCAACACCTTAGCTCTGATATCATGTTGAGAAATTAGGGCTTCTATTACAATTTCTCTTCTTGAGAATTACTTGTGATTTACTTTAAGCTTCTTTCACTTAGATCTTATCTTTGTTAGATTATTATGTTCTTCATCATGTCAATTATCAAATGCACAAGAGACACAATGTTTTAGGCTTTCAATACAAGGCCGAAACCTTACACTCTTTGAGAGGAAAGCCTGACCGAAATTCTTCTTATAGACCTTCAATTGACGAGTACCAAGACCATGAAAAAGACTGTTAACACCAGTAAACCTCCAAAGACCCTTGTCACTGTCCCTTACTTTTCTTCTCGGCTCCTTATGTTGATCCTTCTTTTCTTGCACTATATTGCACCACACTTATATGAGTCTCCTTGTTGCTGCAATCCTAGACTGAGATTTCGGTCTTCTTATTGTTGCAACCAAAGACCATACAGGGGAGACTTATCTTGTTGTGATAGGCCTCAGCCTTTTTGAAGTGTATCCTAATTCTAGTAGCCCAAGACAAACCTCCTATGCGTTGTGATCACCTTCTTCTTTGCTGCAATTACCCTCAGTCTTTCTGAGATTTGCGAAGAATAGAGTAGATCCAAAACAGAGATGAGTATGCCCTTATTCCTTCAAGGACAGTCCTCCTTCCTTGGCACTGATTGTAGGTATATTCTTTACCGAGATAGCCCTCGGCCTACCTAAAGTATGTGAGGTAAGATAGAGCCAAAACAGAGCTAGATTAGCCCTTCTCTCCTCTGCTTCTTATCCTCCAATCTTCGCATCAATACAAAACTCTAACTTGCACTTCAATTGCAGACCATTATCCGAATTGGTTTCTCCATAATGAGGCAACAACTCCTTTATATATAGGGATTGACTCCCATCTCTACGCGGACATGATAAAGGGTGTGTGATCCGACTTCATTAAGGAGACCTTTTACCATATCTTGAGCCGACTTCAAGGAGCCTAGTGTCAAGGTCTTTGGAGTGTACTTTTACATCAGCAATATGTCCTTTTACAAGTGTAACATGACTTCATTTACATGACTCTAATTACCTTCATGACAAGATGACAAAATCCTAAAGACATCAAGAAGAACTCTTTGACCTATAATAAAATCTTCTTGTTCATGAAACCCATGATGCAAGCATTACAATAAATACATTTTATTATTTTTGTCTCTTCATTACATAAAATCATAATTACATGTCATTATGAAGACCGAACCTAGTTACACTTTTCAACATATAGGTATCTCTAATTTCATCATGGCGACTCCTACATAACTGATATGTATAAACCTAATAGGAGGTCTTGTTTCGATGAATTCCTTGCTCTGGACATCGCTTCTGAAAATTTCAATCCAAAAATATACAGTTGCAGTGATAAATTCATTCCTCCTACTTATTACTTCGATAAGTTATTTACAGAATTCTACTAGTAAATTTCGAAATAAATAGTAAATACTACTACAACATTCACGATTACATATGTAGAGAAAAGAACAGTAAGAAACATAAGTATAAGAAACAATCACATGTACACACTTATTTTTGAACAATTGTCTCCGGAAATACCCAATGTGGGAAAACCAATGCAGCAGTTGAGGGTTTATATATTATTCTTCAGCAAATGAATTCTTTACAAGGAATACATTGGCAGATACATTTAGAAAACACTTGAGACAAAATTCTCGGAGCCTCCTGAAGATTTTCTGACACCCAGAAGACCCTCTGTCTCCTTCTATGTCTCTCTACGTGCTTCTCTGCGCAGCCCCTGCGCTACACTGTGTCACTCTACGTGGGCTCTGTGTGGGTACACTGCGATGCAGCTCTACGCTGCCCTCTGTGGCCCTCTGCATCCCTCTATCCTCGTGCTCAGTCACTACTGACTCCCTCTTCTCCTTCTGCCTCTGCAACTCTGCCCTGCAACTCTCCCTCTGAAATTGAATTCTATTCCTTCATAATCGTTCTCTTCCGAGTTATTGAGTGTGTGCCCAACTTGCTTTCCAAATGACCCTCAAGCCTTATTTTATAATCTTCTCATTGGTGAATCAACGGCCTAGATTAGAAGTCTAATCTTTATTCTCTAGAAGATTCACACTCTGTCTTATTAATACCCATTAATTATTTAATTTCCCTAAGTTTAGACTTAGGGTCTCCATTAAATAATTAATTATTTTAATAAGACATGAACCGAGTGGAATTTCCACAAATGGTTTCTGGGTTCTATGGAATACTGATTTCCAAGCCTCCTCACAAATTTTGAGACTTGGAACACTTTCTAATGCTACAAAAATCAATATCACTTCCATCCCTATGCATCTTAATCGTGTCACCTCAAATATCATACGTGGGACACCCAAGTTTGATGGTGATCCGCTTTCTGCAATAGACCATGTACAAGGTTTGTTGCATATACCTCAAAGGTGAAGTGGTTCAGCACGATGTCCTCATAATGTTATTCATAAGATCCCTCCATGGTGTTAAAATTTGGCATCGTAGGGATGAAATTCTCCTAGAAGAAATCATATCTTCCAGTTTTGTTTGAACCACCTATAATAAAATTTCATTTCTAATAATTCTAATATGACTTTCCAAAAATAGTATGCCAAATCTCAATTTGGAAGTGACTTTCCAAAAATAGAAAGTCAAGTCTAAATGATAAAGGATAATATCAACATATGGAATCCACTTTAAAATCAGATCAAACATGATTATACAAGTCAAGAATTAATATTTTTATCTTTACTAGTAGTATTATTATTATGATACTATTATTTATAAAATAGTCCAAAGTCATTCACCTTTAATGGATTAATAAAAATAAATTCTCTCATGGAATAAGTAAATTAAATTGAGAATCTCTTACTTGGAAAATCAAACCTCTCTCTTGGAATAAAATAGTAACTCCACACTTAAGAGAATGGAACTCTCCCTCTCCAATTCAATGTATGGCAAAAATGCAACTCCTCCTCATTAAATGCACTTGTAACTCCCTCATTCAATTCGATTTGTAACTCTCACCAAATATTCTCTCATTTCTAAGTGTAACTCTCTTTTCCCCTAATTCGAATTATAACTCCTCAAGACAAGTGTACCTCTCTCTCTATTCTTGAGATGAGTTACACTTCTCCTCAAGTAACTCCTCCCTCATGGAATTTGATTCTTCTATTATTGGTTCAAGGCATGAATTCATTTTGTAACTCCTCTCTTTTTTCATCTATTTAAGCAAGAGCAAGTGAGAGTTGAGAGTAGCGTGTTCATTGTGAAGAAGGAGAGCTAGAGTTGATTGTGAAGTGTGAGAGCAAGTAAAGAGTATTATAGAAAATTATATATTACAGAGCAATGCAACACATAAATATGCGGAAAACACAAACACAAGAAACACATAAAACCAGAGAGACACAGATATACGTGGTTCACCCAGTTTGAGCTACGTCCACCCCGAACAGTCAGTCCTTCCATTCTATTATTCAACAAAATGAAGAGACAAAACCTACAGTAGATCCACTGTAATATCCTCTGTTCTCTCTCTCAGTCCCCCTATTTGTTTCTCGCTCTAAGAATACAAATATAATGCACAGCCGCAATACAATACCCTCATACAAGCGAGGGGTTGCCTTCTAGGGAAAAAAACCCTAAACTAAACATAACTTCTACCATCAGATCATCCGCCTAATGAACAACCCAGATTGACTAGAAATTACTATACTTTTACAAGGCAATTTTACATCTATTTTTAGCTTCGAGGGCGCTACCCCTGAAACCCCCCGCCAGAGGGGGGCTCCATAAAGTCGCAGCCACCCCCCCTGGACCCCCCAGGCAGCGTTTAATTACGGGCGGCGTTGCTGCCCCATTAAGGTACAGGGTTCCAACGCTGTGATATAAAATAAACAAGATAATCAGGCTCCACACCCAACAATCTCCCACTTGGAGACTGATTTGTAGCAACTCCACCGCTGCTTCATTTGCTGGACAATGACTCCTCTTTGGACCTAGTTGTTTCTCATCTTCATCATCATACTTGAAGACCAATTGAAACTGAGCATATTCTCAGTTTTTCCTTGGTTACAACTTTTGTTAGCATATCTGCAGGATTTTGGCTAGTGTGTATCTTTTCCAGCTTCAACTATCCATCTTCCAATACTGACAGTATCAACTGGTACTTGAGCTATATGTGTTTAGTCCTGGAATGAAATGTTGAGTTCCTTGCAAGATGAATGACACTTTGGCTATCACTGTATAACATGCCCATATCATGCTTCTTACCCAATTCATCCATAAACCTTCGTAACCAAATCATTTCTTTACTAGCGTCTGTAGCAGCAACATACTCTGCTTCTGTTGTTGAAAGTGCAACAACACTTTGGATTTTTGAAACCCAACTAACAGCTATTACACCTGCAGTAAATACATACCTTGTAGTGCTCCTCCTGTTATCTATGTCACCTGCCATATCTGCATCAACATATCCTTGTAGAGCAATGTTTGAACCACCAAAGCCTAATGCTTGATTTGTGGTAACTCTCAAATATTTGAAAATCCATTTCACTGCCATCCAATGTTCTTTTCTTGGATTGTTCATGTACCTGCTTACAACTCCCACTGCATGTGCAATATCAGGCCTTATGCAAACCATTGCATACATTAAGCTTGCAACTGCTGATGCATATGGAACTTTAGACATATAGTCCATTTCTTCTTGGGTCTTGGGGCACATCTCCTTACTAAGTTTGAAATGGCTAGCAAAAAGTGTACTAACTGGTTTTGCATTCTGCATATTAAATCTTTTCAACACCTTTTGTTTGTACTCATTCTGAGACAGTGTTAATTTCCGATTTTTCCTGTCTCTAGTTATTCTCATACTAAGGATTTGTTTTGCAGCTCCCAAATCCTTCATTGCAAATGAATTTGCCAATTTTCTTTTGAGCACATCTATTTCCTACATGTTAGACCCTACAACAAGCATGTCATCTACATACAATAACAATATAATATAGCTTCCATCATTTTGCTTTTTCAGATAAACAAAATGATCAGAGTGACATCTAGTATAACCTTCTTCAAACATAAACTTGTCAAATTTTAGATACCACTGCCTTGGATCTTGTTTTAAGCCATACAAGCTCTTCTTTAGCCTGCACACTAATGTTTCCTTCCTTTTGACCTCATATCCTTCTAGTTGTTGCATATAGATCTCTTCCTCCAAATCTCCATGGAGAAATGCTGTCTTTATATCTAACTGTTCAAGATGCAAATCTTCCGCTGCTACAAGACTTAAAATAGTTCTGATTGAAGTCATCTTAAAAACAGGAGAAAATATTTCATCAAAATTAATACCTTTCTTTTGTGTAAACCCCTTCACCACAAGTCTAGCTTTGTACCTTTGTTTTCCTCCATCTTCTTTCTTCAACCTGTAAACCCATTTATTTTGCAATGTAGTTTTACCTGCAAGCAATCTAACTAAGTCCCAAGTCTGGTTATGCATTAAGGAGTCCATCTCTTCTTCCATGGCTAGCTCCCACTTCTTCTTGGTTTCAACCCGCATTGCTTCTTCATAACATTCAGGTTCACCAGAATCAGTCAACAATAAATAATATAATGAAGGAGAGTATCGTTCAAGGGGTCTACTTATCCTAGTAGATCTTCTGACACCACTTTCAGGTGTTTGAGGTGTCTGTTGCTGTTGTGGTGGTTGTTGTTGTAGTGGCTGTTGATTATTATTATTTTCAAGCACCTTTACTTTTTCTGTGATCTCATCAAGAATTGTGTATTCTTTATTTTCTTTTTCCTGTTTCTTTTCCTACAACTGATTCTTATACAAGACCTTTTCATTGAATATTACATCTTTGCTCCTAATGATTTTGTGATTTTCATAATCATATAAGGGATAACCAAAATCATTAACACCATATCCAATAAAAGTACATTTCTTTGATTTTGCCTCAAGCTTTGTTATGTTTTCTTTATTAATATGGACAAAAGCCTCACAGCCAAAAGGCTTTAAAAAAGAGTAGTTTACCTTTTTACTTGCCCATGCTTCCTCTGGAATACCACCATCCAAGGAACTTGAAGCCCTCTGTTTATTAGATAAACAACAATATCTACAGCATCTGCCCAAAATTGTAAAGGCAATCCTGCATGCAATCTCATGCACCTTGCACGCTCCATGATTGTTCTGTTCATCCTTTCTAACACACCATTTTCTTGTGGTGTTCTTGGAACTGTCTTCTCTCTACGAATTCCATGCTCTAAACAGTACCTATCAAACTCTTTGTTGCAATATTCACCTCCATTGTCTGATCTGAGACACTTCAACTTCTTTCTTGTCTCAATCTCAACCAAAGCTTTCCATTTCTTGAAAGTATCAAATACATCAGATTTATTATGAATACAATAAATCCATGTTTTTCTAGTTGCATCATCAATAAAAGTAACATAATAACGAGATCCACCGAGAGATGATACCTGAGCAGGTCCCCATACATCTGTATGCACAAGCTCCAATTTTTCGCTCTTCTTTTCTTTCCCAACTCTGAGAAATCTGACTCTCTTTTGTTTTCCATAAATGCAATTTTCACAGAAATCTAAATCAACATTCTTCAAACCCGGCAAAAAATTTCTTTAGTGAAGAATCTTCATCCCCTTCTCACTCATTTGTCCGAGCCTATGATGCCATAATGCTGCATCTGCTCCTTTCGAAGTTAAAGCATTAAAAAAATTAGAAATACCATTGCATAAATACAATGTAACAACCTTTTTTCCTTTTGCTATTACCAGGGCTCCTTTGGTGACCTTCCAAGTTTTATCCGTGAAAGTTGTCACACAACCTTCACTGCCTAACTGCCCTGTTGAAATCAGATTTTTCTTCAGATCTGGAACATGCCTTACCTCCTTTAGTAGCCATTGGTTTCCATTCTGTTGTTTTACAAGAACTTTACCTATTCCAACAATTTTACAGGGTTTATCATCACCCAAACGAACTTGTCCAAAATCTCCTTGAACATAGTCATGAAAATATTTCTTATCAGGTGTGGCATGGAATGAAGCCCCTGAATCTACAACCCAAGAATCAGTAACATTTTTGAAATAAAGAATCAAAGCATCTTGTAACACATCACTTGTCACATTTGCTTCATGATTGTTTTCTTGTTGTGCGTCTCCTTTTCCCTTCTGAGATCTACAGTCTTTCTTTAGGTGTCCTTTCTTTCCGCATTTCCAACACACTATCCCCGATCTGGACTTGGATCTGCTTTTCCTTGATTTACTGCGATATCCTGGGCTCTTTCCTCTTTTCATTCTTCTTCCCCTAGACTCTGCACTCAAAGCATTACCCGATGTCTCACCGGAGCTTTTTCGTTGCATTTCCTCGCTAAGGATAGCACCAACAACATCATCAAACTTTAAAGTACTAGATCCAGAGACAGAGTTACTAATGGCCATAACTAAACCATTCCAGCTTTCTGGCAATGAGCACAGAAATAAAAGAGCCCTAACTTCATCATCAAAGTTTGCCCCTACAGAACTTAACTGACTGGTAACTATACTAAAATCATTTAAATAGTCTACGAGAGATCCACCTTCCGACACCTTCATATTAAATAATCGTTTCATAAGAAATAACTTATTTGAGGCCGAGGGCTTTTCATATAGTTTCGCCAACGCCTTAATCAAACCCTCTGTTGTTTCCTTCAAAATATTGAAGGCTACCGACGCTGCGAGGCACAACCGTACTGTTCCAAGTGCCTTTCTATCGAGAATCTCCCATTCTGCGTCTGTCATAGTCGTCGGCTTCTTTGTTTTTCCGCTCAATGGTAGGTACAGATCTTTCTGATACAGATAATATTCCATGTACATTTTTCACAACGGGAAGTTTTGGCCATTAAATTTCTCGACCCTAAATTTACCATCTTCCGCCATTGCTCCCACTCGAACCAGAAACCCTTCTTTCTTGCGAGTTTATCAGCGAAATAGACCTTTGGCTCTGATACCAGTTGTTAGAAAATTATATATTGCAAAGCAATGCACACATAAAATATGCGGAAAACACAAACATAAGAAACACATAAAACCAGAGAGACACAGATATACGTGGTTCACCCAGTTTGGGCTACGTCCACCCCGAACAGCTAGTCCTTCCTTTCTATTATCCAGCAAAATGAAGAGACAAAACCTACAGCAAATCCGTTGTAATATCCTCTGTTCTCTCTCTCAGTCCCCCTATCTGTTTCTCGCCCTAAGAATACATATACAATGCACAGCCGCAATACAATACCCTCATAAAAGCGAGGGGTTGCCTTCTAGGACAAAAAACCCTAAACTAAACATAACTTCTACCATCAGATCATCCGCCTAATGAACGGCCCAGATTGACTAGAAATTACTATACTTTACAAGGAAATTTTACATTTGTTTTTAGCTTCAGGGGCGCTGCCCCTGAAATCCCTCACCAGGGGGGGCTCCATAAAGTCATAGCCACCCCCCAGTGGACCCCCTAAGCAGCGTTTAATTACGGGCGGCGTTGCTATCCCATTAAGGTACAGGGGTCCAACGCTATGATATGAAATAAACAAGATAATCAGGCTCCACACCCAACAGAGTAAGAGCAAGGGAAGAGCTATAGCAAGTCTGAAGGACAAGATCTAATCAAGAGGAGGACATCTTCAAGCAAAGAGCAAGAGCACTTCAGCTGCAAGTTGATTAGACATTGGTGACTTTATTCATTCTCATTCTCTTTCTCTCTCTCGTTGTACTCTGCTGAATAATTGAAGAAATCTAATAGAAGAATCATTTGGATTTTCCCCTTGTGGGTTTTTCCCTAGTCATTGGACCTAACTCTCTGTGTCTTATATTTTTTCTTGGCTATCTTCATATGATCCTTAAGTTTATGTTCTACCTACAATTGTTGATATGAAAAGTTTTGAAGAAGAAATTTGCATTCTAAGTAATTGCAACAACATAGAAAATTTCGTTTTCTGCAAAGTAAAATTAGTTTTCTGCAAAGTACATTCAATTTTCTGAATAGAACTTTCAAGTTTCTGCAAAGAATTTTAAAATTTCTACATAAAATTTTTAGATTTTAACATGGTATCAAAACCTAGGTGAAGACAAGTCCAAGGAGACCAGAGATCACCTAAAGAGACCCCATTTGCTGCCAAAGTTTTTTTTATCAAGATGACTTCATCCTACTTCAAGGTAGAGGAGAAGCTAAATGATTCTTCAAACTTTGTTCCCTAGAAAGCAAGGCTAACTCTTGAAGAACGACGAAGTTTTGGAGTATGTTGAAGGCATAGTAGTTGATCCACCAGAGAATTCAAGTGTTGTTGTCAAATCCAAACATATAAAGGGTGTAATCAAAGATAGGAAAATTATCCTTGATTCTCTTAATGATCATCTCATTACTTATGTTTATGGTTTGAAGAAAGCTAAAGAAATGTATGACAAACTAATTGGCATGTTTGCAATTAGTAATTTGAACTAGATTATTGCCTTGAAGAATCAACTAAAAGACATCAAGATGAATAGAAGAGAGATGGTTCAAGCATACTCCTTGAGAATGACTAAAATCAGGGATTAACTGTCAACAATTGATGAAGTTGTATCCAACAATGAAATGGTGTTGATTGCGTTTGGAGGCCTTTCTCTTGTTTGGGAGACTTCTATCACCACCATCAACAATATCAATACTATTCCCATATTTGACAAGATCTTGGGAAATTCTATCCAAGAGGAGGTCAAAATGATCTCCAAAGTGTTGAAATTTTGATGTTCTATGTTGTTATAATCACTTAAATCTAGAAATTCTTTATGTTGTAAAATAAGTTAAGTAATTGTAGATAGAACATGAACCATATAAACCATATGCACAATGAAAGACAACCAAGAACTCGGTGAGACAGAGAAGTTAGGTCAATGACCAGGGCAAAACCCACAAGGGGAAAACCCAAAAAGATTCTTCTTCTATTAGAAATCAATTGTTCAGCAGAGATACAAAGTACAATGAGAGAATGAAGAAATTCACCAAAATCTGAAGAATATCTCTGATAGCAGTAGCTGATGCAAACACCGAATCACTTTGGCTCTCCAAGATCTGCTCTTACTCTCCAAGTCTCTCTCTACCACAATCTCCTTCAAGTTTCTCCAACTCTCTCTCAAGTTAGAATTCACAATGCACAAGTAAGTGAGGTGAGATGATATGAGACACATTTATTGATGAAGGAGCATCCTGCTTCCAAAATACATGTATATATGATAGACCTAGGGGTTCTTGTGTTGCCTAGGAAGTTGGTTTCCTAAGACTTGATTAATTGTATTTCCCTGATTCTTGAGTGGATTTATGTGAGAGACATAGGATAGGCATAATTCATATATTTGATTGTAAATGTTTTCGAATGCAAGAGAACATGAGAGCTTTAGGCTAGTTTTGATCTCATAAGGATCTTAGGGATCTAGAGGTCTAATATAAGATTTTGGTCGAGTAAAGAATGGATCTGGGATAATCTTTAGGAGAGATTGAGCGATTGTTGGATCTAAACTGTAATTAGTTCAGATTCCTCTTTGTATATATTTGTAAGCTTCTGAAGCATTCAGGGTTGGCCCGGGTTTGTAGTTTGGGCCTTACGAGTATGGTTGTTGGCCTTTGTAAATATATTCTGTAACATTAATGAAAATACAAAAACACAGTGTGTAGTGAGATTAACGAGATGGTTTGAATGTTGGTATTGATTTAAGGGAAAAACCCATTATTTCATTCTGGTACGAGGTAAGTAAATTCAGGGGTATTTCTGTGTGGAAAAGGTAGAGTACCGAATACAGAAAATTGTGAATCTGTTGTGACAGAATTAACGGAATTGTCTGTGTAAGTTTCTTGATTTAAGGGAGCCGGAGCTTTGAATTCATCTTCGGGCGTTGAGGCACCGTTTACAGAGGACGTGGAGTCGAATTAGTCTGAAAGAATGCGTCGGACAAGATGGCACTATGTATCGACATAACATTAACGATGAAATTCAGGAACCTCATATTTCTATGGGCAAGGAGAGCATTGCAGTTATAGATCTGTGGAGAGGAAAATCGTTGTGTTGCGAGAAGTTTGCATTGAGCCACTTATGGAGTCGAAAGGTATGAAGCCATGGACATGCTTCCAATCCGGCCATTAATCTCTGTGTGCCAAAGACCGAGATGCGTCGTTGCTTAACCGAGTTCACAAAATTGGAGGAAATATTTCTTTGGGTTTTGACCCGAAGTCCCACAGGCGTGACTCCGATGATTATCGTGCGTGGAAATTGGGTTTTGTTTTCTTTATGAAATTGGCATGATAAGTTTTGTTGCAGGACTTTGATCTTTAAGAGAATTCAGTTGAATTGAAGGAAGCTACAGTATAATAAGGTGATCTTGGTCATCCATTGGTGCAGAGTGTGTTCTAAGTTGGTAGAGCACAAAACGCAGCAAGATACAGAGTTGGGGTCAATTCCCTCGCGCGGAGTAGGAAAGTTGCGGAATACGCACAACAATATGCCAACCAGAGATCCATACGAACAAAACATCTTCTATAAATTTGTATAAATTCATGAGTAGTGTATAGACTGGGGAATTTGGGTGTTGGCGGTCATATGGACTGCACCAATTTGGTATCAGAGCATAGATATGTGTGCGGATAAGAACTATTTTGTGAAAGCATAGGTGAAAAAATTGATGGAGCTGTATTGAATCTGAGAAGCAATGGAATTCTTGCACAGGCCGAGGATGCTAGAGTAAGAACGGTAGGTGTAGCAGTCTATGTTTGAGATTGAATGAATGCAGTTTGCATGTCGTGCGAGAAAGAAAATAGAATGGAGTAACAATAGATTGCAGTTGCAACAACTGTATATTGAAAGAGTACGCAGTGGAATCATGAGAGTTCAGAACCTGAGAGATATTTTTTGTGACAGTGGATCATGGTTGGAAGCTATGACACAAGAGAAGATTCTAGAGGACAAGCCAACCTAGAAGCAAATTGATTAAAGAGATATGAAAGTTTGTTTAATGATTAGCATCAATTGAATGAGTGTAAAGTTTAGCACTAGACTACAGCAGTAAGACTGTAGGAAGAACTTTTGGAAGTTCTTGGAGTATAGCAGAACCTTATTCCAGCCAAGGCTAAGAATACACAGGGATAGAAGGATCTTTAAGAAAAGTGAGTACAGAAACTAGAGAAAAGAGCAAAAGTTCTCAGTACAAGTTTTGAGAAGGAGATGACTTGGAGACCAAGTAGAGGAGAAACTTGGTGAGAAGATCAACTCAGTAGGAAGTTGATTGGTTGCAAGTGTAGAAGATCGCACAGAGAAGAAGAATACAAGATCAAAAAGAAGGGTGCTAAAGAAATCTGCAGGAAACAGATGAGTCAAGAGGAGCTTGACAAGGAGATTGTTGAGTTAAAAGAGCAACTCAATGTATTAAGGATGCTGCTAGAGGAAAACCAAAGACAAGGTTGGGTCTTGAGGAAAAAGACAGTGAAGTGGCCTAAGTTATAGAGAAGGCTACAATAGAGGCAAGTGAAGTGGCTGGTGGAAAAACTCAGAGAAGCTGAGTTGGAAATGGAAGTTTCCATTTGTGAAGCAGAACATGGTGAAGTTTTGGGTGAAGATGAAGAATGGAGATCAGTTAAAGATCTCATGAACTATTGGGATAGTTCAAGGCAACATGAGGAGATGTGGACAAAGAAAGCAGAAGAGGCTATAAAGCCTTATATTTTTTAATCTAATAAATTTGATGTGTTTGCAGGCTTTGCAAAGGATGGGCAGTCTTTTGAAGTTTTCATAAAAATTGATGAAAGTCTGAAAGAAAAGAAGGATGAAGAGTACCTCTTAGAAGATAAAACTTCTACAGCAAATTATGATGGAGGATGCCTCTTGAATGAGGAAAACATTGACCTGTTGCAGCAGAAAGAACTTATTGATGAATTAATATGTAATATTCCTAATTAGCGACAGCTAATTGGAATATTCGACTTTATATAGTTTTGCCGTATATGGTTTATAGATAAATAAAAAAGTGAGTAAAAGGGGGTCTAACTCACTTTAGTGGAATAAAACACCTTCCTAGTAGCACAACGTTGTAACTTAAGGGGGGAGCCAAGGGGGGCCACACCCCATGTAGAGGAGGGGGACTACATGCACTCTAGAAGCTTTGGAGGGAAACCGATGCTATAAAAGGTGGAGGAGCCTCCTCATTTGCACATTATTGATGTTGATGATATTTGAGCTAGACTTTTGTCTTCTTGAGCACGCTGGCTGTTTAGCCTGTCTGCAGCACTGTTTAGTGCGATTGAGTGTCTCCGGTCGGAGATCTCACCCTTAGCCCCGGGGGACTTCGAGTGCCTGCTCGGGCAAGGTATTTCTTCAGTCTTTAGCAGGTGATTTGGTTGGGTGTTTTGCTGAGGAGCTGAGCTTCATTGGGTGACTGCGCAGTCTTTGGAGGGAGGACGCAGTTTGAGTTGGAGCTATTCAGTTGTGGGGATTTCTGCAGGAGATTCAGTGTTATTCGGCGTGGAGGTTCAGTCTTTATCAGTTGGAGAGTTTCCTAAGGGATTTGTGGCTCTATCTCAGCATATTTCATTTGGCATCTGCGCTGGGCCTGGAGGGACAGCGTTTTTCCTTGAGGAGGGTTTCTGGGGTGATTTTCGGAGGTGGTCCATTTTGTTTATGGTTTCTGGGTTTTGTCCGGAGCGGTGAGTACAGGTGATCTACAGATTTTCAGCTCATTCCGGCAAGGGGATCAGCCCCTAGCTTCAGTCCATTCCAGCAGCAGTAGTTACGGCAGTTTCTTCCAGCAGCTGGGACGCAGTTTCCTGTAGCAGCCATTTCCTATTTTTCTGAGAGGGTTCTTCACTTGCCTTGTGCAAGGATAGGTGCATTTATTTTGATTATCCATTGTATCTCATTATATTCTCAGATTAATAAAATGGCTTAGCATTCTCGGCATTTTTATGTGTATTTGCTTTATGTTCTATTTCCGGCATTTTCTATATTGTCATATGCTTGTATTGCTGTCTATTTCCCATTCAGGATATTACAGTGGTATCAGAGCATAGATCTGGCTCAGTCTGTGGTCTATGACATTGGGAAAGAGATCATACAGAGGTTTGCTGGAATTTTGGAGAGCAATAGTAGTTGCAGTACCAAAAACGAAATTGGAAAAAGGGCCAAAATATGAAGGGTCAAATTTTGAAGGTTGGAATTAGAAGAAACGTTTTCTGGGTTTTTCTGGGTTTTGGGCAAGGATCACCTTTCCAAATTCCTGGAATTTTCTGAGTAGTTTTCAGTGGGTAAATCGGAGGTCGAAGTTAAGCAGCAATATGGTTTTGCAGCAGCCGTGCAGTTTCTGAGGAGCCTGTAGTCACATAGCAAAAAGTGCCAATGGCAGGTGATGATGGTGCAAAGAGATTTTGGGAGATGCTCCTCAAATCAGCACAGGATCTGTCGAGATAGATGGAGACGGTGGGACAGAGACTCACTTCGCTAGAGGTTAGGCAACAGGAAACCCCAAGGGGTTTTCAGATTGGTGAGGGATCAGGCACATCCCACCATTTGCCGGAGCATGATGCCACTCAACATATGGCATCACATACACCCACACGTCCTACCATGCCCACTTTTCTGGATGAAGACATAGGGGCAGGAGCACAGCGGGAGCCGGAGACTGACCCTGACCAGATGGACGCCTACATTGCAGAGTACCTGGCACGTGGGCCGGCGATCAGAGATCTTATCTCATTCAGAGATTATGTTCAGCTCCGGCGTGATAGTAGACCTCACAACTTTCACAGAGGGAACAGGCGCTCACATGATGGGGGCTTACAGCGCACAGTGGACAGATTCCATCTACCGACATTTGACGGGTCATCCAAGTGCTCAGAAAAAGCTTGGTTGGACAAGTTGGATACCTCTTTCCAGCTTGACCGAGTATCGGAGAGGGAAACCATTAAAATGGTTACCTCGCACTTGGAGGATGAGGGAACACAGGGTTGCAGGGAGTCCGAGGTTACACCTAGTCTGACACAGGATTCACCCTTATTGGAGACCTCCTCGACCGGGTCGGTTGATGTGGTAGTGGAGAAGGTAGAGCCTACCCCAGTAGAGCCATCCATTGAGTTGATGACCGGAGTCGCGTCCGAATCTTCGGGTGGTAGCAGCACACAGATGGGTGCAGTGTCAGGAGATGTATCCCCATTTGATGAGGCACTAGGAGATACAGAGGTATCGGATGATGGTCGCAGGCAGCAGTATCGTCGGCTTCGAGCAGACCTTCGAGTTTTGAAAGGGAAGGCCACATCAGTTCGGGAGGCCATTTTGTTGCAGGACATGGAGCTGGAGGGCATGAGAGTGGCTTGTGCCGAGTCGGCTGCCAAGTTGGCCCGCATTGGGGAACAACTGGATTCCCTGATGGTACAACCCGAGGGCACATTACAGCGTTAGATCATTCCCCTTCGGGCATGCATGGATGGGACTAGCAGTGTTGTTGGGTCATCTCTTTCCGTTGGAGAGAGAGAGGCAGAGCCACCTAGTCAGATCTCATATGTTGACTTGGATAGCGGTATGAGACGATCAGAGTTGCACAGGGTACAGCATCCATATGTTGAGGTTGGATGGAGAGAGATTTTGAGTTGGTACTCGGTGGAGCGGGCTATGGAGATGGTGATGGATCCGAGTGTAGCTCAGCAGGAGTTTCTATGCATGGGGATTACAGGAACCCCAGATTGGCATTGGGATCCAGGTGGGATCGCCTATCATTTCGTAGGCAGGTTGGTTGCCTGTGTCTTGGAGGGTACAGTTGGCCAAGCAGTAGAGAATGTGCATGCGCTAGGGGAGTTTGGGTCAGCTCCAGTGGCCAACCAGTTTATGGGCAGACTCCCTAGGTTGTTTTGGTATGACACTCGTACACGGGATCACGGGGTGGTCAACATACCTTGGCAGGAGTTTGTCGGAGGAAGTGGCATTGGCAGGCCACCAGATGGCGCCTTGTATGGGGCCAAGGATTCTTCACCTTTGTGTGGGGCACAGAGAACGCAGCGGAGCCGAGCAGTGGTGGTAACACTACTGACCCATAGGGAGATTCACTTCTCGGACCCCTCGAGGAGGATTTGCAGTGATGATCCATTTGTCGGCGGGTATAGTGATGCGACGGTGGGCATGATGATACCGATTGGTGGTAGTCCGATATGTAGAGGCACAGCTCTAGGACATCACATCCATGGATGTGTGGGAGCCTCTAGCAGTGATCAGTGGACTACTGGTGGACATGGAGCTACATGGCGGTGTACCGTAGTGTGTGGGACTGCATTGTGGAGTAGGAGTGCCCTACATCACATTGAGAGCACGCGGGGAGTGACAGATTCCTGGACACAGTCAGGGCACGAGACGGTACAGGGTGGTACAGCAGTAGCATGGGGTATCCAGCAGTATTCAGGGGTATGCCTTAGTGTGCAGTGGCATGTTGAGGAGTACATGGATGACCGGTGGCTTGCGAGGGTGTACGACGCAGCACAGCAGGGTCTTAGAGTATTGCATCCAGGGAGACTCACAGACAGGGACACTGGGCTTACCTTTGGGGGTATTTCACCGAGGATCGATGAGGAGACAGAGGAGCGTTACTTGATGGTATTTGTGGGGACTCACACATCCGACACTCTTCTACATCACTCATGGGCACAACTGATTTTGTTGTTGTCCTTTGGCACTTTGGGCATGAGCAGCAGGGTCCTTGAGGCACACCCAAGATATTTGGATGGCCCTCAGCACACTAGGCGAGAGACTTCTCAGCAGTGGCACTGGGTCAGTATGCTAGTTGACAGCCACAGTTTAGGGGATGAGATGATCCTCTGCAGTGGTGGCACATTAGTCATTGCTGAGCCTACGCTTGGGGAGCAGGTCATGAGGGAGACATGCATCATTTTTCCCTCAGGCCATGTTGAGATCATGCATGAGCAGAGGATATTGGGTTCAGCAGAGGTAGCATCCCAGCATGCGTCTGGACTCCAGACATTGTATCGTCACTTCATCGAGAGGGTGGATGGCATATTCAATGCAGATGAGGTGGCGGAGCTAGAACAGGAGGGCATTCCTTCTATATGCCAGGGTGAGGACTCTCTTTCATATGAGTCCATAGGATCAGTTGAGGTTGCTTCTGGGGAGCGAGAGCAGTCACGCAGGCATGATGACAGTAGATTGCAGCCGTATTACAGTGTGCAGGGTGAGCAGTCAGGGGACTGTATAGGAGATACTCTGGGTGATGAGTCACTTGTGGCGCTTCAGCTCGAGCAGCACATGATGGAGCCTGAGTCAGCAGAGGAGGATACTATGGACATCAGGCATGACATTTCCTTGGGTGAGGTCCAGATGGGTGCCCACATTGAGCCTATGATGGATATGTGGCTAGCATTGGGGTCATCCTTTGAGGTGGAGCAGTCAGATGCACAGACACCGAGTATCGTGACAGTAGCTACAGATCCATATCCTCTGGAGATGTTGGAGGTAGATGTGATAGTTTGGCAGTGGGAGATGATTACGGGTTGGTGGCAACCTTCCAGGCATGTTCCACATGCAGTTGTTGTTGCTACATCAGATGCTTCCTCCAAGATGGATTGGCGGGAGATCATGAGTTGGTACCCTCTTGATGGTACGGTATTCTTCGTAGGGAGCACAGTGGAGCAGGGGCCCTTGGACATAGTAGATGTTACAGATCCCAGTCGGCAGGAGGGCACCAGTTGTCGTTACTTCAGGACTCCTTCCCAATTTCAGGAGAGCAAGATCAGCATGGGATTGAGTCATGACTTGGATTAGAGAGAGGTGATGAGTTGGTATGCAGTTGGAGGGGTAGCGTATGTAGCTACAGGTACAACGCAGCAGGAGCCCAGGAGCATTGATGCTTATTGGTGGTCTTCACCTCTTAGAGCATTAGTCATAGCCAGAGGCAGTGCACAGTCCGAGCCGTGGGACTTGGGCGATTATTGGCCATGGTGGCGATGGGATCCGGGGGGATTATTGGTTGGCTGGTACTGTGAGAGGTCACTTTGGGATCCTGGCATTGAGATATCCCTTCGTATCAGGGTGATGCAGAGGTCAGAGAGGTTTCAGTGGGACCCAGGCACATTTTGCAATATCGGTAGGGAGCATCAGCTAGAGAGTAGGCTTGTTCAAGCGTTGCTTGAGGACAAGCAATTTTTGCCGGATGAGGATGCCACTTGGGAGAGCGAGCAGATTTTGCAGCATCCATCACTTCAGTTGCTTGAGGGCAAGCAACATTTTGCCGGGGGGAACTGTAATATTCCTAATTAGTGACAGCTAATTGGAATATTCGACTTTATATAGTTTTGCCGTATATGGTTTATAGATAAATAAAAAAGTGAGAAAAAGGGGGTTTAACTCACTTTAGTGGAATAAAACACCTTCCTAGTAGCACAACGTTGTAACTTAAGGGGGGAACCAAGGGGGGGCACACCCTATGTAAAGGAGGGGGACTACATGCACTCTAGAAGCTTTGGAGGGAAACCTATGCTATAAAAGGTGGAGGAGCCTCCTCATTTGGGCATTATTGATGTTGATGATATTTGAGCTAGACTTTTGTCTTCTTGAGCACGCTGGCTGTTTAGCCTGTCTGCAGCACTGTTTAGTGCAATTGAGTGTCTCCGGTCGGAGATCTCACCCTTAGCCCCGGGGGACTTCGAGTGCCTGCTCGGGCAAGGTATTTCTTCAGTCTTTAGCAGGTGATTTGGTTGGGTGTTTTGCTGAGGAGCTGAGCTTCATTGGGTGACTGCGCAGTCTTTGAAGGGAGGACGCAGTTTGAGTTGGAGCTGTTCAGTTGTGGGGATTTCTGCAGGAGATTCAGTGTTATTCGGCGTGGAGGTTCAGTCTTTATCAGTTGGAGAGTTTCCTGAGGGATTTGTGGCTCCATCTCAGCATATTTCGTTTGGCATCTGCACTGGGCCTGGAGGGACAGCGTTTTTCCTTGAGGAGGGTTTCTGGGGTGATTTTCGGAGGTGGTCCATTTTGTTTATGGTTTCTGGGTTTTGTCCGGAGCGGTGAGTACAAGTGATCTACAGATTTTCATCTCATTCCGGCAAGGGGATCAGCCCCTAGCTTCAGTCCATTCCAGCATCAGCAGTTACGGCAGTTTCTTCCAGCAGCTGGGACGCAGTTTCCTGTAGCAGCCATTTCCTATTTTTCTGAGAGGGTTCTTCACTTGCCTTGTGCAAGGATAGGTGCATTTATTCTGATTATCCATTGTATCTCATTATTTCTCAGATTAATAAAATGGCTTAGCATTCCCGGCATTTTTATGTGTATTTGCTTTATGTTATATTTCCGGCATTTTCTATATTGTCGTATGCTTGTATTGCTGTCTATTTCCCATTCGGGATATTACATAATATTTGGAGTTGTTACAAAACAGGGATAATTCCTTGTGGAAGAAGGAGATGAAGTTCAGCCTAAAGAGCTGATATGTGAAACATCAGTTGAAGCTGTTGAGCCTTACATTTTTAAAACTGACAATTGGTGTATAAATACAGGGATTATAAGTGCCAAAGAAGGACAATTCTCAAACACTGTTACAGAGGATGGAGTTGACGAAGTATTGCTTTTTTAAAGCGTAAGGAGAGAACATCAGCTTATTTCTATGGAGATGACAAAAACAAAATTGTCTATGGAAGACAATCAGATTGGAGAAAAAACACTAAGAAATAGTGACCGTATAAAGGATGAAGCTGGAAGTAAAGAGCATTGTGATAAAAAACTTGCTAAATGTGAAGAGGAGATTGAATTGCTGGAGAAGTTGCTAGGAGAACGTGGCAATAGAAAAGAAATGGTTACAGCAGTACCTGATAGTAGAAGAGAGTCTCTAATAGTCATGGAGACAGAAGAATGTTTTAATTTACAAACCAATAGTTTGTTTGCAGGTACAGTGAATAGCATTAATGAGTATGATGTTGTCATCAAAGATATTGAACAAAGGTTGTTTGGAGATGAGATAAAAGTTTAGAAGCACCAAGAGGGTAAGGGTGTAAGGGTGGTAGTAAGAATCCAACAAATCCAAAGTGAAGGTAACCAGCCACAGATTAAAGGTAAACTTGAAGAAGAAACTATGTTAGCTGAAAGCATAGTGAAGGAACATCATTCCATCATAATGATAGGCACAATGGAGATAACCATGGAAGTTGTTGAGGCAGTCAACAAAAAGAAGATAGCTCAAGGAAGAATACATGAAAGAGAAATTCACCTAGCAGAGAAAAAAAGGAGTTGACAATGGCAGAAATTCAACAACAAGACAAAGAAAAAGAAGAACCAAACTCTCATCAAAAGATCAGTGAATAGGAAGAAGAATTGGAGCTACTGGAGAAATGGCTGAAAGCACCAGTAAAGAAAAAAGAGCCTGATGAAGACTGCAAAGGATCTGTAGCAGAGTAAGAGAAAGAAAAAGTGTCAAGAAAAAATGGCATAAAGAAAGTAGACAAGGAAAGGTTACAGAAAGAAGTCCATCAAGGAAATGAGTTGGACATAGAATTCGAATTGATGATGGAACTGATGAGAAAAGTGTCTCAAGGGGAGAAGACAACAGCAAGAAAGAAAAGCAGTAGCAGCAAAAAAAAGACAGCAGCAGGAGAGCATAGCCAATGGGGCAATGCAACATAAAGTGTCGAGACCTAGAGAACAACAACAAAACAGCAAAAAGGAAGAGAGGCAGCCAAAAATATACTACAGAACAAAATTTGGGATCCAGGAGGAGTTGAAGACAAAACTTCATGATCAGGAGATCATGGAAACTTTTCTACCTTGGGAGTCTGATGCAGGAGCATCTTGCTTCTAAAATACATGTATATATGATAGACCTAGGGGTTCTTGTGTTGCCTAGGAAGTTGGTTTCCTAAGGCTTGATTAATTGTATTTCCCTAATTCTTGAGTGGATTTATGTGAGAGACATAGGATAGGTTTAATTCATATATTTGATTGTAAATGTTGTTGAATGTAGGAGAAGATGAGAGATTTAGGCTAGTTGAGATCTCATAAGGATCTTAGGGATCTAGAGGTCTAATATAGGATTTTGGTTGAGTAAAGAATGGATCTGGGATAATCTTTAGGAGAGATTGAGAGATTGTTAGATCTAAACTGTAATTAGTTCAGATTCCTCTTTCTATATATTTGTAAGCTTTTGAAGCATTCGAGGTTGGCCCGAGTTTGTATTGATTTAAGGGAGAAACCCATCATTTCATTCTGGTACGAGGTAAGTAAATTCAAGAGAATTTCTGTGTGGAAAAGGCAGAGTACCGAATACAACAAATTGTGAATGTGTTGTGAGAGAATTAACGGAATTGTTTGTGTAAGTTTCTTGATTTAAGGGAGTCAAAGCTTTGAATTCAACTTCAGGCGTTGAGGCACCGTTTATAGAGGTCGTGGAATCGAATTAGTTTGAAAGAATGTGTCGGACAAGATGGCATTGTGTATCGGTATAACATTAATGGTTATATTCAGGAACCTCATATTTCTATGGTCAAGGAGAGCATTGTAGTTACAGATCTGTGGACAGGAAAATCGCTATGTTGTGAGAAGTTTGCATTGAGCCACCTATCGAGTCGAAAGGTATGAAGCCATGGGCATGCTTCCAGACACATAGATCCTATATGCCTTCGAAGTTTCGTTGTAGCCCACAAACATTCCTTTCTTCCCACAAGCATCCAACATGCTTCTCTTTTCTTTCGGCACATGAAAGAAAACAGGACAACCAAAAACTCTAAAATGAGAAACATCAGGTTTCTTACTAGAGAATTCTTCGGGAGTTTTGGAGTCCAATGCGGAATGTGGGCATTTATTTTGAATGTACACAGCAGTGTTCGTAGCTTCTCCCCATAGAAACTTTGGCAAACCTGGGTCACATAGCATAGCACGGGCAACCTCCACAGTGGCTTGATCCATCTTTTCAGCAACATCATTTGCTCGGGAATTTAGATGATGGAGGTCTCCCTCTTAGTCCCAGCATCTCTGCAACAACTCCCTTGAGTTTTCCTATAGCCCAGACATAAACATCACATATACTAATGCCCAATATATACATCATATCACTGTCAAGGTGATTTTAGATAAGGCTGCCATCATGACGCAGTAGTTATCTTTATATTTCTTCATATGTGCCACTGTCAGACACAAGTATCACTAACACAAGCACAGGTATTAATCCCATATATCTTTGTCATGCCATACATCATCTATTTATATCTTACTGTTATCATACTTATCACTGTCATGGTGCTGAAGATATCAAAACAGTGAGGCCATATATACTCTGCCATATGACACACCTACTTCCATGTAGATATACTGCTATCATTGTTCTAACTTCTAAGACAGTCAAGGTTATATATATGTATAAAACTGTCATGTGTTAGAAACACTCAAGGAGATATTGTCATACGTAGCAGCACATAAATGTCACTGTTATGCAAAGGCTCACATCATACTGTACAGTAAGATGTTGATCCAACTGATCAAAAAAACACTCTTATAGCAGAAAGTGATAAAGAGACTTCTGTAGAGTTTATGAAAAATCCCTACTTGTTGAATAATACCTAGGGGATGATATAGTGACTGCCACAACTCTTATTACTCTGTTTTGGAAGCCTTTATTGCAAGGAATTGATAAGATGTTCTTGCTACAAACTGTTGCTAACAGACTCCACACTTGTAACTTAATGATGAGTGTTCAGGAGTACCATCAATACAAACAATGATGACTTTGTCTACAAAATTAAGCCTTCAGCCTGTAGGTGTCCTTTTGATATGTAGATATCTTGTAGTGCCATATAATGTTGTCTATACTAAGAATGCAAACTATCATTCAAACAAAGTCAAACGCTGTCTCTACTGAGAATGCAAACTATCATTCAAACAATATCAAATGCTGCCTATGCAAGATGCATACCACAGTACTACCTTACAATTCAAGTCACAAATCACTGCAAATTCAAGCTTCTGATAATATGTTCATTAGTCATTAATATTTCACGAATTTGATTGCTACAGTGATCATAAGCCTTGTTCCTTCAGTCCCTTTTTAGAATTACAAAGTCTTTGCATCACAAGGATCATAGCCTTTGTATCATAAAGATATTTTATCACCGAGACAGAGATTAGATATTTTATACTTTGTATCAACAGAGAATAATTCGTCCAATGCTACAAGCATGCATCCAATCCTTGTCAACCATTTGCTTCTTTTCAAGGAGAAATTCCAGAATTAAGTCACAAAAGAATTTTGATTTTCAACACAGCAGACTTCATTAAATAGGGTACCCAAATCTGCTCGGATATAATCCACAAACAGATCCATAAATTAGGATCTAACATCTACACATAAGTATCAAAAAAACATACCTCAAGCTTACTGTTTAGGTCTCATTGACTGCTACAAATCAGGGTCTAGTTAGGGCACAAAACGCTGTCCCTAACAGCCCTTTATTTTTGGCCCAGAATAGCTCCTTAGAGCTGCGGATTGCCCTAGGAGAGCTCCCCTCCTTCTCTGCTGCAATTCAAGGCATGGATACCGCTACGTTGCCCCTCAAATTAATTTGTAGGGCTGCGTCCTACTCAAAACAGCTCCTAGAGGCTGCGGATGCCTCTCCCAAGATTCTTTCACTCATAAACAACCCTTAACTAGTCCTGAAATGAACCTTCTTGGTTTCAGCCCTCAGGTCACTGGTTAGGGCTTCTTGACAGCCTATTATAACACCTTTATTTTCACTTCTAGACCTCCAAATAGTGTGGCCTTCACCCAGACTTGTATCTTCTCCTGCACAGTGGTTTGGACCACCTTTTAAGCCTCCAAATGCTGCCTAACAGCCACTTGATCTTGCATAAACTGCTTGAAGCTTTACACTATAAATCGGCCTCCAGGACAGTGTTATTTAGGCCAACGTATGGGCTGAAACAACTCCTCCTAGTTGCGGCTCACTTGAGGGAGGAATATGCCACAAGGGTTAGGCCTCTACGCCACCCAAACAAACCCTCAAGTAATGCAGCCTTCCAGAAACTAATGCGAACTTGTGGTGATGCCCAAAACAACGTTCAAAAAACTCCTAAAAAGGTTCCACGCAGGTTCTTCTTCTCCCACGCTGTAGTAGCCTCTCTTTCTCTCACAAGTTTGGCATTCTCTTCTCCTAAGCTCTCATACCATGTAAATTTCTGAACGTGTTCTATGCCATTTCAGATTAGGGCACAAAATACTAAAGGAGATAGAACAAATAAATCGATCGATGGAAGACAAGCCAACAATAGAAAAAGAAAAAGAATGATGGCGCTACGGCGATCAACAAAATGCTTCAACCAGCAAAGTCTCCAATAGGTCATTTAGCCAAGCGTGTCACATAGCCCTAAAATGCTACATCAAGAAGCCGTAATTCAGCTCCATGAGAAAGCCCTAACACAGATGCACTAAGAAGAGAAGATAATTTCCTCCACACAATGTGTGTGAAATGATCTCCAAAACTCTCCTATTTATAATCATCTGTGGGGGTGTGTGACACGTCCTTTAAGACATTTAAGTCTATATTATATTCCAGGCCGACCTAGCACATAAGTGGAGTAAATTCAAAATACATGTTCTGCTCATCCGATCGAGATGATCTTTAGATCAATCTTACACCTCTCTGAAAGAGGAATCCAATAAAAATATCGGGATCATCATCTGAGCAACACAACCCAGAGTTTGGACCTAGTTGCCCAAAATTAACAAAGATCCAGAGTTGGAGTCGGTTCCCTAGCGCGGAGTAGGAAAGTTGCAAAATACGCACAGCAGTATGCCAACCAAAGAAAAGTTGATTGTGCTTTGAAGAGAGTAGAAGGTCCATACGAGGAAAACATCTTCTATAAATTTGTATAAATTCATGGGTAGTGTATAGACTGGGAAATTTGGGTGTTGGCGGTCATATGGACTGCATCATTTATATAGGAGGGCAATGAATTATTGACATAAAGGAGGAGCAATACACATGCCTTGAGGAGGAGTTGCATATGCCACAAAGGAGAGGAGTGTAACTTATGCATTAAAGAGGTGTAAGAGGAATCTTTTTATGAAGATTCATTAAATTATGTAAGAGAGTGTAAGAGCATTAAAGAGAGAGAGGAATGAATCCATTAAAAGAGAGAGAGTAACATATACATTAATTGAGGGGAGTTACATATGACATGATTGAGAGACTTGAATTTATTTTTAATAATAATATAATAATATCATAAAAATAATAATAATAATAATATTGATGATTAAGTCGAAATTGAACTATTAGGATTGATTGATGACCAAAAGGGATTTTCCATCAACAATACTTTATTACCAATTGATGCAAGGTGATTTACTATTTTTGAAAAGTCATACTTGAGACTTGAGACTTTAGACTTTCTACTTTTAGAAATTTATCCCTGAGCTGTTAATTTTCAACACTCACTCTCAGCTAGGGAGGAATTTCTTTCTACAAAAAAGATCTTTGTTTTCTGTGCACATATTTACTCATCTATGTTTAGTATCATCTGCAACAATGATGTCTCACTCTAATGAAGAAGAATCATCATAGGGGAGATTCATCCATCACCCTATATTCACTTAAGGGAAATGCCACTTGTCAACATATGACAAGGATCTTGCACAACCAAGTCTCATCTCAGCTTGGGGGAATCCACTTGTCAACACATGACAAGGATCTCGCACATCCAAGGCTCATCTTTGCTTGGGGGGGGTCCACTTGTCAACACATGACAAGGATCTCGCTCATCTAAGACTCATCACTGCTTGGGGGGATCCACTTGTCAACACATGACAAGGATCTCACACATCCAAGTCTCATCATTGCTTGGGGGGATCCACTTGTTAACTCATGACAAGGATCTCGCACATCCAAGGCTCATCACTTCTTGGGGGGATTCACTTGTCAACACATGACAAGGATCTCGCACATCCAAGTCTCATTAAATGTCAAGTGGAAGAACACTTGCATCCTAGACAAGTCTCACTACACCTATTGGCCAGATAGGTGGCTCTTCCCACGTCCCAGACTATGGGTCAGATGCATACTAAGGACTACTCTTGTGGCACACACTACACAAGAGGTCCCTCATCCTCAAGAGATTTTCGGCATCATTCCCTAATCTTGTGAGCTGTGATAGGGGGGAAAGGAAGCTCAGTGTTCTCGATCAACTATGACTGCTTCCCGAAAAGGTCATGTCCATTAGTCCAAGTTGCTCTCTAAAATCCAAGAACTTTCCTTTCGGTAAAGGTTTGGTAAGAATGTCAGCTATATGATCATCAATCACAATATGAAGGAGCCTCACTACTCCTCTCTGCACCATATCTCGGATATAGTGATATTTGATCTCAATGTGCTCGGATTTGTCATGGAACATAGGATTTTTTACAAGAAGAATCCCGCTCTTATTGTCACAATATATAATTGTTGTGTTTGGAACTTGCTCAAATAGCTCTCCAAAGAGCTTCCTCATCCATACTGCCTCACAGCTAGCCATGCTAGCAGCAATGTACTCAGCTTCAGCTATACTCAGTGCAACAGAATTCTGCTTTCTGTTCATCCAAGAAATCTTACCAGCCCAATCAACATTAGTATATCCATTAAGTCTTACATTTTTAGCAGAGTATCTCAATCCAAGATTGATGGTCCCATGTAGGTATACCAACACATGCTTTGCAGCAATCTAGTGTGCATGAGATCGCTTAATCATATATTGGCTCAGAGTATTGACTGCAAAATATATGTCCAGTTAGTGTTCACTAACATCAGTGTCCCTATCAGTTGATGATACTCAGAAGGATATGCCATATCAAGACCTACAGCTTCACCACATAGCTTCTTGAAATTTATTTCCATTGGAGAATTCATGGACTTGCATTATGTCATACCAAATCATTCAAGTAGCTTGACAACATGTTTTCCTTGAGAAAGGAAAATCTCACCTGGTCTTTGTCGTACTTCAGTACCCAGAAAGTAATGCATCAAATGAAGATCTTTCATTTCAAATTCAAAAGCTAACTCCCTCTTACACTAGAGGATAAGAGGTTCACCACCAGTCAAAAATAAATCATAAACATATAATACCAAAATCAAAAGGCATACCTTGTACTATCTTGAAGTAAAGATTTGGATCAGCATTACTTCTAGTAAAACCAAGCTTCATCAAGAAGCTACCAATGCACGCATACCAAGCTCTTGGAGCTTGCTTCAAACAATAGAGGGATTTTTCCAGTCTGAACACATGATTTTTATTTTTTTTTGTCATGTACTTCAAAGCCTTGTCGTTGCTCCACAAATACTTCTTCCTTGAGGAATCCATACAGAAAAAAATCTTCTCATTCATTTGGTGAGGGGACCATTCTTGGCTAGCAGCTAGAGCCACAATAGATTAAATGGTTGTATAATGGACAATAGATGCAAAGATTTCACCATAGTCTATTCCCTCTTTCTGAGCGAACCCTTTGGCCACAAATCTAGCTTTATATTTTTCAATACTACCATTAGCACCATGTTTAATTTTATATAGCCATGTAAAAGATACAATAGATTTACCTTGTTGTCTTGGAATCACTTCCCATACATCATTATGAATGATGGAATCATATTCTTCAGTCATTGCATCTTTCCACACTTGATCTTTCACTGCTTCTTCAAAAGTGCATGGTTCAAGCCTGAATAACGTTTCTCATCGTTACTACGTATTCCTGGAACCGGTGTGTTTTCTTTCTTTCTCTGAAGGTTCCTCGGAGAGCAGCGTGTCTATCAACATCCTATAAAGTGTCACGAAATCATAATCATCTTTTTTTAGCACATGGAGAAGGATCCAAGGAGTCCATGGAATCCATGGGTTCATTAGCAAGATCATGTTCAAGGTTGGGATCTTCTTGTGCATTCAAGGAATCATCTTGTATTTCAACATTAGCAGGAGGAGGAGTGTCTATGGTTTTTCAAAGAGTTGCATCTTCATCAAATGTTATATCTTTGCTAAACTCTATATTTCTTTGTCCAGATATATATATTCTATAAGCTTTAGAATTTTCACAATAACCAACAATGAATCTTCCAACTTGGTACGCTTTTCCTTTGGCACATGAAAGTAGAGAGGGAAATCAAACATCCTTAAGTGCCCATTTTGTTCTGGGTTATATAGTACAGCGGTCTCTTTCCTGATTCCAACTTCTTTGCAGAAGTCTTGAGCTCTTGTCCACTTCATGTCCACTCAAGTCATGGGATGGCTCGACACCTTCCTTAATCTTGATACAAAGGACTTGGTTCTCACATTCGTCAAATGTACCTATTGATCCCAGAACAAGAGCAAGAGCAATAATAGCAGAGTAAATAAACATAATGAAAGTATACCTGGTGATGGGGCAGGTATTTCTTTATTTTCTAGATGTGAGAGTGGCTCTTTCATTATCCTTGCACCAGTAAAATTTCAGCGATAAAATTCAGCAGTAAGATTTCAGCTGTAAATTTCAGCTATAAAATTGAGCAGTAAGATTTCAGCTGTAAATTTCAGCTATAAGATTTCAGTTGTAAATTTCAGGAATAAAAGGGAAGATATTTCAACAGAAAATGTGCAGGAAATAGAAGGAACAATAAGATATATTACAGAAGAAAAAAAAGAGTCGCAATTCGAGCAGACAAGAAGAGATATTTCAGCAGAAAGAGTTTCCAATGGAAAGGACAACAAGAGATATCTCAATAAAAAGAGAGCTAAAAATGGAGCAGACAACAAGAGATATTCCAACAGAAAGAGAGCTGCAAATGGATTTTGTCTTCTTGAGTTTGTTTTCACCAAAGCTCCAATACCATGTTGAAATTTTGATGTTCTATGTTGTTACAATCACTTAAATCCAGACCTTCATGTTGTAAAATAAGTTAAGTAATTGTAGATAGAACATAAACCATATAAACCATATGCACAATTAAAGACAACCAAGAACTCAATGAGACACAGAGAAGTTAGGTCAATAACCGAGGCAAAACCGATAAGGGGAAAACCCAACCAGATTCTTCTTCTATTAATTGTTCAACAAAAATACAAAGTACAATGAGAGAATGAAGAAGTTCACCCAAATTTGAAGAATATCTCTAATAGCAGTAGTGATGCAAACACTGAATCACTTTGGCTCTCTAAGATCTGTTCTTACTCTCCAAGTCTCTCTCTATCACAATCTCCTTCAAGTCTCTCTAACTCTCTCTAAGTTCGAATTCACAATGCACAAGTAAGCGGGGTGAGATGATATGAGATGCATTTATATAGGAGGGGCAATGAATTATTGACCTAAAGGAGGAGCAATACACATGCCTTGAGAAGGAGTTACATATGCCAAAATAAAATTTTAACTTATGCCATAAAGGAGAGGAGCTTAAATTATGCATTTAGGAGAGAAGCATAACTTATGCACTAAAGAGGTGTAAGAGACATCTTTTTATGACGAGTCATTAAAGTGTGTAAGAGAGAGTAAGAACATTAAAGAGAGAGAAGAATGAATCCATTAAAAGAGAGTAACATATAGATTAATTGAAGGGAGTTACATATGACATGATTGAGTCTCATGATTGAGAGACTTGAATTTCTTTTTAATAATAATATAATAATATCATAAGAATAATAGTAACAATAATAATAATGATAATATTGATGATTAAGTCGAAATTGAACTATTAGGATTGATTGATGATCAAAAGGGATTTTCCATCAATGATACCTTATTACCAATTGATGCAAGGTGATTTACTATTTTTGGAAAATCATACTTGAGACTTTAGACTTTCTATTTTTAGAAATTATATTTTTATACTTTCTATTTTTAGAAATTTATCCCTGAGCTATCAATTTTCAGCACAAAAGTAGAATTTCACGTCATGAAAAATGAGACCCTACTGCATTTTCAGCTTATGAAAAGAAAAAGAAAGGTAATAAAAAGAAATCAACTTTCAAATCAAATAAAGGGAATATAGACATGTCAAAAGCTAGATGTTTTAACTGTCAAAAACATGGTCACTTTGCTCGTGATTGTAAAAAAAAAAAAGAGCACCTAGATTCAAAAATAAATATGATTATACAAAAGACTCTTCTGAAAATCAAAGAAAAGGGCATCCTAAGAAAGCAAGAAATCCAAGATATAGAAATAATGCAACAGAAACTCAATCATAATATTTTTTTGTTTCTTCTCTTTCCATTTCTTCTTCTGCAGATTCATTTGATAGCTGGTTAGTCACATAGTGGTGCTTCCAAACACTCTACTGTTTCCAAAGAAGCACTCTCAAATTTAGTGGAGAGGGACACTAATTTAAATGTTATCCTTGGAGATAATTCTACTCACCAGGTTAAAGGTTATGGTTCAGTTTCATTTCAGTTAGATGATGACAAATCTATTTTCTGCAATAAGTTTTGTATGTACCTAGTTTGAAAAAGAAGCTTGTATCCATATTTGGTCTAGAATATAAAGGAATGAAAGTTGTTTTTATTAATGGAAAAGTTTTAACTTGGCCATTGAACTCAAATATGAGAGAAGCCTTCACTCTTGGATCAAGATGTGAAGGGCTTTACAAAGTCAATGGTAAACCCATTCATGCATTGGTCCATGATACTAATCTTCACTATGAGCTATGGCAGGAAAAATTTACTCACCTACACTACAAAGCCTTACCTCATGTAAGGAAGATGGTTTCTGGAATGCCTGAGTTCATAATGGATCATGAAGGAGTTGTTAAATTTAGATAGACATGGAATGTTCAATGCTTAATGCTATTTTTCTTCAATCTTTCTTAGGCTCGATTCAATTTAGAAATCACATAAACATGAAAGTAAAATGCTGATAGAACACAATAATAGATCAATAGAAGACAAGTCAATAATATAGATCAGATTTTACAATTCTTCTTGTCCAGCAAGGATATAGGATAGAGTGCATTACGGCAGTCAACAGGATGCATCAGCCAGCAAAGTCTTTCTCAACATCAGATCAGCCAACCCTCCAAGTGTCACAGACAGCCCTCAAAGACAGCTCATCAAAAGTCAACGTTGGTCAACAAAAAGTCAAAGTAGAAAATGTGGAAATTTCTGAATCTTTACACTTTATGCAAATTTTTTTACTGTTAATCTGGTTATACACCTCCTACTTAGATAAGTTATTAACTAAATGAATTCAAGTTAAAATCGAAGAAAAACACATAACAGATCTCCACCAATCTAGATCTAGAACAAATTCATGCACACATAGACAAAGTGACATAGTTATTTCTGGACAAATAGTCCCCGGAAAAACCCAATATGGGAAAACCGGTCTTCTGGCTGCTGGAGGGTTTTATTATTAGGAATTTTCTAAATACAACAAGCCTGGGTTCCAGATCTGGAAAACCCGACAGAGAAATATTTAGATCTACAGCTTATTGGTTGATCTAGGGACAAAATAATGATTGATCCACACCCTCAAACGAGATTTACAGAACTCAGCCAAAATTAGGGCCTAGAAACCCCAGCGCTGCCCCTAAAACCTCTGCATCAGCCTTTGAAGCCCGTATGACCCTCAGCGCTGCTCTGAAAAGGGTCGCGTTACTCCAGACTGGGTGATGCAGCCCCTATGCTGCCCCTTAGGGTCTCTCCGTAACCCCTGAGGGTTTCCTGCAGCAATTACGCTGTCCTTGAGGGACTGCACAGCACCTGCGTAGCACAAGTTGCTGCCCTCCTGTTGTTGCCCTCCTGCTTCTCTTTGCTACCTCTCTGAGATGATCTCTGCCTCTTGATGATTCTAGACGCTGGGTTCAGATCATCCCCTTGGCCTAAATTCCCCTCTCTACAGCTGAAACACTTCCGAGTATGTTTAGCAAACCTGCCCTAGAATCTCAGCTTAGCTTCAGTGCTTTGCCTCTGTGTGTCTTTACAAATGACCCCAAGCCTTTCCTTTATACTTTTCTCGTTGGAAAACCAACGGCCATGATCAGATCTTGAATCAATAGCTAAGATTAAAAGAAAACTTGATTCGTGTGACCTAAGACAATTTCATCACATGTTTAATTAAATCCACTTTAATTATTTAAGTTCCCTAAGTTTTAACTTAGGAAATACATTAAAATAATTAATTAATTTAATATCTCCTAAACCAAATGAAATTTCCCAAATCAATTTATGGGTCTTGTAGATCAAGTGTACTCTAGTCCCTCCACAAAATTTGGGAGCTAGAGCACAATTGATGCTACCCCAAATACACAAGATCTCAACACTCCCTCTTAGCATCAAGGGTGTGCTCTAGTAATACATCACACTATGCATTACATGATTTTGGGCGCTGGTTCTGTGCTGCTGATGCTTGGCCTACTGCCACTCAACTCTGCACTGTTGCTGCCATTCTGTACTGTTACCCATGACTCTGCCACTGCCACTGCAACCTCTGTACTGCAACTCCCTCTCAATATGTTACATATATGTTGTTCATAGCACTGCCACTGTTGTTCTGTTGCACTGCAACTTCAGTTTTTTAGAGAAACAACCGAATCTTCTGCCCAATCTTTGACAGACAAGTCAGATGACCTGCATCCTCATCACTGAAGCTCCATAGGCTACAGATCTATGCTGGCATCTGAAGGATGATGCACAGCTACAACTCTACACTGCGTAAGCAGACTCCCTCTGCACTACTGAAGTCACATCAACCGCTTGTGCTGAAATCTCTCACGCTGTTGTTTCACTGCGCTGTCCCTTTGAAGCCTTCTACGTTGCTGCAACTCTGCACTGCGTAAGCAGCTCTGCTAAACTCACGTCAGCCTTTGCGCTACTGTTTCTTCTACACTACTATTGTTCTGCTCTGTGCTGCTCCTCCCAGTCTTTAGATCTGCCTCTGCTTCATCTGTGATCTATGCACCCACTACTCCTCTTGTCCCGCTACTGTCTCAAGCCTGTCGTAGCTCGCATGTGGTCCAAGAGATGAACTGCTCAAGGATCCCGCCTACCTTCTATGTAGCTCCTCTACATATCCAGCTTGTCCTGATCACGCAGTCCATGAGGAGCCATATGCTCAAATATGTCGGAACTTCCTCTCTTTGCTAGAGAAATGGATCTAAGGCCCTTGGTGAAACGGGCACCTTCTGCTCCCTCTGACCACTGATTTCCCTCCTTGCAAATCTACCAAATCAACTATGATTCAGCTCTCTTTGATCCTCTGATCAAACTACAAGTTTATTTGGTTAGAAAATTTCTGAGAAGTTGATCTCCTCCCGCTCTTTGTCACTTGTGCTAAGGCTAAAAATCTGAAAACCTCGAACATTTAATCCCACTAGACCTTTTGAATTTATGCAGCTAACTGCAGTCTTTTCTGGATCTGACAGATTCAGATCTACATCACACTGGCTGGCTTCAGACTAGTCCAGCCCTATTTCTGAGCTGCCTCTGCGCAGTGATTGTGTGGGCTTGCTAGGAGACAGCGTTAGATAGTGTCACTCTTCCCTCTGCATGAATCTGCCTCTGAAAACTGCACCGTCCCATCAGATCTGTGTTTCTGTTGCTTTTCCGGCTGCTTTCTGCAGCTAGAACCTTCAGATTCTTGCTGGTGACCCTCCTAGATCTGCAATTTCTCTGATACCATGTGGAAATTTCTAAATCTTTACACTTTATGCAGAATTTTTTACTGTTAATCTGGTTATGCTCCTCCTACTTAGAAAAGTTATTAACTAAATGAATTCAAGTTAAAATCGAAGCAAAACACATAACAGATCTCCACCAATCCAGATGTAGAACAAGTTCATGCACACATAGACAAAGTGACACAGTTATTTCTGGACAAATAGTCCCCGGAAAAATCCAATGTGGGAAAACCGGTCTTCTGGTTGCTAGAGGGTTTTATTATTAAGGATTTTTTGAATACAACAAGCCTGGGTTCCAGATCTGGAAAACCCGACAGAAAAATATTTATATCTACAGCTCACTAGCTAATATAGGGACAAAATAATAACTGATCCACACCCTCAAACAAGATTTATAGAACTCAGCCAAAATTAGGGCCTAAAAACCCCAGCGCCATCCCTGAAGCCTCTGCGTCAGCCTCTGAAGCCCCTCTGACCCTCAGCGCTGCTTCGGAAAGGATTGCATTACCCCAAACTGGATGACGCAGTCCCTATGCTGCCCCTTAGTGTCTTTGTGTAACCCCTGAGGTTTCCTGCAGCAATTACATTGTCCTTGAGGGACTGCACAACACCTGCGTAGCACAAGTTCCTGCCCTCCTGCTTCTCTCACTGCCACTCTGAGCTGATCTCTGCCTGTTGCTGATTCTAGACCCTGGGATCAGATCATCCCCTTGGCCTAAATTCCCCCCCTTGCAGCTGAAACACTTCTGAGTATTCTTAGCAAACCCACCCTAAAATCTCAGTTTAGCTTCAATGCTCTGCCTCTGTGTGTCTTTACAAATGACCCCAAGCCTTTCCTTTATACTTTTCTCATTGGAAAACCAACGACCATGATCAGATCTTGAATCAATGGCTAAGATTAAAAGAAAGCTTGATCCGCGTGACTTAAGACAATTTCATCACATATTTAATTAAATTCACTTTAATTATTTAAGTTTCCTAAGTTTTAACTTATGAAATACACTAAAATAATTAATTAATTTAATATCTCCTAAACCAGATGAAATTTCCGAAATCAATTTCTGGGTCTTGTAGATCAAGTGTACTCTAGTCCCTCCACAAAATTTGGGAGCTAGATCACAACTGATGCTACCCCAAATACACAAAATCTCAACAGAAAAGTCAACGCAGAAAGTCAACGCTACATTTTTAGGGCTTCGGTCAAAGTCAACGTTCAGCCTCGATTTTTGTGCCAAGCAATATAGCCTTCAAAAATCAGAATTTCTGCAAAGTTTGGAAGTCAAAACACCAAGGTTTGACCATGGTCAATGTTGGTCAACGCACCAGCAATCAGCCCTAAAAACAGTTTGCAAATTTTCCCAGTTGCAGCTTTGCATGTGTGAGAGAGAGAGGCCTCCAAAGGTTGATCTAACCAATCAAATCACAAGAGAGAATGTGTAATGAGTTGATGAGAAGATGAGCTCCAAGTCTCTCCAATTTATGTCCATCAGTGAGGGTGTGTAACATATCTATTAAAATCTGGCTGATCTTGCACATGTGTGCAAAATAAAATCAAAATATATGTTCAGCTCATCCAAACAAGATGATCCTTAAATCAATCTTGCACCTCTCCGAAAGAGGAATCCAACAAAAATATGATCATCATCATATGAGCAGTGCAACCTGGAGTTTGGACCCAGTTTCCCAAAATTAACACTCCCTCTCAACTAGGGAGAACTCCATCTGTCCACTTGTGCCATCCAAAGATCAGTAGCATCGTGTACTATCATATAGCATCATGCGTCAACCTGTCGTAACTTGCTTTCCTGGCTCTTCTTCGCAAATAGAACAAAAAGGTGAGTCACAAAGACATCATGCTCTGCTGACCCGAAGTCAGCTTAGAGTTAAAACCTCTCTTGGACTCAAAAAAGAGTCTCATACTAACCCAAAGTTAGTTTATTGACCCGAAGTTAGCTTACTGACCTGAAATAAGTTTAGAGGTAAGAACCTCAACGGGCTTGATCTCAGATCAAGGTGTTGGACACGTGCCATCCTAGACATTGTAATATCCCGAAAGGGAAATAGACAGCAATACAAGCATACGACAATATAGGAAATGCCGAAAATAGAACATAAAGCAAATACACATAAAAATGCCGGAAATGCTAAGCCATTTTATTAATCTGAGAATATAATGAGATACAATGGATAATCAGAGTAAATGCACCTATCCTTGCTCAAGGCAAGTGAAGAACCCTCTCAGAAAAACAGGAAATGGCTGCTACAAGAGACTGCATCCCAGCTGCTGGGAGAAACTGCCGTAAACTGCTGCTGCTGGAATGAACTGAAGCTAGGGGCTGATCCCCTTGCCGGAATGAGCTGAAAATCGGCAGACCACCTGAACTCACCACCCCGGACAAAACCCACCATATACAAAACGGACCACCTCCGAAAATCACCCCCAAAAACCCTCCTCCTAGAAAAACGCTGTCCCTCTAAGAACTGCGCAGACACCAACTGAAATAGACTGAAATGGGGCCACAACTCCTCAGGAAACTCACCAAATGATAAACGCTGAACCTCCACACCGGAATAGGCCTGAATCTCCTGCAGAAATCTCTACCACTGAACAGCTCCAACTCAAACTGCGTCCTCCCTCCAAGGACTGCGCAGTCACCCAATGAAGCTCATCTCCTCAACAAAACTCCCAACAAAACACCTGCAAATCTCCTGCTAAAGACTGAAGAAAAACCTTGCTCGAGCAGGCACTCGAAGTCCCCCGGGGCCAAAGGTGAGATCTCCGACCGGAGACACTCAGTCGCACTAAACAGTGCTGCAGACCGACTAAACAGCCAGCGTGCTCAAGTAGACAGAAGTCTAGCTCAATATCATCAACAATATCAATCATGCCCAAATGAGATAGCTCTCCCTCCTTTTATAACGCTGGCCCTCCTCAAAACCCTACGTGGTCCCTCTCTCTCCCACGTGCTCCTCATGGGCCTGCGCAGAAGCTTCTAGAGGCTACGTGAGCCTCCTCTCATACGTGGTGTGGACCCCCAAGGCTCCCCCTTAAGTTATAGCGTTGCATCTACTAGGGAAACACTTTATTTTATTTAAGTGAGTTAGCCCCCCTTTTCTCACTTTTATTTATTAATTAACTATAGGCGCCAAAACTATACAAAAATCAAATATTCCAATTAGCGGTGCTAATTAGGAATATTACAGTCTCCCTCGGCAAAATGTTGCTTGTCCTCAAGCAACTGAAGTGATGGATGCTGTAAAATCTGCTCACTCTCCCAAGTGGCATCCTCATCCGGCAAAAATTGCTTGTCCTCAAGCAACGCTTGAACAAGCCTACTCTCTAGCTGATGCTCCCCACCGATACTGCAAAATGTGCCTGGGTCCCACTGAAACCTCTCTGTCTCCTGCATCACCCTGATACGAAGGGATGTCTCAATGCCAGGATCCCAAACTGGCCTCTCACAGTACCAGTCAACCAATAATCCCCCCGGATCCCATCGCCACCATGGCCAATAATCGCCCAAGTCCCACGGCTCGGACCGTGCACTGCCTCTGGCTATGACTAATGCTCTAAGAGGTGAAAACCACCAATAAGCATCAATGCTCTTGGGCTCCTGCTGCGTTGTACCTATAGCTACATATGCTACCCTTTCAACTGCATACCAACTCATCACCTCTCTCCAATCCACGTCATGACTCAATCCCATGTTGATCCTACTCTCCTGAAATTGGGAAGGAGTCCTGAAGTAACGACAACTGGTGCCCTCCTGCCGACTGGGATCTGTAATATCTACTATGTCCAAGGGCCCCTGCTCCACTGTGCTCCCTACGAAGAGTACCGTACCATCAAGAGGGTACCAACTCATGATCTCCTGCCAGTCCATCTGGGAGGAAGCATCTGATGTAGCAACAACAACTGCATGTGGAACATGCCTGGAAGGTTGTCGCCAACCCGTAATCATCTCCCACTGCCAAACTATCATATCTACCTCCAACATCTCCAGAGGATATGGATCTGTAGCTGCTGTCACGGTACTCAGTGTCTGTGCATCTGACTGCTCCACCTCAAAGGATGACCCCAATGCTAGCCACATATCCATCATAGGCTCAATGTGGGCACCCATCTGGACCTCACCCAAGGGAATGTCATGCCTGATGTCCATAGTATCCTCCTCTGCTGACTCAGGCTCCCTCATGTGCTGCTCTAGCTGAAGCATCACAAGTGACTCATCACCCAGAGTATCTCCTATACAGTCCCCTGACTGCTCACCCTGCACACTGTAATACCGCTGCAATCTACTGTCATCATACCTGCATGACTGCTCTTGCTCCACAGAAGCAACCTCAACTGATCCTATGGACTCATATGAAAGAGAGTCCTCACCCTGGCATATAGAAGGAATGCCCTCCTGTTCTACCTCCGCCACCTCATCTGCATTGAATATGCCAGCCACCCTCTCGATGAAGTGACGATACAATGTCTGGCGTCCAGACGCATGCGGGGATGCTACCTCTGCTGAACCCAATATCCTCTGCTCATGCATGATCTCAACATGCCCTGAGGGAAAAATGATGCATGTCTCCCTCATGACCTGCTCCCCAAGCGTAGGCTCGGCAATGACTAATGTGCCACCACTGCAGAGGATCATCTCATCCCCTAAACTGTGGCTGTCAACTAGCGTACTGACCCAGTGCCACTGCTGAGAAGTCTCTCGCCTAGTATGCTGAGGGCCATCCAAATATCTTGGGTGTGCCTCACGGACCCTGCTGCTCATGCCCAAAGTGCCAAAGGACAACAACAAAATCAGTTGTGCCCATGAGTGATGTAGAAGAGTGTTGGATGTGTGAGTCCCCACAAATACCATCAAGTATCGCTCCTCTGTCTCCTCATCGATCCTGGGTGAAATACCCCCAAAGATAAGCCCAGTGTCCCTATCTGTGAGTCTCCCTGGATGCAATACTCTAAGACCCTGCTGTGCCATGCCGTACGCCCTCGCAAGCCACCGGTCATCCATGTACTCCTCAACATGCCACTGCACACTACGGCATACCCCTGAATACTGCTGGGTACCCCATGCTACTGCTGTACCACCCTGTATCGTGTCGTGCCCTGACTGTGTCCAGGAATCTGTCACTCCCCGCGTGCTCTCAATGTGGTGTAGGGCACTCCTACTCCACAATGCAGTCCCACACACTACGGTACACCACCATGTAGCTCCATGTCCACCAGTAGTCCATTGATCACTGCTAGAGGCTCCCACACATCCATGGATGTGATGTCCTAAAGCTGTGCCTCTACATATCGGACTACCACCAATCGGTATCGTCATGTCCATCGTCACATCACTATACCCGCCGACAAATGGATCATCACTGCAAATCCTCCTCGAGGGGTCCGAGAAGTGAATCTCCCTATGGGTCAGTAGTGTTACCACCACTGCTCGGCTCCGCTGCGTCCTTTGTGCCCCACACAAAGGTGAAGAATCCTTGGCCCCATACAAGGTGCCATCTGGTGGCCTGCCAATGCCACCTCCTCCGACAAGCTCCTGCCAAGGTGTGCTGACCACCCCGTGATCCTGTGTATGAATGTCATGCCAAGACAACCTAGGGGGTCTGCACATAAACTGGTTGGCCACTGGAGCTGACCGAAATTGCACATGCTCTACTACTAGGCCAACTGTACTCTCCAAGACATAGTCAGCCGACCTGCCTGGGAAACGATAGGTGATCCCACCTGGATCCCAATGCCAATCTGGGGTTCCTGTATTCCCCATGCATAGAAAATCCTGTTGAGCTACACTCAGATCCTTCACTATCTCCATAACCCGCTCCACCGAGTACCAACTCAGAATCTCTCGCCATCCAACCTCAACATGTTGATGTTGTACCCTGTGCAACTCTAATCGTCTCATACCGCTATCCAAGTCAACATATGAGATCTGACTAGGTGGCTCTGCCTCTCTCTCTCCAACGGGAAGAGATGACCCAACAACACTGCTAGTCCCATCCATGCATGCTTGAAGGGGAATGATCTGACGCTCCAACGTGCCCTCTGATTGTACCATCAGGGAATCTAGTCGTTCCCCAATGCGGACCAACTTGGCCGCCGACTTGGCACAAGTCACTCTCATACCCTCCAGCTCCTGGTCCTGCAACAAAATGGGCTCCCGTACTGACGTGGCCTTCTCTCTCAAAACTCGAAGGTCCGTCCGAAGCCGATGATACCGCTGTCTGCGACCATCATCCAATACCTCGGTACCTGCTAGTGCCTCATCGAAGGTGGATACATCTCCCGACACTGCACCCATCTGTGTGCTGCTACCACCCGAAGACTCGGACGCGACTCCGGTCATCACCTCAATGGATGGCTCTACTGGGGTAGGCTCTACCTTCTCCACTACCACATCAACCGACACGGCCGAGGAGGTCTCCAATGAGGGTGAATCCTGTGTCACACTAGGTGTAACCTCGGACTCCCTGCAACCCTGTGTTCCCTCATCCTCCAAGCGCGAGGTAACCATTTTAATGGTTTTCCTCTCCGATACTCGGTCAAGCTGGAAAGAGGTATCCAGCTTGTCCACCCAAGCTTTTCCTGAGCGCCTGGATGACCCGTCAAATGTTGGTAGATGGAATCTGTCCACTGTGCGCTGTAAGCCCCCATCATGTGAGCGCCTGTTCCCTCTGTGAAAGTCGTGAGGTCTACTATCACGCTGGAGCTGAACAAAGTCTCTGAACGAGAGAGCCTCCATGAACTCCTGCCCGTATGCCTGGTACTCTGCAAAAATGTCACCCATGTGGCCCGGCTCCGGCTCTCGTTGTGCTCCTGCCCCTATGTCTTCATCCAGAAAAGTGGGCATGGTAGGACGTGTGGGTGTATGTGATGCCATATGCTGAGTGGCATCATGTTCCGGCAAATGGTGGGATGTGCCTGATCCCTCACCAATCTGAAAACCCCTTGGGGTTTCCCACTGCATAACCTCCAGCGCAGTGAGTCTCTGTGACACATCCTGCATGTGTTGGAGGAGCGCCTCTATAAATCTCCTCTCATCATCATCACCTGCCATCGGCTCTTTCTGCTATGTGTCTACAGGCTCCTCAGAAACTGCACGGCTACTGCAAAACCCTGCTGCTGCTTAACTTCGACCTCCGATTTACCTACTGAAAACTACTCAAAAAATTCCAGGAATTTGGGAAGGTGATCCTTGCCCAAAACCCAGAAAAACCCAGAAAACGTTTCTTCTAATTCCAACCATCAAAATTTGACCCTTTATATTTTGGCCCTTTTTCCAATTTCGTTTTTGGTACTGCAAACCCCTGTATGATCTCTTTCCCAATGTCATAGACCACAGGCTGAGCCAGATCTATGCTCCGATACCACTGTAATATCCCGAAAGGGAAATAGACAGCAATACAAGCATACGACAATATAGGAAATGCCGAAAATAGAACATAAAGCAAATACACATAGAAATGCCGGAAATGCTAAGCCATTTTATTAATCTGAGAATATAATGAGATACAATGGATAATCAGAGTAAATGCACCTATCCTTGCTCAAGGCAAGTGAAGAACCCTCTCAGAAAAACAGGAAATGGCTGCTACAAGAGACTGCATCCCGGCTGCTGGGAGAAACTGCCGTAAACTGCTGCTGCTGGAATGAACTGAAGCTAGGGGCTGATCCCCTTGCCGGAATGAGCTGAAAATCGGCAGACCACCTGAACTCACCACCCCGGACAAAACCCAGAAACCATATACAAAACGGACCACCTCCGAAAATCACCCCCAGAAACCCTCCTCCTAGAAAAACGTTGTCCCTCCAAGAACTGCACAGACACCAACTGAAATAGATTGAAATGGGGCCACAACTCCTCAGGAAACTCACCAAATGATAAACGCTGAACCTCCACACCGGAATAGGCCTGAATCTCCTGCAGAAATCTCTACCACTGAACAGCTCCAACTCAAACTGCGTCCTCCCTCCAAGGACTGCGCAGTCACCCAATGAAGCTCATCTCCTCAACAAAAATCCCAACAAAACACCTGCAAATCTCCTGCTAAATACTGAAGAAAAACCTTGCCCGAGCAGGCACTCGAAGTCCCCCGGGGCCAAGGGTGAGATCTCCGACCGGAGACACTCAGTCGCACTAAACAGTGCTGCAGACCGACTAAACATCCATCGTGCTCAAGTAGACAGAAGTCTAGCTCAATATCATCAACAATATCAATAATGCCCAAATGAGATAGCTCTCCCTCCTTTTATAACGCTGGCCCTCCTCAAAACCCTACGTGGTCCTTCTCTCTCCCACGTGCTCCTCATGGGCCTGCGCAGAAGCTTCTAGAGGCTACGTGAGCCTCCTCTCATACGTGGTGTGGACCCCCAAGGCTCCCCCTTAAGTTATAACGTTGCATCTACTAGGCAAACACTTTATTTTATTTAAGTGAGTTAGCCCCCCTTTTCTCACTTTTATTTATTAATTAACTATAGGCGGCAAAACTATACAAAAATCAAATATTCCAATTAGCGGTGCTAATTAGGAATATTACAGACTTAGATAGAATGGCAATATCCGATGCGTCCATCGATCTTGCTATTAGTCTCTATCCACATTTCCCACCACATTGGCCAAATGAGAGGTACTTCCCATGAGTCCGAAACTCCATGGGTAGGATGTGTGCGGGTCATAGATCAAAGAGAGGTGAACCAACTTAATATCATAACGGTGGGGCAGAAGCACAACAAGGTTCGACAAGCCTAGCCCCGTGTGTGCTTATAACTCCAAGAAACTATCCCCAAACCCCCTGGAGCTCCTAGATCTCATAGTCCAACTCAAGCAGGGCCCTCACTATAGGGTCTTTCCACGATTCCAAGCTTCTCACGGAAGGTTAGGAACTTGACCTTCCCCAGGGGCTTCGTGAGAATATCTGCGACCTGCTCATCAGTTCGTATATGATCAAGCCTTACGGCGCCTCGCCGTACCGTATGATAAAGTGTTACCTGATAGCAATATGCTTGGATCAATTGTGGAACACGAGATTCTCAGAAAGACGAATCCCACTCTGGTTATCACAAAGAATAACGGTGGTATCTAGCACATTTCCGAACAACTCACTGAAGAGATTTCTCAACCAAATAACTTCACAGCAGGCCATACTCGCTGCAATGTATTCGGCCTCAGAGGTGCTCAAAGCCATCGACTTCTACTTCCTACTCATCCAAGATATCGAAGCAGAACCCAAGGTGAAGCAACATCCAGATGTGCTCTTGCAATCCACCACACTACCAACCCAATCGACATCAGTATATCAATGGAGTCTCAAACTCCCAGTAGTGTATCTCAACCCATGTTTGATTGTGCCTCGAAGATATCTCAATAGATTCTTGGCACCAATCCAGTGAATGTGATGAGGCTCAACCATATGTTGACTCAAATTGTGTAATATCCCTTTTCAGGGATATCCCTCAAACACAAGCAAACTCCAACCAGAGATGGACTGGGAGGGCGTTTACCAAATATTTCACCTCTGAGAAGAGAGTGAGTTCTAGAGGCTACCTGGCCCTTTCCAGACTCTGTCTAAGAGTATGGGGAAAACACACCAAGTGGTATAGAACTAGAATGCCCGAAGATAGAAAAATAACAGCAATGCAGACATATAATAGCATAGATGGAATGTATAACAAATGCTCTAGAAATATAGAGAGAGAATGCTAAGCCATTTTATTATACTGAGAAATATAATTAAGTACAATAGATGATCAGAGTGATGGCACCTAGACTTGCTCAAGGCAAGTGAAGAAATACTTTCAGATATGTCCAAGAAATGGCTGCTCTCTGAACTGCGTCCCAGCTGCTGGAAAACTGCCGTGTAGCTGCTACTGCTGAAATGAAATGATGATTTGGGGTTGTTTCCCTCCACGGAATGAGTTGAAAATCTGGAATCCACCTCTACTCACCAATCACAGCAAAACCCAGATATCATATCTGAAATGGCTGAACCCCAAAAATCACCCCCTTGGGGAATTACATTGACCTCCAAGGCTCTGGGCAGAGGCTGAATAGAAACCACTGAAATGCAGCCTCAAACTCCACCAAAACCCTCCAACAGGCAAGGGTTGGTCCCTTGCTCAATCTCCAAGCTCAAAACCCTGCAAGAAACTCAATCCGGAGCTCCCCTAGAATGGACTGCGTCCTCCCTCTCAAGACTGCGCAGTCTCTGAATGCCCAGCTCTGCAAGAAAACCCAAACACAATCCTCCCACCAAATGATGATGAATCTACCTTGCCCAAGCAGGCACTCGAAGTCCCCCGGGGCTAAGGGTGAGATCTCCGATCGGAGACATTCGACGCACTAAACAGTGCTGCAGACAAGCTAAACAGCCAGCGTGCTCAAGAAGTCGAAGTGACTAGCTCAAATGCATAAACTCGAATGACAAAATGAGGAGCCTCCTCTCTCTTTTATAACGTTGGCCTCTCACAAACCCTAAGGCCCAATCCTCCAACGTAGCCTCTCCTTTGCCACGTGCTCCTCTCCGTCTACACAGTCCCTCCAAGTGTATACGTGGGCCCCCTCTCTACGTGGTCCTTGGCCCCCCTTGGCTCCCTTTAAGTTACAACGTTGTGCTACAAGGGAGTGACTTTTATTCCCAAAAGTGAGTTATGTCCCCTCTACTCACCTTTTTATTTATAAATAAACTATAGACGGCAAAATTGAACAAAATCGAATATTCCAATTAGCCATCGCTAATTAGGAATATTACAGTCTCCCCCGGCAAAATGTTGCTTGTCCTCAAGCAACTAAAGTGATGGATGCTGCAAAATTTTCTCACTCTCCCAAGTGGCATCCTCATGCGGCAAATTCTTCCACCTCACCAAGAATTCCCGGACCGTCCTGCTCCGTAGCTGCCTCTCCCTGGTATCAATAATAGCCTTTGGCTACAACACCAAATGCCCCTCATCATCCGTGGGTGGTAGCTCATCTGTCACTGTCACCTGCTGCCCCAGTGCCTTCTTCAGGCATAATACATGAAAAATGTTATGAATCTTGCGGCCTTGGGGCAACTCCAACTCATATGCAACCTGACCAATCCTGCGTATCACCCTGTATGGCCTGTAAAAGTGGGGCTTGAGCTTCTTAGCTCCCTTCTGCTTCAGTGACGACTGTCGGTATGGCTGTAATCGTAGGTAGACCAAGTCCCCTACCTCAAATTGTCTCTCCACCCGACCTCTGTAAGCATACAACTTCTGTTGGTTTTATGCTGTAGCCATATTATCCTTGAGAGCTCGGAGAATGTCCTGACTCTCTTGGATCCAAATCTTGGCTCTTGGAGCCTTGCTAGCACCAAACATCACATCAGAAAAAGACAAAGAATGATATCCATACAAAGTGTAGAATGGTGACATACCAATAGACATGTGATGTGTAGTGTTGTAGCAGTACTCCCCCAGATGCAGCCACTTCAGCCATGCTCGCTGCTACCCACTGACATAGTTACGTAAGCAGCCCTCCAGCCACTTGTTAACTATCTCTGTCTGCCCATCCGTCTTTGGGTGATAACTGGTACTCGGTGTCAACTCCGTCCCCACCAACCGGGAAAGCTCCTGCCAAAACCCGCCCATGAAGCGGTTCTCTCTGTCACTGATAATGGTCTTAGGAAGACCATGTAGCCTAAAAACCTAATGAAGAACATCTCGGCCACCTATGCTGCTGTGTAGTGCACGGATATCGCGAAAAAATGCGCATACTTTGTCAGTCGATCAACGACGACAAAGATACAATCCTTGCCCTGCACCAAGGGCAACCTTGTGATAAAGTCCATCGAAATACTCTCCCATTTCCCCTCCGGAATGGGAAGAGGCTGCAATAATCCTGCGGGATGGCTCATCTCCCCCTTATTCCTCTGGCAAACATCGCACTCCCTGATATGCTGGAGTACATCCTCCTTGAGGCCCTTCCATGAGAACCTCTCTCTAATGGCCCTGTAGGTTTTGGTAAACCCCTGATGGCCGGCCAATGGTGAGTCATGTGACGCCTGAAGTATCTTCTTCTTGAGCTGAGATCCCTCAGTCAAGAAGATTTGGTCCCTGTAGTAGATAATCTCATCGACCACCCTGTACCTATCATCCGCCACCTGTCCATCCAGAACCTCACATGCAAATCTGTCCTTGGAGTACTCTACTAAAAGTTGAGCCCTCCAGTCTGTGTCCAAGCTCATAAGAAACAACGTGGCCGGTCTACGTGAAAGGGAATTTGCTAGCACGTTGTTCTTTCCCTTGACATACTCAATGTCAAAGTCATATCCCTGGATCTTACTAATCCACTTCTGCTGCCTCTCCTGTAATTGTTTCTGCTCCAAAAAGAACCTAAGGCTGTTGTGATCAATCCTCACCCTGAACCTGTTACCCACTAAATACTGTCGGAATTTGGCCAATGCATGCATAATGGCCAACATCTCTTTGTCGTATATAGAATACAACCTCTCATGTGGAAGGAGCTTCCGACTCTCAAAGGCTATAGGGTGACCCCCCTGCATCAATACTGCAACAATCCCCTCTCCTGACGCATCACACTCCAAAACAAATGGCTGCGTAAAATCCGGCAATGCAAGCATTGGGCAGCTGCTCATCATCTCCTTGAGCCTGTCAAAGGCTCGCTGCGCAGTATCCGATCAACTGAATGCCCCCTTCTTCGTCAAATATGTAACGGGTGCAGCAAGCTATGAGAAACTCTGGATGAGCTTCCTGTAATAAGTACAAATGCCAATGAATCCTTGGAGTTTTGTCATGTTCCTCGACTCTGGCCAATCTCTGATGGCCCTGATCTTCTCCTCGTGGACTCTCACTCCGTCCACCCCTATGATATGTCCCAAGCACAACATCTCCGTCAACCCAAACTCACACTTGGAGAGCTTGGCATAGAACTGCTGCTCCTCCAAAATGCGCAATACTGCCTCAATGTGCTGGAGATGCTCCTCCCAAGTCCTGTTGTAAATGAGGATATCATCAAAGAACACCAGCACAAACTTCCTCAAGTGACCGTGGAAGATGTGATTCATGCAAGACTGGAATGTCGCTGGGGCATTGGTTAGCCTAAAGGGCATCACCAAAAACTCGAAGTGCCCATAGTGACACTTGAAGGCGGTATTGGGAATGTCCTATTCCCTCACGCAAATCTGATGCTACCCCTATCTCAAATCAATCTTTGAGAAGAACTGGGCTCCTCTCAACTCATCCATCAACTCATCGATCCTGGGTATAGGGTACCTGTTCTTCAGGGTCTTCTTGTTCAGGGCCCTATAGTCAATACACATCCTCAAGGTGTCGTCCTTCTTCTTCACCAACACCACGGAAGAAGCAAAAGGACTCGTGCTTGACCGGATGTGCCCAAAAGCCAGCAACTCCTGGATGGCCCGCTCAATCTCATCCCGGCAGGCCTTGGAATGCCTATAGGGGGTAGTAATCACTACCTGTATGCCCTGCTCAAGCTCAATGGTGTGCTCAAACCCCCGGTCAGGTGGTTGTCCCGGCGGAACCTCCCCAAACACTGTGGCATACCTGTCGAGGATGGACTGTATCTCTGAGTCCACCATTTGCCCTGTAGTCCCTGCCTCTGATGCACGCAGCTCCACTACCCACTCTACGTCTCCCTTCTGGAAGAGTGCCTCCATCCAATGAGCCGAAACAGTCTGAGGCAGATATGTCTGTTGTCCTCGTATCTTCTCATGCCTCCCTGTCTTCTCATCATCCCACTCCATCTCTAGGGCCTTCCAATCTGTCGTGACCTTCCCTAGAGTAATAAACCACTGAACACCTAGTACCATGTTGGTGTCCGAAATATTGACCATGAAAAAGTGATCAATCAGTGTGTAGGTGCCCATCGTTACTGATAACTCTGGAACATAACGAGCACACATCATGGTCTGATCTCCTGGGACCAAAACTGAGAATCCATCGAAGCTCTCTGTCTGTATACCTCTCCGCTCAACCATTTGTGCATCGATGAAGTTGTGGGTTGCCCCACTGTCAACCAAAACTGATACTCGCTGACCACGTACTGTCCCTCGTACGCGCAGCGTCAAATACTTGGGAACTCCTCGCAATGCTGCAAGGGCCCCACCAGTATGTGCAAAAGCCGCACCACCTGCTGCTGCTGGTGGAGGTGGCAAAGGATCCTGCACTGCATGACTATCTCCTGCCTCTATGTCATCCTCCTCATCCTCTTCCCCACTGCTCTCGGAGAAAACCTCAATAAAATGTGCTTTGGCAGCAGCACATCTATGTCCTAGTGCCCACGGCTCCTGACAGGTAAAGCACAACCGCTTCTTCTTCAGCTCCCTCTTCGCATCATCATCCATCTGTGCTCGTCCCGGATTCCCCTTTGGAGGCGGAATCCTCACATCCTTCCCCTTGGGCTGGAAAGCCTGTCTCTGGGGGTAAGGTGTTCGGGTCCTGGGTAAGGAATCCTGTAAATCCTAGGTCCTGCTAATAGCATCCTGGAGTGTGGCTGGTCTAGTAGATCTGACTAGACCTCGAAGTGGCTCTCCTAACCCCTCAACAAACATGTAGATCATCTGCACCGCGGATAGATCTGGCACCATCACTGAAACCCTCAAGAAGTCTGCAATGTATGTCTCTGGGCTCCCTGTTTGTTTGAGCCTCGTCAGCTCAACAAAGTGCTATTCAGGATCCCTCCGGTCAAATCTCTCTATCAACCTCCTGGTGAACTCGGCATATGTCGTCAGTGTAGAATGTCCGAGTGTAACCATCCCATGGAACCACCAGTCCTGGGCCTCACCATCCAAATGTAATGTTGCCACCTTGATGGCCTCCGTCTCCGACATATGGTTAAGCTGGAAATAGATGTCCAACTTCTCCACCCAAGACTTTGCCGAACTAATTGATGAACCATCAAACGTAGGCAAGTGGAATCTGCTAGCTGTGCGGTGGGTATCTCCATCATGATAATGTCGGTGCCCTCTATGATGGTCGCAGGGTCTACTGTCTCGCTGGAGCTGAACAAAGTCTCTAAACGAGAGAGCATCCCTGAACTCCTACCCATAGGCCTGATACTCTTCAAAATAATCACCCATATGGCCGGGCTCTGTCTCCTGCTGGGCTCCTGCCCCTCTGTCTGCTCCTAGAAAAGTGGGCATGGTAGAGCGTGTAGGTGCATGTGATGCCTAGTGCTGGGTAGCATCACGCTGAATGGCAATACGCTCCGGCAAATGGTGGGATGTACCCGATCCCTCACCGATCTGGAAACCCCTTGGGGTTTCACGCTGTCTAGCCTCCACAGCGGTGAATCTCTACCCCATCACCTCAATCTGCCTCACCAGATCCTATACTGATCTAAGGAGTGCTTCCCCAAACTATTTGGCCTCACTGTTATCTGCCATCAGCTTTCTCTGCTCTGTGTCTACCACAGGCCCCTCCTCTGCGTCCACCACAGGCTCCTCCTGTTCTGTGTCCACCACCCGAACACAGTCTCTCTCTCCGTAGGTGTTCTCCAACCTACGCTCAAGATCTCTGTACTTCCTGCCTCTGTAACAAATGTAGGGCTTCTTCCCCAGTGTCATAGACAACTAGCTCCACAGGCTGAGCCAAAACTATGCTCTAATACCACTGTAATATCCCTTTTCAGGGATATCCCTCAAACACAAGCAAACTCCAACCAGAGATGGACTGGGAGAGCGTTTACCAGATATTTCACCTTTGAGAAGAGGGTGAGATCTGGAGGCTACCTGGCCCTTTCCAGACTCTGTCTAAGAGTATGGGGAAAACACACCAAGTGGTATAGAACTAGAATGCCTAAAGATAGAAAAATAACAGGAATGCAGACATATAATAGCATAGATAGAATGTATAACAAATGCTCTAGAAATATAAAGAGAGAATGCTAAGCCATTTTATTATACTGAGAAATATAATTAAGTACAATAGGTGATTAGAGTGATGGCACCTAGACTTGCTCAAGGCAAGTGAAGAAATACTCTCAGAATGTCCAAGAAATGGCTGCTCTCTCAACTGCGTCCCAGCTGCTGGAAAACTGCCGTGTAGTTGCTACTGCTGAAATGAAATGATGATTTGGGGTTGTTCCCCTCCCCGGAATGAGCTGAAAATCTGGAATCCACCTCTACTCACCAATCACAGCAAAACCCAGAAATCATATCTGAAATGGTTGACCCCCGAAAATCACCCCCTTGGGGAATTACATTGACCTCCAAGGCTCTGCGCAGAGGCTGAATAGAAACCACTGAAATGCAGCCTCAAACTCCACGAAAACCCTCCAACAAGCAAGGGTTGGTCCCTTGCTCAATCTCCAAGCTCAAAACCCCTGCAAGAAACTCAATCCGAAGCTCCCCTAGAATGGACTGCGTCCTCCCTCTCAAGACTGCGCAGTCTCTGAATGCCCAGCTCTGCAAAAAAACCCAAACACAATCCTCCCACCAAATGATGATGAAAATACCTTGCTCGAGCAAGCACTCGAAGTCCCCCGGGGCTAAGGGTGAGATCTCCGATCGGAGACATTCGACGCACTAAACAGTGCTGCAGACAAGCTAAACAGCGAGCGTGCTCAAGAAGTCGAAGTGACTAGCTCAAATGCATAAACTCGAATGACAAAATGAGGAGCCTCCTCTCTCTTTTATAACGTTGGCCTCTCACAAACCCTAAGGCCCAATCCTCCAACGTAGCCTCTCCTTTGCCACGTGCTCCTCTCCATCTGCGCAGTCCCTCCAAGTGTATACGTGGGCCCCCTCTCTACGTGGTCCTTGGCCCCCCTTGTCTCCCTTTAAGTTACAACGTTGTGCTACAAGGGAGTGACTTTTATTCCCAAAAGTGAGTTATGTCCCCTCTACTCATCTTTTTATTTATAAATAAACTATAGACGGCAAAATTGAGCAAAATCGAATATTCCAATTAGCCATCGCTAATTAGGAATATTACAAATTGTTCATTGCAAAACATACATCCAGACGGGATTTCACTAAAAACATCAGGGCCCCCACGAGTTGTCAATACTCGGTGGGATTTCCCAACTCGAGCCAACAACGTTTCCACACAACTTCTTAAAGTTGAGTTCCATTGGTGTCGACACAAACTTACAGTCCACCATACCAAATCTCTCCAGCAACTTCACGACATATTTTCCTTGAGAAAGGAAAATCTCGCCTGGCCTCTGCCAGACCTCCAAGCCTAGGAAGAAATGCATCAGTCCTAGGTCTTTCATCTCAAACTCGGAAGTTAATTCCCTCTTACACTGATGAATGAGAGGGTCAGCACCTGTCATGAAGAGATCTTCCACATACAGAACTAGAATGAGAGGTCTTTCTCTATCAACCTTAAAATAAAGGTTTGGATCAACATTACTTCGAGTGAAGCTCAACTTCATCAAGTAGCTATCTATCATCTCATACCAAGCCCTAGGGGCTTGCTTCAACCCATAGAGGCCTTTCTTCAACCTACATGCATAGGTGTCTCTATCTTGGACTTCGAACCCCAGAGGTTGCTCCACATACACCTCTTCCTTTATTGAACCATGCAGAAAAGTAGTATTCACATCCATCTAATGGAGACTCCATCATTGCGTTGCAGCTAGGGCAATGATAGATTGGATGGTGGAATAGCGGGCCACAAGTGCAAATATGTCATCATAATCTATGCCTTCTTTTTGAGAGAAGCCTCAGGCAACAAATCTTGTCTTGTACTTTTCAGCGCTACCATCAGATCCATTTTTGACCTTATAGAGCCATTTCGAGGTGACAACAGATTTGTCCTCCGGTCTTGGGACGACTTCCCAGACATCATTTTTCATAATGGACTCATATTCTTCATGCGTAGCATCCTTTCAAACTTGATGCTTTACGACTTCTTCAAATGATCCAGGCTCAGATTGTACAACTGTACTCATGGCTGCTAGATACCCTTGGTATCTATTCGACTTCTTGCTTTGACAGAATGTCCCCCTTGGGGCAATATGTCTCTCAGCATCTTCGAGAGTATCCCTAAGCCATGAGGGTCTTCTCTTATTTGAAGGAGGTGGATCAATAGGATCCATAGGTCCTTCAACATAGGGCATCGCTTCATCCTTCGGCTCTTCCTGCTTCTCTGCTTCTTCATCTTCTTTGTCTTCGTTGAAGCTAGGAAGATTTCTTACTTTCTTGAGGGTGGCATCTTCATCGAAGTTGACATTTTGGCATATCTCCACTTCTCTTTGACCAGGCACATAGATTCTATATGCCTTCGAAGTTTCACTGTAGCCTACAAACATTCTCTTCTTTCTAGAAGCATCCAACTTGCTTCTCTTTTCTTTCGGCACATGAAAGTAAACATAACAACCAAAAACTCTAAAATGAGACACATCAAGTTTCTTACCAAAGAATACTTCTTCAGGAGTCTTGGAGTCCAGAGCGGAATGTGGGCATCTATTTTGAACAGACACAGTAGTGTTTGCAACTTCTCCCCATAGAAACTTCGAAAGACCTTGGTCATATAGCATAGCGTAGCTTCCACAATGGTCCTGTTCTTTCTTTCAGCAACACCATTTTGTTCAGGAGTATACACAGTTGTGGTCTCCCTCTTAATGCCAGCTTCATTGCAAAAGTCATTGAATTCATGTGACTCATACTCGGACCCATTTTCAGTACTCAAAAATTTGATTCTCTTCTCGGTTTGATTTTCCACCAAGGCCTTGAAGGTACAAAACCATTTGAATGCATCTGTAATATTCCTAATTAGCAGTGGCTAATTGGAATATTCGATTTTGCTCAATTTTGCCGACTATAGTTTATTAATAAATAAAAAGGTGAGTGGAGAGGGTCTATCTCACTTAGTGGAATAAAACACACTCCCTAGTAGCACAACGTTGTGACTTAAAGGGAGCCAAGGGGGGCCAAGCACCACATAGAGAGGGGGCCCACGTATGCTCTAGAAGCTACTGCGCAGATGAGGATGAGCACGTGGCAAGAGAGAGAGGCTACGTTGAGGAGATAGGCCTTAGGGTTTTGGAGAAAGGCCAACGTTATAAAAGAGGGAGGAGCCTCCTCATTTGATTCATTCGTTGTTAATGATATTGAGTTGGTCATTTCGACTTCTTGAGCACGCTGGCTATTTAGCCTGTCTGCAGCACTGTTTAGTGCATCGAGTGTCTCTGGTCGAAGATCTCGCCCTTAGCCCCGGGGGACTTCGAGTGCCTGCTCGGGCAAGGTTATTTCTTCAGCATTTTGTGGGAGGTTTTGGTGTTTGGGTTTGTTGCGGAGCCGAGCATTCATAGAGACGGCGCAGTCACTGAGAGGGAGGACGCAGTCCATCTAGGAGGTGTTCCGGATCGGGGTTTTTGCAAGAGATTTGAGCCAAGATTTTGAGCAGAGGATCATCCTTTGCCTTTGGGAGGATTTTGGTGGAGTTTGAGGCGGTATTTCAGTCATTCCTATTTAGCTTCTGCGCAGAGCCTTGGAGGCCAGCGTAATTCTCCAAGGGGGTGTTTTTCGGAGGTCGGCCATTTCTAATATGGTTTCTGGGTTTTGTCAGGATTGGTGAGTGGAGGAGGATTCCAGATTTTCAGCTCATTCCGGCAAGGGGAGCAGCCCCTAGTCATCAGTTCATTTCAGTGGTAGCAGCTACACGGCAGTTTTCCAGCGGCTGGGACGCAGTTCAGAGAGCAGCGATTTCCTGTGTATTCTGAGAGTTTCTTCACTTGCCTTGAGCAAGTTTAGGTGCCATCACTCTGATCACCTATTGTACTTCATTATATTTCTCAGTTTAATAAAATGGCTTTGCATTCTCTCTCTATTTCTGGATGATTTGTCGTACATTCTTTCTGTGCTATTATATGTCTGCTGCACTGTTATCTTTATATATTTTCGGGCATTCTAGTCCTATACCACTTGGTGTGTTTATTTCATACTCTTAGACAGAGTCTGGAAAGGGCCAGGTAGCCTTCAGATTTCGTCCTCTTTTCAGATGCGGCATATCTAGTAAATGCCCTCCCAGTCCATCTCTGGTTGGAGTTCGCCATGTTTTAGAGATATCCCCGAAACGGGATATTATAGCGTCGTTGTTCTTCTTCAATAAATATATCCAGGTCTTGCGGGAGAAGTCATCTGTAAAAGTCATGTAATAGGAACATCCTCCCAAGGATGTTATGGGCAACATACAAGATAAATCAAAATGAATCAACTGCAAGATATCAGTTGTCTTTGTGACACTTGAGGGGAATGGTCCCCTTGTATGCTTCCCTTCGGCACATCCCTAACATACACCTTCATGATCATCTTTAAATTTGGGCATCCCTGTCACCACCTTCCTTGCTTCGGGAAGGACTTTGTAATGAAGGTGTGCAAACCTCTGGTGCCATAACTCTGTTTGAAGAGTTGTATCACATGACATAACCCCCAATGCACTTCCTCCAACCTGGTAGAGTGTATCAATTATAAAACCAATAGTAAGAGCTTCCTTGAAGTTCTTCTTCCAGATGCGTACCTTTCCATTAACGAATTCCACCTTGAGCACTTTGTCTTCCATTAATTAAGGTTCTTCTTCAAATCAGGTATGTACAACACATCTTGTAAACGGAGGACTTGACCTTGAGATAGATGAAGGGCCATAGTCACTGTCCCTTTCATGGGATAGGTGGCATTGTCTCTAAGGATAATTTCTAGATTAGTATCCTTCTCAATCAAACCAGAGAGGGCTTCTTTATAACTAGTGAGGTGCCTTGAAGCACCACTATCAATCAACCAGACATCTAGAGTGCCAGGAGGAGATACAGCAGAAAGAGCTGATACAAGAATAAATTCATTTTTCTTATTATCAACAACATTAGACTCATTGTACCTGGAATTTCTTGACCTCTTGAAAGGTTTTCTATTTCCACTATGATCAGAGGCAGCCTTCCTTTTTCCTTTGAACCTGTTGTTCTTTTGATTGCCATTCCCCTGGAGTTGTTTTTGTCATCATCCCTGGGAGAGTCCCTTCTGTTATCACCAAATTGAGTCCTGATGGGCTTCTTCAATGGTCAACTTGCAGTAACTATTTCAAACCACTTGCAACTGGAAATTAGCCTTTCAAGTCTAAGAGGGCCCTCTCAAAAGGGTAAAGGATATTCAATGAATAAACTAAAAGCAGATGGCTAACTCTGAATTGGATTGAATTTGTTTTTGTATAGGTGAAAGATGTAAACAAATAACTACCATTGGGCTTACGGAGTCAATATGAAAACTCAGTCACAAGTCAACTTATCTCATGGAAGCTGAGGCAATTGTATTCTTATCAAACCACACATGCAGGACAAAACATCAAGCTATATGTATACAGGAAGATGGAGCATGTCACCACGAATTCCAAGTGATTATACATAGGCAAACTAATAAAACATGACATTGACAGCAGACTAGGTGTATACAGGAAGTTGGAGCATGTAATCATGAATTCCAAGTGATTATACAACTAGAATACTGGAGACAAAGTAAAAGCCCAATATAACAAACATACATAAGAATACAGAGAAGAATCTCAGGTCTGAAATAGGCTGCTGCAATTGTATATTATTGATCTTAAAAAATAATAACAGTCGTAGTGTCAAGTAATAATCTCCCAACCCCTCTTTCCTTCGTAGTTTTGTCTATTAATAGGTTTTTGTCCATTACATAGGATCTTCCCAGCTAGCTAGACCATCGAACCATCAACTTTGACACCTATCTTATACATAAACTACATTCTTGGAACTGAAAAAGACACCTAATTACTTGTAACATCCCGAAAGGGAAATAGACAGCAATACAAGCATACGATAATACAGAAAATGCCAGAAATAGAACATAAAGCAAATACTCATAAAAATACCGGAGATGCTAAGCCATTTTATTAATCTGAGAAATATGATGAAATACAATAGATGATCAAAATGATAGCACCTATTCTTGCTCAAGGCAAGTGAAGAACTCTCTCAGAAAAGACAGAAAATGGCTGCTCTAAGAAACTGCGTCCCAGCTGTTGGTAAACTGTAGGAAACTGCTGCTGCTGGAATGAATTGGAAGCTAGGGGCTGCTCCCCTTGCCGGAATGAGCTGAAACTCTGCAAATCCCCTGTACTCGCCAACCCGGACAAAACCCAGAAACCATATCAAAAATGGTCAGCCTCCGAAAATCACCAAAGAAACCCTCCTCAAGGAATTACGCTGCCTCTGTAAGGCTCAGCGCAGATGCTAAATAAAAATAGCTGGAACAGTGCCACAAACTCCTCAGGAACCCTCCCACTGGCAAAGACTGATCCTCTACTCCGGATATCAACTGAAACTCCTGCAGAAACTCCGAACCGGAACACCTCCAAGAAGAACTGCGTCCTCTCTCCTACGAACTGTGCAATCACAAGAAGAGCTCAGCTCCTCAGCAAAACAACCAACCAAACCTCCTGCTAAAGACTGAAGAAATAACCTTACCCGAGCAGGCACTCGAAGTCCCCCGGGGCTAAGGGCGAGATCTCCGACCGGAGACACTCAACGCACTAAACAGTGCTACAGACACGCTAAACAGCCAGCATGCTCAAGAAGACAAATGTCTAGCTCAAATATCATCAACAACAAGAATGCCAAATGAGAAGGCTCTCCCACCTTTTATAACACTGGCCTCTCTCCAAAACCCTAACGTGGTCTCCCTCTCCTCCACGTGCTCCTCCTCAATCTGCGCAGAAGCTCCTAGAGGCTACGTGGGCCCCCTCCTCTACATGGTGTTGGACCCCCCATGGCTCCCCATAAGTTATAACGTTGTGCTACTAGGGAGATACTTTATTTTACTTAAGTGAGTTAGACCCCTCTTCTCACTTTTATTTATTAATAAACTATAGTCGGCAAAACTATACAAAAATCGAATATTCCAATTAGCTGTTGCTAATTAGGAATATTACATTACTTAAGACTTACAAACCTAATAGGATTCTACCTTTCATTTATTACACTCACTTATCTACAAAATGGGATAATTACATGATGATGACCAAGTGCTCGAGTGGCACTTACCATAATCTCTACATGAATGTACCCCAAGATTTAAGAAACAACTGTCCTTTTTTAGGAAAAGATAAACACTATTTAGAACTGTTGGAACACCTAATCCTACATGGGTAGGTGTGGAATGCAAAAAGTCACAATGGAGTCCAAGTGACCTTGGAATGTGAAACCAAGAGTCACATCATTGTACTATAAATGTACATCTTTGTATAATGGAAAATAAGAAAGCCTCACGCTTATCTTTCATTGTGTGTTGAGTCTTGTGTGTGTGTGCATTCTTCTTCCTCATACACCATGTGTGTGCTTCAACATGGTGTTTAACATGGTATCAAAGCGGGCGATTGCTAGCCCTGCTTCACTTTGAGTGAGCCATTTGTGTTTATGGCCTGTGCATATCTGCAAAAATTCTTGGCATTTTTGCAGCACTCAGAAATTGGGAGCAGCACTGTACATCTGAAGCACTCAGAGATTTCTGTAGCAGTGTTTTGAAGAGAAGCAGCGTTCAGTGATTTTGCAGCATTCAGAAATTGGTTTGGAGACGCAGCCTTGTGCATCTTAAGGTTTTCTCACTGCTTATTTTTCCTGCATTTTCTGCCTTTAATTCTGCTTTGGAAGAGCTGCTAGAACACTGTTTAAAGTGAGGTTTTGAAGAAAAGTTTTTGGTTTTCAAGTATAATTTCTGAGCTTTTCCATTAAAAATTTCTGCAATTCTCAGTTTTTTACTGCTGGAAAATATATCGTGATGCTGGAAAGAAGAATCCTCTACTCTCTATTCTCCGCTGTTTTAACATTTTAAAAAATTAAAAAAAAAAAAAAAAAAAAAAATTCTGCAACAACCGCCTACTCAGCCCTTGGCCTTTCGGCCCTTCTACCATCTGCACTACACATCTACGCCCTCACTACTTCTGCACTATACCCTCTGCGTTGCCCCTTCATACGCATCAAGTGTAATATCCCCAAAGGGAAAATAACCAGTAATACACAGAGATATGCTAGACAGTTATAGAAAATACAATACTGAACCAGATCATGGAACCAATACACATAGAGTGCCAGAAAACTGAGCCATTTTATTAATCTGAAAGTACATAGATAGGAGTACAAGAAAACCAGAATGAATGCACCTATCCTTGCCCTAGGCAAGAGGAGGCCTTCTCAGACAAATAACGGCTGCAACCAGGACAGCGTCCTAGCTGGCTGAAGACTGCTCTGAAGACTGAAGCCCCTGAATGATGAAAAACGCTGTCAAGCCCCTCTAACACAAGCCAGCTCCTCAGATCAGCGTCCTACCTGGTGGATCTGCCTCCCGTATGCTCAGATCTACTGGATCTGGAGCCTCCAAACCAGATCTGCGTCCTATCCCTCCAGATCTGCGTCCTCCTAGATCAGATCTGCTGTCAAACCTTCAGATATATGCTGGATCTGACAATACCTCTTCAGATCTGCAACCTCCAAGGCAGGATCTGATGTTATCTCTTCAGATCTAGGCTAGATCTGCCAATATCTCCTCAGATCTGCAATCTCCCAAGCTGGATCTAGTACTATACCTTCATATCTGCACTATACAGAACTAGATCTGCAAATATCTATTCAGATCTACAATCTCCAAGGCTGGATCTAGCAATGTGCCTTCAGATCTGCGTCCTCCTCTTCCTGCTGGAACAGAGTCCTCCTCCAAGACTGATCTGCGTCCTTCCTCCTCCTGGAATAGCGTTTCCCCTGCTCAGATCTGGACTGCGTCCTCCATGGAACAGCGTCCTCACTCTCCCTGCTGATCAGCGTCCTCTCTTCTCCTGGAACATCGTCCCTCCTCCTCAGAACTGCGCAGCCACAAGAGGGCTTCCTCCTCTCCAAATCTGCACCAGAAACTGCTGCTACTTGCTACTGAAACTGAAAAGTGTACTCAGAACACAACCTTACTAGGGCAGGCACTCGAAGTCCCCCGAAGCTAAGGGTGAAACCAGAAATAACCTTACCAGGGCAGGCACTCGAAGTCCCCCGAGGCTAAGGGTGAGATCTCCGACCGGAGACACTCGGTTGCACTAAACAGTGCTGCAGACCGACTAAGCAACCGGCGTGCTGAAGCAGACAGATGTCTAGCTCTCAATAATAATATCAAATCATGGATGTCCAAATGAGGTGAGAACCCCTCCTTTTATAATGCCAAACTCCCTCCAAAACTTAACTGCGTCCTTACTCTCCTTTGACCTGCGCAGTTAACCTTGGGTCAGCCTGATGCCTCCCCATCATACTCATGTGGACCCCCAAGGCCCCTTCTCTAAGTTATAACGTCAATCAACTAGGAAAAACACTTTATTTATAAAGTGAGGTGACTAAAGTGAGGTAACCCCTCTTATTTCTCACTTTATTTATTATTTCTAGCTAAAGCGACAAAATTAAACAAAAATGAAATATTCCAATTAGCAAAGCTAATTGGGAATATTACAGTCTCCCCCGGCAAAACGTTGCTTGTCCTCAAGCAACTGAAGTGATGGATGCCGTAAAGTCTGCTCGCTCTCCCAAGTGGCATCCTCATCCGGCAAAAATTGCTTGTTCTCAAGCAATGCTTGAACAAGCCTACTCTCTAGCTGATGCTCCCCGTCGATACTGCAAAATGTGCCTGGGTCCCACTGAAACCTCTCTGTCTCCTGCATCACCCCGATATGAAGGGATATCTCAATGCCAGGATCCCAAACTGGCCTCTCATGGTACCAGCCAATCAATAGTCCTCCCGGATCCCATCGCCACTGTGGCCAATAATAGCCCAAGTCCCATGGCTCGGACTGCTCACTGCCTCTGGCTATGACTAAAGACCATGACTGATGCTGCTCTGCATCTATGAATGTGTAAGTTGGCCCATCAACTGTGAACCAACTCATCACCCCTCTCCAATCAAGGCGTGGAGTCGGAAATATAATGAAGAATATCTCCCTCCTGTGGATCCTCCATCTCCAAGCAATCATCCAAAAAAAATGAGCCACCTCCCAACAAGGCAACTCCCAAAAATCTCCTTCCACCTCAAGCTCCGGTAATGAAGGTGGGCTGAAAATATGAACTTGGCAAGCATCATAGCTTACCCCATGCTGTCCTTCTCTCCACTCATGACAAGTGTAGAGTCTATGCTGATCCTGGGCTGCAAAATCATTTCCCTCCAATGGCAAAGTGAAAAACAATCCACCATAGAAGGTTCCTCCATCAATGAAGAACAAGCTGGCCCAAAACAAACCATAGTGCAGACTCATCCACTGCAACCTCAGAAAATCACATGGCAAGCAATGTACAAGATCCAACACATCTACTAATGGATAGCAAATGGCTGAATATGACAACAACATAGGTCCAACCACTTGCCCATGGCTGTACAATGGATGAATATCGATCTCATGGCCCACATCAAAAGAGAACGCATATAAAGTAGTGGTGGCCATGCCTCCTCCCATGCTCCCATTAGAACATGTAGTGCAGAATTTGTGAGAATTTTTCCCACTCACGGACACATCCAGCTCATGTATCTCCCTCATAATCAAGCCTCCCATACAAATCTGATGTATATCAGCAAATGAAGTCATGATCAGCAGCAAAATGAAGGAAATGCCGAAGGTCTCCTGTGGTGCAAGAAGGTACCAACAGCTTCCCAAACAAGTACAGCGTAGTTTTACAAGTTGCTGCTTGATAAGAGTACAAGGCAAAATGTTTATGTTACCCATGCATGTCTTCATATGATACCTGGTATAGTGCTGCAAATGAACATACATGTGATGATAAAACATTTGCCCAAGGCCACAAAAGAGATGGCTGCCTCCATCATGTAGATTGGCCCAATACAACTCATGGAGCAATGTGACAAGCTTGCCTTCTTGTGAAGCAATGCATTGCATAAGAATGGTAAGAGTGTGCAAATCAATGAATGTATAAACAAATCCCTCACCATATGCTGGAAGTAAGATGGTACATGGGTCCATGAATGAGTCCTCCATAAAGTGTTGACCTGCTATGAAGAAGACTGAACCATGTGCTACAAGAAGATAATCCTCCTCATGCTTGGAAACCCCAGTCAAGAAGAATATGCCATGGATGTCTCTATCATCATTGCTCCTTGTAAGTGCAACAAATATGAAGTGATCCTGGGACCTATGGGTTATAGATCCACCATATCTCTGCTGCGCACACTTCCTCCATAATGTTCTGCTCCAAGGTGACAACGCTGTGAGCTCATGCAAATAAGCTCCTGTCAATACAAGACTCTGTTCTTTGACATGCTCCTTGTCAAAGATTCCTCTAATAATGCTGCAATAAATATGGAATACCTTCCAACATGGAAGTGCTTCCCAATCATCATCAAAGACCAAGGAGATAGTGCCATCTCCTCCTCCTGCAACATCATGCAAAGTGCGGGAGCAAATCTGCCCCTGCTCTCCTAGGAACAAACCAAGCAACAAGACATTGTGTTGCCTCTTCATACCTCCAACAAACCACTCATGCGATGAAGACACAATGAATGATATGAGTAACACATCAACACCATGCATCCATACTCTACGCTGCTCAATGATGCAAGTATCCATCCATCTTTTCCCCATCCTCCTACTCTTAGGAAGAGTGTTTGCCAAGTGATGGCCAAACTCTTTCAAGAGTAACCAGCGCAGCCAAGCCTCCTGCTGCCTGGTGCCATAGATCTGCAAATAGCCTCCTAGCTCCTTGCTCATCAACCACATCCACTCAATACATTGTGGATGCCTCCTTCTCCTCATCCTGGTACTCCTCCCATGAGGGCTACCATCCTCCCAAATCAAATTTCTGATTTTGCACTTCATGGGATTTTGAAGTATAAACTTCTCAAGGATCAATGAGACCCTATCAAGAGTCAAATAGGTGGTAGGCAAAAACCTCCCATCATGATGTGTATGGCTCAAGGGATGTCCAACACAAGCATGAGAGATGTTATCCATCCGAAGATGTCCCCCATCTTCTATCTGCTCTTGTGAGAAGGGAAGAAAGTCATTGCACCCCATGGTGTGTCGAAGTGCATCTCCAGTGAGATCTCTCCTTGAGACCTCCCCTTCATCCATAGTCTGCTCCACCGAGTACCAACTCAAAACCTCTCGCCATCCAATCTCAACACGTGGCTGCTGTACCCTGTACAACTCTGATCGTCTCATACCACTATCCAAGTCAACATATGAGACCTGACCAGGTGGCTCTGCCTCTCTCTCTCCAACGGAAAGAGATGATCCAACAACACTACTAGTCCCATCCATGCATACCTGAAGGGGAATGATCTGATGCTGCAATGTGCCCTCAGGTTGTACCATCAGGGAATCCAGCTGTTCCCCAATGCGGACCAACTTGGCCGCCGACTTGGCACAAGTCACTCTCATACCCTGCAGCTCCTGGTCCTGCAACAAAACGGTCTCCCGTACTGACGCGGCCTTCTCCCTCAAAACTCGAAGGTCCGTCCGAGGCCGATGATACCGCTGTCTGCGATCATCATCCAATACCTCTGTATCTCCTAGTGCCTCATCGATAGTGGATATATCTCCTGATACCTCACCCATCTGTCGTGTGCCGCTACCACCCACAGACTCGGACATGGCTTCGGTCATCACCTCAGTGGATGGCTCTACCGGGGTAGGCTCTACCTCCTCCACTACGATATCAACCGGCACGGTCAGGGAAGACTCTAATGATGGTGAGTCCTGTGTCACACTAGGTGTAACCTCAGGCTCCCTGCAATCCTGTGTGCCCTCATCCTCCAAGTGCGAGGTAACCATTTTAATGGTTTTCCTCTCCGATACTCGGTCAAGCTGGAAAGAGGTATCCAACTTATCCACTATGCGCTGTAAGCCCCTATCATGTGAGTGCTTGTTCCCTCTGTAAAAGTTGTGAGGTCTACTATCACGCTGGAGCTGATCATAATCTCTACTAGCTGTGCGGTGGTCATCACGGTGGTATCCGTGCCCCTTGTGCTGCTCAGGGGGTTTGATGCCGCATCGATACTGGAGATAGCGCTCGAAGGGGAAATTATCCATGAATCCCTGTCCTAAGCCCTGCCACTCTGCAAAAACGGCTGCCCGTCGAGCTGGACTCACATCTCTCGGTGCTGTCGACCCCTCGTCCTCTACCAGGAAGGTAGGCATGGTAGGTCGTGTGGGTGCCGGATTATCCCTCTGTGCACCTCCCCGCACTCCTGTCCCTGTGTCTTCTGGCAAGAATGTGGGCATAGTGGATCGCTGCCTATCCTCCACCGCAGTGAGTCTCTGTGACAGATCCTGCACCATCTGTGATGCCTCCTGTATGCGACGGAGGAGTGTCTCCCCAAATCTCCTCTTATCCACATCACCTACCATCAGCTCTTTCTGCTATGTGTCTACAGGCTCCTCAGCAACTGCACGGCTGCTGCAAAACCATACTGTTGCTTAACTTCGACCTCCGATTTACCCACTGAAAACTACTCGGAAAATTCTAGGAATTTGGGAAAGTGATCCTCGCCCAAAACCCAGAAAAACCCAGAAAACGTTTTTCCTAATTCCAAACTTCAAAATTTGACCCTTTTTATTTTGGTCCTTTTTCCAACTGCGTTTCTGGTATTGCAACTGCTATTGCTCTGTATGATCTCTTTTCTGATGTTATAGACCACAGGCTGAGCCAGAATTATGCTCTGATACCACTGTAATATCCCCAAAGGGAAAATAACCAGTAATACACAGAGATATGCTAGACAGTTATAGAAAATACAATACTGAACCAGATCATGGAACCAATACACGTAGAGTGCCAGAAAACTGAGCCATTTTATTAATCTGAAAGTACATAGATAGGAGTACAAGAAAACCAGAATGAATGCACCTATCCTTGCCCTAGGCAAGAGGAGGCCTTCTCAGACAAATACTTGTTTGCAACCGGGACGGCGTCTGGGCGGTGGCCTTACGAAGGGCGAAGCCCCGAATGATGAAAAACGGCCCCGTCGAAGCCCCTCTAACACAAGCCGGCTCCTCGGATCGGCGTCCTACGGGTGGATGCGCACTCCCCGGGCCATGCTCGGATCTGCGGATGCCGGAGCCTCCGAACGGATACGCGTCCTGTCCCTCCGGATACGCGTCCTCTGGAGTACGGATACGGCATCGAACCTTCGAGATCTATGCGGATACGACAATATCTCTTGAGATACGCAACCTCCAAGGGGCGGATACGATGTTGTCTCTTAGGATCTAGGCTAGATGCACTGATATCTCCTCGGATACGCAATCTCCCAAGCTGGATCTAGTACTATACCTTCAGATCTGCACTATACAGAACTAGATCTGCAAATATCTGTTCAGATCTACAATCTCCAAGGCTGGATCTAGCAATGTGCCTTCAGATCTGCGTCCTCCTCTTCCTACTGGAACAACGTCCTCCTCCAAGACTGATCTGCGTCCTTCCTCCTCCTGGAATAGCGTTTTCCCTGCTCGGATCTGGACTGCGTCCTCCCTGGAACAGCGTCCTCACTCTCCCTGCTGATCAGCGTCCTCTCTTCTCCTGGAACAGCGTCCCTCCTCCTCAGAACTGCGCAGCCACAAGAGGGCTTCCTCCTCTCCAAATCTGCACCAGAAACTGCTGCTACTTGCTACTGAAACTGAAAAGTGTACTCAGAACACAACCTTACTAGGGCAGGCACTCGAAGTCCCCCGAAGCTAAGGGTGAAACCAGAAATAACCTTACCAGGGCAGGCACTCGAAGTCCCCCGAGGCTAAGGGTGAGATCTCCGACCGGAGACACTCGGTTGCACTAAACAATGCTGCAGACCGACTAAACAACCGACGTGCTGAAGAAGACAGAAGTCTAGCTCTCAATAATAATATCAAATCATGGATGATCCAAATGAGGTGAGAACCTCTCCTTTTATAATGCCAAACTCCCTCCAAAACTCAACTGCGTCCTTACTCTCCTTTGACTTGCGCAGTTTACCTTGGGTCAGCCTGATGCCTCCCCCATCATATTCATGTGGACCCCCAAGGCCCCCTCTCTAAGTTACAACGTCAATCTACTAGGAAAAGAACACTTTATTTATAAAGTGAGGTGACTAAAGTGAGGTGACCCCTCTTATTTCTCACTTTATTTATTATTTCTAGCTAAAGCGGTAAAATAAAGCAAAAATGAAATATTCCAATTAGCAAGGCTAATTGGGAATATTACATCAAGCCACTCAACAGCAACGCTCCAACGCTCCCCTACAGCTCTGCATGCTCTATTCGGCTCCCTAAACTCTCCCAAAACGCTCTATTCAGCGCTGTTCAAACTCTCGGCTGCTCACACTACCTCAGCTCCTACGCTTCCCCTTTTGCTAACACCTATTCACACTATCCCTGCGCTATATCTCCCTCCCTCCTACATTGGTACACGCTCACATCTGCGCATACGCCCTATAGCTCCCTCTACACTACGGCTTCCTTTCTGCATTTCGAACCGGCCACCTCACATACGCCTCTCCACAGCCCTCAATCTGCAACATAACGCTCCCCTGCCTGCTTAACGCACCTCCTACCACGCTCTCCCTACCTCACAGCCCTACCTAACCCCTCGACTCTTATCGCTCCAATTTAAAATACCGCTCTCTCATATATTTAATACTACTCTCCATTTTTAATACTAACATTTTCCCTTACGACTTATATGAATCTCCTTCCCTTTTCAATAACTTTTTATTAACGTTTCTTTTAGTTTTTCCCCTCCCACACTTATAATAATCCCCCCTCCTTTATAAATTCATTCCTCTCCCTCAGTTTAATAAAACCCCCCTTCTCCCTTACGATTTCCCATGTTTCATTTTAAAAATTTTTAATTAAAACCCCCCCCACCACCATATAATTAATTCCGTTCCCCTTTTTTAATAAAGTCCCCTCCTTTTAAATAAATCCCATTCGACTTTTTAATTCATTCCCACTCCATTTTTAATAAACTCCCTCTCTTTTTAATTAATTTCGTTCCCCTTTTTTAATAAATATCCCTCCTTTTAAATTCCTTTTCTCATTTTTAACTATTCTCATTAAATTATTTTTTAATTATTTTTCAATTAATTAAATTAAAAAAAAAAAAAAAAACAGCAGAGAGAGGAGAAAGAAGAGGATATGAACAGCAGAAAGGAAGAGAAAATAACATATCAGAAAATGAAGTGAAGATATAGAGAAATTTGAAGATTTGACATTGTGATTTGTGGCATTGATTCGAAGAGTGATTTTTTGAAGAAATTGACATTTGAAGACAAGTTTACCATCATTTGAACAGCTCTTTGAAGAAAAATTTCAGCTGCTTTAAAGGCTTCTTTCATAGTGTTTTCAGCTGCACATATATTGAGATTTTGTATTGAACTCACATTGTCAGTGAATTTGCCTCTTCATTCATAGTTGTAATCAGTATTTGAGTTGTTGGATTGTTGATTGCCCTCCATCATTTGAGGAGCACACTTTGTACTTTGAGAATTTCTTGAGTCATTTGTATTTGTTGTTGAATCACATTGTAAACGGGTGCATTCTCGGTTGAAGCCGACACCCTTTCATTTTTTGAGCCTAAGTTGTTGAAATGGCTAAAATAAATGAGGCATTAGTGTTGTTGAATAACCTCATTCATTCCAATGTTGATGATATGATAAAAATGAGCAAGGATGCTCTTTGTAATATTCAGATTTGTTTACAAGATGCACAAGAAAAGATTGAGTTTTTACAGTTGGAAACTCAGCTTCAGCAAGACGAACTTCAGCAAAAGAGTCACCATTCTGAACCTGTTTTTGTTCAGAAGATTGAGAAGGACTCTCATCGGAAGAAAGAAGATAAAAATGCAGTTGATTCCCATTCAATTCCTTGCACAAGAGCAGATGTACATGCAGATGCAGCAGTTCAGCCTGCACTTCTCAAGCCCATCATCAGACCTTGGGAAGAGCTTGTCCACAACAAGCACCGAACTGGTCTTGGATATGACAAGGATGTGACCTTTCATATTCCAGACTACACGAAGCCCATCATATTTCAGAGTGCCGGATTCATGTATGACAGTTCACCTGCAGCTGTTCCAGATCCTGTTCCACAACAACAACAGATTTTGAAATGCCAACACTGTGATCGAGTTGGCCATATGAAAGATCACTATTTTGATCTTCATCCATGCAAGCACTGTGGTCGACACTCTCATTCTTCAAACAGAGGCTTCAGACACAAGCCTCCTGCAAGAACCAAGATTCATCTTGGATGGATTGCTTCTTGGCAATGGGCATCAGCAGCCAAGAAGATGTTTACGACACATGTTAGAACTTGTTCACGCATATTGAACAAACTTGTAGTTGAGTTTTCGCCATCATCTCACCTTGTCCCTGACAGGGGGGAAAATGGTGGTCATGTACAAGCTTCGACATCAGATCAAGCGAGCCTGAGCCACAATCTCTCATTCCATGTTCAGAGTTGTAGCCAGCAGTTCAAGCGAGCCTGAGCCACAATTCGTCATTCCGGATTCAGAGATGTAGCGAGAGATACGGATGCCCATGAGCATACCTTCGGTTGGTGGATAACCTAAAACCATCATCTTTGGTTGGTGGATAACCTAAAACCATCATTTTCGGTTGGTGGATAACCTAAAACCACCATCTTTGGTTGGTGGACAACCTAAAACCACCACAGGTCGTAGACCTCCCTTCTTTTAGGTCGAAGGTCTCCCTTTTTTATGAGGGGCAATTTCTCTAGCAGAAGCTTTCAGCTTCTTGCCAGTTTTGGAAGAGTTCCGGGAACTGCAACAAGTTTTGCGTTCCAGTGTTTGTGGTCATCCTAAAACCACCTCTTTTTTCCAACATTTCAGAGAGTTGATTCAGCCCAAGTGCTGCCATGTATACTTTGCATATTTTTATTACAACTCTTTTCTTGGACTCGGACATACCCCTTTGGATTAAGGGGGGATGTTGGAACACCTAATCCTACATGGGTAGGTGTGGAATGCAAAAAGTCACAATGGAGTCCAAGTGACCTTGGAATGTGAAACCAAGAGTCACATCATTGTACTATAAATGTACATCTTTGTATAATGGAAAATAAGAAAGTCTCACGCTTATCTTTCATTGTGTGTTGAGTCTTGTGTGTGTGTGCATTCTTCTTCCTCATACACCATGTGTGTGCTTCAACATGGTGTTTAACAAGAACTTTGTTTCATGCTGATTTAGATGAGTGACACATCTGCCAAGTAATGGATCTCTACTGGGATGGCCCACTGTCTGCTTGGCGGATGTCTCCAAGTGGCTAGTTGTCCTTCCATATGCTATTCAAGACTCAAAACACCAATAAAAACATCTCGCTGCAAAAAACATAGTGCAATAAGTAGTTTCGTAGCGTACTTTGGTAGCAATCTCATTTCAACCATCTAAGTCAAATTTTAGCTCTCTTTGCTGATGTAGACATGTTTGTTGGGTTAAAAGAGCTAAAACAAATTTTTTCTAGGCCTTGAATTTGAGTTTATCCATGCTTTTTGTCATATAATCAGCTACAACAGTTTCGTAGCAGATTCTGGGCTTCAAGCCTGGATCTTGCTACGAAGCTGCTTGACTTTGCAGAAAATTCAAAATTCTTCCTTTTTCATAAAAATTTCACCTGTAGGTCTGCAAGATGATATGATGAAGTATGTTAAGGCAAATTAGGTACAAACTACCTCTTATCCTCCTCAAGAAACAACATTTCACCTTCAGCAAATTCATCTACCAATGAAAATGACTTTGTTTTTCTGAAAAAACTAGGGCTGAGAGATGAGTTCCTATCTCCCGATCCTTGATAGTTGTTGAAAAATGGGGGGAGGTTTTTGTAAATAAGAATGTTCTGAAGAAAAACCTCTCTTGGTTTTTTTGAAAACCATCTCCAGCTGTCCAGAATCTGCATTAGAAAAACATGTATAAAATAGGAAAATTCTGAATTCTAAAAATAGGTCCCAAAGACATTTTTGAATCTCCAAATTGGTAGCACCTGTGAGAAAAGTGAAAGAGGTTACTGTTCCTTCTTTTGTGCTTGACAATAACCTCTCTCAGTATTGCAGAATTCTTCTTTGTTCACCCAAAATCTTCTCTTGAAGTTGACTGCTCACACATTCCAAAAAACGCAGGAAATCCCCTTGTAACTCCAACAGAATTTCAGGCAAACCTAAATTGGTGAATGCTTCAGCAAAGATAGGGTCCTCCATGAATAGCTTAAGGTCCATGGGCTCCTATTTAAGCACAGAGCCTCCTTTGTATGCTTTCTTCTTCATGGCCATCTCCTTTTATAACCAAGTTGCCTTCTTAAAAATATGACACCTGTAAAGAAACAAATTGGACAACAAGTTGCTTGCCACAAAGTTAAATTCTTCTAAGGTGAAAAATGACCGATACATGCAAAGGCTGAAGGGTTAATGACAGAGAGGAGTTTGGATGATTTGTTTAAAAAAAATGAAATTCGAATATGAGAGGGGAAATGACAAATGGAGGGATGAAAGTGGAATGATGACAAGCACTTATGATTTCACATGTTGGATAACTGTCATAACCTACTAGGTGATCTCACCTTTCCCCAAAACCAATATCAAATGACAAGTCATCGATTTTCTTTTGGCAGATTTGCTACGGAAAGTTTAGATAGTTTCGTAGCAAAATCCGTTGTTTTGCCACTGTATTCGCTATGAAACTGTGAAAAACTAGACAAGTGGTTCATTTCTTGATTTTAAGGCATGGATGTGAAAACTAAATGATATAAAATGGATTTGACTAACATAACATGACTCATAATAGTTTTTTGACATAGGATAAACATGATTTTATAAATTTTTCATCAAATGCATGACCCAACATGAAACCTATGGTGACCTTATCAAAACAAATTTTGAAAATTTTGAGTGTGATAACACCTTTTATTTGGGCACTCTCTTGCATAGTGACCAAACTTGTTACAAGTGTAACATCTTCCCTTCCTTCCTTTGGGCCCCGCTCTTCCATGGTTTTGATTTCTCGAACCACCATTGTTCCTCTTCTTTGCATGAGCAGTGAAGGCAGTAGGGTCACCTCCATTTCCATTAGAGGGATGATCTCTCTCAATCATTCTTGTCTCCTCTTGAGTGCATCTCGTCAATATTTCATCAAAATCAGGAATCACATTATTATTTAAAATAGTGGTATTGAATACATACCAATTGCGGGGGAGACCTCCAAGCACAATGAGAACCATCTCTCAATCAACTATTTCTTCTTCAATAGCTAGGAGATTGTTCCTGATTTCAATGAGCCTCATATAATAGGATTGAATGGATTCATCCTTTCCCTTTTTGATATTCTTCAATTGATTCTTGAAGAAAAGAACTTGATTAGCATTGCTAGCCCTGAACATGCTAACTAGCTTATCATACATCTCTTTAGATGTGCTCAACTCAGAAATGTAAACAACCAAGTGCTTATGAATAGAATCCAGGATAATCATCTTTTCTTTGATTTCCCCTTTCTATACTTCGTCTTTGTGGCAGCAGGTGCATTTGATGGAGGCTCATGAATCTTCCCCTACACATAGTCCATCAAATCTTGATCTTCTGATGCCAAATCCAAGGACATCTTCCATGCATGATAATCATACTTATCATTCAATTTATCATCAGACTTGAAACTCTTATAGGTTGAGGATGCCATTGGTCCTCGATAAGATTTCTTCTTCGGTGATTGTTTTTCACACTATCTTGGGCTTTATCTTCACCTCAACTCTGATACCATGTTAAATTTAGATAGACAAGGAATGTTCTATGCTTAATGCAATTTTACTTCAATCTTTCTTAGGCCCAATTCAATTTAGCAATTACATAAACATGAAAGTAAAACGCTGATAGAACACAATAACAGATCAACAGAAGACAAGCCAATAATATAGATCAAATTTTACAATTCTTCTTGTCCAGCAGGGATATAGGATAAAGTGCGTTACGGCAGTCAACAGGATGCATTAGCTAGCAAAGTCTTTCTCAACATCAGATCAACCAAGGCTCCAAGTGTCACACACGGCCCTCAAAGACAGCTCATCAAAAGTCAATGTCGGTCAATAGAAAGTCAATGCAGAAAAGTCAATACAAAAATTCAACGCTACAGTTTTAGGGCTTCGATCAAAGTCAACGTTAAATTACAATTTCTGCAAAGTTTGGAGGTCAAAACACCAAGGATTGACCATGGTCAACGCTGGTCAATGCACCAACAATCAACCCTAAAAACAATCCGCAAATTTTCCCAGCTGTAGTTCCGCACGTGTGAGAGAGAGAGGCCTCCAAAGGCTGATTGAACTAATCAAATCACAAGAGAGAATGTGTGATGAGTTGATGAGCAAATGATCTCCAAGTCTCTTCAATTTATATCCATAAGTGACGGTGTGTGACACATCTATTAGGCTTGTGAGCCTACATTACAAATCTGGCTGATCTTTCACATGTGTGGAAAATAAAATCAAAATATATGTTTTGCTCATCCAAACAAGATGATCCTTAGTTCAATCTTGCACCTCTCCGAAAAAGGAATCGAACAAAAATATGATCATCATCATATGAGCAGTGCAACCTAGAGTTTGGACCTAGTTGCCCAAAATTAACAAGTTTGCCCAGGATGTGCAAGTGGAAAGCATATAAAGGGACCGTTCCCTTTAAGCAGAACAAAAACTAGTCAGGTATTTCAGCTCATACTTTCTAATTTATGTGGACCTATGCATGTTACTTCTCTTGGTGGCTACTTTTATTTCATGATTTTTGTTGATGATTTTTCTCGCAAGACATGGATATTTTTTATGAAAAATAAAAGGGAAGCATTTGAAATGTTTAGAGATTTCAAGGCTTTGATTGAAAATCAAATTGGAAAGTTCATCAAAGCTTTCCGATTTGATAATGGGGGAGATTTCACCTCCAATGAGTTTAATGATCTTTGCAAATATGCTGGAATAAAGAAAGAAACCATTGTGTCGTACAATCCACAACAAAATGATGTGCGTGAGAGGTTTCAAGATCAAAAGCTACCGAAGTTTATGTGGAGAGAAGCTGCAAATACTAATGCTTATGTGCAAAACAGAACTCCTCATCAAGCCTTAGAAAATAAGACTCCTGAAGAAGTCTTAACTCGTAAAAGGCCTGAGGTGAGTCATTTGAGAATATTTGGCTGTCCTGTGTACTTCCATGTGCCGAAAGAGAAAAGGAAGAAAATGGAAGCTTCAGGTAAGAAAGGTATGTTTGTTGGTTATTGTGATAATTCAAAAGCTTATAGAATTTATGTACCTTGTCAAAGAATTATAGAGTTTAACAGAGTCATAACATTTGATGAAGATGCAACTCTTAGAAAAGCAAGATACTCTCCTCCTCCTGCCATTACTGAAAGACAAGATGTTAATGAAAAAGAGCCTGCATCTGAGTTTGAACCGGAACCTGAGAATGAGCTTGACAATAATCCAATGGGTTCCATGGATCCTCTAGATCCGCCACCATATGATCCTCCTACCAGAAAGAGACCACTATGGCTGCGAGATACCTTGCAAGATGTTGAACAACATGTTGCCCCAAGAGGAATGTTCAGAGAAAGTAAGAAGCCAAGTCGGTTTCAATGATATGTTGCTGCCATGAGCAACATCATTCAGGGATAACCATGCATGTAAAATTCCTAATTAGCACCGCTAATTGGAATATTTCATTTTTGTATAGTTTTGCCGCCTATAGTTAATTAATAAATAAAAGTGAGAAAGAGGGGTCAACTCACTTTAATAAAATAAAGTGCTTCCTAGTAGGAGCAACGTTGTGACTTAAAGGAGAGCCTTGGGGGTCCACACTTTGCATGAGAGAGGCCTCACGTAGGCTCTAGAAGCAACTGCGCAGGCATAGGAGGAGCTCATGGAGAGAGGGGACGCAGTTAGGGTTTTGAGGGGAGCTAGAACTATAAAAGGTGGGAGTTCACTCCATTTGGGATTATTGATATGTTGATGATATTTTGAGCTAGACTTCTGTCTACTTGAGCACGCTGGCTGTTTAGTCGGTCTGCAGCACTGTTTAGTGCGACTGAGTGTCTCCGATCGGAGATCTCGCCCTCGGCCCCGGGGGACTTCGAGTGCCTGCTCGGGCAAGGTATTCCTTCAATCTTTGGCAGTTGATTTGCAGTGATTTGGTTGGACGTTTTGCAGAGGAGCTGAGCTTCATTGGGTGACTGCGCAGTCTCAGAGGGAGGACGCAGTTGGAGTTAGAGCAGCTCAGTTGTGGGGATTTTCGTGGGAGATTCAGTGTATTTCAACTTGGAGGGTTAGTCTCTTTCAGTTGGAGAGTTTGCAGAGGGATTTGTGGCCCTTTCACAGCATTCCTCTTTTGGCATCTGCGCTGGGCCTGGAGGGACAACGTTTTCCTTGAGGAGGACTTCTGGGGTGTTTTTTGGAGGTGGTCCATTTGCTTCATGGTTTCTGGGTTTTGTCCGGAGCAGAGAGTACAAGTGGTCTACCGATTTTCAGCTCATTCCGGTGAGGGGATCAACCCCTAGTTCTAGTTCATTGCAGCAACAGCATTTTACGGCAGATTCTTCCAGCAGCTGGGACGCAGTCTCTATAGCAGCCATTTCCTGTTCTGAGAGGGTTCTTCACTTGCCTCGTGCAAGGATAGGTGCACTTATTCTGATTATCTATTGTACCCATATATATTCTCAGACTAATAAAATGGCTTAGCATTTCTGGTATTTTTATGTGTACTTGCTCTCTATTCTATTTCCGGCATTTTTCCTATATAGTTGTATGCTTGTATTGCTGTGTATTGCTATCTATTTCCTATTGGGGATATTACAGTGGTATCAGAGCATAGTTCTAGCTCAGCCTGTGGAGCTAGCAGTCTATGACGCCCGGGGATAAACCCTACATCGGTTATAGGAGAAAGAGATACAGAGACGTTGAGCGTAGGTGGGAGAACATCTACGGAGAGGGGGAGCTTGTGACGGATTCCGATCAGGAGCAGCCTGAGACAGATTCAGAGCAGGAGCAGCCTGTGGGGTACGCAGAACAGTGGGGTCCTATGGCAAACGAGGAGGATTCGAGGAGATTTAGAGAGGCGCTCCTCCAACACATGCAGGAAGTGTCACAGAGACTCACAGCGATAGAGATCAAGCAGCGAGAAACCCCAAGGGGTTTTCAGATCGGTGAGGGATCGGGTATGTCCCATCATTTGCCGGATGCTATCCCCATCATGGCATCACATGCACCCACGCGATCCACTATGCCCACATTCTTAGCAGAGGACACAGGGGCAGGAGCACAGAGGGATATTCCAGCACCCACGCGATCCACCATGCCTACCTTCCTAGCAGAGGACACAAGGGCAGCAACACAGCGGGAGCCGGAAGTTGACCCTGCCCAGATGGACGCCTACATTGTAGAGTACCTGGCACGTGGGCCGGCGATCAGAGATCTTATCTCATTCAGAGATTATGTTCAGCTCCAGCGTGATGGTAGGCCCCGTGATCATCACAGGGGGCACAGACATCATCATGATGACCACCGCGCAGCTAGCAGATTTCATTTGCCCACGTTTGACGGCACATCAAACGTGTCGGCAAAGTCCTGGGTATTAGTTGGATATCTATTTCCAGCTCAATCAGATGTCACAGTCAGAGGCCCTTAAGGTGGCAACATTACATCTGGAGGGTGAGGCCCAGGACTGGTGGTTTCATGGGATGACTACACTCGGGCATTCTACAGTGGGGACATATGCCGAGTTTACCCGGAGGGTGATAGAGCGTTTCGACAGGAGGGATCCGGAGCAGCGCTTTGTTGAGCTGACGAAGCTCAAACAGACTGGGAGCCCAGAGACTTACATTTCAGATTTCTTGAGGGTTTCGGTGATGGTGCCTGATCTATCCGCGGCTCGGATGGTTTACATGTTTGTGGAGGGGTTGACAGAGCCACTACGTGGCCTAGTTCGGTCGACTAGACCAGCTACACTTCAGGATGCCATCAGCAGGACTCGGGATTTACAGGATGTCTTACCTAGGACTCGGACACCTTACCCCCAGAGGCAGGCCTTCCAGCCTAAGGGGAAGGACACGAGGATTCCGCCTCCCAAGGCGAATCCTGGGCGAGTGCAGTTTGATGATGAGGCCAGGAGAGAGTTGAGGAAGCGGTTGTGCTTCACTTCCCAGGAGCCATGGGCACCGGGACATAGGTGTGCTGCAGGGAAAGCACATTTCATTGAGGTCTTCTCCGAGAGCAGCGGGGAAGAGGATGAGGGGGATGACGTGGAGGCAGGAGATTGTTATGCAGCGCAGGGTACCTTACCACCTCCACCACCCGCAGCAGGTGGGGCATCATTTGCACCTACTGGAGGAGCTCTAGCCGCATTGCAGGGAGTTCCCAAGTATTTGACGCTGCGCGTACGGGAGACAGTACGTGGACAGCGGGTCTCAGTCTTGGTTGATAGTGGGGCCACCCACAACTTTATTGATGCAGAGATGGTTGAGCGGAGAGGCATACAGACTGAGAGTTTTGATGGATTTTCCGTTTTGGTCCCAGGAGATCAGACTATGGTGTGTGCTCGGTATGTCCCGGAGTTATCAGTGACGATGGGCACTTATACATTGACAAATCATTTCTTTGTGGTGGATATCCCGGACACCAACATGATATTGGGTGTTCAGTGGCTCATTACTCTGGGGAAGGTCACGACAGATTGGAAGGCCCTAGAGATGGAGTGGGACGATCCCAAGACAGGGAGGCATGAGAAGATACGGGGACAACACACATACCCGCCTCAGACAGTGTCGGCACATAGGATGGAGGCAACCTTCCGCAAGGGAGACATAGAGTGGGCCGTAGAGTTGCGGGCTTCGGAGGCAGTAGATATAGGTCAGACAGTGCATCCGGAGCTACAGTCTATCCTCGACAGGTATGCCGTAGTATTCGGGGATATTCCACCAGGGTAGCCACCGGATCGGGGGTTTGAGCATACTATTGAGCTTGAGCAGGGTATACAGGCAGTGATCACCAAACCGTATAGGCATCCCAAGGCCTATCGGGATGAGATAGAGCGTGCTATTCAGGAGTTGCTGGCCCTTGGTCACATTCGGCCGAGCACGAGTCCTTTTGCTTCTTCCGTGGTGTTGGTGAAGAAGAAGGACGGCACATTGCGGATGTGCATTGACTACAGGGCTCTGAATAAGAAGACCCTGAAGAACAGGTACCCCATCCCCACGATCGATGAGCTGATGGACGAGTTGAGAGGAGCACGGTTCTTCTCAAAGATTGACTTGAGATCTGGGTACCATCAGATACGCGTGAGGGAACAGGACATTCCCAAGACCGCCTTCAGGTGTCATTATGGGCACTTCGAGTTTCTGGTCATGCCTTTTGGGCTGACCAATGCACCCGCTACTTTTCAGTCGTGCATGAACCATATTTTCAGGGGTCATCTGAGGAAGTTTGTGCTGGTCTTCTTCGATGACATACTTATATATAGCAGGACTTGGGAGGAGCATCTCCAACACATTGAGACAGTTTTGCGCATCTTGGAGGAGCAGCAGTTCTATGCCAAGCTCTCCAAATGTGAGTTCGTCTTGACGGAGATGCTGTACTTGGGGCATATTATAGGAGTGGACGGGGTGAGAGTCCACGAGGAGAAAATCAGGGCCATCAGAGATTGGCCAGAGCCGAGGAATGTGACTGAGCTTCGGGGATTTATTGGCATTTGCACATACTACAGGAAGTTTGTCAATGGCTTCTCACAGCTTGCTGCACCCCTCACAGACTTGACGAGGAAGGGGGCATTCAGTTGGTCGGACACAGCACAGCGAGCTTTTGATAAGCTCAAGGAGGTGATGAGCAGCTGCCCCGTGCTTGCATTGCCGGATTTCACGCAGCCATTTGTCCTCGAGTGTGATGCATCAGGAGAGGGGATTGGTGCGGTATTGATGCGGGGTGGTCATCCTATAGCTTTTGAGAGCCGGAAGCTCCTTCCACATGAGAGGTTGTATTCCATATACGACAAGGAGATGTTGGCCATCATGCATGCATTGGCCAAGTACCGGCAGTATTTAGTGGGCAGCCAATTCAGGGTGAGATCAGATCACAACAGCCTCAGGTACTTTCTGGAGCAGAAGCAGTTGCAGGAGAGGCAGCAGAAGTGGATCAGTAAGATCCAAGCCTATGACTTTGACATAGAGTACGTCAAAGGCAAGAATAACGTGGTGGCTGATGCCCTTTCCCGTAGACCGGCCACGTTATCTCTTATGAGCTTGGACGCTGATTGGAGGGCTCGACTGTTGGTAGAGTACTCCAAGGACAGGTTTGCGTGTGAGGTGTTGGATGGGCAGGTAGCAGATGACAGGTACAGGGTGGTCGACGAGATCATCTATTACAGGGACAAGATCTTCTTGACTGAGGGATCTCAGCTCAAGAAGAAGATACTCCAGGCTTCACACGATTCTCCATTGGCGGGCCATCAGGGGTTCACCAAGACTTACAGGGCCATCAGGGAGAGGTTCTCGTGGAAGGGCCTCAAGGAGGACGTACTCCAGCATGTCAGGGAGTGCGATGTTTGCCAGAGAAACAAGGGAGAGATGAGCCATCCTGCAGGGTTGTTGCAGCCTCTTCCCATTCCAGAGGGGAAATGGGAGAGCATATCGATGGACTTCATCACAAGGTTGCCCATGGTACAGGGCAAGGACTGCATCTTTGTCGTCGTTGATCGACTGACGAAGTATGCTCATTTTTTCGCCATATCCGCACACCACACAGCAGCGTAGGTCGCTGAGCTGTTCTTCAGGGAGATTTTCAGGTTACATGGTCTACCTAAGACCATTGTCAGTGACAGGGATAGCCGCTTCATGGGCGGATTCTGGCAGGAGCTCTTCCGGCTAGTGGGGACAGAGTTGACACCGAGCACTAGTTATCACCCCCAAACGGACAGACAGACAGAGATAGTTAATAAGTGGCTGGAGGGCTACTTGCGTAACTATGTCAGTGGGCAGCAGAGGGCATGGCTGAAGTGGCTGCATCTGGGAGAGTACTGCTACAACACGACGCATCACATGTCCATTGGTATGTCACCTTTCTATGCTTTATATGGATATCATCCTTTATCCTTTGTGGACATGATGTTTGGTGCTAGTAGGGCTCCGAGAGCCAAGATCTGGATCCAAGAGAGCCAGGATATCCTCCGAGCTCTCAAGGACAATATAGCCACAGCGCAAAATCAGCAGAAGTTGTATGCTGATAAGGGTCGGGTGGAGAGACACTTTGAGGTAGGAGACTTGGTCTACCTGTGACTACAGCCATACCGATAGTCTTCACTTAAGCAAAAGGGGGCTGAGAAGCTTAAGCCCCGTTTTTATGGGCCATACAGGGTGATACGCAGGATTGGGCAGGTTGCATATGAGTTGGAGCTGCCCCAAGGCAGCAAGATCCATAACATTTTTCATGTATCATGCCTGAAAAAGGCATTGGGCCAGCAAGTGACAGTCACAGATGAGCTACCACCCACGGATGATGAGGGGCATCTGGTGTTGCAGCCGGAGGCTATTATTGATACTAGGGAGAGGCAGCTGCGGAGCAGGACGATCCGGAAGTTCTTGGTGAGGTGGAAGAACTTGCCGGATGAGGATGCCACTTGGGAGGATGAGAAGATTTTGCAGCATCCATCACTTCAGTTGCTTGAGGACAAGCAACGTTCTGCCGGGGGAGACTGTAATATTCCTAATTAGCACCGCTAAATGGAATATTTCATTTTTGTATAGTTTTTCCGCCTATAGTTAATTAATAAATAAAAGTGAGAAAGAGGGGTCAACTCACTTTAATAAAATAAAGTGCTTCCTAGTAGGAGCAACATTGTGACTTAAAGGAGAGCCTTGGGGGTCCACACTTTGCATGAGAGAGGCCTCACGTAGGCTCTAGAAGCAACTGCGCAGGCATAGGAGGAGCTCATGGAGAGAGGGGACGCAATTAGGGTTTTGAGGGGAGCTAGCACTTTAAAAGGTGAGAGTTTCACTCCATTTGGGATTATTGATATGTTGATGATATTTTGAGCTAGACTTTTGTCTACTTGAGCACGCTGGCTGTTTAGTCGGTCTGCAACACTGTTTAGTGCGACTGAGTGTCTCCGGTCAGAGATCTCGCCCTTGGCCCCGGGGGACTTCGAGTGCCTGCTCGGGCAAGGTATTCCTTCAGTCTTTAGCAGTTGATTTGCAGGTGATTTGGTTGGACGTTTTGCAGAGGAGCTGAGCTTCATTGGGTGACTGCGCAGTCTTAGAGGGAGGACGCAGTTGGAGTTAGAGCAGCTCAATTGTGGGGATTTTCGGGGGAGATTCAGTGTATTTCAGCTTGGAGGGTTAGTCTCTTTCAGTTGGGGAGTTTGCAGAGAGATTTGTGGCTCTTTCACAACATTCTTCTTTTGGCATCTGCGCTGGGCCTGGAGGGACAGCGTTTTCCTTGAGGAGGGCTTCTGGGGTGTTTTTCGGAGGTAGTCCATTTGCTTCATGGTTTCTGGGTTTTGTCCAGAGCAAAGAGTACAGGCGGTCTACCGATTTTCAGCTCATTCCGGTGAGGGGATCAGCCCCTAGTTCCAGTTCATTGCAGCAGCAGCATTTTACGGCAGATTCTTCCAGCAGCTGGGACGCAGTCTCTATAGCAGCCATTTCCTGTTCTGAGAGGGTTCTCCACTTGCCTTGTGCAAGGATAGGTGCACTTATTCTGATTATCTATTGTACCCATATATATTCTCAGACTAATAAAATGGCTTAGCATTTCTAGTATTTTTATGTGTACTTGCTCTCTATTCTATTTCCGGCATTTTTCCTATATAGTTGTATGCTTGTATTGCTGTGTATTGCTGTCTATTTCCTATTGGGGATATTACAATGCACCTTCGAAGAAGCTGCAAAAGAACAAGTCTGGAAAGATGCCATGACTGAAGAATACGAGTCCATCATCCAAAATGATGTCTGGGAAGTGGTTCCAAGACCTCAAGGTAAATCTGTTGTCACTTCCAAATGGTTGTTTAAGATTAAACATGGTGCAAATAGTAGTATTGAAAAATATAAGGCTATATTTGTAGTTAGAGGATTCTCTCGGAAAGAGGGAATAGATTATGATGAGATTTTTGCACCCGTAGTTCGATATACTACTGTTCGATTTGTTGTTGCCTTGGCTGCTAGCCATGGATGGACTCTTCACCAAATGGATGTGAAAATTCATTTCTTGCATGGCTTCCTCAAGGAAGAGGTATTTGTGGAACATCCACAAGGCTTTGAAGAGCATGACAGGGAAACTCATGTATGCAGACTGAATAAAGCCTTATATGGGCTATAGCAAGCTCCAGGAGCTTGGTATGCTCGCATTGATAGCTACCTGATAAAGCTTGGTTTCACTAGAAGCAGTGTAGATCCAAACCTATAAATTTTTGTAGATGTCCTGTCCTTGATGCAACTTTACTTTTATACCCGATATCAAACATCAATCACATAAACAAAAAAGTAAAATGTTGATAGAACATACCAATAGATCGACGGAAGACAAGCCAAAAATACACTTAACTTATTCACCAAAATATATGTGTTGTGGTGCGTTATGGCAGTGAATAGGATGCTTCAACCAGCAAAGTCTCCTCACGGTCAGCCATTCAGAATGTGTCACACAACCCTCTCGGACAACTCTACAACGGTCAACCCAAAGTCAACAGAAGTCAACGTTGTCCAATCAACGGTCAATGCAAAACAACAGCAGTAGAAAGTCAACGCATCCAAGTCAAAGTCAACGTCCAGCCTCGAGTTTTTGTGACAAAAAATGCGGATTGAGGAGATTGAAGTTTAGGGAGAGTTTCGGGTCTTTTGACCAAGCATTGACCAAAGTCAACACTGGTCAATTTCTGCGCTGGAAACCCTAGACAATCTGAAACCCTAGTTGCTGCTTTTTCCCACGTGTGAGTGAAGAGGAGCCTCCAAGTGATGATTGAAACAATCAGATGCAAAGAGAGAATGTGTGATGAGTGATGGTGAAAATGACCTTCAACGTTGACCAATATATATCCATCTGTGAGTGTGTGTGACACATCTGTTATGGCTTCAAGCCTACATTTCAATTCTGGCCGACCTTGCACATAGGTGGAATTAATTCGAAATAAATGTTCTACTCATCGGACCAAGATGATCTTTAGGTTGATCTTGCACCTCTTCGAAAGAGGAGTCCAATAAAAATATTGGCATCTTCATCTGAGCATCACAACATGCAGTTTGGACCTAGTTGTCCAAAATTAAAACTCCCTCTCAATCCATCCACCTGTGCCATCCAAACATCGTGCGTCATCCCGCTGTAACTTGTTTTGTTGGCTTCTTTATTTCAGAAGAAAAAGGTGAGTCAAAAAGACATCACTCTTGGCTGACAAATTCAGCTCAGAGGTCCGAAACCTCTATAGGAGTCATATACCAACCCGAATTTGGTTTAGCTAACCCGAAGTTAGTTGGAGGTCTGAAACCTCACTTGGAGTTGGAATCAAGAGAGTCATATACTAACCCGAAGTTATTTTAACTGACTCGAAGTCAGTTACAGGTCCGTAACCTCACTAGACTTGATCCTAGATCAAGTGGTTGGACACGTGCCATCCTAGACATAGAGAGTATGACAATCTCTGATGTGTCCATCGGTCTTTGCTACTGGTCTCTAGCTTTTCCCACCTCACTGGCCAAATGAGAGGTACTTCCCATGAGTTTGGGACTCAATGGGTAGGATGCATATGGGGCACAGATCATGAGAGGTGAACCAACTCAATATCATAACAGTGGGGCAGAAGCACACCAACAAGGTTCGACAAGCCTAGCCCTGTGGTTGCTTATAGCTCCAAGAAGCTATCCCCAAAGCCCCTTGGAGCTCCCAGAGCTCATCCTCCAATAGGACCCTCAGAATAGGGTCGTTCCCTGATACCAAGATTCTCATGGAAGGTTAGGAACATGACCTTCCCCAAGGGCTTTGTGAGAATATCCGCGACCTGCTCATCAGTTCCTATACGATCGAGCCTTACGGCGCCTAGTTATACCATATCCCGGATAAAGTGGTACCACACATCAACATGCTTGGATCGATCGTGGAACACGTGATTCTCTAACAAACGAATCCTCCTCTGGTTATTAGAAAGGATAACAGTGGCATCTGGCACATGCTCGAACAACTCACTAAAGAGCTTTCGCAACCAAGTAGCTTCACAACTGGCCATACATGCTACAATGTATTCGGCCTCAGCGGTGCTCAAGGCTACCAATTTCTGCTTCCTACTCGAAGCAAACCCAAGTGTGAAGCAACATCCAGATGTGCTCTTGCAATCCACCACATTGCCAGCCCAATCGACATCAGTATATCCATGGGGTGTCACGCTCCCGACAGTGTATCTCAGGCTTCAACCCATGGTCTATCGTACCCCAGAGATATCTCAAGAGTTTCTTGGCACCAACCCAGTGAATGTTATGAGGATCAACCATGTGTTGACTCAAAGTGTTCACTAAACAACATACATCTGGACGAATGTTCCCTAAGAACATCAGGGCCCCTACAATTTAACGATACTCAGTAGGATTTGCTAGCACGGGCCCATTAGCATTGCCACTCAACTTCTTAAAGTTGAACTCCATCGGTGTCGACACGGACTTACAATTCACCATTCCAAATCTTTCCGGCAGCTTCACAATATATTTTCCTTGAGAAAGGAAAATCTCGCCAGGTCTTTGCCAAATCTCCAGTCCTAGGAAGTAATGCATCACTCCTAGGTCCTTCATCTCAAACTCATAAGCGAGCTCCCTCTTACACTGATGAATGAGAGGGTCAACACCTGTCAAGAAGAGGTCGTCCATATACAGCACCAGAATGAGAGTCTTTTCTCTATCAACCTCGTAGTAAAGCCCAACTTCATCAGGTAGCTACCTATCCTCTCATACGAAGCCCTGGGGGCTTGCTTCAACCCATAGAGGGCTTTCTTCAACCTACAAACATGGGTGTCCCGATCCTGGACTTCAAACCCCAGAGGTTGCTCCACAAACACCTCTTCCTTTATCGCACCATGCAAAAAGGCAGTCTTCACATCCATCTGATGAAGACTCCATCCTTGCGTAGCAGCAAAGGCTATGATAGATCGGATGGTGGTATATCAGGCCACAAGTGAAAATATATCATCATAGTCTACGCCTTCCTTTTGAGAGAAGCCACGGGCAACGAATCTTGCCTTGAACTTTTCAGCACTACCATCACATCCATGCTTGATCTTATAGAGCTATTTCGAGGTGACAATTGCTTTGTCCTCCGGTCTTGGAACCACATCCCAGACATCACTCTTCATAACGGGCTCATATTCTTCATGCATAGAATCCTTCCAGACTTGATGCTTTATGACTTCTTCAAAGGATCTAGGCTCAGATTGTACGATTGTACTCATGGCTGCTAGATACCCTTGGTATCTATTCAGCTTCTTGCTTTCACGGAATGTCCCCCTCGGGCCATATGTCTCTCGGCGTCCTCAAGAGTAACCCTGAGTCATGAGGGTCTTCTCTTCATTGAAGGAGGTGGATCAATAGGGTCCATCGGTCCTTCAACATCAGGCATCGTCTCATCCTTCAGTTCTTCCTAATTTCCAGACCTTACTTCATGATCTTCCTCAGAGCTCGGAAGATTTATCACTATCCTGAGGGAAGCATCTTCATCGTGGCATATCTCCACTTCTCTTTCGGCACAACCCAGACAGACACCTTCATGATCATTTTTGAATTCGAGCATCCCTGTCACCATCCTTGCTACAGGAAGGGTTGTGTAGTGAAGGTGTCCATACCTCCGGTGCCTTGATTCGATTTGACGAATTTTATCACATGTCATAGCCCCTAGTGGACTTCCTCCAACCTGGTAGAGTGTATCAACTCTAAACCCAATCGTGATAGCTTCCTTGAAACTCTTCTTCCAGATGAATAATTTCCCATCAACGAATGCCACATTGAAACCTTTGTCTTCCATGGCCGAAATAGACACAAGGTTCTTCTTCAATTCAGGTACATATAGTACATCTTGCAAGTGGAGGACTTGACCTTGAGATAAGTGGAGGGTCACAGTCCTTGCCCCTTTCACGAGATATGTGGCATTATCTCCAAGGATAATTTTCAGATTAGTATCCTTCTCAACCAAATCAGAAAGTAATTCCTTAAACCCAGCGAGGTGCCTTGACGCACCACTATCAATCAACCAGACATCCCTAGTGTCGGGTGGAGATGCAGCAGAGAGGGCAGATACAAGAATGAATTCATTTTCCTTATCATCAACAACATTAGATTCCTCATACCTGGAATTTCTTGGGCTTGAAAGGTTGCCCATTTCCATTGCCAAAGGGAGCCTTCCTCTTTCCTTTGAACCTTTTGTTCCTTTGATTGTCACCCCCCCTGTTGTTGTTGTTGTTGTCATCATCCCCGGGAGAATCCCTCTTATTAGGGAATTCTCTAGCATAGTGGCCGGTGTTGTGACATGTGTAACATTTTCCTTTCTTTCCTTGGGCCCCTGCTCTTTCTTGGTTCCTCGGACCACCATAGTTCTTCTTCTTAGCACGAGCAGTGAAGGCAATATTACCTTCATTTTCATATTCCTTCATTCTTGATTCCTCTTGTATGCATCTCAATAACACTTCATCAAAATCAGGTATCACATTGTTATTGAGAATGGTAGTATTGAATACATGCCATTTGGAGGAGAGACCTCCAAGTACGGTGATAAAAATTTCTCGATTAGCTATTGTCTCCCTAATGGCCAAAAGATTATTTCTGATTTCGGTCAACTTCAAAAAATAAGATTGAACAGATTCATCCCTGCCTTTCTTCTGATTCTTCAGTTGGTTCTTAAAGAAAAGGACTTGATTTGCATTGTTGACCTTGAACATGTTGACCAACTTATCATACATATCCTTAGATGTGTGTAGCTCAGAGATGTAGGCAACCAAACTCTTATGAATTGAATCCCAAATCATCAACTTTGCTTTGATTTCCCCCTTCCTATATTTTGACTTGGTGGCAACTGGTGCAGATGATGGAGGCTCTTGGATTTTACCCTACACATGGTCCATGACATATTGATCTTCCAACATTAGATCCAAAGTCATCTTCCATGCATGGAAGTCTTCCTTCCCAATCAACTTGTCCTCAGCTTTGAAGCCATTATAGTTTGAGGTACCCATGGGTACCAATGCTCCTTCTTCGATTATTGCTCTTAATACAAACTTGGGATTTGTCTTCACCTCAGCTCTGATACCATGTAAATTTCCGTAGATGTTCTATGCTTGATGCAACTTTACTTTTATACCTGATATCAAACAGCAATCACATAAACAAGAAAGTAAAATGTTGATAGAACATACCAATAGATTGATGGAAGACAAACCAAAAATACATTTAACTTAATCAGCAAAATATATGTGTTGTGGTGCGTTACGGCAGTCAACAGGATGCTTCAACAAGCAAAGCCTCCTCACGGTCAGCCAACCAGAATGTGTCACACAACCCTCTCAGACAACTCTACAATGGTCAACCCAAAGTCAACAAAAGTCAACGTTGTCGAGTCAATGGTCAATGCAAAACAGCAACAGCAAAAAGTCAACACAGCAAGTCAAAGTCAACGTCCAACCTTGGTTTTTGTGCCAAAAAATGTGGATTGAGGAGACCAAGGTCAACGCTGTTCAATTTCTGCGCTAGAAACCCTAGACAGTCTGAAACCCTAGTCGTTGCTTTTTTCCACGTGTGAGTGAAGAGGAGCCTCCAAGTGATGATCGAACCAATCAGATGCAAAGAGAGAATGTGTGATGAGTGATGGTGAAAATGACCTCTAACGTTGACCAATATATATCCATCTGTGAGGGTGTGTGACACATCTGTTGGGGCTTCAAGCCTACATTTCAATTCTGACCGACCTTGCACATAAGTGGAATTAAATCAAAATAAATGTTCTACTCATCGGATCAAAATAATCTTTAGATCGATCTTGCACCTCTCCAAAAGAGCAGTCCAATAAAAATATTGGCATCTTCATCTGAGCATCACAACATGGAGTTTGGACCTAATTGTCCAAAACTAACAAAACCTCTACTTCAAGACGGTCCAAGGTGTACCTTTGATTTTGGTATTGTATGTTGATGATTTATTCTTGACATGAGGAGAACCTCTTATCCTCTAGTGTAAGAGGGATTTAGCTTCTGAATTTGAAATGAAAGACCTTGGTTTGATGCGTTACTTTCTAGGTCTAGAGGTTTGGAAAAGACCTGGTGAGATTTATCTTTCTCAAGGAAAATATGTTGTTAAGCTTCTTGAAATATTTGTTAAGGTAGAATGTAAGCCCATGCATACTCCTATGGAAATAAACTTCAAGAAATTATGTGGCAAAGTTGCATGACGGTGGACCTAGTCTGGCAAATCCCACAGAGTATAGATAGCTCATTGGTGCGTTGATGTTTTTGGTAAACATTAGCTCTAACATATGCTTTGTTGTAAACACTTTAAGTCAATATATTATTGATCCCTTTCATGCAAAACATACTAGATTGTTGCAAAATATGTACTCAGATACTTGCATGGAACTAACTAGGATTGAAATACACTAATAAAAATGTAAGACTTCATGGATATACTGATGTTGATTAGGCTGGTAACTCTGATGATAGAAAGAGCACTTCTGGGTGTTGCTTTAGCTTGGGATCTGCCATGATCTCTTGGATGAGCAGAAAGCAGAAGTTTGTTGTACTAAGTACAACTGTAGTTGAGTACATTGTTGCTAGCATGGCTAGTTGTGAGTCAGTTTGGTTGAAGAAACTTTTTGGGGAACTATTTGAGCAAGTTCTAGACACAACAATTATATACTGTGACAATAAGAGTGGGATTCATCTTGTAGAAAATCTCGTGTTTCATGACAAGTCCAAGCATATTGAGATCAAGAATCACTATATCCGGGATATAGTGCAGACAGGAGCAGTGAGGCTCCATCACATCTCCATTGATGATAAGATGGCTGACATTCTTACCAAGTCTTTATCGAAAGGAAATTCTTGGTTTTTAGAGAGCAACTTGGCAGGGAAGTGTGGCAAGGAGGACAACGCAGCGGAATGGGACCCAAGGAAATGTTAGGGTCTCAAGCATAAAAGGGAGTGAGGGCCTAGCCTCTCATTCATTCTATCATTCATATTCAGAATTTCTGTCTAACAGATATTGAGCACGCTTACACTGTTTAGCTAAGTCTACAAGTGATGTTCAGCACGCGGGTGTCTCTGAGAGGAGATCCCAACCTCAGCCTCGAGGGGCTTCGAGTGCCCGCTCAGGTGAGGAGCTTTACCATCAGTTTTCAGAGCAGAGAACGAAGAGCCTTCATCCAGGAGTTACACAGTTCATCAAGCAACGCAGTCACTTAGAGGGATTACGTAGTCCTGGGGGAGGGAAGCTCCAGGAGTAGGGGAGACTCAGGAGTTTCAGTCTGGGAGAAGTGTGAGGGGATCAGTCTTTCACAAGTTGTGTTTTGGAGCAGTGAGAGGCCAGCATTTCCAGTCATTCAGTTCAGAGGCCAACGTACTGACCAGGAGTGCGTAATTTTCCCAAGGGGGTCAAATTCTGGGGTCAACCTTTCCGGAATTCCTTCCTTGGTTTTTCCGGGTTTTGGGAGGAGAGTTCATAGCCGAAGTTTCAGAATTTTCTCAGCAGGGGAACAGCCCCAAAGAGCAGCTCCACTCCAACCAATAGCAACACTTTCCAACAGTAACAGAAGCCCAAAGAGTTACGCAGTCACCAGGAGGAGCAGCCATTCATAGCAGGGTTTGGAGAGATATTTCAAATTGCCTTGAGCAAGACAAGGTGCCATCATTCTGATCACCTTCTTGTACTCCTTCCCTATTTCCAGACTTAGAATAAAATGGCTTGACTTTTCTGATATGTTTGCAGTGATTTTAATGGTGCATCTCTATTTGCTGTAGTTTGGTTTATGTTTCTTTGTATTGCTATTTATTCCTATTCGGAATATTACAATGGTATCAGAGCTCATAGACTTGGCTTAGCCTGTGGAGCAGATCAGTTTATGACACTCGAAGACAAAGAATACATCACCTACCAGAAGCAGCGGTACAGCGGCAGAGAGCGGAGGCTCGAGCCCACATTTGGTAAAGGAGACTACATTCCAATAGAGGATGCATAGGAGGAAGCACCCATGGAAAATCAAGTAAATGACGAGAAGGAGTTCGATAATCTCTTGAAATATGGACAAGAACTCTCCAGAAAAATAGAGGAGATGGGTCAGAAAATTGTTGGGGAGAACAAACAGCGTGAGACCCCAAGGGGATTTCACATCGAGGAAGGGTATGGCACTTCTCATCACACGCAGGAGCAAAAAACTGTGTAGAAGGTGGTGTTACGCACTCCCCCGCGTTCCATTGTGCCCACATTCTTGACTGCAGTTACGAGAACAGGAGGACCCCAGGAGCCGGATATGGCTCATTACGGGGATTATTTTGCAAAATATCAGTCATACAGGGGGGATTTTGGAGAAGCCCTCACTTCCCACGATTTCTGCAAGCTGAAGAACAATAGCAGACCCCACAACCAAAATAGAGGAGGTGGGTACACGCAGGGAGGTGAACTGCAACATACCATGGGCAAATTTTTCTTACCGACATATGACAGGTCATCAAAATTTTCAGCAAAAGCTTGGGTGGAAAAGTTGGACATTTAATTTCAGCTGAACTAGATGGTGGAGGTGGAGGCCATCAAGGTGGCAACACTGGACCTTGAGGGGGAAGGCCATGACTGGTGGTCCATGGGATGGCCACGCTGGGTCACTCAGGAGTGACAGCGTATGCAGAGTTCACCCGAAGATTCGTAGAGAGATTTGACCGGAAGAATTTGGAAGAGCATTTTGTCGAGCTGACCAAGCTCAAGCAAACCGGGAACCTAAGGACCTACATCTCTAAGTTCCTGACACTTTCAGTGATGGTGCCAGACTTGTCCGCAACCAGGAGGATTTACATGTTCATTGATGGGTTGGCAGAGCCTCTGCGTGGGCTAGTCAGGTCTACTAGGCCCGCTACACTTCAAGACGCATTTGAGAGGACAAGAGACTTGCAGGATGCCTTGCCCAGGGCTAGAGCTCCTTTCCCCTAGAGACCGGCATTCCAGCTAAAGGGGAAAGACACGAGAGTTCCACCACCGAAGGAGAACCAAGGCCGAGGGCCTTTGGACAATGATACCCGGAGAGATCTGAGACGGAGGAAGCTATGCTTCACATGCCAGGAGCCATGGGCACTGGGTCATCGCCCTGCCGCAGCAAAGGAAAATTACATCGAGGTCTTCTCCAACAGCGAGGGAGAAGAAGATGCGTATGAGGAGTTGGAGGGAGATGCCAGCGCTGATGCATCGAGAGGAGATCATCCACCACCACCTCCCCCAGGAGCAGGTGGGGCAACGTTTGCACCCACAGGAGGAGTCCTTGCATCCTTGCGAGGAGTTCCTAAGTATTTCACACTGCGTGTCCAAGGCATAGTCCAAGGACATCGTGTTTCAATTCTGGTAGATAGCGGGGCCACTCATAACTTCATCGATGCCCAGCTAGTGTAGAGGTAGGGCATACCGACAGAGAGTTTTAATGGGTTCTCAGTGTTTCTTCTAGGCCCCAAAACCATGCAGTGTATGAGATATGTTTCGGCATTGGCAGTTTCCAAGGTGTAATATTCCGAATAGAAATAAACAACAATATAAAGCACATAAACAAGAAACTATAGCAACTAGAGAGACATCACATGGACAAAACATAATATGGAGAACGCTGAGCCATTTTATTAAATACTGAAAGATAAAATGAGTACAAAGGTGATCAGAATGATGGCATCTTGGCTTGCACTAGGCAAGCGTAGAAATACTCTCAGAATATATCATGGAATGGTTGCTCCCTCAATGATTGCGTAATCTCCAAGCCGTTGGTGCTGTTGTCGTACTCTCCAAGCCGTGTGAGTTAAGTGTCCCTCTTCACCCACTTTACTTCTAACTTAACTTTATTAAAGTGAAATAGTCAAAAATTAATATTTCCAATTAGTTATTGCTAATTGGGAATATTACAGTCCTCCTCAAAAAAACGCTACTTGTCCTCAAGCAACTGCAATGATGAATGCTATAGAATTTTCTCACTCTCCCAAGTGGCATCCTCATCAGGTAGATTCCTCCATCTCACCAGATATTCCTTGACTGTCCTGCTCCGCAGCTGCCTCTCCCTAGTGTCAATAATGGCCTCCAGCTGCAGCACCAAATTCCCCTCATCATCTGTGCGCGGGAGCTCCTCAGTTGCAGTCACCTGCTGTCCCAGTGCCTTCTTCAGGCATGACACATGGAAAATATTATGAATCCTGCTACCAGTGGGCAACTCCAACTCATATGCAACCTCCCCAATCCTGCGTGTCACCCTGTATGGTCCATAAAAGCGGGGCTTGAGCTTCTCAGCCCCCTTTTGCTTTAGCATGGATTGCCAATATGGCTGCAATCGTAGGTAGAACAAGTCCCCTACCTCAAACTACCTCTCAACCCGTCCCCTGTCGACATACAACTTCTGTTGATTTTGTGTTGTAACTATGTTATCCTTAAGAGCCCAGAGTATATCCTGACTCTCTTGGATCCAATCCTTGGCCCTAGGGGCCTTTCTAGCACCAAACATCACGTCAGCAAAAGATAAATCATGATAGCCATATAAAGCATAGAATGGAGACATACCGATAGACATATGGTGAGTGGTGTTATGATAGTACTCCCCCAAGTGCAACCATCGTAGCCATGCATTTTGCTGCCCGCTGACATAGTTTCGCAAGTAGCCTTCCAGCCACTTGTTCACTATCTCCGTCTGTCCATCCGTCTGTGGGTGATAACTAGTGCTTAAGGTCAACTCGGTGCCCACCAAACAGAAAAGTTTCTTCCAAAACCCGCCCATGAAGCGGCTATCCCTATCACTGACAATGGTCTTTGGGAGACCATGCAATCTGAAAACATCCTTGAAGAACAACTCCGCTACCTGTGCTGCAGTGTATAGTGCTGATATAGCGAAGAAGTGTGCATACTTTGTCAGTCAATCAACGACTACAAATATGCAATCCTTGCCCTGTATAGTGGGTAACCCTTTGATGAAATCCATCGAAATACTCTCCCATTTTCCCTCTGGTATGGGAAGAGGCTGCAGTAAACCCGCCGGATGGTTAATCTCCCCCTTATTGCGCTGGCAAACTTCGCACTCCCTGACATGTCGGAATACGTCCTCCTTAAGGCTCTTCCATGAGAACCTCTCTCTGATGGCCCTATAGGTCTTGGTGAACCCCTGGTGGCATGATAGTGGTGAATCATGTGAGGCATGCAATATCCTATCCCTGAAGTAGATCACCTCATCCATCACCCTATACCTATCATCCGTAACTTGTCTGTCCAACACCTCACAGGCAAAATGGTCCTTGGAGTACTCTACCAACAGTTGAGCCCTCTAGTCTGTATCTAAACTCATCAAATACAACGCTTCCAGTCTACACGAAAGTGCATCGGCCACCATGTTGTTCTTCCCCTTGACATACTCGATGTCAAAATCATATGCCTGGATCTTGCTGACCCACTTCTGCTGCCTGTAATATCCCGAAGGGAAATAAACAGTCATATAAAGCACACAAACAAGGTACACAACAACTAAAGACAAATCATGAGACAAAATACACAAGATGGAGAATGCTGAGCCATTTTATTAATACTTTGAAATAAGGAAAGTACAAAGGTGATTAGAGTGATAGCACCTCGACTTGCTCAGGGCAAGTGTAGAAATACTCTTAGAACAATGTATGGAACGGCTGCTCCCTCTGTCAACTGCGTAATCTCCAAGCTGTTGGAAAATGCTGCCGTGCTGCTGCAACTGTTGGAATGAAACGAGTCTTTGGGTCTATTCTCCTACTCGGAAAATGTTGAAACTCTGGGAATGGCCTCCTCTCCCAATACCCAGAAAAGCCCAGAGAGCTTTTCGAGAATGGCTGACCCTGGAAAATACCTCCTTTGAGGCACTACGCTATCCCTAAAGGGAAAACGCTGACCCTGAAGGCAACACTGCAAAATATGGCCTCCACGAAACGTGAAATCAGGAAAGGCATGTATGGTGAAATTGTGGCTACAACAAGTCGAGCTCCAAACAACATATATGTTCTGGATGAAGCAACTAAAGCATGTCTAATAGCTAAAGAGGATGATACAATAATTGGTAGCAATGATGATCGACAAAGTAAGAATTTTGCTACAAAGGTGCAAAGTGATTTCGAGATGTCTTTACTTGGTGAGCTGACATACTTCTTAGGGCTTCAAATATCTCAGCAAGAGAAAGGAATATTTATATGTCAAGCTAAGTACATCAAGGAAATGCTCAGGAAATTTAAAATAGAAGATTGTAAACCCATCCTTACTCCAATGGTAACAGGTTGCAAATTGAGCATAGACGACTCATCTAAGGATGTGGATCAAAGGTTGTACAGATCTATGATTAGTAGTCTTCTATATGTAACAACCTCCCAACCAGATGTTATGCAAGCAATTGGACAAGTAGCAAGATTCCAAGCAGCACCAAAAGAATCACATATTAAATATTCGCCAACATTGGAATATCTTCTTCAAAAGCTTGGGATTCTCCCAAGTCCTCATTAGATTACAGGTCTACAAGCCTGTTGTGTGTCAGGGAGAGTGGAAGTATGTACAGGTCCACAAGATGGTTGTGTTTCAGGGGGAGTTACCCTTTGCCATTGATGTCAAAGGGAGAGAGAATGTTGTAGGAAGAGGTGTCATGATCGCAGGGGGAGTACTTGTGTTTCCATCAATGCCAAAGGGGGAGATTGTTGATCAGTGGTTGGCATTGATGTCAACCCAAGCAGCACCAGGGACTAACCCAATATTGCATGGGAATTTTGACCTACCAAATTAAAATACTCTGGGTCAATAATGCTTTTGATGGTTACTACTTGTCGAAATGTTTCCGTTGATATATGGCACGCCATGTAATTCTTCACGGTTTGAGAGATATTCATGTTTGAGGTTTGTACCCCCAGTTAGTGGGTTAAAACCCCATGGGGTTGGGGCATGGGTCATTGAAAAGTCATAATTAATATTTTTTAATCTCCTAAAATCCCTCCCACGTTCACTTGTTGAAGCCCCTCTCAACTTAAGCATTCATATAAATTGTGATCTTCATTTCCTCCTTATGTAAGGGATTCGACCATCTGAAACAGGTCATCGTGGAATTTTCGCTCTAACATTTTTTCTACGAAGGTTCAGAAGCTGAAATTTTTATGAGGCAAAGCCGAAATCCTGAGGAAGCTGCAGTAAAAATTTCAGATCAAGGTGCGCAATATTTTTGGAGATATGATATGTGGAAGTCAGGGTTTTTGCAAGCTCCTGAAATTCATCTCAAAGAAGTGACCTTGGTAAATTCGTCATAACTCTCTCTCTGAGTATCGGATTGGAATTCCGTAAAAAGTGGCGGATAGTGCACAGTCTGTACTTTTCGCTCTATCAATTTCAGAGACAAATGAAGAAACAGTGACACGTGGCACGCCATACAAGTGCGCTTTGTTGAAACAGTTCTTAATTAGGGCATTGTGAGAGATTGGGTATAACTCTCTCTTAAAGAATCCAAATTGGGTTAGACCTGTGGCATTGGAAAGAAGACTCATAGGACTACTACAGGACCGAAAATCAGATATTGAGGATCTGAAATAATAGAGATACACCAGATTCAATATCGAGCTCCTAGAAGGCAAGAAAAAGCTAGATCATGTGTTGTCAAAGGTTGCAAAGGACCAGACTTTCAAAGTAATATTCCCATTTTTGGTATCACCCATGACAGGGCTAGGAGGGACTTCCAGAGTTAGGAGTAGACAGGTCACATGTATAGATTGGTGCTATCAGTAGGCACGGGAGCTTTTCAGAGGAGTTTTGAGGAGTTTTCATGGTGTCCGGAGGCATTCGCTTGATATACTCCATCATCCGAGCAGTTTGGCTTTCGTTCTGATGCATTCCGATAACTTTCGAAATTTTGAGTTATTTATGGGCTTAACTCAGCTGATTATGCTCAAGGTGGCATTCCGGGAGGAATACACGATGGAACACCTTAGTGTTCATTGGAACCGAGACGAGGAGACCTACACGATGGGACAGTTAGACACAAATTTCAGTGACCAGAGGAGGCGTGGTAGCCGATTTACCCTTTTCTGCATTAAAAAGGAATATTTTAATAAAAGGGAAAAGTGCTCCATGAATAAAATAATGCTCTAGAAGGCTCCAAGGGATCTATAAAAGAAAGGGAGGAGGCCATTGGGAGATATATTTGGAGTAGATCATTTGCTTGTGTATGAGAGGTTTGAGGACGTGGTTCTCTACTTCAGTCGCAGCCCCAGGACGGAAACCCTCGGGTGATTTGTGAGTGTTGGACGGAAACCTAATACTCTTGAGGAGACTTCACTTAGAAGTTTCACAGAGCTTCAGAGATTGGTGTGAGGATCATTCAGATCTTCAAATTGGGCTTCATCATCTTCAGTGGGTTCAGTGACAGCTATTGCCGAAGGGAGAGTGCAGCAGTTCAGTTTTGGGAGGCCATCGCCGTGTAGCAATGCAGCAGATTGTATTGTTGGCCAGTTTCCTCTCTCAGCACTTTCTGGATCAGATCTATATGTAAACCCCTCTTATTAGTTATAATAAAAGTTGAGATTCTTCTATTCTATATGGTATTCGATTGCAGTATTTATGTGTGTAATTTTACATGGCAATCTTCTGTTGAATAAATGTTGATTTTTCGGTATAATTTGGGGTTTAAGTAAATTTATGCAAATTCAGTAAAATATCCCATTTGAGGATATTACAGTGGTATCAAAGCAATGGTCTTGGCTCAATCTGCGGGGTTTCGGTTTCGAGGATTTCAATTTGTTGCTGTTGTTTTTCAAGGTGCCTAATTGTCGGGTTTGTTCACAACAATACATCCATAAAGATCGAGAATTAATGTTTCTAATTGTTCAAGATCATAATAGTAGCGTGGATCCTGTGGGGTAAAGTAGCAGTAATACCTGTAAAAGGAAAAAATAAAATAAAAAATTGCTCGATTTGCATTCCGCACTCGAAAGACGAAAATCATGAGTTGTTGTTTAGCAAATTTTGGAATGGGGAAACGTTGAGCGACAAGCCTATCACAGCTGGATTGAACCATGTATTAATATTCTTCTGAGGGAGCCGTCCAAATTTTTATTGAAGCGAGTCTGCAAATCGATACTGAGGAGGGCGCACAAGCAGCGTGAAAGGTAGGACTACGTGGGAGCCATTAAATTCAAGTTGCATCTAAATATTAATCTCTAGGGCCGAGAGCGAATTGAACAAAACCATAATATTGTTGAAATTGATCTGTGCGTTGTTATGAAGGATAGCGTGACAATTAAGAACAGGGGGACTAAATCGCTCATCTCTGCTAGAGAGGCCGAGAGTTGATCTCTCTTGAAGGTCGTTGGCATCCAAAGAAAATGGTGCAACCAAGTTAAGATTAATCTGCGGGTTTCAGAAGCTGAGGATTCCTCCCATTCATGCCAGAACGTGCAGTTGTTTAAGAGGAGCCCTGGATTATCAAATGAATGCACCCGTGAAATTAGTTGAGAGAACCATTCGAGCTTTATAAAATGCTTGCGTGCGCGGAAGAGAACACGTACAATTGCTAGCGGACTGTGCTATGATGTGTGAGCATTTGCTATCGGGTTATGCTACGACGTGTGAGGAGGCCGCGTGAAGTAGCTGCAGGTAGAGGTGTATTGGTGTTGTCGGCGTCATGATGCACGAGTTGAAAATCAAGCAGCCGCCAAAATCAATCCCGCGGAGTCAAATGTTGTCTGAAGCATTGCTCGAACTTTGGACGAAGGGACAGCTGGCTACAGAGGCACAATAGCTTGAACGTGACGCCGCCTAGATCGGGGCCGATTCATCAAGATGCCATTTCCGAGTCAACAGTCGTTTGACTTCTATTAACCACACGACGCAGTCACACAGTGCGTGGTTGGAACTGAGTCGAGGATTGACCTGCTAAACGTGGGAGAGTGAATGACCGAATTCACTCGGGGAGGATGGCGATCGTTAACTAAATCGACCATTCCACGAAATCTTGGAATGCCCCAGGCAAGTCGACGTCTCGAAGAAGCAGTGAAGACGAAGTGCATCGTTGCAAGGGAACTAAAAATCATGCGAGGCCATGGGAAGGGCTGAGTTCGGATTTCGATTGCCGCCAAGCTTCACGTGCGGAACCAGGGACAAAATTCCCAAGTATTGGGGAGCAGTATTCGGAAAGGGACAATCAAGTCGGTGAAGAGCACGATTGAAGACGGTGGCATAAATAAATTCTTTGGGCCGCTTCCATTGAATGGCAATCAAATTTACAGATCAGGAAGTCATGAGTTCAGTTTGTGCCAAGTTTTGGCATGATATTGCTCTAGTGGGACGGTGGTCGAGTTTCCCAATCCGTGCATAACCAAGACGAAATTAATGTTTAAAGCCGAATATCAACCCACCATAACCGACTTCTTTAGAACAGTAAGAACGACATTCCATTCATGGTGTATGAACTGAATTTTGGCATTTATCCACAACAGAAAGCTTTCAGATCTGGCAGAGGACGAATTTATGGAGCTGAACATTGTCATTTGCTCAGGAAGGCAGGGTTTTAATTGTTGTTTGTCGGCTGTATAATTTCTGCAAAGGTGGTCGAGCTATATACCAGAAGTGGTTGAAAGATTCTACCATTTATCCATTGAGTACACACTAAAGAGAGGACTGTGATATTCATTCTCCTGGGGCAGCGTATAACTCATCAAGTGTTGGCACGTGCTACAGATGGATTGATATTGCAAAATATATCTTTCGCTAAATGACCGCTGCTAACATATCAGGTTCTACACTTTGCTTGTTTACTGTCCACTCATATTTTAAACACTGTTGTCGGTTATATCGTTATATATCAATTATATTTCGATTTCTGAAGTTGTCTTCTTGAAGTCTGTTGGTACATGTAATCCACTGAAAACATTGCCCATAAATTAGAATCTATAAAGAGTACCTACAGCAGTTTTTCATCTCACTGAGAAATCTAACAACCCAGAAATGCAATATTAAGTCGAAACAACTCAGAATTGCACATACAACATTGTGCAAACTATCGGTTTGCTGAAATATTTCACTGGGAAATATAGAAAACTCAGAAAAACAGCGATCTTTCCATTGGTTGAACCATGGAGGGATTCCTAAGCAGATTGATGAAAATAAAAATAGAAGTTGGTTCCTTAAACCGCCATGCATCAGAAGACCAGAAAACAAAACCAAATAGCAGACCCTTTTCAAGAGGAATTTATGCCATCCTTCAATAGGGACAGCCAGAAGATTTGCAGGAAGAATTGGGGGTTGGTCACAAAATCCTTGCACTTGGGACAGATTTGAAACACATGAAGATGACATGGAGAGTTCTGTCCAAACTTGATGAACTTAATGAACTTATGTCCAAAATAAGCCAAGAAGGGGGGAAAAAACTGATTTGGGCTCTAAAACCAGCTATGCTTGCTCTTATATAGCCCAAATTCTTGGAGGAACCTTGTGAAGGGGTCACACTTCCAGTTGCAGCTTGTCTCTGTAACATCATGAAATTGACCGCACCTATAGCTCCATACAATGATGATGTTATGAGGAGGATTATGAGATTGATTGTCGAGACTTTTTAGGATTTGGACAACAGTACAGGCTCTACCTTCGGGAAGAAGCTTGAGATTTTATGGGGTATGGCCACATTCAAGACTTATGTCATCATGTTTGACCTTGAGTGTGATGACCAGATTTTGCAGATGTTCCGATGCTTCTTCAGCATTAGGAGACATCATCCTGATACTGTCATAGCACACATGCAGTCCATCTTGTCATCATGTATGAGAGACCATGAGACCATTGGCCGAGAGTTGCAGACCCGGTTGTTGAGCATTTGGAGGAGAGAGCAATTGGTCTCGCCCGCTGCTTATGAGCTAGCCCAAGGGCTAGTTGAACAAAACATTGAGTTTCTCAGGATATAGTTGACCAGGGAGGAGCGGCTCCAGTTTGGTAGGTCAGGCAGCAGAAATGAGCTAAGGAGGAAGGGACTTTGCTTCATTTGCAAAGAACCTTGGGGGCCTGATCACTCATGTTTGAGAGATGCAGATGAGGTGGCAAAGGTAGAGCAGGTAGACATTCCTTCTGTATGCCAGGATGAGGACTCTTCTTCAGATGAGTCCATGGGATCATATGAGGATGCTTCTGGGGAGAGAGAGCAGCCATGCAGAGAGGATGACAGTAGACCGGAGTTGTGTTCCAGTGTGCAGGGTGAGCAGTCACGGGACTTTATGGGAGATACTCTGAGTGATGAGTCACTTGTGATGATTCAGCCAAAGCAGCATATGATGGAGCCTGAGTCAGCAAAGGAGGATACTATGTACATCAGGCGTGACATTTCCTTGGGTGAGGCCCAGATGGGCGCCCACATTGAGCCTGTGATGGATATGCAGCTAACATTGGGGTCAGCCTTTGAGGAGGAGCAGTCAGATGCACAGACACCGAGTACAGTGACAGCAGTTGCAAATCCATATCCTCTGGAGGTGTTGGAGGTTGATGGGATTGTTCTGCAGGGGACCAGTAGACAGCGGGAGCATGACATTCCTGATCAGGAGTGGGAGGAGCTGTTGGATATGGTGGAGCATCCAACTGTGAGTCGACACAGGGATGAGGCGCAAACAGATGTACACGCAGTCAGCAGAACTACAGTGTTTCCAGTGAGTAGCACTCTCCAGGAGTACATCGATGGGGCTTGCAGCATATCTTGCCCACTTTGGCCCATTATAGAGAAAGGGGATTCCTTCTACAGGCAGCTTTCATTGGCAGACAGGGCAGAGCAGTGGGAGTCGATTATGGGCTGGCAGCAACACTCTAGGCATGTTCCATATGCAGTTGTTGCTACATCGGATTCTTCTTCCAGGATGGACTGGCAAGAGATCATGAGTTGGTACCCTCTTGATGGTACGGTATTTTTCGTGGGGAGCACAGCAGAGCAGGGGCCCCTAGACATAGTAGATGTTACAGATTCCAGTTGGCAGGAGGGCACCGGTCGTCGTTACTTCAGCACTCCTCCCGATTTCAGGAGAGTAGGATCAGCATGGGATTGAGTCAGGACTTGGATTGGAGAGAGGTGATGAGTTGGTATGCAGTTGGTGGGGCAGCATATGCAGTTACAGGTACAACACAGTAGGAGCCCGGGAGCATTGATGCTTGTTGGAGATCTTCACGTCTTAGAGCATCAGCTATAGCCAGAGACAGTGCGCAGCCTGAGTCGTGGGACTTGGGCAATGATTGGCCATGGTGGCATTCGGATCCGAGAGGATTGTTTGTTGACTGGGACAGAGAGAGATCAGTTTGGGATCCCGACATTGAGAGCTCTGTTCCGAGAGGTTTGAAACAGGTGCATAGCAGCATCCAGAGGTTGGTATGGGATCCAGGCATTGGGTCTGAGATGCAGCGGGCCAACAGAGTGGCCCACATATTTCGATTGCTTGAGGGCAAGCAATCTTGGGGCAGGAGGTCTGTAATATTCCCATTTTTTGTATCACCCATGACAGGGCTAGGACGGACTTCCAGAGTTAGGAGCAGACAAGTCACATGTACAAATTGGTGCTATCAGTGGGCTCAGGAGCTTTTCGGAGGAGTTTTGAGGAGTTTTCATGGTGTCCGGAGGCATTCGCTTGATATACTCCATCATCCGAGCAGTTTGGCTTTCGTTTCGATGCATTCCGATAACTTTCGGAATTTTGAGTTATTTATGGGCTTAACTCAGCTGATTATGCTCAAGGTGGAATTCTGGGAGGAATACACGATGGAACACCTTAGCATAATAGCTCATTGGAACCGGGACGAGGAGACCTGCACGATGGGATAGTTAGACACAGATTTCAGTGACCGGAGGAGGCGTGGTAGTCGATTTACCCTTTTCTGCATTAAAAAGGAATATTTTAATAAAAGGGAAAAGTGCTCCATGAATAAAATAATGCTCTAGAAGGCTCCAAGGGATCTATAAAAGAAAGGGAGGAGGCCATTGGGAGATATCTTTGGAGTGGATCATTTGCTTGTGTATGAGAGGTTTGAGGACGTGGTTCTCTACTTCAGCCGTAGCCCCAGGACGGAAACCCTCAGGTGATTTGTGAGTGTTGGACAGAAACCCAATACTCTTGAGGAGACTTCACTTAGAAGTTTCACAGAGCTTCAGAGATTGGTGTGAGGATCATTTAGATCTTCAAATTGGGCTTCATCATCTTCAGTGGGTTCAGTGACAGCTATTGCCGGAGGGAGAGTGCAGCAGTTCAGTTTTGGGAGGCCATCGCCATGTAGCAGTGCAGCAGATTGTATTGTTGGCCAGTTTCCTATCTCAGCACTTTCTGGGTCAGATATATATGTAAACCCCTCTTATTAGTTATAATAAAAGCTTAGATTCTTCTGTTCTATATGGTATTCGATTGCAGTATTTATGTGTTTAATTTTACATGGCAATCTTCTGTTGAATAAATGTTGATTTTTCAGTATAATTTGGGGTTTAAGTAAATTTATGCAAATTCAGTAAAATATCCCATTTGGGGATATTACATTCTACGGCAACAAAGCAAAGCAAGGTGCAGCAGAGGGTAGCATGAAAAGACCAGCAACCAAGGTACATAACAGCAGCAAGAAGTTCATCATATGAAGTCTTCAAGTGGGCAGCACTGCATACAATCATTGTAAAGGTATCATTGTACTAAGTCATTGTAAATACATTATTGTAAAAATTGTACTAGTGTCTATCTACCAAGGGTTGAAGAGGCAGTGTTGGGAGGTCTAGGATCTCATTAGGTGGTTGTGTCAAAGTTGGGGTTATGGTCTAGTATATCTTCTTCTTCTGCATCATTCTATATCATTGTAAAGTGGACCATTTTCCCTGGTACGGGAGTCCATTCTTCTTTTATTCTTCTATAGGGTGCTAGGGTGGTGCTAGGGTGAGTTGTAGCTCATTGGGTGTTGGGGCATCCGTTCAGTTGACTACTGAAGAATCTCGGGCATTGGAGCGTCCATCCAGTGGGAGCTAGAGAAGAATGTTTTTCTATATTCTAGGAAGTTGGAGCTTTATTTTCAATTGGAGTTGAATATCAAAGAATTATTAGAAAAGCATTAGGTGGTTTTTGTCCCGGAGTGGGTTTCCACCTTAAAAACTGTGTGCATTTGTGTTCCTCTTGTTTGCTGCTATCATTGTACAAACACTGATAATAATTGAAGATTAACTAATGCTCTAATTGTAAGAAATACTGATTCACCCCCCCTTTCAGTATTTCCAACGGTGCTCGGTGTCAACTCTGTGCCCACCAAGTGAAAGAGCTCCTGCCAAAATCCACTCATTGAGCGGCTGTCCCTGTCACTGACGATGGTCTTTGGGAGACCATGCAACCTAAAAATGTCCTGAAAGAATAGCTCTGCCATCTGTGTTGTTGTGTAATGTGTGGATATAGCAAAGAAGTGAGCATACTTCATCAATCAATCAACGACTACAAATATGCAGTCCTTGCCTTGCACCGTGGGCAACCCTGTGATGAATTCCATCGAAATGCTTTCCCATTTCCCCTCTGGTATGGTAAAGGGCTATAATAAACCTGCCAGATGGTCCATCTCCTCTTTGTTGTGCTGGCAAACCTTGCACTCCCTAACATGCTGAAGCACGTCCTCCTTGAGGCCCTTCCAAGAGAACCTCTCTCTAATGGCCCTGTAGGTTTTGGTGAACCAGTGATGGCCTGATAGTGGTGAATCATGAGAAGCCTGCAATATCTTCTTCTTGAGCTAAGAGCCCTCAGTCAAGAAGATCCTGTCCCAGTAATAGATGATCTCATCCATCACCCTGTACCTGTCATTCGTCACCTGCCCATCCAAGATCTCACAGGCAAAACGGTCCTTGGAGTACTCTACCAACAATCGAGCCCTCCAATCCGTGTCTATGCTCATCAGGGGCAACGCGGCTAGTCTGTGTGAGAGTGTATCAGCTACCACGTTGTTCTTCCCTTTGACATACTCGATGTCAAAATCGTAAGCCTGGATCTTACTGACCCACTTTTGCTGCCTCTCCTACAACTGCTTCTGCTCTAAGAAAAATCTGAGGCTGTTGTGGTCTGTCCTCACCCTGAACCTGTTGCCCACCAGGTACTGCCGAAATTTGGCCAAGGCATGCATGATGGCCAACATCTCCTTGTCGTATATGGCATACAACCGCTCATGTGGTAAGAGCTTCCGGCTCTCAAAAGCTATTGGGTGGCCTCCTTGCATCAAAACTGCGCCTATCCCCTCTCCCGACGCATCACACTCCAAAACAAAGGGCTGCGTGAAGTCTGGCAATGCTAACACCGGACAGCTGCTCATCACCTCCTTGAGCCTGTCAAAAGCCCTTTGTGCTGTATCCGTCCAACTGAATGCCCCCTTTTTGGTCAGATCTGTAAGGGGTGCAGCAAGTTGGGAAAATCCCTTGACGAACTTCCTGTAGTAGGTGCAGATACCCACAAACCCTCGGAGTTTCGTCACATTCTTCGGCTCTGGCCAATCCCTGATGGCCCTGATCTTCTCCTCGTGGACCCTCACTCCATCCACTCCAATGATGTGCCCCAAATAGAGCATCTCAGTCAACCCAAATTCGCACTTGGAGAGCTTAGCATAGAACTGCTGCTCCTCCAAAATACGCAATACTGCCTCTATGTGCTGGAGATGCTCCTCCCATGTCCTGTTGTATATCAATATGTCATCAAACAACACCAACACACACTTCCTCAGATGACTACGGAAAATGTGCTTCATACACGACTGGAAGGTGGCCGGTGCATTGGTTAGCCTGAAGGGCATCACCAAAAACTCGAAATGGACATAGTGACATCTGAAAGCGGTCTTGGGAATGTCCTGCTCCCTCACGCGAATCTAGTGGTACCCGGATCTCAAGTCAATCTTCGAGAAGAACTGTGCTCCTCTCAACGCATCCATCAGCTCGTCAATCCGTGGGATAGGGTACCTATTCTTCATCGTCTTCTTGTTCAGGGCCCTATAGTCAATGCACATCGTCAATGTGCCGTCCTTCTTCTTCACCAAAACTACTGAAGAAGCGAAAGGACTGGTGCTAGGCCGAATGTGTCCAAGAGCTAGCAACTCCTAGATAGCCCACTCGATCTCGTCCTGATAGGCCTTAGGGTGCCTATAGGGTGTGGTGATGACAGCCTGTATGCCCTGCTCCAACTCAATAGTGTGCTCAAATCCCCAATCCGATGGCTGTCCTGGCGGTATCTCCCCAAATACTGTAGCATACCTGTCAAGGATGGTCTACACCTCTGGGTGTATGGTCTGCCCCGAAGATCCTGCTTCTGAAGCGCGCAGCTCTACTGCCCACTCTTTATCTCCCTTCCGGAAGTCTGCCTCCATCCGGTGAGCTGAGACTATCTGGGGTGGATAAGTATGCATGCCCCGTATCTTCTCGTTCTTCCCTGTCTTCTTATCATCCCACTCCATCTCCAAGGCCTCCCAGTCCGTGGTCACCTTGCCTAAAGTGAGCAGCCACTGCACTCCCAATATCACATTGGTGTCTGGAATGTTCACCACGAAGAAGTGGTCGGTCAGTGTGTTAGTGCCCATCGTCACTGCCAATGCCGGGACATAACTGGCACACTGCATGGTTTGGTCCCCTGGAGCCAACACTGAAAACCCGTCAAAACTCTCCGTTGGAATGCCTCTCTGCTCTACCATCTGTGCATCAATGAAGTTGTGGATTGCCCCACTGTCTACTAGTATTGACACTCACTGCCCTCGCACCGCACCTCAAACATGTAGTGTCAAATACTTGGGAATTCCTCACAAGGCTGCAAGGGCTCCTCCGGTAGGTGTGAAAGATGCACCCCCTACTCCTGGTGGTGGGGGCGGCAGATGATCCTCCCTCTGCACTGCATGGCTCCCCCCTGCACTTGTGTCATCGTAATCATCCTCTTTGCCACTGCTCTCGGAGAAGACCTCAATATAATGTGCCTTACCCGCGGCACAACGGTGTCCTAGTGCCCATGGCTCCTGGCAGGTGAAACACAGTGTCTTCCTCCTCAGATCCCTCCTGGTCTCATCATCTATCGATCCTCTGCTCTAGGTCTCCTTTGGAGGCGGAGCCCTCACGTCCCTCCCCTTGGGCTGGAATATCATCCTCTGAAGGTAAGGTGCTCTGGTCCGGGGTAAAGCATCATGTAAATCTCTAGTCCTATCAACTGCATCCTGAAGTGTGGTTGGCCTAGTGGACCGGACCAATCCCCGAAGGGTCTCTACTAACCCGTCAATAAACATGTAGATCATCAGTGCTGCTGATAAATTTGGCACCATCACTGAGAGTCTCAAGAAATCTGAGATGTATGTGTCCGGACTCCCGGTCTGCTTGAGCTTCGTCAGCTCAACAAAATGCTCCTCCGGATCCTTCCGGTCAAACCTCTCTATCAACCTCCGGGTGAACTCGGCATAAGCGGTCACTGTCGAATGCCCGAGCGTAACCATCCCATGGAACCACCAATCTTGGGCCTCGCCATCTAGGTGCAGCGTTGCCACCTTGATGGCCTCCCTCTCCGCCATCTGGTTGAGCTGGAATATATATCCAACTTCTCTACCCATGCCTTTGCCGAACTATTTGCCGAACCATCAAAATTTGGCAAGTGAAACCTGCCCACAGTACGATGCAGATCTCTGTCCGGATAATGTCTGTTCCCCCTGTGCTGATGGCGGGGTCTACTATCCTGCTTGAGCAAGACAAAATCGTGAAATGTGAGCGCATCTCTGAATTCCTGTCCATAGGCCTAGTACTCAACAAAGTAGTCACCCATGTGGGCTGGCTCCTGCTCCTGCTGCACTCCCACCCCTGTATCTGCTGCCAGGAAAGTGCGCATCGTGGAACATGGGGGTGTATGGGATGCCACATGCTATGCTGCGTAGTGCCCCTGCAAATGATGGGACGTACCCGATCCCTCTCCAATGTGGAAACCCCCCAGGGTTTCACGCTGTCTAGACTCTGCTACTGTGAATCTCTGCCCCATCTCCTCTATCCGCCTAGACAGATCCTGTACTGACTTGATGAGTATGTCCGCAAACTCCTTTGCGGTGTCTTTCTCCTCTGCCATCGGTTCCTCCTGCTCTGCGTCCACTACTGGAGCGCAGTCCCCCTCTCCGTAGGTGATCTGCAACCTACGCTCTCAGTCACGGTACTTCCTACCCCTGTAGCAGATATACGGCTTCTCGTTCGGTGTCATAGACAACTTTACTCCATAAGATGAGCTAGGTCTATGAGCTCTGATACCACTGTAACATCCCGAAGCAAAATAAACAGTAATATAAAGCACACAAACAAGGTACACAGCAACTAAAGACAAATCACGAGACAAAATATACAATATGGAGAACGTTGAGCCATTTTATTAATACTGAGAAATAAGGAAAGTTCAAAGGTGATCGGAGTGATAGCACCTCGACTTGCTCAGGGCAAGTATAGAAATACTCTCAGAACAATGTATGGAATGGCTGCTCCGTCTGTCAACTGTGTAATCTCCAAGCTGCTGGAAAATGCTGCCGTGCTGCTGCAACTGCTGGAATGAAATGAGTCTTTGGGGCTGTTCCCGTACTCAGAAAATGGTGAAACTCTAGGAATGGCCTCCTCTCCCAATACCCAGAAAATCCCAGAGAGATTTTTGAGAATGGCTGACCCTAGAAAATACCTCCTTTGAGCACTACGCTATCCCTCAAGGGAAAACGCTGACCCTAAAGGCAACACTGCAAAATATGGCCTCACCCTCTGCAAAATGTCTCCAATAGGTAAGGGCTGATCCCTTCCCTAATCCGCTGGTCTGAATCCACCCAAATCACCACAATCGGGAACTCTCCCCAACTAGAACTGCGTCATCCCTCTGCAAGACTACGCAATCCCTCCAAGGAATGCTCCTCAATGACTAAAGCTCTGATCTCTCCCTGCAAAATACGGTAGGACTCCTCGCCCGAGCAAGCACTCGAAGTCTCCCAGGGCTGAGGTTGGGATCTTTGCATGAAGACACCCGGTGTACTGAACAGTACGTGCAGACTAGCTAAACAGCGAGCGTGCTCAATGTCTAGAGACAATCTCCAAAATGCATAATCAACAATGAGAGAAATGAGGTAGCCTCTCCTCTATTTATCTTGGGTGAGCCTCCCTCTCTCCTTGGCCCCACCATGCTATGTTGTCCCTCTTTGGCCCACGCTGCCAACTCATCTGCGCAGGCTGGGCCCACGTTGTCCAAGTGTGTCTTCCTCCCCACGTTGTCTCTTGGCCCCCCTTGGCCCACCTTGACCATACGTTGTATTTCCTAGGGGACTTTAAGGAGTGTGCTTTATCCTAAGTGAGTCACACTCCCACTTTATTTATATTTTAACTATATAAGGCAAAATTTATCAAAATTAATATTTCCAATTAGCTATAGCTAATTGGGAATATTAGCACTGCCTCTCCTGCAACTTCTTCTACTCTAGAAAGAATCAGAGGCTGTTGTGGTCAGTCCTCACTCTGAACCTGTTCCCCACCAGCTACTGCCGAAATTTGGCTAATGCATGCATGATGGCCAACATCTCCTTGTAGTATATAGCATACAACCTCTCATGTGGCAATAGCTTCCGGCTCTCAAAAGCTATGGGGTGGCCTCCCTACATCAAAACTGCGTCGATCTCCTCTCCTGATGCATCGCACTCTAGGACAAAGGGCTGCGTAAAATCTGGCAATGCCAAAACCGAACAGCTCCTCATCACCTCCTTGAGCCTGTTGAAAGCCCTTTGCACTGTGTCAGTCCAACTGAATGCCCCCTTTTTGGTAAGGTCAATAAGGGGTGCAGCAAGTTGGGAAAATCCCTTGACGAACTTCCGATAGTAGGTGCAGATACCTACAAACCCCCGAAGCTCCGTCACATTCTTCGGCTCTGGCCAATCCCTGATGGCCCTGATCTTCTCCTCGTGGACCCTCACTCCGTCCACCCCAATGATGTGCCCCAAGTAGAGCATCTCTGTCAGTCCAAACTCGCATTTGGAGAGCTTAGCATAAAATTGTTGCTCCTCCAATATGTGCAATACAGCCTCTATGTTGTAGGTGCTCCTCCCATGTCCTACTATAAATCAAGATGTCATCGAAAAACACTAGCACAAACTTCCTCAAGTGACTGCGAAAGATGTGATTCATGCATGACTAAAAAGTGGCCGGAGCATTGGTTAGCCCAAAGGGCATCACCAAGAACTCAAAGTGACCGTAATGACATCTGAAAGCGGTCTTGGGAACATCCTGCTCCCTCACGTGAATCTGATGGTACCCAGATCTCAAGTCAATATTCGAGAAGAACTTCGATCCCCTCAGCTCATCCATCAACTCATCTATCCGTGAAATGGGGTACCGGTTCTTCATGGTCTTCTTATTGAGAGCCCGATAGTCAATGCACATCCTCAGTGTGCCATCCTTCTTCTTCACCAATACTACTGAAGAAGCAAAGGGTCTAGTGGTAGGACGGATGTGCCCAAGAGCTAAGAGATCATGAATGGCCCTCTCAATCTCATCCCTGTAGGCCTTAGGATGCCTATAGGGTGTAGTGATGATAGCCTGGATGCCCTGCTCCAGTTCGATCATGTGCTCAAATCCCTGATCTGGTGGCTGCCCTGGTGGTATATCTCCAAAAACCGTGGCATATCTATCTAAAAGGGACTGTACATCTGGGTGTATGGCCTACCCTGTAGACCCCGCCTCAGAAACACGCAGCTCCACTGCCCACTCTATGTCTCCCTTCCGGAAATTTTCCTCCATCTAGTGCACTGAAACTGTCTGTGGTGGGTAGGTGTGCATACCCGAATCTTCTCATGCCTCTCGGTCTTCTTGTCCGTCCACTCCATCTCCAAGGTCTCCCAATCTGTGGTGACCTTCCCCAGCGTGATCAACCACTGCACCCCCAGTGTCACGTTGGTGTCCGGAATGTCCACCACAAAGAAGTGATCTGTCAGGGTGTAAGTCCCCATAGTCACTGCCAAGGCTGGCACATACCTGGCACACTACATGGTCCTGTCACCTGGAACCAGTACCGAAAACCCATCAAAGCTCTCTGTTGGTATGCTCCTCCGCTCTACCAACTGGGCATCAATAAAATTGTGGGTGGCCCCACTGTCCACTAATACTGAAACACGTTGTCCCCGCACAGTGCCTTGGACACGCAGTGTCAAGTTTTTGGGAACCCCTCGCAAAGAAGAAAGGGCTCCCCCGGTAGGTGCAAATGCTGCACCTCCCGCTCGTGGTGGTGGAGGTGGAAAATGATCTCCTCTCTACGCTGCCCTGCTTCCTCCTGCCTCTATCACCTCATACTCCTCTTCCCCGCTACTCTCGGAGAAAACCTCGATGTAATGTGCCTTCCCCGCGGCACAACGGTGTTCTCGTGCCCATGGCTCCTGGTATGTGAAACATAGCCTCTTCCGCCTCAGATCTCTCCTGGTCTCGTCATCCAAAGGCCCTCTGCTCTGGTTCCCCTTTGGAGGCAGAACCCTCATGTCCTTCCCCTTCGGCTGAAATCCCAGTCTCTGGGGGAAAGGAGCTCTAGTCTGGGCTAGTGCATCCTGCAAGTCCCGAGTCCTCCCAACTACGTCATGGAGTATAGCTGGCCTCGTTGATCTGACTAACCCCCAAATAGGCTCTGCCAATCCATCGATGAACATGTAGATCATCTTGGCTACAATTAAGTCAGGCACCATCACAGAGAGTCTCAAGAACTCTGAAATGTATATGTCCAGACTCCCGGTCTGCTAGAGCTTAGTCAGCTCAACAAAGTGCTCCTATGGATCCCTCCGATCAAATCGCTCTATCAGCCTCCGTGTAAACTCGGCATATGCTGTCACCCCTGAGTGCCCCAGCGTAGCCATCTCGTGAAACCACCAATCATGGGCCTCGCCCTCCAGGTGCAGCGTTGCCACCTTGATGGCCTCTATCTCTGCCATATGGTTAAGCTGGAAATATATATCCAACTTCTCCACCCAAGCCTTTGCCAAATACTTCGTTGACCCATCAAATGTCGGTAGATAAAATCCGCCTACCATGCGTTGTACATCCCCATCCTGTGAATGCGTGTTTCCCCTGTGATGGTTGCGGGGTCTACTGTCCCTCTTCAGCTGTACGAAATCATGGAATGTGAAGGAATCTCTAAACTCCTGTCCGTAGCACTGATACTTGGCAAAGTAATCTCCCATGTGAGTCGGTTCCTGCTCCTACGGTGCTCCTACCCCAGTGTCTGCGGCAAGAAATGTGGGTATTGTGGTACGTGGAGGTGTATGTGATGCCATCTACTGTGCTGTGAGGTGCTCCTGCAAATGATGGGATGTGCCCAATCCATCTCCGATATGGAAACCTCTTGGGGTTTCACGTTGTCTAGATTCTGCAATGAACCTTTACCCCATCTCTTCTATCCTCCTCGACAAATCTTGCACTGATTTGAGGAGAAGTTCACTGAACTCCCCGGCATCTCTTTCCTTCGCCATTGGTCCCTCCTCTTCTGCGTCCACTACCAAAACGCAGTCACCTTCCCTGAAAGTGATCTCTAATCTCCGCTCTTGGTCTTTATACTTCCTCCCTCGGTAATAGATGTATGGTTTTCCTGTTGGTGTCATAGACAATCTGCTCCATAGGCTAAGCCAAGTCTATGAGTTCTGATACCACTATAATATTTCGAATAGAAATAAACAGCAATATAAAGCACATAAACAAGAAACTACAGCAACTAGAGAGACATCACATGGACAAAACGTAATATGGAGAACTCTGAGCCATTTTATTAAATACTGAAAGATAAAATGAGTACAAAGGTGATCAGAATGATGGCACCTTGGCTTGCACTAAGCAAGCATAGAAATACTCTCAGAATATATCATGGAATGGTTGCTCCCTCAATGACTGCGTAATCTCTAAGCTGCTGGTGTTGTTGCCGTGCTGCTGCTACTACTGGAATAAATTGAATCTTTGGGGCTGCTCCCCACCTTGGAAAATTATGAAAACTTGGGAATGACCTCTCCACCCAATACCCAGAAAAGCCCAAAGAGCTTTTCGAAAATTGCTAACCTCCGAAAATGACTTCCCTTGAGGTACCACGTTGTCCCAATGATAAACGCTAGCCCTAAATAATCTGCTGCAAAAGATGGCCTCCAACTCTACCAAAATGATGGAATAGGGAAGGGGGGACCCCTTTCCAACTCCCCCAAGCTAAATCCCCTGATAAACCCTCAACCCGAAATCTCCTCCGCCAAAGACTGCGTCCTCCCTCTCACTGACTTCGTTGTCTTTGCAAGTGAACAATCCCAGCTATGGCTGCTCCAACTCTCTCTGGCAAAATAAGGATAGAACTCCTCACCCGAGCAGGCACTCGAAGTCCCCCGGGGCTGAGGTTGGGATCTCCGCACGGAGACACCAGGTGTGCTGAACAGCCCTGCAGACTTTGCTAAACAGCAAAAGCGTGCTCAATGTCAAAAGAAAAATAACATAGATGCATAATCAAATGATCAAAATGAGGAGCGTCTCTCCCTTTTTATGTTTGGAGAGCCTTGCTCTCACCCAGGCCCCACCACCAACTGCACTATCTCCTTGAGCCACGTTGTCCCTCTAGCTCTGCGCTGCCTTGGGCCCATGCTGCCCACGCTGCCACTTCGTCCTCTAGGCCCCACACTACCAAATAAACATGTCTCCAAGTGACTTTAGGAAATGCTTTTATCCAAAGTGTGAGTTAAGTGTCCCTCTTAACCCACTTTATTTCTAACTTAACTTTATTAAAGTGAAATAGCCAAAAATTAATATTTCCAATTAGCTATTGCTAATTGGGAATATTACACATGGAGACATACACAATGACTCACCACTTCTTTGTGGTTGACATCCCAGATACCAAAGTGGTATTGGGAGTGCAGTGGCTGATTACGGTGGGTAAGGTCACCACAGATTGGGAGACGTTGGAGATGGAGTGGACAAACAAGAAGTGTGGGAAGCATGTGATGATCAGAGGAATGCACACATGCCCCCTCAGACAGTTTCAGCACACCGGATGGAGGCAGACTTCCGGAAAGGGGACATAGAGTGGGCAGTAGAGCTGCGTAATTCAGAGGCAGGAATCACAGGGTAGCTAGTACACCCCGATGTGCAGTCGATATTGTACGAATACTCCACAATTTTTGGGGACATACCACCGAGGCAACCGCTGGACCGAGGGTTTGAGCATACTATCGAGTTGTAGCAGGGGATCCAGGCAGTGATCACCACCCCCTGTAGGCACCCCAAGGCCTACAAGGATGAGATTGAGAGAGCTATCCATGAGCTCTTGTAACTGGGACACATCCGACCCAGTACTATCCGATTTGCTTCTTCTGTTGTTTTGGTGAAGAAGGATGGCACATTGCAAATGTGCATTGACTACAGGGCACTCAATAAAAAGACCATGAAGAGCCAATACCCCATCCCCATTATTGATGAGTTGATGGATGAGTTGAGGGGATCGAAGTTCTTCTCCAAGATCGATCTGAGATTGAGGTACCACCAGATCAAGGTGAGGGACCAGGATGTCCCCAAGACTGCATTCAGATGCCACTATGGCCATTTCGAGTTTTTTGGTGATGCCCTTCAGGCTGACCAACGCACCGGCCACCTTTCAGTCATGCATGAACCACATTTTTCGTGGTCAGTTGAGGAAGTTTGTGCTAGTGTTCTTTGATGACATCCTCATCTACAGCCGCACATGAGAGGAGCACTTACAACACATTGAGGTTGTACTACGTATTTTGGAGGAGAAGCATTTCTATGCTAAGCTCTCCAAATGCGAATTCGGGCTGATAAAGATGCTCTATTTGAGACACATCATTGGTGTGGACGGGGTAAGAGTCCATGAGGAGAAGATCCAGGCCATCCGGGATTGACCGAAATTGAAGAATCTGATAGAGCTCCGGGGATTTGTAGGCATCTGCACCTACTGCCAGAAATTCGTCAAGGGGTTTTCTCAACTTGCTGCACCCCTCACGGACCTCACCAAGAAGGGGGCATTTGGCTAGACTGATACTGCGCAGAGGGCTTTCAACAAGCTCAAGGAGGTGATGAGCAATTGTCTGGTACTGGCTTTGCCGGAATTCACGCAACCCTTCGTTCTGGAATGTGATGCTTTAGGGGAAGGAGTAGGCGCAATGTTGATGCAGGGGGGCCACCCTATAGTTTTCAAGACCCGAAAGCTACTGTCGCATGAGAGGTTGTATCTGATATACGACAAGGAGATGTTGGCCATTATGCATGCATTGGCCAAGTTCCAGCAATAGCTAGTGGGGTAACAGGTTTCGGGTGAGGACTCACCACAACAGCCTCTGGTTTTTCCTTTAGCAGAAGCAGTTGCAGAAGAGGCAGCAGAAGTGGGTCAGTAAGATTGAGGCCTATGACTTTGACATTGAGTACGTCAAAGGGAAGAACAACATGGTGGCAGATACTTTGTCATGCAGACCTGCAACGTTATCCTTAATGAGCTTAGACATACACTGGAGGGCTCAATTGTTGGTGGAATATTCGAAGGACCGCTTTGCCTGTGAGGTGTCGGACGGCCAGATTACAGATGACAGGTATCGGGTGATCGATGAGGTCATCTATTACCAGGAAAAGATCTTCTTGACTAGGAATTCCCAGCTCAAGGAGAAGATACTGCGCGCATCCCATGATTATCCGCTATCAGGCAACTAGGGGTTTCCAAAGACCTACAAGGCCATCAGGGAGAGGTTCTCTTGGAGAGGCCTCAAAGAGGACGTACTCTGGCATGTAAAGGAGTGCGAAGTGTGTCAGAGGAATAAGGGGGAGATGAGCCACCCTACCAGTTTGCTACAATCACTTCCCATTCCGGAAGTAAAGTGGGAAAGTATCTCGATGGACTTCATCACAGGGTTGCCCACAGTGCAGGGCAAGGATTGCATCTTTGTGGTTGTTGATTGACTAACAAAGTATGCCCATTTCTTCACCATATCAGCACGGTACACAACTTCACAGGTGGCCGAACTATTCTTCTGTGATGTTTTCAGGTTGCATGGTCTTCCCAAGACCATATTCAGTGACAGGGACAACCGTTTCATGGGCGGCTTTTGGCAGGAGCTCTTTTGTTTGGTGGGTACAAAGTTAACTCCTAGTACCAGCTACCACCCACAGACGGATGGGTAGACAGAGGTAGTGAACAAGTGGTTGGAAGGCTACCTGCGAAACTATGTCACGGGGCAGCAGAAGGCATGGCTACGTTGGCTTCACCTAGGAGAACACTGCTACAACACCACTTTCCATACGTCTATCAGTATGTCTCCATTTTATGCTTTTTATTGATATCATGCTCTGACTTTTGTTGATGTTATATTTGGAGCTAGCAAGGCCCCCAGGGCCAAGGATTGGATCCAAGAGAACCAAGATATACTCCAGGATTTTAAAGACAACTTAGCCACAACACAAAACCAGCAAAAGCTGTATGCAAATAGAAGGCAGGTAGAGAGACAGTTTGAGGTTCGTGACTTGTTCTACCTCCGACTTTGGCCATACAGGCAGTGTACGTTGAAGCATACGGGGGCCGAGAAGCTTAAGCCCCGCTTCTATGGGCCTTACAGGGTAATCAGGCGGGTAGGAGAAGTTGCTTATGAGTTGGAACTGTCGGCTGGGAGCAGGATACATAACATTTTCCATGTATCATTCTTGAAGAAGGCTTTGGGGCAGCAAGTGTCTGCAAAAGGGGAGCTCCCACCCATAGATGATGAGGGGCATCTGGTGTTACAGCTAGAAGCTATTTTAGACACCTGGGAGAGACAGTTGCGGAGCAGGACAGTCAAGGAGTACTTGGTGAGGTGGAGAAACCTTCCAGATGAGGATGCCACTTGGGAGGGTGAGAAGATCCTGCAACATCCATCCTTGTAGTTGCTTGAAGACAAGCAACATTTTGGCAGGGAGGACTATAATATTCCCAATTAGCAGCAGCTAATTGGAAATATTAATTTTGCTTAGATTTTGCTTTTCTAATGTTCAACCATAAATAAAAAGGGTGTTGGGACCCATAACCCAACTTAGGAGAAATAATCTTCCTAAAGTCACTTGACCAACACGATGCTTTCAGCGTGGGGCCCAGGGGGACCAAGTGACAGCACAGGGACAGCGTGGGCCAGGCAGCCCAATGGCAACGTGGGACAGGACAGCGCAGAGTATGGAGGGCAGCGTGGCAAGGAGGACAACGCAACGCAGTGGGGCCCAAGGGAATGTTAGGGTCTCAAGCATAAAAGGGAGTGAGGGCCTACCTTCTCATTCATTCAGTCATTCATCTTCAGAATTTCTGTCTAACATATATTGAGCACACTTACGTTGTTTAGATAAGTCTACAAGTGTTGTTCAGCACGCGGGTGTCTCCGAGCGGCGATCCCAACCTCAGCCCTGGGGGACTTCAAGTGCCCGCTCAAGTGAGGAGCTTTACCATCAATTTTCAGAGCAAAGAACAAAGAGCCATCATCCAGGGATTACGCAGTTCATCAGGCAACGCAGTCACTCAAAGGGATTACGCAATCTTGGAGGGCAGCTTTTGGAGTGGGGGAGACTCAGGAGTTTCAGTCCAAGAGAAGTGTGAGGGGATCAACCCTTCACAAGTTGTGTTTTGGAGCAGTGAGAGGCTCGCATTTCCATTTATTCAGTTCAGAGGCCAGCGTACTCACCAGGAGTGCATAATTTTCCCAAGGTGGTCAACCTTTCCGTAATTCCTTCTTGGGTTTTTTCGGGCTTTGGGAGGAGAGTTCATAGCCGGAGTTTCAGAATTTTCTGAGCAGGGGAGCAACCCCAAAGAGCAGCTCCACTCCAGCCAGTAGCAGCACTTTTCAGCAGCAGCAACAGCCCAGAGAGTTACGTAGTCACCAGGAGGAGCAACCATTAATAGCAGGGTTTGGAGAGATATTTCAGCTTGCCTTGAGCAAGCCAAGGCGTCATCATTCTGATCACCTTCTTGTACTCCTTTTCTATTTCCAGACATATAATAAAATGGCTCATCTTTTCTAAAATGTTTGCAGTGATTTTAATGGTGCATCCCTATCTGCTTTGTATTGTTGTTTATTTCCTATTCGGAATATTACAATTACTATTATTATTATTATTATTATATTATTTATAAAATAATCTAAAGTCATTCACCTTTAATGGATTAATAAAATTGAATTCTCTCATGGAATAAGTAAATTAAATTGAGAATCTCTTACTTGGAAAATCAAACCTCTCTCTTGGAGTAAAATAGTAACTCCATACTTAAGAGAATGCAACTCTCCCTCTCTAATTCAATGTATGGCAAAAGTGTAACTCCTCCTCATTATATGCACTTGTAACTCCCTCATTCAATTCAATTTGTAACTCTCACCAAATATTTTCTGATGTCTAAGTGTAACTCTCTCTCCCTAATTCAAATTGTAACTCCTCAAGACAAGTGTACCTTTCTCTCTATTCTTGGGATGTGTTACACTTCTCCTCAAGTAACTCCTCGCTCATGGAATTTGATTCTCCTATTATTGGTTCAAGGCATGAATTCATTTTGTAACTCCTCTCCTTTTTCATCTATTCAAGCAAGAGCAAGTGAGAGTTGAGACTAGCATGTTCATTGTGAAGAAGATGAGCTAGAGTTGACAGTGTGCAAGAGAAGTGTAAGAGAAAATGAAGAGTAAGAGAAAGGGAAAAGTTGGAGCAAGTGTGAAGGACAAGATCTAATCAAGATAAGTAGGAAATCTTCAATCAAAGAGAAAGAGCACTTCAGCGACAAGCTGATCAGACATTAGTGACTTTGTTCATTCTCATTCTCTATCTATCTCTGTATTCTGTTGAACAATTCAAGAAACCTAATAGAAGAAGAATCATTTGGGTTTTCCCCTTGTGGGTTTTTTCCTGGTCATTAGACCTAACTCTCTATGTCTTATATTTGTGCGTGGTTGTCTTCATATGATCCTTAAGTTTATGTTCTATCTCCAATTACTGATTTGAAAAGCTTGGAAGAAGAAATCTGCATTCTAAGTAATTGCAACAACATAGAAAATTTAGTTTTTTGCAAAGTAATTCAATTTTCTACAAGTACATTCAGTTTTCTACAAAGTACATACAACTTTCTTCATAGAAATTTCAAGTTTTTGCAAAGAATTTTTAAATTTCTACATAGAACTTTCATATTTTAACACATGGTCATAACTCATGGTTGCATAATTGCAAACCTAGGAGCATCTCATTTATTGAAGAATTTTTTAATGCCTTTCTTAAGCATTTTCAAGCATGCAAACCATTAGATATTCAAGAGGAAGCCTTCATTGAACATCATGAGGAGCCTAGAAAAGATGATCCCACTACCCTTTTGGACCTTGATATCAATGATTCTTACATATTGAAGAGGGGAAATGGAAAATCCATGGGCATCGTTTTGACAAAGACCCTATCTACGACACCAATGATGGTGATATCGATGGGACCCTTGTCTTTCCTCATGATCCTGGGAATGTTGAGTCATTAGTGGATCCTCGCCTTCCCCTTTTCCGCACAATTGCCAATGATCATAAGCCTTTTCCCCCTTCTGAGAATGGTCTTGAGGAAAAGAAATTCATTAGATATATCGATTCTTCCCAGCCATCCTTTGAAGATAATAAGCACATGATGGCTGCCCCTTTTCATTATGATCATCACATGAAAGAACCATCTTGTTGTAGTCATCCCTCTCTTTTTTCTCCTCATCATGACCTTGACATGCCCATAAAGAGCGACATCCTTAGAAAAGGTCTTGATAAGGAATTCATGACATTGATTATCCAATCATCCATTCTATGTTTACAAGAAAGGATCCGTTTACACAATCTTGTGTCCTTCCCTTCACGCACTATTCCTTTCTACGATGTTTGGGTTTCTTATTTTCCCACCTCTCGCCCATGTCATCCTACATATAATTCTTCCTATCTCTACTTGATTGGATGATATGTTGGTTGTATTGGGTCTATGATTACACTTAGTACTTGCACAATGTAATATGCATGTTAGAGTAGGACACACTGCATATTGATTTTGCTTTAAAAATTAACATCATATTATATTTAACATGCTAGAATAGGTGCATTTAGATTAAATTTGCATTTTAGAGTAGATTTTATTTCCTGATAATTTTATGAACTAACAAAGCATGGGCCATCAAAGGACGTTGTAAAAGCAAGTTGCCCCATTTGTTTTATCTTTGATGTGTATGTAATAATTCTACAGTCCCAAGAGATTGTTGGTGTTCTCGTGACCTCCCCGTTCAAGTACACGTGCACTCTACTGAGAGCTCATGTCCTAGTTTGAGCCAGATGTTACTCACCACCAGTAGGTGACCCCTATAGGAGAATTTTTCTCCTAGATTTGTCTTTAGTCAGCAACCAACATCCCCTTGTAGTCACAAGACAGCTCGATGTGCTACCATTCTCCGCCACCTGAGCCAACCATTATGAGCCCTTGCCCATCTGTTATGATCGTATGTTTGAAGGTTGACCTCCCAACCCCGAAGGTATGGCTTTTCATTATGTAATTAGTTGTTATGCTTGCTTTTCTTGGACACATTTGGACATGGATTAATGGGGGGATTCGGTGGAAAGAATGGGCTTTGATTGTACTCTCGTTCCCTTGTCCCAACATGGTGGTTAATCTTGTATCTTAATCTTATGGGACCTCATCTATCGGCTACTAGCGTTAGGGGTGGCACTACCTAGGAAACCCTGATTTTGGTAGTGTGGTCTCGCTTCTCAATACCATATATATCACTCCATTATAACACCTTTTCACACTTTTTCCATCTGGATCCACATTTGTCCATTAGGTCCACAAGGAGTTAGCCTCTCCCTCCCCTTGTCCACACTTTGAGTCCAGCTTGGAACGATGCCCCGGAGGTTGATGCAGCTAAAAAGAAAGATAAAAGCATAGTTTGGCCACTTAACATAGGAAAAGTAGCACAAAATACAAAATATGTCGGGACATAAAAATTTAGCACGTGGGAAAAAGCCAAGCATGAGCTCTACCTCTTATCACTATGGCCATCATCCTGGTTCCTAGGGCCACTAGGAGAGCCGCTTGCATCATTAACGAACCCTTGATTGTCCCAACCCTTGGTGGGCAATGAACTACCCAAATTTAAGGGGGTAGTCACTGCTTCATCATACACATCATGCTCTCATCCCCTAGAGCCCCGAGCAGTTAAAAGAAAGAAAAAACAATAAAAGGCAAAGGGCATATGGAGAAGGGTGGGAAAACAAAGGTCAGGGTAAATCATGTACCACGATTGCTCCCTCCTACATCCATACACCTAATGTGTGGGCTTCCCTCATTATAGCTAACCTTGTACCATGGCATGTGGCTTGGAGCCTTCCCTGTTGCCCCACTCCATTCCACCATCATCTCACATGACACCTACCATTTGACGGATGTACCATGGACCTGTTACTCCCTTAGGGGCTATAACCACCTAATAGGATCCTCTATTAACCTCTTTGATTGAGCAAGGTAACACCTATACATTCTAAAGCCCATTTGGAATGGCATGTTGTTAGTTTTGGTAGCATCGGATGTGTTCTAGCCACAAAACTTTATGGAGAGGCTAGAATACATGTTATCTCCAGAACCCAGAAATCGTTTCTGGAAATTCTGCCTAGAAGTGACTTAATTAGATTATTAACCAATTTTTAATGATTCCTAAGTTTAAACTTAGGAAAAAAAGTTAATTAATAAGTATTAATTAAGTCAAGGTGAGAATAGTCTAAAAACTCGCACGGATCGATCCAGAGATGATCCTAGCCATCGATTATGTTTTAATCTTGGTCGTTGGTGCTCCAACAGAGGATTATAAGAGGAGGCCAATGTGGTGATGGAGAAGATACTTGAGCAGTTCGATTTCCAGAGTAGTAGTAGTCAGTTGTAGGAGAGAGCTAGAGATCGAAGCAAGAGTGAGCGACAGGGACAGTGATCCGGAGGAAGTTTTCCATATCCGGATAGGCAACAGCGATGTAATATTCCCAATTAGCAGCAACTAATTGACAATATTAAATTTTGCTCAGATTTTGCTTTTCTAATGTTCAACTATAAATAAAAGGGTGCTAGGACCCATAACCCAACTTAGGAGAAATAAACTCCCTAAAGTCACTTAGCCAACATTCTAATTTTAGCGTGGGGCCCAGGGGGACCAAGTGACAGCGCAGGGAGCAGCGTGGGCCAGGCATCCCAGTGGCAGCGTGGGCTAGGATGCATAGAGTAGGCAGGGCAACGTGGAAAAGGAGGACATCGCAGCATAGTGGGGCCCAAGGGAGAGTTAGGGTCTCAAGCATAAAAGGGAGTGAGGGCCTAGCTTCTCATTCATTCTATCATGCATCTTCAGAATTATGTCTAACATATATTGAGAACGCTTACGTTGTTTAGCTAAGTATGCAAGTGTTGTTCAGCACACGGGTGTCTCCAAGTGGAGATCCCAACCTCAGCCTCGAGGGACTTCGAGTGCCCGCCCAGGTGAGGAGCCTTAACTTGAATTTTCAGAGCAGATCACGCAGAGCTATCCATCCAGGACTTACGCAGTTCCTTGGCAGCACAGTCTCTCCTAGAGGTTACGCAGTTTTGAAGGAAGGCAGCTCCGGGAAAAAGGGATCTTCAATAGTTTTAGTCCGAGAGAAGTGTGAGGGGATCAACCCTTCACAAGTTGTCTTTTGGAGCAGATTGAGGCCAGCATTTCCACCGATTTAGCTCAGAGGCCAGCGTACTCACCAGGAGTGCGTCATTTTTCCCAAGGGTGTCAGATTTCCGAGTCAGCCTTTCCAGAATTCCTTCCTGGGTTTTTCCGGGTTTTGGGAGGAGAGTTCATAGCCAGAGTTTCATAATTTTCTCAGCAGGGGAACAGCCCCAAAGAGCAGCTCCATTCCAACCAGAAGCAACACTTTCCAGCAGCAGCAACAGCTCAGAGAGTTACGCAGTCCAGAGTGGAAGCAGCCATACATATCAGGGTTTGGAGAGTTAATTCAACTTGCCTTGAGCAAGCCAAGATGGCATCATTCTGATCACCTTCTTGTTCTCATTCCTTATTTCCAGATTTGTAATAATATGGCTCAGTGTTTCTAAATGTTTGCAGTGATTTCCATGGTGTCTCTCTAGTAGTTGTAGTTTTTGTTTATGTTGCTTTGTATTGTTGTTTATTTCCTATTCGGAATATTACAGTGGTATCAGAGCTCATAGACTTGGCTCAGCCTGTGGAGCAGATCAGTCTATGACATTCGGAGACAAAGAATACATCACCTACTGGAAGCAGCAGTACAGGAGCACAAAGCGAAGGCTCGAGCCCACATTTGGTGAAGGGGACTACGTTCCAGTAGAGGATGCAAAGGAGGAAGTACCCATGGCAGAAGAAGTATGACGAGAAGGAGTTTGGTAATCTCCTCTTGAAGTTTGTACAGGAACTCTCCAAAAAAATAGAGGAGATGGGGCAGAAGATTGTTGGGGAGTACAAACAGCGAGACCCCAAGGGGATTTCACATCGGAGAAGGGTCTGGCACTTCCCATCACACGCAAGAGCTGAACACAGGGCAGCAGGTGGTGCTACGTACTCCCCCATGTTCCACTATGCCCATATTCTTGACTGCAGGGATGGAAACGGGAGGACCCCAGGAGCCAGAGATGGCTCATTACAGGGATTATTTCGCAGAGTATCAGTCATACGAGCGAGATTTTGGTGAAGCTCTCTCTTTCCACGATTTCTGCCAGCAGGGGAACAACGGCAAACCCCGCAACTAGAATAAAGGAGGTGGGTACACGTAGGAAGGTGAGCTGCAACGTAACATTCGCAAATTTTTCTTGCCAACTTATGATGGATCATCTAAATGTTTAGCAAAAGCTTGGGTAGAAAAGCTGGACATTTACTTTCAGCTAAACCAGATGGCGGAGGTAGAGGCCATCAAGGTGGCAGCGTTGCACCTTGACGGGGAAGCCCATGACTAGTGGTTCCATGGGATGGCCACGCTGGGTCACTCAGCAGTGACAGCATATGCAGAGTTCACCCAGAGATTGGTGGAGAGATTTGACCGGAAGGATCCAAAAGAGTATTTTGTCGAGCTGCCAAAGCTCAAACAGACAAGGAACCTAGAAACTCACATTTCTGAGTTCTTGAGACTTTCAGTGATGGTGCAAGACTTTTCTACAGCCAAGAGGATTTACATGTTTATTGATGGGTTGGCAGAACCTCTACGTGGGTTATTCAGGTCCACTAGGCCTGCTACACTTCAGGATGCAGTCGGGAGGACGAGGGACTTGCAGGATGCTTTACCTAGGACTAGAGCTCATTTCCCCCAGAGACCAGCATTTCAGCCAAAGGGGAAAGACACGAGAGTTCCACCACTGAAGGGGAACCAGGGTCGAGGGCCTTTTGACGATGACACCTTGAGAGACTTGAAACGGAGGAAGCTATGCTTCACATGCCAGGAGCCATGGGCACTGGGTCATCGATGTGCTGCAGGGAAGGCACATTACATCGAGGTCTTCTTCGACAGTGAGGGAGAAGAAGATGCTTATGAGGAGATAGAGGGAGAGGCCAGCACTGAGGCACAGAGAGGAGATCATCCACCCCCACCTCCCCCAGGAGAAGGATGGGCAGTGATTGCACCCACAGGAGGAGTCCTTGCATCTCTGCGAGGAGTTCCGAAGTATTTGACGCTGCGTGTAGAAGGCACCGTCTAGGGATAGCATGTTTTAATTCTGGTAGATAGCGAGGCCACACATAACTTCATTGATGCCCAGCTAGTAGAGAGGAGAGGCATACCGACAAAGAGTTTTGATGGCTTCTCAGTGTTGGTTCCGGGCGCCAGAACCATGTAGTGTATGAGGTATGTTCCAGCATTGGCAGTGACCATGGGGATGTACATGACGTAGAGCAGGAGGAGCCTGTGGTGGACGCAGAGCAGGAGGAGCCTGTGGTAGACGCAGAGCAGGAGGAGCCTGTGGTAGACGCAGAGCAGGAGGAGCCGATGGCAAATGACAGTGATGCAAAACAGTTTGGGTAAGCGCTCCTCAGATCAGTACAAGATTTGGCGAGGCAGATCGAGGTGATGGGGCAGAGATTCACCGCTGTGGAGGCTAGACAGCGTGAAACCCCAGGGGTTTCCAGATTGGTGAGGGATCGGGTACATCCCACCATTTGCCGGAGCGTATTGCCACTCAGCGTGATGCTACCCAGCACCAGGCATCACATGCACCTACACGCTCTACCATGCCCACTTTTCTGGGAGCAAACACAGGGGCAGGAGCCCAGCAGGAGACAGAGCCCGACCATATGGGCGATTATTTCACAGAGTATCAGGCCTATGGGCAGGAGTTCAGGGATGCTCTCTCGTTCAGAGACTTTGTGCAGCTCTAGCGGGACAGTAGACCCCGTGACCATCATAGAGGGCACCAACATTATCATGATGGAGATACCCACCGCACAGCTAGCAGATTCCACTTGCCTACGTTTGATGGTTCATCAAATAGTTCGGAAAGGTCTTGGGTGGAGAAGCTGAACAACTATTTCCAACTCAACCAGATGTCAGAGACGGAAGCCATCAAGGTGGCGACATTACATTTGGATGGTGAGGCCCAGGACTGGTGGTTCCATGGGATGGTTACACTCGGACATTCCACAGTGACGACATATGCTGAGTTCACCAGGAGATTGATAGAGAGATTTGACCGAAGGGATCCGGAACAACACTTTTTTGAGCTGACGAGGCTCAAACAGACCGAGAGCCCAGAGACATACATTGCAGACTTCTTGAGGGTTTCAGTGATGGTGCCAGATCTATCCGCAGCACGGATGATCTACATGTTTGTTGAGGGGTTAGTAGAGCCACTTCGAGGTCTTGTCAGATCTACTAGACCAACCACACTCCAGGATGCTATTAGCGAGACCCGGGATTTACGGGATGCCTTAGCCAGGACCCGGACACCTTATCCCCAGAGACAGGCTTTCTAGCCCAAGGGGAAGGATGTGAGTATTCCACCTCCAAAGGGGAATCCAAGGCGGGCATAGCTGGATGATGATGCCAGGAGGGAGCTGAAGAAGAAGCGGTTGTGCTTTACCTGTCAGGAGCCATGGGCACCGGGACATAGATGTGCTGCTGGCAAAGCACATTTTCTTGAGGTCTTCTCCAAGAGCAGCGGGGAAGAGGATGAGGAGGATGACGTGGAGGCAGGAGACAGTCATGCAGCGCAGGATCCTCTGCCACCTCCATCACCACCAGCAGGTGGTGTGGCTTTTGCACCTACCGGAGGGGCCCTTGCAGCATTGCGAGGAGTTCCCAAGTATTTGACACTGCGCGTACAGGGGACAGTACGTGGCCAGCGAGTATCAGTTTTGGTTGACAGTGGGGCAACCCACAATTTCATCGATGCATAGATGGTTGAGTGGAGAGGTATACAGACAGAGAGCTTCGATGGATTCTCAGTATTGGTCCCAGGAGATCAGACCATGATGTGTGCCATTATGTTCCAGAGTTGTCAGTGACGATGGGCACCTATACACTGACTGACCACTTTTACGTGGTCAATATTCCGGACACCAACATGGTACTGGGTGTTCAGTGGCTTATCACTCTAGGGAAGGTCACGATAGATTGGAAGGCCCTAGAGATGGAGTGGGATGATGAGAAGACAGAGAGGCATGAGAAGATACGGGGACAGCACACATATCCGCCTCAGACTGTTTCGGCTCATCGAATGGAGGCAGTGTTCCAGAAGGGAGACGTAGAGTGGGCAGTGGAGTTGCGTGCATCAGAGGCAGGGACTACAGGGCAGACGGTGCACCCAGAGATACAGTCCATCCTTGACAGGTATGCCACAGTGTTTAGGAAGATTCCACCAGGACACCCACCGGATCGGGGGTTTGAGCACACCATTGAGATTGAGCAGGGCATACAGGCAATGATTACTACCCCTTATAGGCATCCCAAGGCCTATCGGGATGAGATTAAGCGGGCCATCCAGGAGTTGCTGGCTCTTGGGCACATTCGGCCGAGCACGAGTCCTTTTGCTTCTTCCGTGGTGTTGATGAAGAAAAAGGACGACACATTGAGGATGTGCATTGACAACAGGGCTCTGAACAAGAAGACCCTGAAGAACAGGTACCCCATACCCAGGATCGATGAGTTGATGGATGAGTTGAGAGGAGCACAGTTCTTCTCAAAGATTGATTTGAGATCTGGGTACCATCAGATTCACGTGAAGGAACAATGACATTCCCAAGACCACCTTTAGTTGTCACTATGGGCACTTTGAGTTTTTGGTGATCCCCTTCGAGCTAACCAACGCCCCAACGACATTCCAGTCCTGCATGAATCACATCTTCCACAGTCACTTGAGGAAGTTTGTGTTGGTGTTCTTTGATGATATCATTTACAGCAGGACTTGGGAGGAGCATCTCCAACACATCGAGACAGTATTGCGCATTTTGGAGGAGGAGCAGTTCTATGCCAAGCTCTCCAAGTGTGAGTTTGGGTTGACGGAGATGTTGTACTTGGGACACATCATAGGGGTGGACGAAGTGTGAGTCCACGAGCAGAAGATCAGGGCCATCAGAGATTGGCCGGAGCCGAGGAACGTGACAGAACTTCGGGGATTCATTGGCATTTGTACTTATTACAGGAAGTTCGTCAAGAGTTTCTCAAAGCTCGCTGCACCCCTTACAAATCTGACGAGGAAGGGGGCATTCAGTTGGTCGGATACAGCGCAGCGAGCCTTCGACAGGCTCAAGGAGGTGATGAGCAACTGCCTAGTGCTTGCATTGCCGGATTTTACGCAGCCGTTTGTTTTGGAGTGTGATGCGTCGGGAGAGGGGATCGGCACAGTATTGATGCAGGGAGGTCACCCTATAGCCTTTGAGAGACGGAAGCTCCTTCCACACGAGAGGTTGTATTCTATATACGACAAGGAGATGTTGGCCATTATGCATGCATTGGCCAAATTCCGGCAGTATTTAGTGGGTAACAGGTTCAGGGTGAGGACTAATCACAACAGCCTCAGGTTCTTTTTGGAGCAGAAACAATTACAGGAGAGGCAGCAGAAGTGGATCAGTAAGATCCAGGCATATGACTTTGACATTGAGTATGTCGAGGGTAAGAACAACGTGGTAGCAGATGCCCTTTCACGTAGACTAGCCACGTTGTCTCTTATGAGCTTGGACACAGACTGGAGGGCTCGACTTTTAGTAGAGTACTCCAAGGAAAGATTTGCATGTGAGGTTCTGGATCGACAAGTGGCGGATGACAGGTACAGGGTTGTCGATGAGATCATCTACTACAGGGACCAGATCTTCTTGACTGAGGGATCTCAACTCAAGAAGAAGATACTTCAGGGATCACATGATTCACCATTGGCCGGCCATTAGGGGTTTACCAAAACCTACAGGGCCATTAGAGAGAGGTTCTCATGGAAGGGCCTGAAGGAGGACATACTCCAGCACATCAGGGAGTGCGATGTTTGCCAGAGGAACAAGGGGGAGATGAGCCATCCCGCAGGATTATTGCAACCTCTTCCCATTCCGGAGGGAAAATGGGAGAGTATTTCAATGGACTTCATCACAGGGTTGCCCATGGTGCAGGGCAAGGATTGTATCTTTGTCATCGTTGATCGACTGACAAAGTATGCACATTTTTTCGCCATATCCGCACACTACACAACAGCACAGGTGGCCGAGCTGTTCTTCAGAGAGGTCTTCAGGCTCCATGGTCTTCCTAAGACCATCATTAGTGACAAGGACAATTGCTTCATGGGTGGATTTTGGCAGGAGCTTTTCCGGTTGGTGGGGACGAAGTTGACACTGAGTACCAGTTATCACTCACAGACGGACGGACAGACAGAGATAGTTAACAAGTGGCTAGAGGGCTACTTGCGTAACTATGTCAGTAGGCAGCAGCAAGCATGGCTAAAGTGGCTGCATCTGGGGGAGTACTGCTACAACACTACACATCACATGTCCATTGGTATGTCTCCATTTTACGCTTTGTATGGATATCATTCTTTGTCTTTTGCTGATGTGATGTTTGGTGCTAGCAAGGCTCTAAGAGCCAAGATTTGGATCCAAGAGAGTCAGGATATTCTCCGAGCTCTCAAGGATAATATGGCTACAACGCAAAACCGACAGAAGCTGTATGCTGACAGAGGTCGGGTGGAGAGACAATTTGAGGTAGGGGACTTGGTCTACCTACGATTACAGCCATACCGACAGTCGTCACTAAAGCAGAAGGGAGCTGAGAAGCTCAAGCCCCGCTTTTATGGGCCATACAGGGTAATACGCAGGATTGGACAGGTTGCATATGAGTTGGAGCTGCCCCAAGGCAGCAAGATTCATAACGTTTTTCATGTATCATGCCTGAAGAAGGCATTGGGGCAGCAGGTAACAGTGACAAATGAGCTACCACCCACGGATGATGAGGGGCATTTGGTGTTGCAGCCAGAGGCTATTATTGATACCAGGGAGAGGCAGCTACGGAGCAGGACGGTCCGGGAATTCTTGGTGAGGTGGAAGAAATTGACGGATGAGGATGCCACTTGGGAGAGTGAGAAAATTTTGCAGCATCCATCACTTCAGTTGCTTGAGGACAAGCAACATTTTGCCGAGGGAGACTGTAATATTCCTAATTAGCAATGGCTAATTGGAATATTCGATTTTTCTCAATTTTGCCTTCTATAGTTTATTTATAAATAAAAAGTTGAGTAAGGAGGGACATAACTCACTTTGGGAATAAAAGTCACTCCCTAGTAGCACAACGTTGTAACTTAAAGGGAGCCAAGGGGGGCCAAGGACCACGTAGAGAGGGGGCCCACGTATACACTTGGAGGGACTGCACAGATGGAGAGGAGCACGTGGCAAAAGGGAGGCTACGTTGAGGAGATGGGCCTTAGGGTTTTGAGAGAGGCCAACATTATAAAAGAGAGAGGAGCCTCCTCATTTCGTCATTCGATTATTATGCATTTGAGCTAGTCACTTTGACTTCTTGAGCACGCTAGCTGTTTAGCCTGTCTGCAGCACTGTTTAGTGCATCGAGTGTCTCCGTTCGGAGATCTTACCCTTAGCCCCGGGGGACTTCGAGTGCCTACTCGGGCAAGGTAGTTTCATCAGTACTTTTGCAGGAGGATCGATTTGTGGGAGTTGCGGAGGAGCAATGCATTTGGTGACTACGCAGTCTTGAGAGGGAGGACGCAGTCTCTTTTGGTGGGAGTTCCGGATTGGGATTGTTAGGAGGATTTGAGCTTGAAGATTGAGCAAGGGACCAGCCCTTGCATATTGGAGGATTTTGGCCGAGTTTTGGGCGGAGTTTTGGAGTATTCTCTTCAGTGGCAGTGCAGAGCCTTCAGGGATAGCGTAGATCCTCAAGGGGGTGATTTTCGAGGGTCAGCTATTTCCGAAAAGCTTTCTGGGATTTTCTGGGTTTATTGAGCAGAGGCTGATTCCAAAGTTTCAACATTTTCTGAGGAGGGGAACAACCCCAAATTCTCATTTTGATTCCAGTAGTAGCAGCAGCACAACAGTTCTCCGGCAGCTTGGATCCAGTTCAGAGAGAGGCCATTTCCTTATCATTCTGAGTGTATTTCTTCACTTGCCTTGTGCAAGTCGAGGTGCCATCTTTCTGATCACCTCTTGTACTCTTCCATTACTCAGTATAATAAAATGGCTTAGCATTTCTCTCTGCATTTCTTGAGTATTTGCTTATATTCCATGTATATGCTATTGTATGCTTGCACTATTGTTATCTTCTCTTTGAGCATCCCAGCTACTATACCACTTGTGTGTGTTTTTTCCCCTATACTCTTAGATAGAGTCTGGAAAGGGCCAGGTAGCCTCCAGATCTTGTCCTCTTTTCAGAGGCGACATATCTGGTAAACACCCTCCCAGTCCATCTCTGGTTGGAGTTTGCCTGTGTTTGAGGGATATCCCTGGAAAGGGATATAACACTTGCATTATATTTTTCTACGTTACCATTTGCAGCGTATTTGATCTTGTAGATCCATCGTGATCCAACGACTGATTTTCTCTAAGGTCTGGGCACCACTTCCCAGACATTATTTGTCATGATAGAAGCATACTCTTTTATCATGGTATCTACCCATACCTGGTACAGAACAGCTTCCTGGAAGCTGGAAGGTTCCTCTACTTGGGCAACTCAGGAGGTCTACGCTGTCTCTTCCCATTCATGGGAGTCCCAATAAAGTTTTCTGCATCTCTCAGTATTTGCTGAGCTTCTCTGTTGATCCGACCACTGGTAGAAGGCTGCTCTCTCAACTCTTCCTCCTGATCTAGTTGTTCATCAAATTGAGTATCTACCTGATCCTCTTCTGTGAAAACGTTAGTACCTATACTTGGTACCAAAGTCTGTCTTTCTGTCTGTTCTTCTTGGTGCTCCTGCTATTCTTGAACCAAGGGAACTTTTGTAGTCCGATCCTCTGTCGGCATATCACCCGATTTCTGAAAAGCTCTATCCTCCATGAACTTGACATCGCGTCTTGTCATAACCTTTCTGCTGCCAGGAATATAGATCCTATATGCCTTGGAAATTTCACTGTATCCTACAAGATACCCCTTTTCTGCAGTTTGATCAAGCTTGCTTCTCTTCTCCTTTGGTATATGACAATATGCCATGCTACCAAATATCCGAAGATGCCCTACCTCCGGTTTCTTCCCTGTGAAAACCTCTTAAGGAGTCTTCTTCCTCAATGTGTGGAAATTTCTGAATCTTTACACTTTATGCAGAAATTATTTATTGCTAATCTGGTTATGCTCCTCCTACTTAGACAAGTTATTAACTGAATAAATTCAAGTTAAAATCGAAGAAAAACACATAACAGATTTCCACCAATCCAGATCTAGAACAAGTTCATGCACAGACAAAGTGACATAGTTATTTCTGGACAAATAGTCCCCGGAAAAACCCAATGCGAGAAAATCGGTCTTCTGGCTGCTGGAGGGTTTTATTATTAAGAATTTTCTGAATACAACAAGCCTGGGTTCTAGATCTAGAAAACCCGATAGAGAAATATTAGATCTACAGCTCGCTAGCTGATCTAGGGCCAAAATAATGACTGATCCACACCCTCAAACGGGATTTACAGAACTTAGCCAAAATTAGGGCCTAGAAACCCCAGCGCTGCCCCTAAAGCCTCTGCGTCAGCCTCTAAAGTCCCTCTGACACTCAGCGCTGCTCCGAAAAGGGTTGTGTTACCCCAGTCTGGGTGACGCAGTCCCTACGCTGCCCCTTAGGGTCTCTACGTAACCCCTGAGGGTTTCCTGCAGCAAATCACGCTGTCCTTGAGGGAATGCGCAGCACCTGTGTAGCACAAGTTGTTGCCCTCCTGCTTCTCTGCGTTGCCTCTCTGAGTTGATCTCTGCCTCTTGCTGATTCTAGACCCTGGGATCAGATCATCCCCTTGGCATAAATTCCCCTCTCTACAGCTGAAACACTTATGAGAATTCTTAGCAAACCCGCCCTAGAATCTCAACTTAGCTTCAGTACTCTGCCTCTGTGTGTCTTTACAAATGACCCCAAGCCTTTCCTTTATACTTTTCTTGTTGGGAAACCAACAGCCATGTTCAGATCTTGACTCAATGGCTAAGATTAAAAGAAAGCTTGATCTGTGTGACTTAAGACAATTTCATCACATGTTTAATTCAATTCACCTTAATTATTTAAGTTCCCTAAGTTTTAGCTTAGGAAATGCATTAAAATAATTAATTAATTTAGTATATCCTAAACCAGATGAAATTTTCCAAATCAATTTTTGGGTCTTGTAGATCAAGTGTACTCTAGTCCTTCCTCAAAATTTGGGAGCTAGAGCACAACCGATGCTACCCCAAATACACAAAATCTCAACGCTCCCTCTTAGCATCAAGGGTGTGCTCTAGCAATACATCACACTATCCATTACATGATCTTGGGCACTAGTTTTGTGCTGCTGATGCTTGGCCTGCTGCCACTCAACTCTACACTATTGCTGCCATTATGTACTACTGCCTATGACTCTGCCACTGCAACATTTGTACTGCAACTCCCTCTCAATACGCTGCATCTGTGCTGCTCATAGCACTGCCACTGCTGATCTGTTGCACTGCAACTTCAGTTGTTGAGAGAAACAACTGAATCTCTTGCCCAATCTTTTACAGACAAGTCAGATGGGCTGCATCCTCATCACTGAAGCTCCATAGGCTACAGATCTGTGTTGGCATCTAAAGGATGATGCATAGCTACAGCGCTGCACTGCGTAAGCAGACTCCCTCTACACTACTGAAGTCACATCAACCCCTTGTGCTGAAATCTCTCACGCTGCTGCTGCACTACGCTGTCCCTCTGAAGCCTTCTGCGTTGTTGCAACTCTACATTGCGTAAGCAGCTTTGCTCTATGCTGCTGAAGTCACATCAACCTCTGCGCTGCTGCTGCTTCTACGTTGTTGCTGCTCTGCTCTGTGCTACTCCTCCCAGTCTTCAAATCTGTCTCTACTTCATCTGTGATCTATGCATCCACTGCTCCTCTTCTCCCACTACTGTCTTAAGGCTGCGATAGCTCACATATGATCCAAGAGATGAGCCGCTCAAGGATCCTGCCCTACTTCTATATAGCTTCTCTACATATCCATGTCACCCCACCTCCGTGCACTCGTGGCTGCATCATCTTCCAACCAGTGTTTTAAAAATCAAACTCGAGTTCTAAAACAGCCGAGGGTTGGCTCCGACTCCAACTCCAACTCGATATCGACTCAGCCGATTCGGTTTCAATGACTCGGTCTTTGTAAAAAAATACATTAAATATTATTTTTTTTTATAAAAAAACATAATTTTAAAGATTTTCATTCATGTTTCCAAACACAAATCATGAATATATCCATTATATCAAAATTGCACCTAGTGCAATGTCTAATACATGATGATGATATAGAGATCAAAACAAAAAACATAACCAAGGAGGCTCTAAATGGCCTCTACAACAAAACATGAATAGTCACTACTGCTAGACATCTGACAAGACAATATCCTCTACCTCAAACTCTGAACCAGAGGGGGAAACCGCTCGCTCCTCCTCCTCTGAAACAACATCCTCAAATAGAACTGTAGCACGTTGAGCCTGAGATAGACAAGTTATGAGCCTCCGTCGTGGCTAACTATAGGAAGTGCCTACGACTGCAACTGGAGGACTTGGAGTTGGGACTGGGCCTGCTACTAGTGGATCTGCATTGGCTCCAAACGGTTTCTCTTCTTTGTGTGAATCCTCTCAAAGACAGACCAATTGCGCTCACACCCAGAAGCAATGCAAGTTTGACTCAAAATGCGGATTGAAAATCTCTGCAATTCAGAACAATGGCTCGGTCGGTTCGATATACGGCTCAGTTAGCTCGGTGTACGGCTCGGTCAACTCAGTCGTCTCGATTGGCTCGGTCGGCTCAGTGTACGACTCGGTCACAAACCGGCCTCCGGACCGAGGGTCTGGCTCGGTTGACTCGGCCGATTCCGAGCCGATACGGCCGATTTTTAAAACTATGCTTTTGTCCCATCATCTGCCACAGCAACCTTGGAAGAAGAGGCTTCCTTGTCCTTTTTCTTCTGAGGACAATTGCTAGCAAAATGTCCCATTTCACCACACTGGAAGCACTTGATCTTTGAGAGATCCTTCTTCTTCTTTGGCTGCTTCTTCGATGCCAAGGCTGCATCTTCCTCATCTTCCTTCTTCACTTTGCTCAATCCAGAGCTATACTGCTTCTTGGTGAATCTGCGGAGTTCTTCTTGACGCAGAACTGACCACAAGCTGTCCCAATCTGGGAGGTCCGCTCTGCCCAAGATACTTTGGACAAAGGTTTCCCACTCATCCGTGACTGCATTGAGGGCAGTCCTAACCATCACATCGTCTTCCACCTTAGCACCAGTTGCATTCAACTAATCTCTGATCAACTGCAGTCTGAATAGGAAGTGCTCCATGTCTTCTCCCTTGGCCATCATGAATGACCTCATCCGTGTCTCCAACAACATCTTCCTTTGGAGATATTTTCCCTCATATAAGGAGGTCAAGGCCTTCCACATCTCATTAGTTGTCTTCTTCTCAACTAAGTATAGAACAATATGGTCCTTGATTCCATTCATAATCAACCGCTTAGCATGCTCAGCAGCCTCCTTATGCTTCCAAAGGAGATCCGGATCTGTCGATGTGGCCAAAGTTTGCTCTGCATGGTCTCTAAGATTGTATGCCTCAAGGACTATCAGGATCCTTACCTTCCAAACTGAAAATTTTGAGAGGCCATCCAGCCTGTCCTGATCACGCAGTCCATGAGGAGCCATCTGCTCAGAATGTGTCAGAACTTCCTTTTCTCTTCGCTAGGTGAAACAAGCACCTTCTTCTCCCTCTAACAACTGATTTCCCTCCTTGGAAATCTGCCAAATCAACTATGATTCAGCTCTCTTTGATCCTCTGATCAAACTGCAAGTTTCTTTGGCTAGAAACTCTTTGAGAAGTTGATCTCCTCCCGCTCTTTGTCACTTGTGCTTAGGCTAAAAATCTGAAAACTTCAGAAATTTAACCCCGCCAGCACCTTCTGAATTTCTGCAGCTTTTCTTCAGTCTTTTCTGGATCTGACAGATTCAGTTCTGCATCACACTGGTAGGCTTCTGACTAGTCCAGCGTTGTTTTTGAGCTGCCTCTGCGCAATAATTGCATGGGCTTGCTAAGAGACAGCGTTAGACTACGTCACCCTTCCCTCTGCGTGAATCTGCCTCTGAAAACTGCGTTGTCCCTTCAGATCTGCGTTTCTACTGCTTTTCTAGTTGCTTCCTGCAGCTAGGACCTTCAGATTCTTGCTGGTGACCCTCCTAGATCTGTAATTGCTCTGATACCATGTGGAAATTTCTAAATCTTTACACTTTATGCAGTAATTATTTACTGTTAATTTGGTTATGCTCCTCCTACTTAGACAAGTTATTAACTGAATAAATTCAAGTTAAAATCGAAGCAAAACACATAACAGATCTCCACCAATCCAGATCTAGAACAAGTTCATGCACACATAGACAAAGTGACACAGTTATTTCCGGACAAATAGTCCCCGAAAAAACCCAATGAGGGAAAACCGATCTTCTGGCTGCTAGAGGGTTTTATTATTGAGAAATTTCTGAATACAAAAAGCTTGGGTTCCAGATATGGAAAACCCGACAGAGAAATATTAGATCTACAGCTCACTAGCTGATCTAGGGCCAAAATAATGATTGATCCACACCCTCAAACGGGATTTACAGAACTCAGCCAAAATTAGGGCCTAGAAACCCCATCGTTGCCCCTGAAGCCTCTACGTCAGCCTCTAAAACCCCTCTGACCCTCAGCACTACTCCGAAAAGGGCTGTGTTACCCCAAACTGGGTGACGCAGTCACTACGCTGCCCCTTAGAGTCTCTACGTCACCCCTGAGGCTTTCCTGTAGCAAATCACGCTGTCCTTGAGGGAATACGCAACACCTGCGTAGCACAAGTTGCTGCCCTCCTGTTGTTGCCCTCTTGCTTCTCTGCGCTGCCTCTCTGAGCTGATCTTTGCCCCTTGCTGCTTCTAGACCATGGGATCAGATCATCCCCTTGGCCTAAATTCCCCTCTCTACAACTGAAACACTTCTAAGAATTCTTAGCAAACCCGCCCTAGAATCTTAGCTTAGCTTCAGTGCTCTGCCTCTGTGTGTCTTTACAAATGACCCCAAGCCTTTCCTTTATACTTTTCTCGTTGGGAAACCAACGACCATGATCAAATCTTGAATCAATGGCTAAGATTAAAATAAAGCTTGATCTGTGTGACTTAAGTCAATTTCATCACATGTTTAATTAAATTCACTTTAATTATTTAAGTTCCCTAAGTTTTAACTTAGGAAATACATTAAAATAATTAATTAATTTAATATCTCCTAAACCAGACGAAATTTCCCAAATCAATTTCTGGGTCTTGTAGATCAAGTGTACTCTAGTCCTTCCTCAAATTTGGGAGCTAGAGCACAACCGATGCTACCTCAAATACACAAAATCTCAACACAATGCTCTATGAGGATTCATGTTCGGGATATACACTGCCATGTTGCAAGCTTCAGCCCATAAATATCTGGGTAAATCAAGGTCAAATAACATGGCCTTTGTTGCTCCTACAATTGTCCTGTTCTTTCGTTCTGCCACACCATTCTGTTCGGGATTGTATGGCGCATTCCATTCCCTCCTGATGCCCTCTTTTGCGCAGAAATCTATGAAGTCTCCATCTATGTGTTGTCCACCATTATCTGGACGCAATGTCTTGATTTTCTTCCCCATCATATTTTCAACAAGAACCTTGAATTCTTTGAACCTTTCAAAGACTTCATCTTTTTTCTTAAGGAAGTAAATCCAGGTTTTCCTAGAGTGGTCATCAATGAATGTGACAAAATATTTGCCACCCTTGAGAGCATTAGTAGACATAGGTCCACAGATGTCTGAGTGTATTAGTTCTAATATGCTTGTTGCTCAATTTTCACTTCTGGGAAAGGATGCCTTAGCGTACTTCCCAAGTACACATCCTTGGCATACATCATCATGCTCCATGTTGAGACCAGATGCCCCATCAACTATTTCTCTAAGTATCTTCAATGCACCATGGTGCAAGTGCCCCATCCTTCTATTCCAAAGTTCATTCAACCCTTTCTTCTCGTCAAGACTACTATTGATTAATGCCATCGGAGATTCAAGCTGCAACCTGTAAAGTCTGTTGCTTCTAACTCTAATCTACCTTGTTTGCTTCCAACTTGGGTGCTTGACATATACCTTCTTCCCTATAAAGTGTATGTCATACCTTTTGTCCTGCAACTGGGATACTGAGATTAAATTCATCCCAAGCCCCGACACATGTAGCACGTCTATGACCTTGACACTGGTTCCGGCTTCCGTCTGAAACACTACGACTCCTCTCCCAACTGGAGTGCATTTCGTGCTATTCCCCATAGTGATTTGGAAGTTCATCTGCTCTTCCCTATAGCTCGAGAAATATTCTCGTACTCTAGTCATATGAGCTGAAGCCCTACTATCAATATACCAGATTCCTGCAGATGTTGAACTTGACAAGCATGCACCATCCTCTTTTAACCTAGAGGATAAAACATCTAAGTCTGCCATACTTAACTGTGCTTTATTTTCTCTGTGATGTGTCCCCTCTAAAGCTTTTGGATTGCGCAGTCCTCTTTCTAACCCTACTTCCTTTGGTTTTGACAGCTCTGATACCATGTGAGAATTCTATAATGTAGAATTCTACTGCAGCTACTTACTGTATTTCTTCTATTGTATTCTCAATCACAATTATTTAACATTTAGCTGTGTTAAATACTGAAATAAAATATGTTGCAGACTTCACGATCAATAAACAACATAAAAGAAATAGCACAAATAATCACACATAAACACTGTTATTTTTGGACAATTGTCCCCGGAAAAACCCAATGCGGGAAAACCGGTGCAGCAGATCTGAGGGTTTCTTTATTATGAAGAAATTCTGAGTACAAATGTGTGATTGTAAATATCAATCAATCACCTAAAGAAATCTGATGAGAGTAGGCTTAGTGAGACAAATCTCACATCACCACGAAGTTCCGACATTGACCTGCACCCACACTGAGCTGCTCTGCGTGATTTCTGCACATTGACTACATCCCTCACGTTGTCACTGCATCACCGTTGCTGCTGCTTGTTGTGGTTGCCTCTATGCTGACTACTGCCTGAGACTAGAGTGATTTCCCCTTCCAGAAATCACCTCCAGAAACTGGATAAACCCTCAGCTGCTTCCACTAACAAAAATCGAAACTCCCTCTGCTACTCTGCGCTAGCCCAGCGTAACTACTGCTTGGCCCTCTCTGCGTTGCTGCTATGGCTCCTCCCTCTCTTCTCTTCCTTTACTCTTTCTCCTTCAGAAATTTTCCCTCCTGGAGATTTCACCTTCCCCTCTCTACAATCGAGAATCACTTCGATTCTTCCTTCGGCTAAAGAAATCGATCTCTTGATTCTTTCTCCATCTGATTTGTTTTCCATAGGACCTCACCCTCCTTATAAGCCTTCGTTGACCTTTCAATGGCCCAGATTAAAACTTAATCAAGGGCTAGGATTAACTTGGAGGAGATCCATGACTTTATCTAGAAGATTCACACTTAGTTTAATTAATACCCTTTCATTAATCGATTTCCCTAAGTTTAGACTTAGGAAAACATTAAAAAACGATTAATTAATTTAATTAAACCATCTCTATGTGGAATTTTTTAAAATCCTTTCTGGGTATTATGGAATACATGTGTCTTAGCCCATACACAAAGTTACAAGGCTAGAGCATATCCGATGCTACCATAAATCAACAAGGATCTCTCTATCTTTAGAGAACTTCACATTTCATCTTGGACGATTACTTTGGATGATGGTTGAATTTTGATGAATGGATTTTGGCCATTTTTTATCTTGGAGCTTCGGTTTTGCAAATATGATGCTGCTTGGATATACTCTCTAACATTGTAAGTAAATGTTAATGATATATTCTTTTTGTTGCATACTATTGAACTTCGCTATAATTAGGGCTAATTGCTACATGATTGGAATGTGGAATTAAGTGTCTATTTAACTCGTTTAATGTATGAGCCATTTTTAGATGAACGAAATGTCCTAGAGATTGTTTTGTCTCGATAAGCTTGCACAATTTGTATGAAATATAAATGTTTGAAGATCACTTTTCTTCTCTTTCCCTTAACATTGGACGAAGTTAACTTTCTGAGCGTCCTTGATCGAGAAACTGAATTCTTAATCATTATCATCCTTGACTCCCCAAGTGAATCAAGCATTGGTCCCTCAAAAGCGTGGTCATTTTCCCCTTCTTTTTAACCATTTTCCCTTTTACATAGGTCTAGACCTAATAGGTCACCTAGGGCATCAATTTCCCGAGAATTTACCCACAGGAAAACTTCAATCTACTAGAGGCTATTGCGTTGGTGGTCCCTTCACTCCCCCCTCCAAATTTGAGCCAGTTCCGATGGTGGAATCTTCAGGAATCTCAAGCCCTAGCTCTAGGACCAAGTTTTGCCTAGGTATCCCCAAGGCTGGAACATAGAAGGATCAATTTGACTTATTGAAGCAGAAATTCTTGTTTGATCCTTTCCCCTCACCTTGTCTAGGATAGGAGTATCGTTGGTTACTATATTTCATCCCAGAACCTTGGTTGGGTCCACTTGGTCCCGAGTGGTCTCGTTTCTTGTCAAAGATTATTCATTAAGGACTATTTGGGAATCCAAGTTCTTATAGGATTTCAGGGATCCTGAAGTACCTCTACAAGTTGTACCCTTCACCCTTACCCTCCAATCCTCACCCCTTTTCCCCTAGAAGATCAAGTCCCTTGCTTAAAAGGCAAGCGAGTCTCACTCTTTATTCTATCCTAAGGGAAAGGGTTTATGGAATCACTTCATACCTATTCATTGATATATCCTTCATAAGTGGCTTCCCAAAACATCGAGACTCCTCCCATCGGTGAAAGTCTGTAAAGAGCAGGGAACCTTAGCTGTGGTGATAGTCGGCTAAGTCTCCATCGTTGCCCCTGACCTAGCAATTGCCCTTATAGGAACCCCTCTTAGGTCTCCTACTGGTTTGAGTGGTATCATTTCTGGCATCGTTGGCGGGGACACGAGACATGTGATTTGTTACCAATACGACATATCAACATATCATTATTGGCGACTGCATTGGAAGAACGAAGCCCTAGTTCTTCATTGAACATTAAGGTCGATGCTTGTAGGGTGAAGCAAGCATTTTTCTAGGCATCTTCAAATTCACCCTGGCTACTCCTACATATTTTTCATGCATATCTCAAATAGGTTGTCTTTCTTTGATAAGTTTCCCGCTTTGGACATGGCTAGCATTCCTGGGCACCCTAATCATGTCACAGGAAGGATGGTACGTGGAATACTTGTGTTTGATGGTGACCCAAGCTCCACAATTGACCATGTGGAAAGATTTAATGCACATACTTCAAAGGAGAAACTGGTCTGCCAGGATGTCCTTATGTTGTTATTCTTTAGCTCCCTTCATGGTCATAACTCATGGCTGCAAGATCACGAACCTAGGAGCATCTCATCTATTGAGGAGCTTGTTGATGGCTTTCTTAGACATTTTTAAGTATGCCCCGCATTGAGCATTCAAGAGGAAGCCTTCATTAGGCATCATCAAGACCTTGAGAATCTAAGTGATGAATGGAAAGATGAGTCCTTGGGTCCACATGATTAAAAGGATGATTTTGAGAACACATGTGTTGGGAGGGATGAGTTCATGTAAAGTGAAGTTAAGACTAACCTTCCTTTTCTCAAATTTATTACTCTCGATGAATTCCCTTTTGAGAAGCTTGAGGAAGGTAATCCCATTAGCTCCTTGAAAGATGACATTGAAGATTACTTCCACATTGAAAAGGGGAAATGGGAAATTGTTGGTCCTCGTTTTGATTGTGCTCCCATTTATGACACCGATAAGGAGGATGAGGTTGAGATTAGTATTCCTTTGCTCTCGAACATTACTTATGATGACATATCCATCAATACCCTTGGGAAGGAGGATTACTATTTGCATGAGGAGGGGCAGTTGGAGATAGTTGATTCTCCTTTTAGGGGAGACTCAGTCTTCGATACTAATAATGATGAAATCAATAAGGCTCCCACCTATCTTCCTTATGATTCTATATTCAAATCACTTGAGCCTTTAGATTATGATTTGGAGGAAGAGAGACTCGTTGAATATAATGTTTCACTCTCCCATTTGTCTTTTCCTCTTATTCATCAACTTAAGTCTCCCACAAGTGATTCCCTTGTGTTAAGTCCCTATATTAATAGTGTAGCCCCTTATTATGTTAGTGTAGCCCCCCTTATTGTTATTATTGTACCCCTGTAACCCCCATATTGTTATTATTGTGCCCTTACATTATTATTGTTAGGTCGGCTAGGATTACATTGTGGCCCCACTAGGATTACATTATGGCCCTGTTGACCACACTTCGTCAACTACCCCATAGCAGTACACCCCCATTTTTTCAAATGGGATTCGTCATGTTCGACGTGGTTGCGCCATTCAGATTCCATCATCCAGATGTCATCGCCGATCGACAGTTTTATAATGATGTAAACCCTTTCTGCATTTTATGATGTAAATGATCTAAGTAAGACCGTCCATGTATGTAACAACCTAGGTAAGCCTAGTATGTTGTTGATGACTTCCATCCTAGGAGGTTTTTTGTCTCACTGATTCACGAAAGTGATCGGCAGAGTTTTTCCCTCCAGCCTCACCCTAAAGCTAGGGTGGATTTTGTCATCAGCATGCTAAGTGAGTCCTAGTGTTCTATCGAGTCCTTGTAAAAGTAGTTTGAACTACTTGGTCTACTAGATCATATGTTGAGTCGCAGAACTGGGTATTTATTTGAGGGTCTATACGAATGGGTTTTCCCCCTTCATGTATGTAAAAGTATTATCTCATGTAAAAGAGGGTTGGAAAAAATAATTATAATCCCCTCTTAGTCAATTAATTAAATTTTCTGGTCAATTAATTAATAAAATCCTAAACCAGAAATTTAATTAATTTAGGGTCCTAAATTAGGATTAAATCTTTAAAGACAAAATTTGTGGGTCCTTGGAAAATGATTTTGAAAGCCCCAAACCAAGGGAATATTGAGAATTTTAAGAAATATTGGACCCTTGGGCCTTGGTGGTTAATTCAAAGTCAAAATTGTGGGGTAATTAACTCAAAAATAGTATTTTTGAGTTAATTAAAATTGAATTAAATGATACATTCGTTTTTTCCCCAAAATTTTAATTTCAACGTTCCGGATTAAAAGATAATTAAATCTTTTGGATGGTTGAGATTATTTTGACGAGGATCATCCAAACTAGCCGTTAGAGATCTTGTCCTATAAATTTAGAGGTCTTTGTCATTTTTGAATCATCCGATCTCAGAATCGTGCACTTGCTCTTAGAAGCTCTTGTAAACTTTTTGAGGAATAAAGCTAAAGACTTTGGGGTTACAAATCTGGATGTTCCTTCTCAGATCTATGTGGTGAATTGTCTCTGAACTCTGCTACTTGGTTTCTTGCATTTTATGGTTGATGGCCTTCATGGATTAATCTGCATATAAGTATCTTATGCAGTTTTCTGGGTTTATAAAATAACATTCTGATTTTTCTAAGGGTCTCATGTTGTTTTCTTAAATCTCTATCAGTCTAAAGTTCAGATCTAAGTGTGCAGGGAAATTTTTTTAAGATTGGGCGTCTGGGGAAGTCTTCGGTTGGACCAGCCGACTCTCAATAAGCATAAATCTGATAAGCTCTTTATTTGTTAAATTCTGGGTCTATCTTACGATATTTGTGATTTTGCAGGGTTTCGAAGGCTTGTGCCTCCCACTTAAATCTTAAACTTCTGAAAATTGTGCTAAATTGATTCAGATCTGACCATGAGGGTTTCAAATTGTAAATTAGTTGTAAATTTGTAAATTTGTCAGGATTGTCAGGGTTTAATCATTAAATTGGTGCGTGTATCTTCAGATCTAACTAGCTGTTGCAGGTTACAGGTTTAAATCGAAATTTTTTTTAAGACCTAAGGTAGATCTGGCTTCTATAGGCCAGATCTGGCCTCAGAACTGTCACTGTGGGCGAGATCTAAGCTTAAATGAAGAAAATCTAAAGCTTGCTGGGCAATTTTGTGTGCATTGGGTCAAATTTCTATCGTTCTCCCTTTCCATATTCATCCATTCTCATGCCATCGAACTGCCTCTATTTTCCACTCTCTCCGCCATCAAGATTGCTTTCTCATTGTCATACGCAGAAGCCCTTGTCCTTATTACGCCTTTTTCTTTTCAGCTGTTTGAGCTTTCTCTTATATGCGTTTTTCAATTTCCCTCCAAGCTGTCGACTAGCTCCAGCATTACCGTCCATCTCTACCTTCGATTTCTTTGTTGCATCGATCCCTTGCTCCTGCAGTCTTCCAAACACATCTCGAGCACCGTCCTCATCCCTTTGCTTGCTCCATCGAGCCGTCCAACTAATTTGCTTGTGATCTGCAACAGTCCGCCCTTCCAATCCTCGACTTTCCTCACCATATCTGCTCCTCAGCTCGACGTCCCATTTTCTCTGCTGCACGGCATCCCTCGTCCTCTGCAGCGGTTCCATCGTGCTGCCATCCAAGCTTGCAGACCCGCCGTCCGTCATAATCCTCGACCTGCAGCTGCATAAAAACAAAACACGCACGTATAAAATTTCATAACCCTTGCAACGTGGTTTCATTTTTATTGTATGCGTTTTATTTGTATATAGTTTAGACATTAGACTTTCGTTTTAGTAGCGTTAGGTCTTCGTTTCAGATTTTGTCGGTTGTTTTTTTTTGAGATTTCGTTTTAGTTTTCATTTAGGTTTAATTCAGATTGTGATTCTAGCTTAGCGTTAAAATTAGTTTAGATTTAGGATTTCATTTCTTTTAATTTAGATTTAGTTTAATTCTAATCTCGTGTGTAATTCAGTTTGACTTTTTAATTTAGTTTAGACTTGTTTAAATTTAACTTAGTCTTAGTTTTTTTAACTTAGTTTTAATTTAGTTTAATTTTAATTTTAGTTTTAGTTGGTTTAGATATTAGATTTAGATTAACTTTAGATTTTAATTTGGTTTCATTTTATTTAGATTTTAGATCTAGATTTTTAAATTTTAATTTGTAGATTAAAGTTTTAATTTGGACTTGGATTTGTTTTAAAAAATAATAAAAAATAAAAAATTCCAAAAATCTTCAAAAATTTAGAAAAAATATAAAAAGAATTTTAAATTTTTGTATGGTCAAAGTGAGCTTAATCTTTTATCTAAAGTTTTGACTATAGAAACATTTTCTGGATCGAAGTTAATTGAAGCATCATAAATCTGGAAACATTGCGAATACCTGGCATTTTCATCTTATTACTTCATGGTTGTGGCGTTTTCAATTAAGTATCATTGATCAATCGTGCAGCAGTTAGTCATCATTTACTGGTTTATAATTGCATAACGAGATTCTGTTTGACTCCATAAGGCACTGGTCTTAAACATAACATCTAATCTAGATCTGTGGAATCTTGTTCATTTTATAAGTATTTGATGTTTTAGCTGTGTCTCCTGGATTTGTCATCCTCATTTCTAGAAGGGTCTACCTCCCTTGGCCTGCAAGGAGACAGCTTAAATAGAGAGATTGGGGATAAAGGTGACAGCCCCCAATCTGAGCCGTTGTCGCGGTGCCCTGAACAATCTGTGCGACAACATTTTTTGGCGCCGTTGCCGGGGATAGAGTTTTTCTGTCCTTGGTCTTAACGACATTTTATAATCTTCAGATCTTCTTTCGCCATTCATTAGCCTGTCACAAGGGACCACATTTTCTGGCGACTTTTCATCTCTTCATCGTCTTATCTCTCGTCATATCACTAAACATTTCATCATCGTATCTTTAGCACCTGGACATTTCGGTTGGCTTCTTGTTTGGGTGGCGACTCCACTTATTCATCTTTTTACTCCCAGACAAGAATCCCCTCGTGATATCCATCTGCTATCTCTCGATTATGCTTCTGTTTTAGAATTAGTTTCATGTTCAAGTGGCGACTCCATTTCTTTCATTTCTTACGAGGACTTCTTGTAACAACCCACACCATAAGTCCCTACTTCCTAATATTTAACTAAAAGTTAAAAGACCAACATAAAGAAAAACTAACCTTAAAAGAATAATTAGAATGATTAATTAAACAGCACCCCGATTAATACATTCAAATTAATACAATCATATTATTTTCATTTAAATGACGGCTGTTTAATACAACCTTATACATCTTATCCTCTTGCATTCAAGTTACCTCTCATTAATAAATCATATCCTCTTATTTGAATGACCTCTCATTAATACAACCTTATCTTATTACATCCAAAGGACATCTCATTAATGAGAACCATATCACTCGAATGATACCTCTTTAAAAATATTCATTTCTACATTTATGGAGGCCTTATCTCAATGGAGTGTGGCGGTGGGATGTTAGCTGGATGGTGTTATGGCGGTGGGGCAGATTATTATTTAAACACGAAGTCATGAAGGAGGAAGGGGTCTTTTGTTGGGGGAAGAAGGTGGAGAAGGCTGTTGTGAGGAAATGGAGAAGGCTGTCGTGATGAATTTGCGGAGGTTGTTAATGGTAAAATTTATCAAGGGTGGGAAGGAGACTCACTGTTCTCGGGATTCTGGGCACGGGGGCAGAGGAGGCGTCCTCTGGATTTAGGATTAAATCCTAAATTTGGCTGGGAGGAACATTTTGGTCACCATGTCTGTGTGTCAATTTCGAATCTAAATCCTAAATTTGGGTGGGAGGAACATTTTAGTCACATGTCATCCGTCATCCACCTGGATCACGGTTCCAGGTATTCTAGTTGGATCTCTCCGTCTCCAGGTATTCCTCCTCTTAGCATCAGTTAATTATTATACTTCAATAATTAGCTAGTCACTGTGGTTTAAGCATTAGCTGGTTACTGTGATTTTATTTAGATTTAAATTAAAAATCATGTTTAAATTCTCTTGCAAATTAAATCCTGCTTAACTGTAGGGAATCAGATAAGTGTTTTGTTTTATAAGTGAGACAGAGACCTTGCACAAGGTATCAAGAATGGTATTAACAGGTAGGCTGTTACATGGCCCATACTTGATGGGCCAGATATCAACTCAATGTGCCTGTGGCAGCATGCATACCACCTACACCCTCTGTGTAACGTCAAGTCTGAAGCAGTATCCTGAAGTATATTGAAGGGATAAATTTTCAACCTTTGAACCTAACTTGAAGTATAGATCCATTTCAGATCTCTGAGTAACCCTAGAACCAGGACAAAGCCATTATAGCTATGCGCAAATTTTGAAGCAAGTCACGAGAAACAATATTAAGAGTTATTCACTTGGCTCGATATTATTCTAAAAAAAAAAAATCTTCTTCTATAGAAAAGTTTAGATTTCTTAAAACCTTACATTTATATACCTGCAGTCCTATTAACGTCCCTAAAGTGAGACAATGGATGAAGCATTGAGGCTCAGAATTATGGTATGAATTAGCCCTCAATTAAGAAAGTCTTCCGAAGCAATCCATATTGTAAATAAGTCCGGGACATTATGAATCTGTGGACTCCTTGTCACAGCAGGGCTTGAATCCTTGCTTGACGAATACACTATGTGATCTACAAATCCTGGTCCTTAATTGCCGTCCGAATTTCTGAAGCATGCATCACCAGGTATGTGTTTGAAAATAAAGTTTGTGGTTGAAGATATTTCAAATCTCCACTGTTAATCTAAGCTATCAAGTGAACTAATTAGGTTTATTAGTAGGAGTAATAGACTAGTAATGCCATGGATATGTAACTAGCTATAAGTGGAATCATACGTATTATACAATAGCAATGATTATGGATAGAACGTATGGGCATATCACCTGTATCATACCGAGGACTCTTGGAATAAGGTCTGAACAAAGGGACACATATATGCAATGGCTTTCATAATATACAACAAGGATGATATTCTATCATAAAGCTCTTTAACTAATATGGAATCCCTGTGCCGCTTAGATTACACATAGAGTAATGGTCTTACTTCTACCTTAGCTGGTAGATAAATAAGGTGTATACAGAGAGTGGAATCAGATAGGTGATCTCAATAAAACTCCATAGTGACAGCAAGAGACTCCTTGTAACTCCATATTCCAAACTTATTAGTAATGGTAATGGATGGTGTTTACATAATAGCTAGTATAAGGAGGTTACGCTTTATCAAACTATTCAAGCTAATGGTAATGCAAGTAAAGCTAGTATGTTTACCCATTCTATTAACTATGATATGAAATAGGTTACCTTATGTTACTCTGTGATCTCAATACCAGTAATCACATATTCCATTATACCAATAGAGATCTAAGTTGTTATAACCACAGCGTTATAAGGATAAGTGTCAACCTAATCAAGCTCTACATAATAGTGGTGTCAAAAACTCTTACTACTGATCAGAATCCATGTACTTACAAATCAGTCATTAAGTGATATCGTAATATTCCAAATAACTAATTTGTACTAGTTGTTACAGGTAAGCTCATGATTAGTCATACGTATTAGGTATAATAAAACTCTATACTGTTCTTAGCTAGATGGAGTACTGAGCTTTCTTGTTACTTACGTGATTAGCATAGGTATGGGCATATCAAGCTTAGTAAGCATCATTGGTGGTTTCATTCCCTTAGTAATCACAGGAATTAAGGGTAATAATACTAGTTGTAATTACGGATCTTTGTATTACGCATACATGATTGGATTGTACTTACCTTATCGTAACCAATTCCACAGTATCAGTGCCATAACAAAGGAACATGACTAATCATAGGATTCAGTGTTACTAGCTCATTGGAACAGCATGATAAGATAGAGTATACTAGTGATTCCAGAGAGCTTAATCAAACCAAGATAAGAAGCTTGCATATCCTTATTATAAAAGTAAAATAACCATAAGTATTTAACTCATAGAAGCTCTATTAAAGCAAGTAGTGTAACTAAGAAATCAATGGGAAGAACTCTATAAGATAAGTAATCAAGCTTATTCATCATGCCAACCCGAGTCACACTTAACCCGTATGTAATCAATAGTGATACCAGTCTGTTAAAAGTCGAGCAACTGGAGGGCTTTTGAAACATATCGCCCTCAGGCTGATATCACCTTGTTATTCTTTAGTTGGCACTGTTACATATCGTCCTCTTCATTTTTGAACAAAGCAAAAGCTCTCAATCAGGGTTCAAATGTTATGAGTATGGATTTCCATCTTCTGCAGCAAACAATTCTGCTAGGTGATTTCAAATTCCATTTCAATACAATTCTTCACTTAAATAAATTCCTTATCTCAATTTGGAAAATATACCTTTTATCATTATAAATATGTTCACACTAGCTAGTGGTTCAAATTTGGATTGCTGGCTTTATCAAAAAGTTGGAACAAAATGTTGGTGACACTGCAATTTGGGAAGTGGCATCTCAAGAAAGATTAGCTTATAGGAACTTTAAGGTTTGGGAAATTTCGTATTGTTCGATTCCCATGCAGGTAGATGTTCTGTAATTTAAATTGGAAAGTGTACATGTATGAATTGATTTTGAAAGGAATCTTAGAATTTACAGTTCTTTATTGGAGTTGATCATTAGCACTGGCCTTAGGTAAACACTTATACATGTTTTGTTATGCTTTCTTAGGCTGCAAAGATATTGTTAATGTTTTGTTAATTACAAATGTATTTTAATGGGTGATCTCAATTATTTCCATTTACAAGTCATTTCAATCTTCGATTTTTATGCAACAATTCAGCTGACAGAAGGGAAATTTGGCAGGTAATCGTAATGATATTATGATCTACAAATAAGATAACTTCAATAGGAGATTTAACCAAATATTAATAGTGATGATTTGTCATATCAATACATAATGCTTTTGACGATTATATTTTGAGCAACCTTGAAAGTTTCTTATTTTAAGAGAACCAGGACCAGACCCTTGCAGCAGCCCCCTCGTTGAAAAAGGAAACTGAGAGGAAGGATGGTTGTACTCAGATGCCTCGGATGTTTCCTTTTAAATTCAAGAATTTGGTGCAAAGTAACTGGGTTGACAATAACTGTGATCTACTTGACTCTGTTAATTACAGTTGTGATTACAACAATGGTTATAATCAATAAGTATCCATAATAAACACTGATCAATGAGCTTAAGTAATACGTATATTGGGTAATAACAAGGAGTGTATAACCATAATCAGAGTAAGTGCAATATATGAGTGACAGTGAACCATACGATCTTCATAGCTTACTGAGTGTAATACCATGTCTATTGGGATTAGAGCGTACATATAAAAGCATGGTTTCGATTGCTCTAAATGATTCCGTAATAAACCTGTATCACATATGTATTGAGCTCATGCATCTCGTGTTCGTTTACTAATATATCATTACCTAAGTAAACTCAATTATAGAGAAGGTGGTAGTAACGCATATTATGCCTAAGATATCACCTTATCTAAGTAGTTCAGCAACTCATCGGTCATAACCTCATATAATGCTAGCTTAGTCTGTCTGAATAGGGTCCAATCATAAACTAACATGTGGTTGATCTGTGTTTCCACGTCAATAACCCGTACATGTATCTGCTTTAACATTTCGATTGTTTCCATCTCTGTTAGTAACACCTGTACCATTCACTAGTTAAGAATGAATAAGAATAGATGTAATGGCGATCATAGGCTTGATAAAGGTGGAATCCTATCTGCTATAACTCCTACTCGTATAAGAGAGACCTTCTTGCTTCACCTATTTCACATGGTATACTTATTGTGGAAATAACCATACTTGACTAGTAGTAATACTTGGGCTTGTTATAAGGTTCTAGTAGTCCACATGTTCATAAGATCAGTAATATATAAGATATACTATTCAATGGATTCACATGGCTAACCTTTTATAACAGTAATAGAAGCTCTTTTAGTATAGAGGTTTATCTTTCACCATGTTACATAATAAGCATGATAGTATTGTACTAATATGGAGTTAAGGGTAAAGGTTCAATATTCTTTATTAACATATCACTATCTTCACTGATTCCCATTGATTTTATTAACTATGAAGAGTATGACATAATCAAATACTAGCCTAACTTACAGCTTTGTAATCATAATCACACAGCTTGCTAGTCATGAATAGAGAGTGGTCATAGTCTATCCATGAAATTGTAAACTTTATTTTGAATTATCTCTAAGAATGAATTTTACTTACTGGTACATGGATAACAATAAAGAACGGATGTTACTTAACTCTAGTGATACCGAATATATGCTACTGTTTGACTTTACTAATGCAGGGATACCAACATGCCTTATGTCATTTAAATTATCATTGCAGGAATATGAAATATAAATGCATATGCTGTAATGTGTATACGAATGTTTACATTGATAACAGTATATTTGGAATGTGTAGAGATTGTTATATGGGTAACAATTTGTTATGAACAATATAGATGCATGTGCTGTAATGTGCGTACGAGTGTTTACATTGCAGATTGTGTACAAGTAATTGCTTTGCAGAATACAGATTACAGAACCAAAATACGTGATGACAGAATCCCCAGAACAGTTGAGACTCCCGAGATTCCACGATAGGGTGTTGACCCTGGTCTTATTGGGAGGGGTGGAGGTGTTGCCCACCGGTTATCCTCCGATACCTGGAGTCATGGGAGGACTGTGCGAGTCACGCTCCCCTAGACGTGTGATGATGACTGCTGGATGCCTACAAGCATATCTGGTCGACGTAATCGACGCTGATATCCTTAAGGTCTATGAATGGATCAGTAAAGCTGATGCCATGGCATATTCCTGTAGAGGACGGATAGGATGGGGGTGGAAGAAGATTAGGAAGGATAGGATGATTTTAGAATAGTTTGAAGATTTGGTTGAGATGGGAAGTAACAATTAAATTGCAGATACATACTTATTCAAACAGAAAGTCAATCTTAAAAATCCGCCTTCTACAAACACCCTAATCTCTAAAAATACAATCATTGATATGAGTATATGAAACCCTAACTTCGGGACGAAGTTTTCCGAAGGGAGGAAGTATGTAACAACCCACACCATAAGTCCCTACTTCCTAAATATTTAACTAAAAGTTAAAAGACCAACATAAAGAAAAACTAACCTTAAAAGAATAATAAGAATGATTAATTAAACAGCACCCCGATTAATACATTCAAATTAATACAATCATATTATTTTCATTTAAATGACGGCTGTTTAATACAACCTTATACATCTTATCCTCTTGCATTCAAGTTACCTCTCATTAATAAATCATATCCTCTTATTTGAATGACCTCTCATTAATACAACCTTATCTTATTACATCCAAAGGACATCTCATTAATGAGAACCATATCACTCGAATGATACCTCTTTAAAAATATTCATTTCTACATTTATGGAGGCCTTATCTCAATGGAGTGTGGCGGTGGGATGTTAGCTGGATGGTGTTATGGCGGTGGGGCAGATTATTATTTAAACACAAAGTCGTGAAGGAGGAAGGGGGGCTTTTTTTGGGGGAAGAAGGGGAGAAGGCTGTTGTGAGGAAATGGAGAAGGCTGTCGTGATGAATTTGCGGAGGTGGTTATGGTAAAATTTATCAAGGGTGGGAAGGAGACTCACTGTTCTCGGGATTCTGGGCACGGGGGCAGAGGAGGCGTCCTCTGGATTTAGGATTAAATCCTAAATTTGGCTGGGAGGAACATTTTGGTCCTGTAATCTGTCCGATCAGCTGAATCCTAAATCCTAAATTTGGCTGGGAGGAACATTTTGGTCCTGTAATCTGTCCGATCAGCTGAAAAGGAGGATCACGGTTCCAGGTATTCTAGTTGGATCTCTCCGTCTCCAGGTATTCCTCCTCTTAGCATCAGTTAATTATTATACTTCAATAATTAGCTAGTCACTGTGGTTTAAGCATTAGCTGGTTACTGTGATTTTATTTAGATTTAAATTAAAAATCATGTTTAAATTCTCTTGCAAATTAAATCCTGCTTAACTGTAGGGAATCAGATAAGTGTTTTGTTTTATAAGTGAGACAGAGACCTTGCACAAGGTATCAAGAATGGTATTAACAGGTAGGCTGTTACACTTCTACTAAGAAGCTCGCTTCTTGTAGATCTCTTTATTTTTCTTGAACAAGGATCTCTTTCTCTAACAATTATTTGGTTTTTTCATCTAAGTAAGTCATCATGGATGATCCTTTTTATGACATGCCAATGGAAGCCATTCGAGAAATGCCTGTGTTCTCAGGTGGTAATTCAGTTGCTGCTCGAAATCATCTCTTAACGACGACTCGTATAATAAATAAATATTGTCTTCATTCGCAATATAATCGAGAAGATATCAAGATACGTCTCTTTTGTTGTTCCTTATATGGTGATATTCTGAAAGGGTTGGATAATTGGCCTGGGGGTTATATTACTTCTTGGCAAGCTTTCATCAAAGCCTTTATAGAAAAATATATGACAGAAGATGATTCGCCTTGTACTCCCAGTATTGTGCAAAATAATGAAAATGATCGTGTAGAGAACTCAACTGTCAGCATCAGATCTCCAGACAATTATCAGGAAGAATCCACTTGTACCATGATAGCACAAATCCATGATAGTGGTGAAGCAGAGCCAAATTGTCAAACTAGTGTCGACAATGATAAGAATCTTGTTAAAGAATTGATTCAGATGGTTAAGGATATACAGCTAAATCAAGCTCAGGTAATCAAGAATATGGAGGCCAACCAGGCTGAAATCATTAAGAATATGGAACTTAACCAAACAAGATTAACAGCTGAGCATACCAGGGAAATTGATGCTATACGAAACAAGTTGTTAGCCTTAGAGGAAAAGATGACGATCATGGAATTCAATCACTCCAATCAAATGAATGCCATGGAAGAAAGACATGATGAAGAAATGACCATCATGGAATTTGATTACAACAATCAATTAGCCACCATGCAAGCAAATCATGAGAGAGAGATAAACTATATGCAAAATTGCTTCATGGCCATGAAAGCAGGTAATGATAAAGTTATAAAGGACATGGAAACTGGTCAAATGTCTCTTCGGCACAGGTTATTGACTGTTGAAAAGAATCATGCAAAGGAAATCAGTACTATAAAGGTTAAACATTCTAATCTGGAGAAAGCGGAAAGATCACAGTTGTCAACAGAGCATAGGCCTCCCAGTTTGCTGAAGCAACCTCCATCCTATTATGAGGAGACCATTTCTTCCATTGAAAAGTGGTTGATTGAAGGCGACCCGGATAGAAGGAAAACCGAAGGGAATCAGGTTAATAAATCACCTTTGACAGAGCAGATGAAGAGTGAAGAGAGACATGTCACACATATATTGTTTACTTCGTCTGAAAGTTCACAAGAGGAAGGTTCCACATCATCAACCATACAATCGTCCACGAAGAAGAGCCTGAAGCGAAAGAGAAAAAGAATAAGGAAGCGCTTTGATTCGTCTGATGGTCGAGAGCAGCTTGACATTCGGATAAGACAGAGTCCTACATTGTGCAAGATTGGGCATGGCACATCTGAAAAGCAGCCCACAGACTTGCCTGAAAGCAAGAAAATGCTCAGCATGCACTATATTGAACACATCTGATGCCACAGGGCATCCTTTGTATTGTATCTCTAACCTTACTCCTTGTTATTTCAGCATTTCATTTTGCAGATAGAGTAAATTTACTTTTCATGTTAAATAGAATAATAAATAAAAGAAGAGCTTCTATTTTTCATGAGCTTAATGTTATATGATGATATTTGGATGGACGCTACTTATGTAATCTTGTGTGTTGCTTGGATGCAGATTCTGGATTCTCACATTCCTTCACCGAAGCAACGTGTCCCCAAGTAGAGCCAGATGTTGACCACACTTCGTCAACTACCCCATAGCAGTACACCCCCATTTTTTCAAATGGGATTCGTCATGTTCGACGTGGTTGCGCCATTCAGATTCCATCATCCAGATGTCATCGCTGATCGACAGTTTTATAATGATGTAAACCCTTTCTGCATTTTATGATGTAAATAATCTAAGTAAGACCGTCCATGTATGTAACAACCTAGGTAAGCCTAGTATGTTGTTGATGACTTCCATCCTAGGAGGTTTTTTGTCTCACTGATTCACGAAAGTGATCGGCAGAGTTTTTCCCTCCAGCCTCACCCCAAAGCTAGTGTGGATTTTGTCATCGGCATGCTAAGTGAGTCCTAGTGTTTTTTATCGAGTCCTTGTAAAAGTAGTTTGAACTACTTGGTCTACTAGATCATATGTTGAGTCGCAGAACTGGGTATTTGTTTGAGGGTCTATACAAATGGGTTTTCTCCCCCTTCATGTATGTAAAAGTATTATCTCATGTAAAAGAGGGTTGGAAAAATAATTATAATCCCCTCTTAGTCAATTAATTAAATTTTCTGGTCAATTAATTAATAAAATCCTAAACCATAAATTTAATTAATTTAGGGTCCTAAATTAGGATTAAATCTTTAAAGGCAAAATTTGTGGGTCCTTGGAAAATGATTTTGAAAGCCCCAAACCAAGGGAATATTGAGAATTTTAAGAAATATTGGACCCTTGGGCCTTGGTGGTTAATTCAAAGTCAAAATTGTGGGGTAATTAACTCAAAAATAGTATTTTTGAGTTAATTAAAATTGAATTAAATGATACATTCGTTTTTTCCCCAAAATTTTAATTTCAACGTTCCGGATTAAAAGATAATTAAATCTTTTGGATGGTTGAGATTATTTTGACGAGGATCATCCAAACTAGCCGTTAGAGATCTTGTCCTATAAATTTAGAGGTCTTTGTCATTTTTGAATCATCCGATCTCAGAATCGTGCACTTGCTCTTAGAAGCTCTTGTAAACTTTTTGAGGAATAAAGCTAAAGACTTTAGGGTTACAAATCTGGATGTTCCTTCTCAGATCTATGTGGTGAATTGTCTCTGAACTCTGCTACTTGGTTTCTTGCATTTTATGGTTGATGGCCTTCATGGATTAATCTGCATATAGGTATCTTATGCAGTTTCTGGATTTATAAAATAACATTCTGATTTTTCTAAGGGTCTCATGTTGTTTTCTTAAATCTCTATCAGTCTAAAGTTCAGATCTAAGTGTGCAGGGAAATTTTTTTAAGATTGGGCGTCTGGGGAAGTCTTCGGTTGGACCAGCCGACTCTCAATAAGCATAAATCTGATAAGCTCTTTATTTGTTAAATTCTGGGTCTATCTTACGATATTTGTGATTTTGCAGGGTTTCGAAGGCTTGTGCCTCCCACTTAAATCTTAAACTTCTGAAAATTGTGCTAAATTGATTCAGATCTAACCATGAGGGTTTCAAATTGTAAATTAGTTGTAAATTTGTAAATTTGTCAGGATTGTCAGGGTTTAATCATTAAATTGGTGCGTGTATCTTCAGATCTAACTAGCTGTTGCAGGTTACAGGTTTAAATCGAAATTTTTTTTAAGACCTAAGGTAGATCTGGCTTCTATAGGCCAGATCTGGCCTCAGAACTGTCACTGTGGGCGAGATCTAAGCTTAAATGAAGAAAATCTAAAGCTTGCTGGGCAATTTTGTGTGCATTGGGTCAAATTTCTATCGATCTCCCTTTCCATATTCATCCATTCTCATGCCATCGAACTGCCTCTATTTTCCACTCTCTCCGCCATCAAGATTGCTTTCTCATTATCATACGCAGAAGCCCTTGTCCTTATTACGCCTTTTTCTTTTCAGCTGTTTGAACTTTCTCTTATCTGTGTTTTTCAATTTCCCTCCAAGCTGTCGACTAGCTCCAGCATTACCGTTCATCTCTGCCTTCGATTTCTTTGCTGCATCGATCCCTTGCTCCTGCAGTCTTCCAAACACATCTCGAGCACCGTCCTCATCCCTTTGCTTGCTCCATCGAGCCGTCCAACTAATTTGCTTGTGATCTGCAACAGTCCGCCCTTCCAATCCTCGACTTTCCTCACCATATCTGCTCCTCAGCTCGACGTCCCATTTTCTCTGCTGCACGGCATCCCTCGTCCTCTGCAGCGGTTCCATCGTGCTGCCATCCAAGCTTGCAGACCCGCCGTCCGTCATAATCCTCGACCTGCAGCTGCATAAAAACAAAACACGCACGTATAAAATTTCATAACCCTTGCAACGTGGTTTCATTTTTATTGTATGCGTTTTATTTGTATATAGTTTAGACATTAGACTTTCGTTTTAGTAGCGTTAGGTCTTCGTTTCAGATTTTGTCGGTTGTTTTTTTTTGAGATTTCGTTTTAGTTTTCATTTAGGTTTAATTCAGATTGTGATTCTAGCTTAGCGTTAAAATTAGTTTAGATTTAGGATTTCATTTCTTTTAATTTAGATTTAGTTTAATTCTAATCTCATGTGTAATTCAGTTTGACTTTTTAATTTAGTTTAGACTTGTTTAAATTTAACTTAGTCTTAGTTTTTTAACTTAGTTTTAATTTAGTTTAATTTTAATTTTAGTTTTAGTTGGTTTAGATATTAGATTTAGATTAACTTTAGATTTTAATTTGGTTTCATTTTATTTAGATTTTAGATCTAGATTTTTAAATTTTAATTTGTAGATTAAAGTTTTAATTTGGACTTGGATTTGTTTTAAAAAATAATAAAAAATAAATAAAAAATAAAAAATTCCAAAAATCTTAAAAAATTTAGAAAAAATATAAAAAGAATTTTAAATTTTTGTATGGTCAAAGTGAGCTTAATCTTTTATCTAAAGTTTTGACTATAGAAACATTTTCTGGATCGAAGTTAATTGAAGCATCATAAATCTGGAAACATTGCGAATACCTGGCATTTTCATCTTATTACTTCATGGTTGTGGCGTTTTCAATTAAGTATCATTGATCAATCGTGCAGCAGTTAGTCATCATTTACTGGTTTATAATTGCATAACGGGATTCTGTTTGACTCCATAAGGCACTGGTCTTAAACGTGACATCTAATTTAGATCTGTGGAATCTCGTTCATTTTATAAGTATTTGATGTTTTAGCTGTGTCTCCTGGATTTATCCTTCATTTTCTAATAGGGTCTACCTCCCTTAGCCTGCAAGGAGACAACTTAAAGAGAGAGATTGGGGATAAAGGTGACAGCCCCCAGTCTGAGCCGTTGTCGCGGTGCCCTGAACAATCTGTGCGACAATGTGCCCCATGGACTCCTATATATAGAAAGGAGTTTTTGTAAATTGTATCATCCAAGAATTGTTCATTCATGTAATGTATTGGAGGTTGCCCCCTCGAAGTGGCTCATTTCTAAGGCGTTTATATCTCTTTTCTTCTCTTTTTGGAGCTGGTTACACAACATTTGGTATCGGAGCTTGGGATTCTAGGGTTTCGCTGCTCCAAACAGGTCATCGTGGCATTTTCGCTATAAATTGTTTTCTACGAAGTTTCAGAAGCTGAAATTTTTAGGGTGCGAAGACGAAATCCTGAGGAAGCTTTTCTAAAAATTTCAGAGCTTGGTTCGCAATATTTTCGGAGATATCATCTGTGGAAGTTAGGTCTTTTTTCAAGCTCCTAAACAAGTCATCGTGGCATTTTCGCTATAAATTTTTTTCTACGAAGGTTCAGAATCTGAAATTCATATGGTGTGAAGCTGAAATCTTGAGGAAATTCATCAAAAAATTTCAGATCTTGGTTCGCAATATTTGTGGAGATATGATCTGTGGAAGGTAGTGATTTTTCAGGCTCCTGAATTGTATCTCAAAGAGGTGATCATGGGAAAAGTTCAATAAATCTCTCTCTGGGCATCGGATTGGAGTGTCGTAAAAAGTGGTCGCAAGTACACAGACTGCAGTTTATTGGCTATCAAGTTCAAAGACAAAGGATGAAACAGGGACACGTGGCAAGTCGTACAAGTTCGCTCTACTGAACCAGTCCATAATTAGGTCATTGTGGGAGATTGGACACAACTTTGTCTTGGAGAATCCAAATCAGGTCAGACCTGTGGAATTAAAAAGAGAATTCAGAGAGATACTTCAGTGCTGAATTTAAGATATTGAAGATCTGCAATCACAGAGATAATTCAATTTCAATATCGAGCTCCTCAAAAGCAAGAAAAAGGTGTATATTGTTTTTTCCGAATTGCATAAGTCTTGTTTGAAGAATCAAGTTGAATTGATTCCAAGGGCATATTGAAGAATTTTTGTCAGTATTGGGTTCTATAATGCCTCCAAAAAATAATCCCATACCCATTAATCCCTCAAAAATATATTCTATGACGCATGAAGAGGAAGAGTTGCAGTATGAGATATCAAAATTACGGTACCAAGTGCAACAAGTTTCAATCTTACGAAGAGCAATTGAAGATGAAATAGATGGTTTAAAAGCAAAAATGGAGGCTAAGTTGGATTGTTTGAAGGATCAAATAATAGCAAATATGGATGATAAATTAGTGGAAGATCACATCGAGCATCAACAACAAGTTCTCCAACTCTCAAAGGATAACCCAACTTTGGTGCAGAATCTAATGAAACAACAGAAAGATCAACATCACATCGAAAGAAGTTATGAAGCAGTCATAGAAACAAGAACTCGACAAGTACGATCAATTTCAGAGTATCTCAGCAAGTGGAAGAACTTTCCTGTAGAAGATTTCACATGGGAGGATGAGAATTTTATACAGAAACATCAAGAAATAATCAAGCGTTGAGGACAACACTTGTTTGAAGGAGAGGGGCATGTTAAGTCCCTATATTAATAGTGTAGCCCCTTATTATGTTAGTGTAGCCCCCCTTATTGTTATTATTGTACCCCTGTAACCCCCATATTGTTATTATTGTGCCCTTACATTATTATCGTTAGGTCGGCTAGGATTACATTGTGGCCCACTAGGATTACATTATGGCCCCATGGACTCCTATATATAGAAAGGAGGTTTTGTAAATTGTATCATCCAAGAATTGTTCATTTATGTAATGTATTGGAGGTTGCCCCCTCGAAGTGGCTCATTTCTAAGGCGTTTATATCTCTTTTCTTCTCTTTTTGGAGCTGGTTACACAACACCTTGCCCCTTTTCATATGACCTTAAGTGTTCGTAAGCCCTTTTCCCCTTCTAAGTGTGGTGTCCTGAAAGAACCCCTAGTTGAATGTACTTTATCTCCTTGGGTACCCCCTCAGGATCATGATCAGACAATAATCTCCCCTTTCTAGTGTGATCATCATGGGAAACCTTCTTGTGTTTATCCATCTCATCAGTATCCCTTTCCTACTAATCATAACCCCGTGGAGGCAATGAAATATGACATAAATAGTAATAGAGATAATATGCCCGATGTTGCCATCCATAAAAAAATTATGAGCCTAGTCATTGCCATCTCTATATCTTGGTTAGAAGAGAGGATCTCATGGACTAGATTACATCCTTTTCTTACCTCTTCTCACGTGATCATCCATGAGTTGCCATCGTATTTTCCCACCTCCCACCCGCTTGATCCTCCATATAATTGTATCCACATTCGCTTTGGGATTTACTACATGTGTAATCATACTAGCAGACAAATTTATATTGGTATGATGATATGTTAGTTGCACTGGCTTTATGATTACACTTAGTATTAGTTTCACACCATATGCATGTTAGAGTAGGATGCATTGCATGATTTTATGCATTAGACATAATGTCATATGATGTTTCTCATGATAGATTAGATGCATTTAGACTAAATTTGCATATTTTTATTTACTAGTTGATTTTATGAGCTGACATTAAGCATGGGTGATCATAAGACACCGTGAAAAACATGTTGCCCTGTAGCTTCGATCTTTGACATGTGCTGATAACAGGTCTATGGTGACCAAGAGATTGTTGGAGTTCTCGTGACCTCCCGTTCGAGTAGCCTTGCCCACTTCTTCGAGAGATCACGTCCCAGTTGGAGCCAGATGTTACCTACCCCTTCGTGGGTGATATCCCTAAGAGAAATTTTTCTCCATGATGGACCTCAGTCGGCAACCAACAACCCCTTGCAACCTTCTTCTAGCTCGTTGTGCCATTTCTCCACCACCTAAGCCAACCATGTGGTCCCTTACCCACCTGTATTGATCGTATGTTTGAAGGTGGGCCTCTCGAATCTAAAGGTATGTCTTGTCATTTGGTAATTGAATATTGAGTTTACTTATCATGGATACTTATGGGCGTGGATTGATTGGGTGATTTGGTGGAAAGAGTGGGCTTAGTTTGTGCTACTGTCCCCTTGACCTATTTTGGATGTTACCCTTGGATCTTAGTCCCCTGGGATCTCCTTTATTGACCATTTGGTTCTAGGGTGGTACTACTTGGGAAACCCTGAATTTGGGTGCGTGGTCCTGCTCCTTTATCTGCATATATTACTCCCTTTCCACTCACTATACGCCCATTCACCATTTCTCCTTGAGTCCACATTGTCTCTCTGGGTTCACATAGGGCCAGCTTCCCTGTCCCCTTGACCCCACCTTAGGTCAGGCTTGGAATGATGCCCCAGAGGTTGAAGCAACTAAAAGAAAAAGTAAAAGCATAAATGGCCACATTCAACAGGAAATTGTACCACAAAATGCAAAAGATGGTTGGGACAAAAATAATTAACACGTGGGAAAAATCCAATACATGAGCTCTACCCCAATTCATGGTCATCACCCTGGTTCCATAGGCTCTAGATGAGCCTCCTTTATCATTCAGGATCCCATGATTGTCCCAACCTTTGGAGGGCAATGAACCGCCTTACCTAAAGGGGGTGATCACTGATATATCTTACACATCATCCTCTTATCCTTTGAGCCTCGAGCAGTTAATCAAAGAAAATTCGTAAAAGGAAAAAGGCATATAAAGAAGGGTGGAAAAATCAAGGCCAAGGTACATCATATACAAGGATTGCTCCCTCCTATGTGAAAATTTATGAACCTAAGTTACAGAAACCCTACTGCAATCTTCTGATTTACTTCTCCTACTTGTTCGAATTATTTTTCTGAATTATTTAGAAAAAAACATTAAAGGAAACACTATCACAACCTACACATACATACAGATAATTTATTGAAGCATAACACACATATGACAAAGGACACAATAATTTTTGGACAATGTCCCCGAAAAAACCCAATGCAGGAAAACCAGTGCAGTAGCACTTAGAGGGTTTGTTTATTAAGCAGAATATATGAATTCAATCAAGCACACCAGTAGTGGTTTTCCCAACAGAGAAATCACGACAAATGTACCTCTATCACTCGGAGACAAAAAATATGGTTGATTCAGTTGAGGCTTCTCAACTTTTGAATCGCTGAATATGAGCCGTTTCTGGCCCACTGGAAATCCCAGCGCTGCCTCTCTCGCCATTGCGTCAGCTCTGCATAGCTGCTACAGCCTCTGCGCAACACAGGCTGCTCCTGAGTCACCCCTCTGGGCTCAGTGATGCCTCTGCATCACCCTAAAGGGCCTGTGTCAGCCTCTGCGTGAGCTTCACTGGGCTGCGTCCCTCCTGCTAGGTCTCTGCGCTACCTGGTATGGATCTACCTCTCTGCCTATGTATTCTCGGCCTTGGATCTGAATATCCCTCGTTGCTCTTCCCCTCACCATCATTTCTACTTAGCTCAAGTGCTACTACTTTGTATGTGTTCTCCAACTGACCCCAAGCCTTCCTTTAATACTTTTCTCGTTGAACAATCAACGACCGTGATCTAATCTCTAATCAATGGCTAAGATTAGAAAAGACTTGATCCAAATCACTTAGAGCATTCTCACCCACATGTTTAAATCAATTCCCTTTAATTATTTAATTTCCCTAAGTTAGACTTAGGGTCTCCATTAAAATAATTAATTATTGGAATAGCTTAAGTTCCAGGTGGAATTTCTCCAAACGATTTCTAGGTCTTGGAGATCTCATGTGTTCTAGCCCCTCCACAAGGTTTCGGAGCTAGAGCACATCCGATGCTACCCAAAATATCAACACTCCCTCTTAGCGAGGAATGTGCTCTAGCAACACTTCAACCTGAAGTATTACTCTGATCTATGGCATCGGTCCCCTGCGTTGTTGATACTTGGCCTGTTGCCATTCATCCTCTGCGCTGCTGCTTTCTGTACTGCTGCCCATTACACTGCCACTGTCACTGCCTCATCTGTACTGGAGCTCCCTCTCAAATGCTGCATCATGTTGCCCATAGCACTATCACTGCTAACTGTTGCACTACAACTCTGTTGCTGAGAATTAAGCAACTGAAGGACATCACCAAAAATACTGACAGACAAGTCAGTTTGGCTGCATCTCGATACTGAAGCACCCTCTGCTGCTGCTCTGTGCGGACCCTCTAAAGCTTTGTGTTGTCTACTGCTTTGCACTGCGTAAGCACTGCCTCTACATTGCTGAAATCCCATCATTCTCTGTGTTGTTGCTTCCATGTTGTTGTTGCCTCTTCTCTGTGCTGCTCTAGTCTTCAGCATCCTAGCACTGCCATAGTACCTCCACGATCCTCTGCACCAACTAACTCCAGTCATCCTGCTACTCTCTTTAAGGGCTCCCATAGCTTGTATGTGATCTAAGAGTTTGGGCACCTCAAGGATCCTGCCCTCCATCTGCAGTTTAAGAGAACTACTGATCAATGTCGCCCCACCTCTTCTCTCGAGGTACATGAGCACTCATGGCAATATCGTCATCATTGCCACTATCCCCTTTGGCTGCCGCAGCCTTAGAATCTGAATCTTCCTTGCCCTTCTTCTTCTTATGAGGACAAGTATTGGCGAAGTGTCCCAATTCACCACATCTAAAGCATCGGACCTTTGAGAGGTCCTTTTTCTTCTTCCCTTGATGCTGCCTCTGTCCTTTTGATGTGAGAGCTACATCTTCCTCCTCTTTCTTTATCTTGGCTCCTCCGTTGCTGCTGCCCCTCTTGGTTATTATCCTGATTTATTCCTGATGAAGGATTGCCCACATGTCCTCCTAGTTTGGAAGTTGTGCTCTACCCAAGATACTTTGGACAAAGGTCTTCCAATCATCGATGACTGCATTCAAGGTAGTCCTCACTAAGAGACCATCATAACGAGTTGCCCCCATTGCAACTAGTTGATCTCGAGTTGCCCCCATTGCAACTAGTTGATCTCGAATAGCCTTCCATATAAAGAGGAAGGATTCAATCTCCTCTCTCTTGTGCATCGCAAACAGTCGCATCTGATTCTCCAGAAGCATCTTCCTCTAGATGGAGCTACCTTGATACAACGTTTCTAATGCCTGCCACATTTCATTTGCCATCTTCTTCTCGGCAATATGTGGAACCACGTGATCCTTCACTCCATCCATGATCAAGTGCTTAGCCCACGCCTGATTTTCCTCATACTTCTTTAGAGGATCAACATCAACTGAGATGGCCACAACCCTCTCAACATGTTCTCTGATACGAAACTCATCAAGGACTAACAAGATCCTGGCTTTCCAGATGACAAAGATAGACACACTGTCCAACCTGTCCTGATCTCTCAATCTGTGCAAGGTCATCTATGCTCAAAAATGTCAAAGCAAAAAGCTCTTCTCCCTTCTACTATTGCTACTCTCAACAAGAGACTGGATCTAGGTTTCTTGGCAATAGAAACCTTCTAGAGACGATGCTCCCTCTGACTAGTGATTTCCCTCTCAGAAATCCTCCATCAACTCTGTCGAATCAACCCTCTACGATCACTTCACTAATCGAATCTCAGATTTCTTGGCTATAAAATCTACTAAGGAACTGTTCCCCCTTACTTTGTCAACCCTGATAGGCACTGCACTACACCGGCAGAAACAATGCCCCACCAGCAACTTCGAAGATCAGAAAACTACACTTCTAGCCACGGCAATCGGCACAACGTCACTCCCTCCTGGACTGCGTCACCCTCTTGGGTCTGCGTGAGCTTGACAGGTTCTGTGTCACCCTTTTGGGCCTGCGTCAACATCGGTGTCAACTCTACATGAGCAGACAGGCTCTGTGTCACCCCTGCTGGGTCTGCCTTGTTCCTCTGGTGTTGTGTTGCCTCTTTCTAGATCCGTGAGCTTCAACTGGCCTCCTGCAACAAAAATATCTGCATCTCTTTGCTGATGGCTTCATCTTGATCTGCAATAGCTTTGATACCATGTGAAAATTTTTGAAGCTAAGTTACAGAAACCCTACTACAATCTTCTGATTTACTTCTCCTACTTGTTCGATTTAATTAACAAGTTATTTTTCTGAATTATTCAACATAAACATCAAATTAAATACTACTGCAGCCTACACATACATATAGATCATTTACTGAAGCATAGCGCACATATGACAAAGGACACAGTATTTTTTGGTCAATGTCCCCGGAAAAACCCAATGCAGGAAAATCAGTGTAGCAGCTCTTAGAGGGTTTGTTTATTAAGTAGAATATCTTAATACAATCAGGGGCACCAGTAGTGGTTTGCCCAACAGAGATATCACGGCAAATGTACCTCTATCACTCGGGGACAGAAAATATGGTTGATTCAGCTGAGGCTTCACACCTTCTGAACCGTTGAATATGAGTCCTTTCTGGCCCACTGGAAAACCCAGCGCTGCCTCTCTCGACACTGTGTCAGCTCTGTGTAGCTGCTAGAGCCTCTACGCAGCACAACCTGCTCCTGCGTCACCCCTCTGGGCTTAGCGCTGCCTTAGTGTCACCCTGAAGGGCCTATGTCACCCTTTGCACTACCTCTGCATGAGCCTAGCTGGGCTACGTCCCTACTGTTGGGTCTCTGCACTGCCTGGTACGAATCTGCCTCTCTCCCTATGTATTCTCAACCTCGGATTTGAATATCCCTCGTCAATCTGCCCCTCACCAGCACTGCAAGCTTATTTGAAAATTCTCAGCAAACCGCACCCCAGAATTTTGACTTAGCTCAAGTGCTATCGCTCTGTGTCTGTTCTCCAACTAACCCCAAGCCTTGCTTTAATACTTTTCTCGTTGAACAATCAACAGTCGTGATCTAATCTCTAATCAACTGCTAAGATTAGAAAAGACTTGATCCACGTCACTTAGAACATTCTCACCCACATGTTTAAATTAATTCCCTTTAATTATTTAATTTCCCTAAGTTAGACTTAGGGTCTCCATTAAAATAATTAATTATTGGAATTACTTAAGTTCCAAGTGGAATTTCTCCAAACGACTTCTGGGCCTTGGAGATCTCATGTGTTCTAGCCCCTCCACAAGGTTTCGGAGCTAGAGCACATTCGATGCTACCCAAAATCTCAACATCCTACACATTATATACCCAGGTGTGGACTTCCCCTTATCTCGCTACCCCTGTGCCCCAATATGTGGCCTAGGATCGCCCCTTTGTTCCCTACTCCATTGCACTTATTTATCACTTTCCCCCCACATTAAAGGGATGTACCTTGGACATACTATCCCCTTTAAGGGTTGAAACCACTTAATAAGGTACTTGGTTAACCCCCTTTGGAGCTTAGAGACACTAGCACATGCCAAAGCCCACTACGAAAGGGCATGCCATTGTGAAGTGCCCATTTTGGTATCCATAGTTTGTAAACTCTTTTACACGATTATTCTAATGACAGGTTGTACTGGAAGTCTAGGGGACGCATTGGATCTTATACAAGATTGCAAGTGGTTTCCATTTGGGTTTGGTCTCCCTATACGATGTCCTAACCCCCAGAGGGCTACATTAGCACATATAGGATGTGCGTAGAGAGCTATGGGCCTTCACAGTGTGAAATTCCGATATCCAGAAGCCTGCTGCAGCAGCTGATTAGATTTCTTCTATTTGTTTAACTGAACAAATTATTTATCGTGTGCTACAGTAAATATCGTAATAAAATACACTACAGTCTTCACAATAAAAATTCTGCAGAAAGTAAATGCAAGGAAAAATACTAGCACAAGTATAAACACATTAACACAGTTATTTTTGGCAACTGTCCCCGGAAAAACCCAATGTGGGAAAACCAGTGCAGCAGATGAAGGTTTCTTTATTATTCTTCAGCAAAATCTCTTGTACAAAAATAACCAGCAGAATAGAAGAGGAATATCTTTGAGAAATTTACAAACAATTTTCTCACTTGCACCACAGTGAAATTTTGACCCTGGAGAGGCCCTGTACCTTCTCTGCGTCAAACTCTGCGTAGTGACTACACAGTCCCAGCGTCACAGCCTCTGCGATGTCCCTGCCATTGTGGCATTGCCTTTGCGTTGACCCTGCCACTACGACACTGCCTCTGCATTGTCCCTGCCACTGCGACACTGCCTCTGCATTGTCCTTGCCACTACGTCACTGCCTCTACACTATCCCTCCTCTGCTCTGCCTCCCCTGATCCGATCCTATATTCTCAGCTCTTGTTGATGCCCTCTCTCTCTAACTTGCAACTCTCCTTCTGATTCAATTTTCTCTTGCTGAACTTCAACTAGTGAGAAAATAAATCTTCTTGGGTAACTGAGTATATGCCCAGTGTGTTTTCGAAATGCCCAATCAAGTCCTTATAATCTTCTCGTTGAGACTTCAACAGCTGAGTTAAATCGTTAATCAACGGCTAAGATTAACGTGACTTGATCTTCGTCTTTTTCTAGAAGATTCACACCCTGTTTTATTAATACCCTTTAATTATTTTAATTCCGAAGTTTAGACTTAGGGTCCCATTAAAAAATTAATTATTTTCATAAAACACAATCCGCATGGAATTTCCCAAAACGATTTTTGGGTTATTTGGAATACATGTACCTAAGCCTCCCTGCAAAATTTGAGACTTAGAGCACATCCAATGCTACCATAAATCAACACTCATTCTTAGCAAGGAATGCGCTTTAGTAATACAACCATCTGAAGTATTGCTCTGATTCTGCAACATCTCCATCTACGCTTGTAATATTCCCAATTAGCAGCAGCTAATTGGTAATATTAATTTTGGCCAGTTTTTCTTTTCTAAAGTTAAGTCAATTAATAAAGTGGGTGATGAGACACATAGCCTACACTTACGAAATAAATCATTCCCTAAGGTCACTTGAGCATATATTCATTTGACAGCGCGGGGCCCAGGAGGGTGAAGTGGCAGCGTGAGGGAAGAGGCTACGTGGGCAGCGTGGGCCCATGACAACGCAGTGAGAGAGGGACAGTGTGGGCCAAGAGGGGCAGCGCAGTTTGGTGGGGCCTAGGTGAGAGCAAGGCTCTCAAAGCATAAAAAGGGGAAGAGGCTCGTCATTCTCTCATTCTATTATGCATCTATGATTTCTGTCTTTTGACATTGTGCATGCTTTTGCTGTTGAGCGAAGTCTGCAAGTGTTGTTCAGCACACCGAGTGTCTCCAAGCGGAGATCCCAACCTCAACCCCGGGGGACTTCGAGTGCCTGCTCAGGTGAGGAATTCTATCTATCGTTTTGCAAGAGGGAGCCATAGCATCTTCAGCTAAGAATTACGCATTTGCTTGGGCAGCGCAGTCTCTTGGAGAGATCACGCAGTTTGTGGTAGAGGTAGTTCTGAGAGTGAGGATTTGTCAAGGGTTTCAACCCGAGATAGTGTGGAGGGATCAGCCCTTCGCTATTTCATCATTTTGGTACAGGAGGAGGCCATCATTTGCAAAGGATCATTCAGGGCCATCATATTTCACTGGGATAGCATTATTTCCCAAGGGAGGTCAAATTTTGGGGTCATCCATTCAGGGATTCCTTTCTGGGCTTTTCTGGTTATTTGGAGGAGAGCTCATTCCTAGAATTTCACATTTTTCTGAGTAGGGGAACAGCCCCAAAGAGCCATCCCATTCCACCAATAGCAGCAGCATTTGGAGATTATGCAGTTCTTGACAGAGCAGCAATTCCTTGAGCATTTCTGAGAGTATTTCCAACTTGCCTTGTGCGAGCCAAGGTGCCATCATTCTGATCAACTTTGCACTCATTGTATCTTTTAGTAACATAATAAAATGGCCCAGCGTTTCTCCATATTTGCATTGTTTATGTGATGTCTCTCTATTTGTTGTAGATGCTTGTTTATGTTGCTTTATATTACTGTTTATTTATATTCGGAATATTACAGTGGTATCAGAGCTCATAGACTTGGCTCAGCCTGTGGAGTAGATTGTCTATGACACCAGCAGGAAAACCATATATCACTTACCGGGGAAGGAAATACAAGGACCAAGAGCGGAGGCTTGAGGCCACTTTTGGAGAGCGAGACTATGTTCCAATAGTGGACGCAGAGGAGGAAGAACCAATGGCAAAGGAGAAGGATGAAGGGAGAGAGTTTGGGCAACTCATCCTAAAGTTTGTGCAGGAGCTATCGAGGAGGATAGGAAGAGATGGGGCGGAAGTTTATCGCAAACCAGAGACAACGTGAAACCCCAAGGGGTTTTCACATCGGAGAAGGGTCCGACACTTCCCACCATTTGCAGGAGCAGCTCACAGCGCAACAGGTTGTGTCACTTACTCCCCCACGTTCCGCGATGCCCACATTTCTAGCTACAGTCACCGGAACAGGAGCACCTCGAGAGCCAGAGCCGGTTCATATGGGGGATTTTTTTGTCAAGTATCAATCCTATGGGCGAGAGTTTGGTGAAGCTCTAACTTTCCACAATTTTGTTTAGCTCAAGAAGGACAACCGACCCCATAACCAGAACAAAGGGGGTAGATACACACAGGATGGGGATGTACAACGTACAATGGGCAGGTTTTTCTTGCCAACATTTGACGGGTCCTCAAAATGTTCGGCAAAGGCTTGCGTGGAGAAGCTGGATATTTATTTCCAGCTCAACCAAATGGCAGAGGGAGAGGCCATCGAGGTGGCAGCACTGCACCTAGAGAGAGAGGCCCACGATTGGTGGTTCCACGGGATGGCCATGCTGGGTCACTCAGCAGTGACAGCGTATGCAGTACTTACATGGAGACTAGTAGAGGAGTTTGACCAGAGGGATCCGGAAGAGCACTTTGTTGAGCTAACCAAGCTCAAGCAGACCGGGAACCCGGAAATCTACATTTCCAAGCTCTTGAGGCTTTCAGTGATGGTGCCTGACTTGTCCTCAGCCAGGATGATATATATGTTTATTGATGGGTTGGCAGAACCTCTACATGGGTTAGTCAGATCCATGAGGCAGTTGGGAGGACCAAGGATTTGTAGGATGCTCTACCCAGGACCAGAGTTCCTTTTTCCCAAAGACCAGCATTTCAGCCGAAGGGGAAGGACACGAGGGTTCCACCTCCGAGGGGGAACCAAGGCCGGGGGCCTTTGGACGATGATACCCAGAGAGATTTGAGACGGAAGAAGTTATGCTGCACATGCCAGGAGCCATGGGCACTGGGACATCGATGCGCCGCAGGGAAGGCACACTACATAGAGGTCTTCTCCGACAGTGACGGGAAAGAAGATGCATATGAGGAGATAGAGGAAAAGGGCAGCGTTGTAGTGCAGAGAGGGGATCATCCACCACCTCCACCCCCACGAGTAGGAGGGGCAGCGTTTGCACCTACTGGGGGAGTCCTTGCTTCTTTGCAAGGGGTTCCCAAGTATTTGACACTGCATGTCCAGGGCACCGTGCAAAGACAACGTGTTTCAGTGCTAGTTGACAGTGGGACCACCCACAACTTTATTGACGCATAGTTGGTAGGCCGGAGGAGCATACCGACAGAGAGCTTTGATGGATTTTCAGTACTGGTACTGGGTGCCAGAACTATGCAGTGTGCTAGATATGTACCGACATTGGCAGTGACCATGGGGACTTCCATTATGACGGATCATTTCTTTGTGGTGGACATTCCGGACACCAACGTGATATTGGGAGTGCAGTGATTGATCACGTCGGAGAAGGTCACTACGGACTGGGAGACTTTGGAGATGGAGTGGACAGACAAGAAGATCGGTAAGCATGAGATGATCCAAGGCATGCACACTTATCTGCCGCAGACAGTTTCAACACACCGGATGGAGGCAGACTTCTGGAAGGGAGACATAGAGTAGGAGGTGGAGTTGCGTGTTTCAGAGGCAGGATCTACAGGACAGGCAGTTCACCCAGATGTGCAGTCGATTTTGGACAGATATGCTACGGTTTTTGGGGATATACCACCAGAGCAGCCACCAGATCGGGGGTTTGAGCACACCACTAAGCTTGAGCAGGGTATTCAGGTCGTGATTACTACACCCTATAGGCATCCCAAAAACTACAGGGATGAGATTGAGAGAGCTATTCAAGAGCTCTTAGCGCTGGGACACATCAAACCCAGCACTAACCCATTTGCTTCTTCTATTGTACCGGTAAAGAAGAAGGATGGCACACTAAGGATTTGCATCGATTATCGGGCTCTCAATAAGAAGACCATGAAGAACTGATACCCCATCAAGCGGATTGATGAGTTGATGGATGAGCTGAGGGGGTCGAAGTTCTTCTCGAAGATTGATCTGAGGTCGGGCTACCATCAGATTTGAGTGAGGGACCAAGATGTCCCCAAGACGACCTTCAAATGTCACTATGGCCATTTTAAGTTTTTGGTGATGCCCTTCGAGCTAACCAATGCACCGGCCACCTTCCAATCCTACATGAACCACATCTTCCGTGGTTAGCTGAGGAAGTTTGTGTTGGTATTCTCGACAACATCTTGATATACATTCGGACATGGGAGGAGCACCTACAACACATTGAAGCTGTATTGCACATTTTGGAAGAGCAGCATTTTTATGCTAAGCTCTCCAAATACGAATTTGCGCTGACAGAGATGCTCTATTTGGGGCATATCATTGGGGTGGACGGAGTGAGAGTCCACAAGGAGAAGATCTGGGCCATCCGAGATTGGCCGGAACCGAGGAACGTGACTGAGCTTCGGGGGTTTGTAGGCATCTCCACCTACTACCGGAAGTTCGTCAAGGGATTTTCCCAACTTGCTGCACCCCTCACAGATCTTACCAAAAAGGGGGCATTCAGTTGGACAGACACATCACAGAGGGCCTTTGACAAGCTCAAGGAGGTGATGAGCAGTTGTCTAGTTTTGGTGTTGCCGGATTTCACGCAACCCTTTGTCTTGGAGTGCAATGCATCTGGAGGGGGTGGGCGCAGTCTTGATGCAGGGAGGCCACCTCATAGCTTTCGAGAGAAGGAAGATGTTACTACATAAGAGGTTGTATCCCACATAAGACAAGGAAATGTTGGCTATCATGCATGCACTGGCCAAGTATTGGCAATACTTGGCGGGGAACAGGTTCAGGGTGAAGACTGATCACAACAGCCTCCGGTTCTTCTCAGAGAAGAAGTAGTTGCAGGAGAGGTAGTAGAAGTGGGTCAGGAAGATCCAGGCATATGAATTTGACATTGAGTATGTCAAATGGAATAACAACGTGGTGGTCAATGCTCTTTCACGCAGATCGACAGCGTTGTCTCTGATGAGCTTAGACACAGACTAGAGGGCTCAGTTACTGGTGGAGTACTCCAAGGACTATTTTGCCTGTGAGGTACTGGATGGACAGATCACATATGACAAGTACAAGATGATGGATGAGGTGATATACTTCAGTGATAGAATCTTCTTGACTGGGAGCTCTCATCTCAAGGGGAAGGTACTGCGTGCCTCACATGACTCACCATTATTAGGCCACCAGGGGTTCAAAAAGACCTACAGGGCCCATCAGGGAGAGGTTCTCTTGGAGAGGCCTCAAGGAGGACGTACTCTGGCATGTCCGGGAGTGCGAAGTGTGTCAGCAGAACAAAGGAGAGATGAGCCATCCTGCAGGATTACTACAACCACTTCCCATTCTGGAGGGAAAATGGGAGAGCATTTCGATGGACTTCATCACAGGGTTGCCCACGGTGCAGGGCAAGGATTGCATCTTTGTGGTCGTTGATCGATTGATAAAGTATGCACACTTCTTCGCTATATCAAAACGGTATACAGTAGCACAGGTAGCGGAGTTGTTCTTCAGGGATGTTTTCAGATTGCATGGTATTTCGAAGACCATTGTTAGTGACCAAGATAGTCGTTTCATGGGCGACTTTTGGCATGAGCTCTTTCGTTTGGCGGGTACAAAGTTGACTCCGAGCACCAGTTATCACCCTCAAACAGATGGGCAGACAGAGATAGTGAACAAGTGGTTGGAAGGCTACTTGCGAAACTATGTCACAGGGTAGCAGAAGGCATGGTTACGTTGGTTGCATTTGGGAGAGTACTACTACAACACCACTTTCCACATGCCCATTGGTATGTCTCCATTCTATGCTTTGTATGGATATCATGCTTTGAATTTTGCTGACGTGATGTTTGGTGCTAGCAATGCCCCCAGGGCCAAGGACTGGATCCAAGAGAGTCAGTATATACTCCAGGCTCTTAAGGATAACTTAGTTATAGCTCAGAACCAGCAAAAGCTGTATAACGACAGGGGATGGGTTGAGAGGCAGTTTGAGGTAGGGGACTTGGTCTACCTACGACTTTAGCCATACTGGCAGTCCACGCTGAAACAAAAGGGGGCCGAGAAGCTCAAGCCCCGCTTTTATGGACCTTATAGGGTGATCCATAGGATTGGGGAGGTTGCATATGAGCTAGAGTTGCCTACAAGTAGCCGGATCCATAACATGTTCCATGTATCATGCTTGAAAAAGGCATTGGGGCAGCAGGTGACTGCAATAGAGGAGCTTCCACTGATAGATGATGAGGGGCATTTGGAGTTGTAGCCAGAGGCCACCATAGACACCAGGGAGAGACAACTACGGAGCAGGACGGTCAGAGAGTACTTGGTGAGGTGGAGGAACTTGTCGGATGAGGATGCCACTTGGGAGAGTCAAAAAATTTTGCAGCATCCATCTTTGCAGTTGCTTGAGGACAAGCAACATTTTGGCGGGCAGGACTATAATATTCCCAATTAGCAGTAGCTAATTGGTAATATTAATTTTGGCCAATTTTGCAGCATCCATATTTGCAGTTGCTTGAGGACAAGCAATGTTTTGGCAGGGAGGACTGTAATATTCCCAATTAGCAGCAACTAATTGGTAATATTAATTTTGGCCAATTTTTCTTTTCTAAAGTTAAGTCAATTAATAAAGTGGGTGATGAGACACATAGCCTGCACTTAGGAAATAAATCATTCCCTAAGGTCACTTAAGCATATATTTATTTGATACCATGGGGCCCAAGAGGGTGAAGTGGCAGCGTGAGGGAAGAGGCTGCATGGGCAGCGTGGGCCCATGATAGCGCAATGAGAGATGGACAGCGTGGGCCAAGAGGGACAACGCAGTTTGGTGGGGCCCGGGTGAGAGAAAGGCTCTCAAAGCATAAAAAGGGAAAGAGGCTCCTCATTCTCTCATTCTATTATGCATCTATGATTTATGTCTTTTGACATTGAGCACGCTTTTGCTGTTGAGCGAAGTCTGCAAGTGTTGTTCAGCACATCGGGTGTCTCCGAGGGGAGATCCCAACCTCAGCCCTGGGGGACTTCGAGTACCTGCTTGGGTGAGGAGTTCTATCCATCGTCTTGCAGGAGGGAGCCATAGCATCTTCAGCCAGGAATTACGCATTTGCTTGGGCAATGCAGTCTCTTGGAGAGATCATGCAGTTTGTGGTAGAGGCAGTTCCGGGAGTGAGGATTTGTCAGGGGTTTCAGCTTGAGATACTATGAAGGGATCATCCCTTTGCTATTTCATCATTTTGGTACAGGAGGAGGCCATCATTTGTAGAGGATCATTCAGGGCCAGCATATTTCACTAGGATAGCATTATTTCCTAAGGGAGGTCAAATTCCGGGGTCATCCATTCCGAGATTCCTTTCTGGGCTTTTCTAGGTATTTGGAGGAGAGCACATTCCCAGAGTTTCACATTTTTCTGAGCAGGGGAACAACCCCAAAGAGCCATCCCATTCCACCAGTAGCAGTTGTCCGATAGCAGTAGCAGCAGCATTTGGAGATTACGCAGTCCTTGACAGAGCAACCATTCCTTGAACATTTTTTAGAGTATTTCCAGCTTTCCTTGTGCAAGCCAAGGTGCCACCATTCTGATCACCTTTGTACTCATTGTATCTTTCAGTTACATAATAAAATGGCTCAGAGTTTCTCCATATTTGCATTGTTTATGTGATATCTCTCTATTTGTTGTAGATGCTTGTTTATGTTGCTTTATATTACTGTTTATTTCTATTCAAAATATTACAACGCTGTCGATGTCTGACATTGCTGCCCACCAACATTGCGCCACTGCATTTGTGCTACTGCTGACCCTGCGTACTGTTGCCAACTGCAACTCTCTGTTATCTGTTGTTGCTGTAACTAAGGACTAGTCTACTACTAAAATGGGTTCTCAATCATACCTATCTGCTCCCTGAACTGAATGAACTTAGCTCTTCCTAGAGCCTTTGTGAGTACGTCTGCTACATGATCTACTGTGGGGACATACTGTCCCACGCTGAACACAGTCTCTAATAAAATTGTTGATTTATGGTAGCATCGAATGCGCTCTAGCCTTGTAACTTCGTATATATGCTAAGATTCATGTATTCCATAATACTCAGAAATGATTTTGGAAAATTCCACTTAGAGATGGTTTAATTAAAATAATTAATCGTTTTTTGATGTTTTCCTAAGTCTAAACTTAGGGAAATTGATTAATTAAAGGGTATTAATTAAACTAAGTGTGAATCTTCTAGATAAAGTCATGGATCACTTCCAAGTTAATCTTAGCCCTTGATTATGTTTTAATCTTGGCCATTGAAGGGTCAACAAAGGATTATAAGGAGGGTTAGGGATCTATGGAAAACACATTGAGCACATTGAGCATTTGGCATTTTCGAGCTTGTGAGAGAGACACAGCTTTTTGATTAAGATCGAATCACTAGCGTTGGGTTTGCTAAGTGATTTGACTCAGTGATCAGTTTCAGAGAGGGGCAGATGCAGTAACTAGTCAGGAGGACCAGGAGTACATTTCAGAGAGGCAGCAGTGACGCAGAGAGAGGCATCGTAGTCACCTAGAGGGGTGACGCAGTTCCTGAAGGGAATCACACATAAGTGACGCAGTGCCTTTTGTATTCAGTCTGGAGATAGCTGGAAGCTAGGGTTTCTGAGCCAGGACGGCCAAAACTCAGTTTCAGATCAGCCTTGATTAGTTGTAGAGGAGAGGTGACGCAGTTCTTCAGCTTGCCCATGCAGGCTTACGCAGTTGCAGCGTAGGTATCACGCAGAGGCAGAGAGGGGCTTCACCAGCACTATTCAGATCAACCGAGGATTTGCAGAGTGAGGTATACCTCAAATTTCTTCTATTGCCTAGATTTTCTCTCAAGGGTGAGCCGGATATTGGCACCCTAGTTGTACTCAAGATTCTGCTACTTAATAATATAAAACCCTCAGATCTGTTGCATCGGTTTTCCCGAGTTGGGTTTTTCCGGGGACTTGGTGGAAAAATAAATGTGTCAAATGTGGTTGTTTTTCATTGTATTTTGTTCAATTTGTTTCAGCACTAAGATTTATTCTGCAGCACCATTTGTGTAGACTGCTTCAGTAATTACTGTAATGAAATAATTATGAAAAATAATAGGAGAAGTAATTCAGATTTGTTGCAGTAGGAATCCAGATTTAGGATTTTTCACATGGTATCAGAGCTTATTCAAGCTGAAGTGCAGGGAAACAAGACTGAACCAGCAGATCAGCGCTGAATAGACTGGGATCTGCGTAAGCAGCAGCAGACTGCCCCAGGAATTACGCAGTCCAGGCCAGGAGGGCAATCCAGCGCAGAAAAGGCTCCCTCTGATAGAGTTGATAGAGGGGTAAGCTTTTTCAGTTACAGAAGATGCAGCGTAGCAGACAAGCGTAGTTGAAGGACGCAGTAGTTGCACAGTAGTAAGTGCTGGTGCATAAGCGTCAGAAAATTTCTGTAAAACACAGTTGGGGATTTCTTGACCTCAGAGAGTTTCTTACTCAAAGAAACTCAGTTTTTTCCCATGCAGCAGCAGAAGCATTGACTTACTCCTCAAGGAGTGCGTAAGTCTAGCTAAGCAGAGGGTTAGTGTTAATTTTGGGCAACTAGGTCCAACTTCCGGGTTGTGCTGCTCAAATGATGATCCCGATATTTTTATTGGATTCCTCTTTCGGAGAGGTGTAAGCTTGATCTAAAGATCATCTCGATCGGATGAGCAGAACATCTATTTTGAATTTATTCCACTTATGTGCTAGGTCGGCCTGGAATATAATATAGACTTAAATGTCTTAAAGGATGCGTCACACACCCCCACATATGATTATAAATAGTAGAGTTTTGGAGATCATTTCACACACATTGTGTGGAGGAAATTATCTTCTCTCTTCTTGGTGCATCTGTGTTAGGGCTTTCTCATGGAGCTGAATTAGGGCTTCTTGATGTAGCGTTTTAGGGTTGTATGACACGCTTGGCTGAATGACCTATTGGAGACTTTGTTGGTTGAAGCATCCTGTTGATCGCCGTAACGCCATCATTCTTCTTCTTTTTTCTATTGTTGGCTTGTCTTCCATCGATCGATTTATTTGTTCTATCTACTTCAGTATTTTGTGCCCTAATCTGAAATGGCATAGAACATGTTCAGAAATTTACATGGTATCAGAGCTTAGGAGAAGACAATGCCCAACTTGTGAGAGAAAAGAGAGGCTACTATAGTGTGGGAGAAGAAGAAGCGCGTGGAACCTTTTTAGGAGTTTTTTGAACATTGTTTTGGGCATCACCACAAGTCCGCATTAATTTCTGGAAGGTCGCATTACTTGAGGGCTTGTTTGGGTGGCGTAGAGGCCTAACCCTTGTGGCATATTCCTCCCTCAAGTGGGCCGCAGCTAGGAGGAGTTGTTTCAGCCCATACACTGGCCTAAATAACACTGTCCTGGAGGTTGAGTTATAGTGTAAAGCTTCAGGCAGTTTATGCAAGATCAAGTGGCTATTAGGCAACGTTTGGAGGCTTAAAAGGTGGTCCAAACCACTGTGCAGGAGAAGATACAAGTCTGGGTGAAGGCCGCACTATTTGGAGGTCTAGAAGTGAAAATAAAAGTGTTATAACAGGCTGTCAAGAAGACCTAACCATTGACCTGAGGTCTGAAACCAAGAAGGCTCATTTCAGGACTAGTTAAAGGTTGTTTATGAGTGAAAGAATCTTGGGAGAGGCATCCGCAGCCTCTTGGAGTTGTTTTGAGTAGGACGTAGCCCTACAAATTAATTTGAGGGGCAGCGTAGGGGTATCCATGCCCCGAATTGCAGCAGAGAAGGAGGGGACCTTTCCTAGGGCAATCCGCAGCTCTAAGGAGCTATTCAGGGCCAAAAATAAAGCGCTGTTAGGGACAATGTTTTGTGCCCTAACCAGACCCTGATTTGTAGCAGTCAAGGAGACCTAAACGTAAGCTTGAGGTATGTTTTTTTTTATACATATGTGTAGATGTTAGATCCTAATTTATGGATTTGTTTTTGGATTATATCCGAGCAGATTTGGGTATCCTATTCAATGAAGTCTACTGTGTTGAAAATCGAAATTCTTTTGTGACTTAATTCTGGAATTTCTCCTTGAAAAGAAGCAAATGGTTGACAAGGATTGGATGCATGCCTGTAGCATTGGACGAATTATTCTATGTTGATACAAAGTATAAAATATTTGATCTCTGTCTCAGTGATGAAATATCTTTATGATACAGAGGCTATTATCCTTGTGATGCAAAGACTTTGTAATTCTAAAAAGGGACTGAAGGAACAAGGCTTATGATCACTGTAGCAATCAAATTCATGAAATATTAATGACCAATGAACATATTATCAGAAGCTTGAATTTGCAGCGATTTGTGACTTGAATTGTAAGGTAGTATTGTGGTATGCATCTTGCATAGGCAACATTTGACATTGTTTGAATGATAGTTTGCATTCTCAGTATAGACAGCATTATATGGCACTACAAGATATCTACATATCAAAAGGACACCTACAGGCTGAAGGCTGAATTTTGTAGACAAAGTCATCATTGTTTGTATTGATGGTACTCTTGAACACTCATCATTAAGTTACAAGTGTGGAGTTTTTTAGCAACAGTTTGTAGCGAGAACATCTTATCAATTTCTTGCAATAAAGGCTTCCAAAACAGAGTAATAAGAGTTGTGGCCGTCACTATATCATCCCCTGGGTATTATTTAACAAGTAGGGATTTTTCATAAACTCTACAGAAGTTTCTTTATCACTTTCTGCTATAAGAGTGTTTTTTGATCAGTTGGATCAACATCTTACTGTACAGTATGATGTGAGCCTTTGCATAACAATGACATTTATGTGCTGCTACGCATGACAATATCTCCTTGAGTGTTTCTGGTAAATGACAGTTTTATACATATATTTAACCTTGACTGTGATAGAATAGTGATAGCAGTATATCTACATGGAAGTAGGTGTGTCATATGGCAGAGTATATATGGCCTCACTGTTTTGATATCTTCAGCACCATGACAGTGATAAGCATGATAACAGTAAGATATAAATAGATGATGTATGGCATGACAGAGATATATGGTATTAATACCTGTGCTTGTGTCAGTGATACTTGTGTCTGACAGTGGCACATATGACAGAAATATAAAGATACCTACAGCGTCATGATGGTAGCCTTATCTAAAATCACCTTGACAGTGATATGATGTATATATTGGGCATTAGTATCTGTGATGTTTATGTCTGGGCTATAGGAAAACTCAAGGGAGCCATTGCAGAGATGCTGGGACTAAGAGAGAGAATTCCATCATCTAAACTCCTGAGCAAATGATGTTGCTGAAAAGATGGATCAAGCCACTGTGGAGGCTGCCCGTGCCATGCTATGTGACCCAGGTTTGCCGAAGTTTCTATGGGGAGAAGCTACAAACACTATTGTGTACATTCAAAATAAATGCCCGAATTCCACATTGGACTCCAAAACTCCCGAAGAAGTCTTCTCTAGTAAGAAACCTGATGTTTCTCATTTTAGAGTTTTTGGTTGTCCTGTTTTCTTTCATGTGCCGAAAGAAAAGAGAAGCAAGTTGGATGCTTGTGGGAAGAAAGGAATATTTGTGGGCTACAATGAAACTTTGAAGGCATATAGGATTTATGTGTTTGGTCAAAGAGAAGTGGAGATAAGCCATGATGTCACCTTCGATGAAGACGCTACCCTCCGAAAAGTGATGAACCTTCCTAGCTCCAAGGAAGACAATGATGCAAGGACAGAGAAGCAGGAAGTGCCGAAGGATGAATCGTTGCCTGATGTTGAAGGTCCAATGGACCCTATTGATCCTCCTCCTTCTGGTAGGAAGATACCCTCATGGCTCAAGGATACTCTCGAGGATGCCGAGAGACATATGGCCCCAAGGGGGACATTTCGTGAAAGCAAGAAGCTGAATCGATACCAAGGGTATCTAGTAGCCATGAGTACTATTGTACAATCTGAACCTGGAACGTTTGAAGAAGCTGTTAAAGAATTAGTTCCGCTGCTGATTAGTTTAGAATTAGTTTTCATTCAGTTCCATTTCAGTTTCTAAATAACCGTCAGATTACTTGTATAAATAGTTCACATCAGTAATTCTTCAATGTGGGTTTTGTTCTGTTCTCTGTTGTTTGTTTTGCTACTCCTCTTTTGTGAATTTGTCATGGTATCAAAGCCTCTACCGGTTCTGGTTGCGAGGATTAGAGCCGCTGTTCACGGTTCTGTTTGATGTTGTTGGTCAAAGCCTTGGAGTAGTCTCCTGGTTGTATTTCTTTTTGCTAATTTGTCTTGGTATTTCCATCACCGAAGAAACAGTAGTGTTGCACAGCCTTGTTGCGTTCGAAAGGAAGGTTTCGAGAGAGAGGATAATTTTGTTCAGCCCTGTTTGTAGCTGCAATGTTCGAGAGAGGGAGGATCATTCCATTAAGCCCTACCTGTCGCTGGTGCGTTCGAGAGAGAGAGAGGAGCATTCCGTTCCTGTTCAATGCCGCCAGCGAAAAGATCTGTGTACATATGTAATAGCCCTTGAATGTCTTCAATACTCTATTTGATTATATTTCAATGAAGAAAGTCTTAGTACAGCAGTTGCAGAACTAAATTTTTTTTTGAAGATTACAGAGTATATGTCAAAAAAAAAAAAAACATCAGAACGATTGCCAAATACCTTTTTCAATTAGCATTAGCAATACCAGTCATGTAACTGGTGTGGTTCTTTAAAAACAAAAATCTGAAATCTTTGGTAGAGTTCCTGCGGCAGTTTTGACTTATTGCTCTTTTGCTTCTAATAAAGGGAAAAGATTGCTAGTTTATTAAAGGTAATTTTTTAAACATGGCTTCGACAAGTCAGTTTGCTATCCCGACGCCATTATTTAGTGGAAAAAATTATGATTTTTGGAGTCTTAAAATGCAAGCTTGTTTACAAGGCTTAGGGTGTTGGGAATCAGTAGAGTTGGGGTTTGCAGAACCTGACGCAAATACAATTGCTGGTATGACTGTTGCCCAAAGAAAACAATTTGATGAAATTAAACAGAAAGAAGGTAGAGCAAAGTCGTGCATTTTAAATTCATTAGATGACTCTATTTTTCCTAAAATCACTGCTGCTAAATCTACTAAATCAATTTGGGATATACTTAAGGCTGCTTATCAAGGAAATGATAAAGTAAAAATGGTAAGATTATAGACTCTCAGAAATCAATTTGAAACGCTTAAAATGACTGACTCAGAAACCATTGATCAGTTTATGACTAAAGTTATGGGTGTTGTTAATCAGCTTCTGATGAATGGTGAAGAACTTGATGACCAAAGAATTGTTGAAAAAGTTCTTAGATGTTTGCCAAAAAAATTTGATATGATCGTTACTGTTTTTGAATCGAGAGAATTGACAAAATTATCTGTGGAAGAATTAACTAGTTCTTTGTTGGCACATGAAGCAAGAATTAATTGAGATGTCAGTGATTTAGAGCATGCTTTTAAATCTAAAGCGTCAATGGATAGAGGTAGAGGCAGAGGTTTTCGTGGCAGGAAAAGTAAAGGTAGAGGACAGTCTCAGTCTGATGATAGATCACAGGTAACTGAAACACATTCAGAGAAGTCTCAAAATGATCATGGTCATAGGTGGATAGATAAATCTAAAATTCAGTGTCACTACTGCAAAAAATATGGCCATTATAAGTCTGAATGTCGAAAACTACAGTATGTTTTGAATAAAAACAAAGCCAATGTCACAAACATTGAATGTGAAACATCGGATGCTTTATTTTTGGCATGCCAAGTAACTGTGCAAGTACCTAATAAAGATGTTTGGTTGGTTGACAGTGGATGTAGTAATCATATGACTGGTCATAGTGATTTGTTTTCACATCTTGATACATCTTTCAGTTCATCTATTGGTTTGGGTGATGATCGTCAGGTTAAAGCTTCAGGAAAAGGTGTTGTACCTGTCTTAACCAAACAAAACGTTGTGAAGAATATCTATGATGTTTATTATGTACCCAATTTCAAGCATAATTTGTTGAGTGTTGGTCAGTTAGATGCACATGGTTATGATGTTAGCTTTCACAACACTACTTGCATGATTGTTGATAAACATACGTCTCTTGTTGCAAAGATTCCAATGACAAAGAACAGGTTGTATCAGTTACAGTTAAAAAGTGAGAAGTTGTATGCACATAATGTTTCAACGCCAACTAACTCTGATTTGTGGCATTTGCGATATGCTCATTTACCTATCAAAAGTATGAGTTTGTTGCAAAGTCAGTCTATGGTGAAAGGGTTGCCTTCTTTGTCTGACCATATCTCTTCCTGTACAAGTTGTATTATGGGTAAACATAAACGAGATAGTTTTGCTTCAGCCTCTAATAGAGCCAAAGAACAACTAGAGTTAGTGCATACAGATTTATGCGGTCCAATGCAAGAAAAATCAGTTGTTGGCAATCTCTATTTTCTTACTTTCATTGACGATTTTAGCAGGAAAATTTGAGTGTATTTCATCAAATATAAATCGGAAACATTTACGAAGTTTAAGGAGTTCAAAGCCGAGGCTGAAAAACAATGTGGCAAGTTTATTAAAGTTCTAAGGTCTGATAAAGGAGGTGAGTATGAATCTAACGAATTCATTGATTTTTGCAAACAACGTGGTATTAAAAAACAAACGACAACCAGTTATACTCCGCAGCAGAATGGTGTCGCAGAAAGAAAGAATCAAACAATTATGAATATGGCTCGAAGTTTGCTTAAAACACGAAATTTGTCTAAAGATCTATGGGCTGAAGTAGTTGCATGTTCGGTATATATTTTGAATAGATCGCCAACTTCCAGTGTTCAAAATTTTGTACCTGAAGAAGCATGGAGTGGACAAAAGGTAACAGTTTCACACTTTCACATATTTGGTTGTATTGCTTTCGCTCATGTTCCAGAAAAATTGAGAAAAAAGCTTGATGATAGGAGCGAAAAGTATATTTTTATAGGATATAGTGATCAATCTAAGGCATATAGATTGTTTAATCCTATAACTAAGAAATTTGTCGTAAGTCGAGATGTGAAATTTCTGGAAGATAAGTCTTGGAATGAAATGGAGAACAATACTTGACCTGATCCTTTTATTCTGTTAGATGAACTTCAGACACCTGCAACAAGCACTCCAAAATTACAGGTTCAAGACAAAACCAATAGTAGTACATCCACCAGTAGCAGTTCATCATCTTTTGAGTCTGATTCTGATAATCCTAAGATGAGAAACTTAAGAGATATTTATGCACAAGATGATGTTGATGATATTGTAAATTTTGCATTTCTTTCATTCCAACCTACTTGTTTTGAAGAGGCTATAAAGGACAAAGTATGGGTAGATGCTATGAATAATGAAATCGATACTATTGAAAGAAATCAAACTTGGGATTTGGTTGATCTACCTCATGATAAAAACTCAATAGGTGTCAAATGGGTTTTTAAAACAAAGTTAAATGAGAGAGGTGAAGTTGATAAGCACAAAGCACGATTAGTTGCCAAAGGTTTTTCACAGCAACCTGGCATAGATTATGGTGAAACATTTGCACCTGTAGCAAGAATTGATATAGTTCGATTTGTATTAGCTATTGCAGCACAAAACAAGTGGCCTATTTACCAAGTGGACGTAAAGTCTGCTTTTTTGAATGGTGTCTTGAATGAAGAAGTGTATATTGAACAACCACCTGGTTTCGAAATCAAAAATCACGAACATAAAGTGTACAGGTTGAAGAAAGCGTTGTATGGCTTAAAGCAAGCTCCAAGAGCTTGGTACAGCCGAATAGACCATTACTTGTTGAATAATGGTTTCAGAAGGAGCGACCACGAGCTCACTTTGTATATCAAGAATGATCATCAAGGTAATATTTTGATACTGTGTCTTTATGTTGATGACATAATCTATACAGGTAACATGCAGTTAGATGAATTTAAATCTGCAATGAAAAATGAATTTGAAATGATAGATCTTGGATTAATGAGATACTTCTTAGGTATCGAAGTGAAACAAACACAGGATGGTATGTTTATAAGTCAACAGAAGTATGCTACTGACATTTTGAAAAAGTTTAAGATGGACAGGTGTAAACCAGTTGATACTCCTATCGAAGTTGGTACAAAGTTGAGTAAAGATGATGTGGGTACTATTGTTAATGCAACTTTGTATAAGCAACTTGCTGGTAGTATTATGTATCTTACTGCTACTAGGCGTGATATAGCATTTGCAGCTAGTTATATCTCCAGGTTTATGGAATCTCCTAAAGACTGTCATTGGAAAGCCGGAAAAAGGGTGTTAAGATACATTGCAGGTACATCTACTTATGGTTTATCGTATGCAGCCTCTGCAGACAGTAAGCTTGTTGGTTATACAGATAGTGATTATGCAGGTTGTATTGATGATCGGAAAAGCACTTCTGGCTATGCTTTTCTATTTGGCAGAAACTTGATCTCGTGGTCATCCAAAAAGCAACCCATAGTTGCACTATCTTCAACAGAGGCCGAGTACGTTGCAGCAAATTCAGCATCATGTCAAGCAGTGTGGCTAAAAAGACTTCTCTCTGACTTTGGATATACAGAAAATGAACCGATTTCAATCCTTTGTGACAACACTTCCGCTATTTCCTTGTCGAAGAACAATGTGTTTCATCATAGTAGCAAACATATCGACACTCTTTTTCACTTCATTCGTGAAGTCGTCAAGAATGGTGACATTGTTCTCAAATTTTGTGATTCCAAGGAGCAGTTAGCGGATATTTTCACCAAACCGCTAGGAAAAGTTAATTTTGAATTTCAATGTCAAAAATTAGGAATAAAACAAATGTAACCCTCAAAATTAAGGGGGAGTGTTAAAGAATTAGTTCCGCTGCTGATTAGTTTAGAATTAGTTTTCATTCAGTTCCATTTCAGTTTCTGAATAACCGTCAGATTACTTGTATAAATAGTTCACATCAGTAATTCTTCAATGTGGGTTTTTCTCCAATAATTTGTTCTGTTCTCTGTTGTTTGTTTTGCTGCTCCTCTTTTGTGAATTTGTCAGAAGCCGTAAAGAATCAAGTTTGGAAGGATGCAATGCACAAAGAATATGAGTCCATTATGAAGAACGATGTCTGGAATGTTGTTTCGAGACCGCAGGACAAAGCTGTTGTCACCTCGAAATGGCTCTACAAGATCACACATAGATCTGATGGAAGTGCTAAAAAATACTAGGCAAGATTTGTCGCCCAGGGCTTCTCTCAAACAGAAAACATTAACTATTATGATATATTTGCACCTATGGCTTGCTATACGACCATCCGATCTATTCTTGCCCTTGCTGCTATGCAAGGATGGAGTCTCCATCAGATGGATGTGAAGACTGCTTTTCTGCATGGGTCAATAAAGGAAGAAGTGTATGTGGAGCAACCTCTGGGGTTCAAAGTCCAGGATAGAGACTCTCATGTATGCAGGTTAAAGAAATCTCTCTATGGGTTGTAGCAAGCACCTAGAGCTTGATATGAGAGGATTGATAGCTACTTGATGAAACTGGGCTTCTCTCGAAGTAATGCTGATCTGAACCTTTACTTCAAGGTCGATCGTGAGAAACCTCTCATACTAGTTCTCTATGTGGACGATCTCTTCCTATCATGTGTTGACCCTCTCATTCATCGGTGTAAGAGGGAGCTAGCTTTCGAGTTCGAAATTGAAGACCTAGGACTGATGCATTACTTCCTAGGCTTGGAGGTTTGGCAAAGACTCGGCAAGATTTTCCTATCTCAAGGAAAATATATTAGGAAGCTACTGGAGAGATTTGGTATGGTGGACTATAAGTCCATGTCGACACCGATGGAGCTCAACTTCAAGAAGTTGTGTGGAAATGTTGTTGGGCCAGCATTGGGAAATCCTACCGAGTATCGCCAACTCGTAAGTGCGCTAGTGTTCTTAGTGAACTCTCGTCCGGACGTATAAACTGGGTTGGTGCTGAGAATCTCTTAAGATATCTCTGAGGCAGGATAAACCATGGGCTTAGATACACTGCTGGGAGCGGGACACTCCATGGATATTCCGATGCCGATTGGGCTGGCAGTGTGGTGGATCGCAAGAGCACATATGGTTGTTGCTTTACACTTGGTTCTGCTTCGATGAGTAGGAAGCAGAAGTCGGTAGCTTTGAGCACCGCTGAGGCCGCATACATTGTTACGAGCATGACCTGTTGTAAAGCGATTTGGTTACGAAAGCTCTTCAGTGAGTTGTCTGACCATGTGCTAGATACCACCGTTATATTTTGTGATAACCACAATGGGATTCGGTTGTCAGAGAATCCTGTGTTTCAAGACCGATCCAAGCAGGTACCACTTTGTCCGGGACATGGTACGTGGCGCCGTAAGGCTCATATAGGAACTATGAGCAGGTCGCGGATATTCTCACTAAGCCCTTGGGGAAGGTCAAGTTCCTAACCTTTCGTGAGAATCTTGGAGTTGTGAAATGGTCCTGTTGAACGATGAGCTATGAAAGCTCCGGGTCCGGTCGGACGATGAGCTCCGGGAGCTCCAGGACGATGAGTTGTGAGATCTCTAGGATGATGAGCTGTGAAAGCTCCATGTCTTGTTGGACGATGAGCTCCGGGAGCTCCAGGGGGCATGGGAATAGCTTCTTGAAGCTATAAGCAACCACAGGGCTAGGCTTTCCAAACCTTATTGGTGTGCTTCCGACCCCACCGTGATGACATTGAGTTGGTTCGCCTCTCTTTGGTCTGTGCCCCACATGCATCCTACCCATGGAGTCCGGGACTCATGGGAAGTACCCCTCATCTTGGCCAATGAGGTGGGAAAAGTTAGAGACCATAGCAATACAGATGGATGCATCGGGGATTGCCGTACTCTCTTTGATAGGATGACATGTGTCCAACAACTTGATCGGGGATCAAGTGAAGTGGGGTCTGGGACCTCCAACTGACTTCGGGCCAGTTAAACTAACTTCGGGTTAGTATGAGACTCTTTTGAGTCCTGGAGAGGTTTTAACCTCTGAGCTGACTTCGGGTCAGCCGAGTGTGATGTCTTTGTGACTCGCCGTTTGGAATAAAGATGCCAGTAAAGCACGTTACGGCAGGATGACGCACGATGTTTGGATTGCACAAGTGCACTGTAATATCCCCAAAGGGAAATAACCAGTAATACACAGAAATATGCCAGACAGATATAGAAAATACAATGCTGGAACCAGATCATGGAACAAGTACACATAGAATGCCAGAAAACTAAGCCATTTTATTAATCTGAAAGTACATAGAGAGGAGTACAAGATAAACAGAATGAGTGCACCTATCCTTGCCCTAGGCAAGTGGAGACCCTTTCAGACAAACAATGGCTGCAAATAAGGACAGCGTCCTAGCTGGCTGAAGAAGAGCTGCTGCTGGAATGCAATGGAGCTACAAACTAAAGACTAGAAGATGGCTGATCTCAATCCTCCAAACCCTCACCAATAAAAACGCTGTCTCTGCTAGTGACAGCGCAGAAACAGATGGAATGCTGGCCACAAAACCTCCAGATGAAATGATCAGCTCCTGAAGACTAGGAATGCTGGAAAACGCTGTCAAGCCCTACTCACATGACCCTGCTCATCAGATCAGCGTCCTCCCTGATGGATGCAGTCCTAGATGCTTTCCAAAAAATTTCCCCCGGATACGAAGCCTCATGCCAGGATCTGCGTCCTATCCCACCAGATCTGCGTCCTCCTAGCTCAGATCTACTGCTATCTCTTCAGATCTATGCTGGATCTGCCAATATCTCCTCAGATCTGCAACCTCCAAGGCTGGATCTGATGTTATCTCTTCGGATCTAGGCTGGATCTGCCAATATCTCCTCAGATCTGCAATCTCCCAGGCTGGATCTAATGCTATCTTTCCAGATCTGCACCCTACAGAACTAGATCTGCAAATATCTCCTCAGATCTGCAATCTCCAAGTGCGGAAGCGTGATGTGTCTTCGAGATCTCGTCCTTCGTCTCCACAGGCAGCGTCCTCTCTAAACACGTGCGTCCTCTCTTTGGAACGGCGTCCTTCACCAGTCTGACTGGCGTCCTTCCTCCCCCTGAGACGGCGTTACGCAGCTACAGATGCTCTGCGCAGCCACAAGAGGGCTTCTTCCTCTCCAAATCTCCACCTGAAAATGCTGTCAATTCCCACTGAAACTGAAGGGTGTTACTCGAGAAATAACCTTACTAGGGCGGGCACTCGAAGTCCCCCGAAGCTAAGGGTGAAACCAGAAATAACCTTACCAGGGCAGGCACTCGAAGTCCCCCGAGGCTAAGGGTGAGATCTCCGACTGGAGACACTCGGTTGCACTAAACAGTGCTGCAGACCGACTAAACAACCGGCGTGCTGAAGCAGACAGAAGTCTAGCTCTCAATATCAATATCAAATCATGCATGCCCGAATGAGGTGAGAACCCCACCTTTTATAGTGCTAAACTCCCTCCAAAACCTTAACTGCGTCCTTCACTCTCCTTGGCCTGCGCAGTTAACCTTGGGTCAGCTTGATGCCTCCCCATCATACTCATGTGGACCCCCAAGGCCCCCTCTCTAAGTTATAACGTCAATCAACTAGGAAAAGAACACTTTATTTATAAAGTGAGGTGACTAAAGTGAGGTGACCCCTCTTATTTCTCACTTTATTTATTATTTCTAACTAAAGCAGCAAAATTAAACAAAAATGAAATATTCAATTAGCAAAGCTAATTGGGAATATTCTGAGCTCCCAAACAAAGCACAGTTTCTTGTCCTCAAGCAAGTAAGTGATGGATCACATCGTCTTGCTTTCGCTCTCCCAAAGTGGCATCCTCATCGCGGCAAACATTGCTTGTTCTCAAACGGTGGTCGCTTGAACAGGCCTACTCTCTCGTTGGTGCTCCTCACAAATCTTGCCAAAATGTGCACAGGTCCCCACTGGAACCTCTCTATCTCTGCATCACACGATACGACGGATCTCCTTAGATATCTCAATGCCGGGATCCCAAAGCCCAGTTTCTCATGATACCGACCAACCAACAATCTGCAGGGTCCCATCGCTACGCCACTGTGGCCAATAATAGCCCAAGTCCCATGGCTCGGACTGCTCACTGCCTCTGGCTATGACTGAAGACCATGACCGCTGCTGCTCTGCATCTATGACTGTGTAGGCTGGCCCATCAACTGTGAACCAACTCGTCACCTCTCTCCAATCAAGGCATGGAGTCGAAAATATAACGAGGAATATCTCCCTCCTGTGGATCCTCCATCTCCAAGCAATCATACAGACAAAATGAGCCATCTCCCAACAAGGCAACTCCTGAAAATCTCCTTCCACCTCAAGCTCTGGTGATGAAGGTGGGCTGGAAATATGAACTTGGCAAGCATCATAGCTTACCCCATGCTGTCCTTCTCTCCACTCATGACAAGTGTAGAGTCTATGCTGATCCTGGGCTGCAAAATCATTGTCCTCCAATGGCAAAGTGAAAAACAGTCCACCATAGAAGGTTCCTCTATCGATGAAGAACAAGCTGGCCCAAAACAAACCATCCATGAAGAATATGACATGGTCATCATGGATCACCCTAATGAGATGTTTGCTGAAGGTTCTACCTGAGGATACATAATGCAAACATTCTCTCACAAGGATACAACGTAGTCTCATCCACTGCACCCTCGGAAAATTACATGGCAAGCAATGTACAAGATTCATCACATCTACTAATGGGTAGTAAATGGCTGAATATGACAACAATATAAGGCCAAACACTTGCCCATAGCTGTACAATGGATGAATATCCATCTCATGGCCCACATCAAAAGAGAACGCATACATAGTAGTGGTGGCCATGCCTCCTCCCATGCTCCCATTAGAACATGTAGTGCAGAAATAATACTCAAAGGCACATTCGACTCATGCTGTCTCTCTCTAATCAAGCCTCCCATACAAATCGACCATATCTTTGGAAGTAAAATGGTACGGGGATCCATAAATGAGTCCTCCATGGTGTTTTGGCATGCTATGAAGAAGAATGAACCATGTCTTTAAAGAAGGTAATCCTCCTCGTGCTTGGAAACCCAAGTCAAGAAGAACATGCCATAGATGTCTCTATCATCATCCCCTCCTCTTTGTGCGACAAATATGAAGTGATCCTGGGACCTATGGGTTATAGATCCATCATATCTTTGCTGGGCACACTTCATCCATAATATTCTGCTCCAAGGTGACAACGCTGGGAGCTCATGCAAATAAGCTCCTGTCAATACAAGACTCTGCTCTCTGACACGCTCCTTGTCAAAGACTCCTCTAATACTGCTGCAACAAGTGTGGAATACTCCCCAAGATGGAAGGGCTTCCCCGTCATCATCAAAGATCAAGGAGATAGTGCCATCCCCTCCTTCTGCAACATCATGCAAAGTGTGAGAGCGAATCTGCCCTTGCTCTCCCAGAAACAAACCAAGCAACCAAACAATTTGCTGCCTCCCCATACTTCCATCAGACAACTCATGTGATGAAGACATAACGAGTATCATAGCAACACCATGCATACATACTCTATGCTGCTCCATGATGCAAGTATCCAGCCATCTTTCCTCCACCCTCCGACTCTTAGGAAGAGTGTTTGCCAAGAGATGGCCAAACTCTTTCAACAGTAACCAGCGCAGCCAAGCCTCCTGCTGTCTGGTAACACAGATCTGCAAGTAGCCTCCTAGCTCCTTATCATCATCCCCATCCACTCAATCACTTGTGGATGCCTCCTTCTTCTCCTCATCCTGGTACTCCTCCCATGAGGGCTACCATCCTCCCAAATCAAATCACTTATTTTTCACTTCATGGGATTTTGAAATATAAACTTCTCAAGGATCAATGAGACCCTATCAAGAATCAAATAGGTGGTAGGCAAAAACCTCCCATCATGATGTGTATGGCTCAAGGGATGTCCAACACAAGCATGAGATATGTTATGCATCCTAAGATGTCCTCCATCTTCTATCTGCTCTTGTGAGAAGGGAAGAAAGTCATCGCACCCCATGGTGTGTCGAAGTGCATCTCCAGTGAGATCTCTCCTTGAGACCTCCTCTTCATCCATTGTCTGCTCCATCGAGTACCAACTCAAAATCTCTCTCCATCCAACCTCAACATGTGGATGCTGTACCCTGTGCAACTCTGATTGTCTCATACCGCTATCCAAGTCAACATATGAGATCTGACTAGGTGGCTCTACCTCTCTCTCTCCAACGGAAAGAGACGACCCAACAACACTGCTAGTCCCATCCATGCATGCCTGAAGGGGAATGATCTGACGCTCCAACGTGCCCTCTGGTTGTACCATCAGGGAATCCAACTGTTCCCCAATGCAGACCAACTTGGCTGTCGACTTGGCACAAGTCACTCTCATACCTTCCAGCTCCTGGTCCTGCAACAAAATGGTCTCCCGTGCGTGCGGCCTTCTCCTCAAAACTCGAAGAGTCGCGGAAGCGATGTCTCGTATGCCGATGTCATCCGATATACGCTATCCTTAGTGCCTCATCGATAATGGATATATCTACGATACCTCACCCATCTGTCGTGTCTACACGCCCACCCCGAAGGTCGGACATGGGGACATAGCTCCAGTCATCACCTCGGTGGATGGCTCTATCTGGGGTAGGCTCTACCCTCTTCACTAATGATGTCAATAGGCACAGGTCAGGAGGTCTCTAACGATGGTGAAGTGTATCCTTTGGTGCTGGAACTGCAATCTGCATGTGTCCTCATCCTCCAAGTGCGAGGTAACCATTTTAATGGTTTCCCTCTCCGATACTCGGTCAAGCTGGATAGAGGTATCCAACTTGTCCACCCAAGCTTTTTCTGAGCGCCTGGATGACTCGTCAAATGTCGGTAGATGGAATCTGTCCACTGTGCGCTGTAAGCCCCTATCATGTGAGTGCTTGTTCCCTCTGTGAGAGTTCTGAGGTCTACTATCACGCTGGAGCTGAACATAATCTCTACTAGCCGCACGGTGGTCATCACGGTGGTATCCGTGCCCCTTGTGCTGGTGCTGCTCAGGGGGTTTGATGCCGCATCGATACTGGAGATAGCGCTCGAAGGGGAGAGTATCCATGAATACGTCTAGCCACCGCCACTGCAAAGCAGTGCCCATGGAGGCTGGACTCACATCTCTTGGTGCTGTCGATCCCTCGTCCTCTACCGGAAAGGTAGGCATGGTGGGTCGCGTGGGAGCTGGATTGTCCCTCGGCGCACTTCCCTGTACTCCCATCCCTGTGTCCGCTGGCGGGAATGTGGGCATAGTGGATCGCACGGTTGCCTGAGTCGTCACGATGGGGATAGCATCACGCACTGGTATGTGGTGAGACATACCCGATCCTTCTCCGACCTGGAAAACCCTAGGGGGTCCTCTCTGTGCTACCTCTACGGCTGCAAGCCTCTTTGACATATCCTGCATGTGATGGATGATTGCATCCAGCTTCTCAGCTGTATCTGCCATCGGATCTGTGCCTGCGGCTGTCCCTCACGGTACCTGCGATCTCTGAATCTGTTCGAGGTGGCTCCACGATCGAATCACTTCCCGACAGGAAACCTCCACCCACTCTCGGCTTCTGCGTTCCTTGGGCTCAGATGCGGGGTTATCCCCGGGCGTCATAGGCTGCTAGCACCACAGGAGTGAGCCGGATCACATGCTCCGGAAATACCCAGCTGTGTATCCCCAAAGGGAAATAACCAGTAATACACGGAAATATGCCAGACAGATATATAAAACAAAGTGCTGGAACCAGATAATGGAACAAGTACACATAGAATGCCAGAATACTAAGCCATTTTATTAATCTCAGAACACATAGATAGGAGTACAAGATAATCAGAATGAGTGCACCTATCCTTGCCCTAGGCAAGTGGAGACCTTCGGACAAACATGCATTTTATAAATAAGAATGACGTCCTCGTGGGTGAGAAGAAGAGCTGTGGAATGCAATGGAGCTACAAGCGAAGACTAGAAGATGGTGATCTCAGTCCTCCAACCCTCACCAATAAAAACGTTGTCTCTGCTAGTGACAGCGCAGAAACAGATGGAATGCTGGCCACAAAACCTCCAGATGAAATAATCAACTCCTGAAGACTAGAAATGCTGGAAAACGCTGTCAAGCCCTACTCACATGACCCTGCTCATCAGATCAGCGCCCTCCCTGATGGATCTGCGTCCTAGATGCTCAGATCTACTGGATCTGAAGCCTCCAATCCGGATCTGCGTCCTATCCCTCCAGATCTGCGTCCTCCATGGTCAGGTCTACTGTTATCTCTTCAGATCTATGCTGGATCTGCCAATATCTCCTCAGATCTGCAACCCCCAAGGCTGGATCTGATGTTATCTCTTCAGATCTAGGCTGGATCTGCCAATATCTCCTCAGATCTGCAATCTCCCAAGCTGGATCTAATGCTATCTCTCCAGATCTGCACCCTACAGAACTAGATTTGCAAATATCTCCTCAGATCTGCAATCTCCAAGTCTGGATTTGTCAGTATGTCCTCAGATCTGCGTCCTTCTGTCTCCTGGAACAGCGTCCTCTCTCTAAGCCTGATCTGCGTCCTTTCTTCCCCTGGAACAACGTCCTCCCTCTCAGATCTGAACTGCGTCCTTCCTCCCTCTGAAACAGCGTTTTGCCTTCTAGATCTGCGCAGCCACAAGAAGGGCTTCTTCCTCTCCAAATCTCCACCTGAAACTGCTACCAATTCCCACTGAAACTGAAGGATGTTACTCAGAAAATAACCTTACTAGGGCAGGCACTCGAAGTCCCCCGAAGCTAAGGGTGAAACTAGAAATAACCTTACCAGGGCAGGCACTCGAAGTCCCCCGAGGCTAAGGGTGAGATCTCGGACCGGAGACACTCGGTTGCACTAAACAGTGCTGCAGACCGACTAAACAACCGGCGTGCTGAAGCAGACAGAAGTCTAGCTCTCAATATCAATATCAAATCATGCATGCCCAAATGAGGTGAGAACCCCACCTTTTATAGTGCTAAACTCCCTCCAAAACCTTAACTGCGTCCTTCACTCTCCTTGGCTTGCGCAGTTAACCTTGGGTCAGCCTGATGCCTCCCCATCATACTCATGTGGACCCCCAAGGCCCCCTCTCTAAGTTATAACGTCAATCAACTAGGAAAAACACTTTATTTATAAAGTGAGGTGGCTAAAGTGAGGTGACCCCTCTTATTTCTCACTTTATTTATTATTTCTAGCTAAAGCGGCAAAATTAAACAAAAATGAAATATTCCAATTAGCAAGGCTAATTGGGAATATTACATGCACGGAGTTCTCCCTAGTTGAGAGGGAGTGTTAATTTTGGGCAACTAGGTCCAAACTCCGGGTTGTGCTGCTCAGATGATGATCCTGATATTTTTATTGGATTCCTCTTTCGGAGAGGTGTAAGATTGATCTAAAGATCATCTCGATCAGATGACCAGAAAATGTATTCTGTTCCACTTATGTGCTAGGTCAGCTTGGAATATAATATAGACTTAAATGTCTTAAAGGACGTGTCACACACCCCCACAGATGATTATAAATAGGAGAGTTTTGGAGATCATTTCACACACATTGTGTGGAGGAAATTATCTTCTCCCTTCTTGGTGCATCTGTGTTAGGGGGCTTTCTCATGCACCTGAATTAGGGATTCTTGATGTAGCGTTTAGGGCTATGTGACACTCTTGGCTGAATGACCTATTGGAGACTTTGCATGTTGAAGCATCCTGCTGATCGCCGTAACGCCATCATTCTTCTTCTTTTTTCTATTGTTGGCTTCTCTTCCATCGATCAATTTATTTGTTCTATCTGCTTTAGTATTTTGTGCCCTAGTCTGAAATGGCATAGAACATGTTCAAAAATTTACAGTTAGAGGAAGATATCGATAGTTGAGGAGATGGCTAGCAACGGATTGCGTGACCAAGATAGATTGGAGGGTGCCTCCAACTATGTTATTTGGAAGTCAAGGATTCAGTTTCTCCTTGATGAGCATGATCTAAAGGCCCTCAATGACAGTGCAGTTGCAAAGCCACTGGATGCAGCACATCTAAGAGCCTTCAAGAAGAATAGGGAAAGAGCCAAACAATTGATCCTAGATGGTGTGAAGGATCACATCGTACCTCACATAGCGGCAAAGAACACTGCTAGAAAAATGTGGGTAGGGCTGGAAATGTAATATCCCATTTCGGGGATATCTCTAAAACACAAGCAAACTCCAACCAGAGATGGACTGGGAGGGCGTTTACCAGATATTTCACCTCTGAGAAGAGGGTGAGATCTGGAGGCTACCTGGCCCTTTCCAGACTCTGTCTAAGAGTATGAGATAAACACACCAAGTGGTATAGAACTAGAATGCTCGGAAATATATAAAAATAACAGTAAAGCAGTCATACAATAGCATAGATAGAATGTACGACAAATCATCCAGAAATATAGAGAGAGAATGCTAAGCCATTTTATTATACTGAGAAATATAATGAAGTACAATAGGTGATCAGAGTGATGGCACCTAGGCTTGCTCAAGGCAAGTGAAGAAATACTCTCAGAATATCCAAGAAATGGCTACTCTCTAAACTGCGTCCCAGCTGCTGGAAAACTGCCGTGTAGCTGCTACTGCTGAACTGAACTGATGACTTGGGGTTGATCCCCTCGCCGGAATGAGCTGAAAATTTGGCATCCACCTCTACTCATCAACCACGGCAAAACCCAGAAATCATATTTGAAATGGCTGACCCCCCGAAAATCACCCCCTTGGGGAATTACGCTGTCCTCCAAGGCTCTGCGCAGAGGCTGAATAGAAACCACTGAAATGTAGCCTCAAAATCCACCAAAATCCTTCCACAGGCAAAGGTTGATCCTTTTCTCAATCTCCAAACTCAAAATCCCTGCAAGAAACTCAATCCGAAGCTCCCCTAGAATGGACTGTGTCCTCCCTCTCAAGATTGCGCAGTCTCTGGATGCCCAGCTCCGCAAGAAAACCCAAACATCAATCCTCCCACAAAATGCTGAAGAAACTACCTTGCCCGAGCAGGCACTCGAAGTCCCCCAGGGCTAAGGGCGAGATCTCCGACCGGAGACACTCAATGCACTAAACAGTGTTGCAGACAAGCTAAACAGCCAGTGTGCTCAAGAAGTCGAAATGACCAGCTCAATATCATCAACAACGAATGATCAAAATGAGGAGGCTCTCCCCTCTATATAGCGTTAGCCCCTCTCAACCCTAAGGCTCACCTCCTCCAACGTTGCCACGTGCTCCCTCTTGGCCTGCACAATCCCTCCGTGTGTCTACGTGGGCCCCCTCTCTGCGTGGTCTCTTGGCACCCCTTGGCTCACTTAAGTTACAACGTTGTGCTACTAGGGAGTGAAATTTATTTCTAAAGTGAGTTATGTCTTCTCTACTCACCTTTTTATTTATGAATAAACTATAGACGGCAAAATTGAGAAAAATTGAATATTCCAATTAGCCATAGCTAATTAGGAATATTACAGTTTCCCTCGGCAAAATGTTGCTTGCCCTCAAGCAACTGAAGTGATGGATGCTGCAAAATTTTCTCACTCTCCCAAGTGGCATCCTCATCCAGCAAATTCTTCCACCTCACCAAGAATTCCTGGACTGTCCTGCGCCGTAGCTGCCTCTCCCTGGTATCAATAATAGCCTCTGGCTGCGACACCAAATGCCCCACATCATCCGTGGGTGGTAGCTCATCTGTCACTGTCACCTGCTGCCCTAGTGCCTTTTTCAGGCCTGATACATGAAAAACATTATGAATCTTGTTGCCTTGGGGCAGCTCCAACTCATATGCAACCTGTCCAATCCTGCATATCACCCTGTATGGCCTGTAAAAGCGGGGCTTGAGCTTTTCAGCTCCCTTCTGCTTCAGTGACGACTGTCGGTATGGCTATAATCGTAGATAGACCAAATCCCCTACCTCAAACTGTCTCTCCACCCGACCCCTATCAGCATACAGCTTTTGTTGTTTTTGTGCTGTAGCCATATTGTCCTTGAGAGCTCGGAGAATATCCTGACTCTCTTGGATCCAAATCTTGGCTCTTGGAGCCTTGCTAGCACCAAACATCACATCAGCAAAAAATAAAGAATGATACCCATACAAAGCATAGAATGGTGACATACTAATGGACATGTGATGTGTAGTGTTGTAGCAGTACTCCCCCAGATGCAACCACTTCAGCCATGCTCGCTGCTGCCCACTGACATAGTTACACAAGTAGCCCTCCAACCACTTGTTAACTATCTTTGTCTGTCCATCCGTCTGTGGGTGATAACTAGTACTCGGTGTCAACTCCGTCCCCACCAACTGGAAAAGCTCCTGCCAAAATCCGCGCATGAAGCGGTTGTCCCTATCACTGATGATGGTCTTAGGAAGACCATGTAGCCTGAAAACCTCTCTGAAGAACAGCTCGGCCACCTATGCTACTGTGTAATGCGCAGATATGGCGAAAAAATGCGCATACTTTGTTAGTCGATCAACAACGACAAAGATACAATCCTTGCCCTGCACCATGGGCAACCCTGTGATAAAGTCCATCGAAATACTCTCCCATTTCCCCTCCGGAATGGGAAGAGGCTGCAATAATCCTGCGGGATGGCTCATCTCCCCCTTGTTCCTCTGGCAAACATAGCACTCCCTGATGTGCTGGAGTATGTCCTCCTTGAGGCCCTTCCATGAGAACCTTTCTCTAATGGCCCTGTAGGTTTTGGTAAACCCCTGATGGCTAGCCAAAGGTGAATCATGTGATGCCTGAAGTATCTTCTTCTTCAGCTGAGATCCCTCAATCAAGAAGATCCGGTCCCTATAGTAGATGATCTCATCGACCACCCTGTACCTGTCATCCGCCACCTGTCCATCCAGAACCTCACATGCAAATCTGTCCTTGGAGTACTCTACTAAAAGTCGAGCTCTCCAATCGATATCCAAGTTCATAAGAGACAACGTGGCTGGTCTACGTGAAAGGGCATCTGCTACCACGTTGTTCTTACCCTTGACATACTCAATGTCAAAGTCATATGCCTGGATCTTACTGATCCACCTCTGCTGCCTCTCCTGTAGCTGCTTCTGCTCCAAAAAGAACCTGAGGCTGTTGTGATCAGTCCTCACCCTGAACCTATTACCCACTAAATACTGCCGGAATTTGGCCAATGCATGCATAATGGCCAACATCTCCTTGTCGTATATGGAATACAACCTCTCGTGTGGAAGGAGCTTCCGGCTCTCAAAGGCTATAGGGTGTCATCCTTGCATCAATACTGCGCCAATCCCCTCTCCCGACGCATCACACTCCAAAACAAATGGCTGCGTAAAATCTGGCAATGCAAGCACTGGGCAGTTGCTCATCACCTCCTTGAGCCTGTCAAAGGCTCGTTGCGCTGTATCTGACCAACTGAATGCCCCCTTCTTCGTCAAATTTGTAAGGGGTGCAACAAACTGTGAGAAACTCCTGACGAACTTCCTGTAATAAATACAAATGCCAATGAATCCCTAAAGTTCTATCACGTTCCTCAACTCCGGCGAATCTCTGATGGCCCTGATCTTCTCCTCGTGGACTCTCACTCTGTCTACCCCTATGATATGTCCCAAGTACAACATCTCTGACAACCCAAACTCACACTTGGAGAGCTTGGCATAGAACTACTGCTCCTCCAAAATGCGCAACACTGCCTCAATCTGCTGGAGAAGCTCCTCCCAAGTCCTGCTGTAAATGAGGATATCATCAAAGAACACCAACACAAACTTCCTCAAGTGACTGCAGAAGATGTGATTCATGCAAGACTGGAATGTCGCTGGGGCGTTGGTTAGCCCGAAGGGCATCACCAAAAACTCAAAGTGCCCATAGTGACACCTGAAGGCGGTCTTGGGAATGTCCTGTTCCCTCATGCGAATCTGATGGTACCCCGATCTCAAATCAATCTTTGAGAAGAACCGGGCTCCTCTCAACTCATCCATCAACTCATCGATCCTGGGTATAGGGTACTTGTTCTTCAGGGTCTTCTTGTTCAGGGCCCTGTAGTCAAGACTCAATACACATCCTCAAGGTGCCATCCTTCTTCTTCACCAACACCACGGAAGAAGCAAAAGGACTCGTGTTCGGCCGGATGTGCCCAAGAGCCAGCAACTCCTGGATGGCCCGCTCAATCTCATCCCGATAGGCTTTGGGATGCCTATAGGGGGTAGTAATCATTGCCTGTATGCCCTGCTCAAGCTCAATGGTGTACTCAAACCCCCGGTCCGGTGGCTATCCAGGCAGAATATCCCCAAACACTGTGGCATACCTGTCAAGGATGGACTGTATCTCTGGGTGCACCATCTGCCCTGTAGTCCCTGCCTCTGATGCACGCAGCTCCACTGCCCACTCCACGTCTCCCTTTCGGAAGACTGCCTCCATCTGATGAGCTGAAACAGTCTGAGGCAGATAGGTGTGTTGTCCCCGTATCTTCTCATGCCTCCATGTCTTCTCATCATCCCACTCCATCTCTAGGGCCTTCCAATCTGTCGTGACCTTCCCTAGAGTGATAAGCCACTGAACACCTAGTACCATGTTGGTGTCCGGAATATTGACCACGAAAAAGTGTTCAGTCAGTGTATAGGTGCCCATCGTCACTGATAACTCTGGTACATAACGAGCACACATCATGGTCTGATCTCCTGGGACCAAAACTGAAAATACATCGAAGCTCTCGGTCTGAATACCTCTCCACTCAACCATTTGTGCATCGATGAAATTGTGGGTTGCCCCACTGTCAACCAAAACTGATACTCGTTGGCCACGTACTGTCCCCCATACGCGCAGCGTCAAATACTTGGGAACTCCTCGCAATGCTGCAAGGGCCCCTCCGGTAGGTGTAAAAGCTGCACCACCTGCTGCTGGAGGTGGAGGTGGCAAAGGATCCTGCGCTGCATGACTATCTCCTGCCTCCACGTTGTCCTCCTCATCCTCTTCCCCGCTGCTCTCGGAGAAGACCTCAATAAAATGTGCTTTTCCAGCAGCACATCTATGTCCCGGTGCCCACGGCTCCTGACAAGTAAAGCACAACTGCTTCTTCTTTAGCTCCCTCCTGGCATCATCATCCATCTGTGCCCGTCCTGGATTCCCCTTTGGAGGCGGAATCCTCACATCCTTCCCCTTGGGCTGGAAAGCCTGTCTCTGGGGGTAAGGTGTCTGAGTCCTAGGAAATGCATCCTATAAATCCCGAGTCCTGCTAATAGCATCCTGGAGTGTGGCTAGTCTAGTAGATCTAACTAGACCCCGAAGTGGCTCTGCTAACCCCTCCACAAACATATAGATCATCCGTGTCACGGATAAATCTGGCACCATCACTGAAACCCTCAAGAAGTCTACAATGTATGTCTCTGGGCTCCCGGTCTGTTTGAGCCTTGTCAGCTCAACAAAGTGTTGTTCCGGATCCCTCCGGTCAAATCTCTCTATCAACCTCCTAGTGAACTCAGCATATGTCGCCACTGCAGAATGTCCGAGTGTAACCATCCCATGAAACCACTAGTCCTGGGCCTCACCATCCAAATGTAATGTCGCCACCTTGATGGCCTCCGTCTCCGACATCTAGTTAAGCTAGAAATAGATGTCTAGCTTCTCCACCCAAGACTTCGCCGAACTGTTTGATGAACCATCAAACGTAGGCAAGTGGAATCTGCTAGCTGTGCGGTGGGTATCTTCGTCATGATAATGCCGGTGCCCTCTATGATGGTCGCGGGGTTTACTGCCCCGCTGAAGCTGAACAAAATCTCTGAACAAGAGAGCATCCCTGAACTCCTGCCCATAGGCCCGATACTCTGCAAAATAATCACCCATATGTGTAGAAATTTCCTGTTTCCCACCCCGGTTTTCAGTTTCACCTTATTTCTCCAAATAGTTAAATGCCCTTTCCCATATCCTTACATTCAACAAACTGGAAAATAAATTTTTGCTGAAAACACATTCTGGAAAATTTACAGAATGCTGGAAAATGCAGAAATAAAAATTAGCAGATACAAACAGCGATTCAACACATGATAACACAGTGATTTTTGGTCAAGGTGACCCTGGAAAAAACACCCTACAACTCTTGGGGAAAACCAGTTTGAAAGCTCCTTCTTATTTCTGGAAAATGTTTTTACAAAGAGGTGAAATATACAGAAAAAATTCCAACAAATTAATTACAGACTTATCTGGTTTTCCGTGCTTGCCTCCGCCTCGGAAAATGTGCCAGAACAGCAAAATACTCAAAACAGAAATTTATTACAGCAAACTGCCTTTCTCGAAAACTGTGCTGGCTGCCTCGAAAAGTGTGCCCAGCAACCTTGGAAATCGAGTCCTTTGTTCCTGTACTTTTTCTCAAAAATCGTGCCGCCTTTCTCCTCGAAAAACGTGCCACAAAATAGATGTACAGACTATTGTACGGACTGTTGTCTCAGTTTTCGTGCAGCTGCACGGCCTTGCTGCCTCGATATTCGTGCAGCCTCTTACTGCCTCGAAAACCGTGCCCTCCTTGCTGTTGTACGGATTTGCTGGGTTTGCCTCTCCTTCACCTTCTCAAGCTCTCTTCAGAAAAAGTCTCCAGCTCTCCTCCTCCTCTCTCAATTTGCTCATGAAAAAATGAATGACCTTTTCCTCCTTTTCCTCCTTTAACCTAACCCTAAGTGACTTTTGGGGAATCCTTAAATCCAGTGGCTGAAATAGATTGAGATCTAGGGCTGAGATTAAATGCTCATTTAAATCTCACTTTCTATTTTTTTTAATTCACCCCACTTTAATAAAGACCCACTTAGTCATTTATTTCCAAAGTCACTTTTCCTTTCTAATTTTACATTGACTTTATTAAAGTCACTTTAAAAATTAGACTTTAGTAACTTTATCACTTAAAGTCACTTTTAAATTAGATTTGACTTTATAACTTTATAAAGTCACTTTAGGAGAAAAATTAATTCTTTTGGACACTTTTCCCTAGGCCAAAGATCAAAGCCTTAGGGAACCACCTGTCCTCCGGTACCAAATTTCAACACTCCCTCTTACCGAGGAAGGTGTTCCTCACCACACCCATCTTGTCTCTAAAGTAGACATGCTTGCCTCGTGGTAAGGCTTTGGTAAGAATATCTGCAACCTGCTCATCAGTGGGAATATACTCAAGCTTCATAGCTCCCTTCTGAACATAGTCTCTGATGAAATGATATCTGATGTCGATATGCTTTGACCTGTCATGAAATACTGGATTCTCCATGAGTTTAATGCAACTCTTTTTATCACATTATATCACTGAAGGTCTCAACGGCTGACCAAATAAGCCAAACAACATCTTGCGAAGCCAAATGGCCTCACAACTAGCTAGACTAGCTGGCATGTACTCTGCTTCCGCTGAACTCAGTGGTACTGACTACTGCTTTTGGCTGAACCACGACACCACTGTCAAACCAAACCCAAAACATCACCCTGAAGTGCTCCTCCTATCAGAAGCACAACTTGCACAATCAGAATTAGTGTAACCTGCCAATCTCACTCCATCCCCCTGCCTATAATCTAGACCATAATCCACTATCCCCTGCAAGTACCGCAAAATGTGTTTTGCAGCAACCTCGTGCACCCTCTTGGGCTCACACATGAAATGGTTGATTGTGTTGATTGCAAAACATATATCTGGTCTGGTGTTGACCAAATACATCAAGGAACCAATCAATTTTCTATAAAATGTGGGATCCACCAACTCGGAATCTGAAGCATGAAGCTTCTTGTAGTTGGTGATCATCGGTGTTGACATGGGTCTACAATCCTCCATGTGGAATTTTTCAAGGATGTCCACAATATACTTCCCCTACCCGAGGAAGAGATTCCCCTCCTCTTGCCACACCTCCAAACCAAAAAACTAATGCATCAAGCCAATGCCCTTCATCTCAAACTCTGATGCAAGATCTCTTTTGCAGTGCTCTATGAGTCTCTCTGCACCCGTAATGACCAAGTCATCCATATACAGCACCAGAATGAGAGGCTCCTCACCTATCACAATAAAGTAAAGGTTCGGCTCTTTGTGAAACCCATCCCCTGCAAGTATGTATCTATCACGGAGTACCAAGCTGCGGGAGCTTGCTTAGAGACCATAAAGAGCCTTCTTCGGTCTGCACATGGGACTCCTTCCCATGCACCTCAAGCTTCTGTGGTGGATCAATGTACACCTCACCTCTCACTGAAGCCATTGAGAAATGCCGATCTTCACATCCATCTGGTGGATCTTCCAACCCATCTCTGCTGCCATCGATATAATGGAGCGAATCGAAGTATATCGAGCCACGAGAGCGAAGGTCTCCTCATAATCTACTCCTTCTACTAGGGAGAACCCTCTAGCCACAAAGCTCGCTTTGAATTTCTCAATGCGGCCATCTGCAGCATGCTTTACCTTGTAAAGCCATCTGGAAGTAACCACGGATTTTCCCTCAGGCCTCGGCACCACCTCCCAAACATCATTCTTCATGATAGAAGAATACTCCTCCTGCATGGCCTCTCTCCAGACCTGCTGGATAGTTGCCTCCTCATAGCTAGAAGGCTCAGAGTCAAGGATGTTGGTAGCCATTGCCATATAGCTACAAAACCTCTCAAGTGGTCTGCTCTCTCTAACTGGCCTCTTAGGCCCAGCAACAGATGTGGCCTCTCTCAAGGTGTCCTAAAGCCACTTGGGCTTCCTCTTCCCTGAGCATACTTCTCCCATTGGAGAATGAAACTCCTCCTCCTCATCATCATCAGGAACCTGAACTCCTGACTGTTTGTTTGTTGTCCTCCTACTTGCCCGAACTGTGGGCGCGAGGTACCATAGCGGGCGGCTCGGCGGTGGACTCCCTAGTGAACTGCTCTGTGGACTGCTCTGCATGCTGCCCGAAGCACCACCCCTCTGACTATGTGAGCCACTGCTCACTGACGGACCTGACATCGTCATAGATGTGCCTCTGGATCCTCCTGATCCCTGCCCACTGGATCCCTGTGACTGACTCAGTTGCTGCTGAGGGTCTGGCTGATCCAGATAATCTAACTCCCATGACCTCCTAAAGGCCCTATCCTCCTTGAACTTCACATCCTGCCTGACAACAACTTTCCTCTGTGCAGGAATGTAAATCCGAAAGGCCTTTGAGGTCTCACTGTAGCCCACAAAGATACCCTTCTCTGCGGTGGGCTCTAGTTCGGTCCTCTTCTCCTTGGGTATGTAGGAGTATGTGATACACCCAAAGATACGAAGATGACCAATATCGGGCTTCTTCCTAGAGAAAGCATCCTCCGGAGTCATGTGCCCCAAGGCACGATGCGAACTCCTGTTCTACAAGTAAACAGCAGTGTTGCAGGCCTCTACCCACAAAAACAATGGCAACCCCTGATCATGTAACATGGCTTTGGCGGCCCACAGATGGATACAGCACAACATCTCACAGCCGGATTCTGGCTGGGGGTTGTGAGAACGATGAACTCCCCTCCTAATGCACCGCCTCCGCACAATAGTCGACAAACTCTCCAAGGGTGTACTCTCCTCCATTGTCAGGCCTGTCCGGCCTCGGGGACTTGATCTTGTGCCTTGGGCTGTGCATTGTCTCCCTGAAACTCGCTCAAAGCAACGACTCTCACTCTGGAGGTCTTCAGAAATAAATCCGGAGTCCTCTGGAGTGATCATCAATGAATAAAACATATTACTCATATCTCAAGAAACATGGGAGCATCAGGGGATTGACATCGAATGAATCAAATCAAGTATCCCGGTCGCTCTTTCTTGTCACTATTGGGAAAGAGTTGTAAACTTGCTCATTACATCCTCTTTGCAGTATCAAAGTGATCGATCTTAAAAATGACCACACACCTTGATCTCGTAAAGTCCTCAAGGCTCCATGATACATATGCCCCATCCTGCAGTGCCAAATCTCACACAGCTCAGAACTGCTAGCTCTGCTGTCGGTACTACTGCTCAATGCCAAAAGGGGCTGAAATGCAAAATTGTACACCTTTGCATGGCGTACACCTATTACTCTAGCTGAATCAGCTGGAGCGCCCCTGGGATACATCAGCACCTGTCCACCCCTGAACAGTATCTCATATCCTCTGTCCTCCAAAGCTAAGACGGATATGAGGTTCTTACTCATCCCTGGCACATAAAGAACATCTGACACCTTCAAGGGAGGTTTAGACTCCCTCTGAAATGTCAGTGTTCCCACACCAACTGCTCTAACAACTCTATCATCACCGAGTACTACCTCTATATCAGTGCCACTCTCTTAAAGCTCTGAGAAGTACTCACGGACTCCTGTCATATGACGTGAAGCCCCACTGTCCACATACCAGATACCCGAAGATGCTTCGCTAGTCGAGGGGAATGCATGCTCCCTCTAAACCTCTGTGGTAGGTAATCCTGCACTAGAGGACTCACACGCAATGAACCCAAACTCCTGGTCAAAGCGATATGCAAAGTCCTCAACCTCTGCTGAAGCTGCGTCATACTCTGGTTCTTCCCCTTCTTCTTCTTCTTCTCCGAACACACAACTGCATAGTGTCCCATCTTCTGACAATTCCAACACTTTACCTTGGAATAGTCCTTCTGTGTATTACCCTGTTTACCTTTACCTTTACCTTTGCCCCCACCATTGCTTGTGGAAGCCTGCTTCTTGCCTTTGCCTTTCTTGCCTCCTGCCAACAGTGCTACATCCTCATTCCTTTACATTGGCTGCCCCAGCTAACCCCATAAACCCTTTCACGATCTACATATACATGCAGATGCAATCATCCCAAAACCTCTCCCATGTGGGAAGGGTCTCACGTGCACAAACCCCATCAGCAAAGTTCATCCATGAACTGGGGAGGCCATTCACTGCTATCCGCACCAACTCAGTGGGTTGAATAACCTCTCCAATTGCTGCCAACTCATCTCTCACATTAGTAATCTTTGTTAGATATCCAGCTACACTATCAGTCTTACCCATCTTAATGGTTTTCAGCTTCTCCTTGGGATACATTTTAGTTCTCATTGGTACTTTGAGTAAGTTGGACAATGTTGTCCACATCTCATGAGAATTTCTCTTTCCTCTCACATGAGGAATGTAATGGTCTTTGATTCCGTATAGGATCAGTCTGTTACCCTTGTTGTTCTTTCTATTATATGTTGCCAACTGAAAAACATCAGTAGGCACATTAACAGGCTGCTGTGTGGTATGAACCATGATATCCCAAACTTCTGCCTCCTAAAAGATACTCTGCATTCTCTCCTTCCAAACGTTGTAATTGGTATTCCCATCCAACCTATCCTCCACCCTTAATCCCAATGACATCCTGTTGTTCTAAAACTGAAAAAAAGCACTACTGTAGTAAAGATAAAAGTTCTGTGTGAAAAATATGCTTGCTGGAATTTTCTGAGTGAAAAATTAGCAACCTGTATTTTTCTCCTTGTTGTCCCAAACTGCACTTTCAGTAGTCAAGCTCTGATACCATGTAGAAATTTCCTGTTTCCCACCCCGGTTTTCAGTTTCACCGTATTTCTCCAAATATTTAAATGCCCTTTCCCATATCCTTACATTCAACAAACTGGAAAATAAACTTTTGCTGAAAACACAAATTCCGGAAAATTTACAGAATGCTGAAAAATGCAGAAATAAAAATCAGCAGATACAAATAGCCATTCAACACATGATAACACAGTGATTTTTGGTCAAGGTGACCTTGGAAAAACCCCCTACAACTCTTGGGGAAAACCAGTTTGAAAGCTCCTTATTTACGGGAAAATGCTTTTACGAGAGGTGAAATAATCTGAGAAAAATTCATCAAATTAATTACGGACTTATGGTTTCCGTGCTTGCCTCCGCCTCGGAAAATGTGCGGACAGTAACAAAATACTCAAAACGAAATTTATTACAACAAAGCGCCTTTCTCGAAAGCTGTCTTTGGGCGCCTCGAAAAGTGTCTCGGTTTTCGTGTTGTTGTACGCCCTTGCTGTCTCGATTTTCGTGCTGCCTCTTGCTGCCTCGAAAACCATGCCTTCCTTGCTGTTGTACGGATTTGCTGAGTTTGCCTCTCCTTCACCTTCTCAAGCTCTCTTCAGAAAAAAAGTCTCCAGCCCTCCTTCTTCTCCTCTCTCAATCTGCTCCTGAAAGAATAAATGACCTTTTCCCTCATTTTCCTCCTTTAATAGAACTCTAAGTGACTTTTGGGTTATCCCCAAATCCAATGGCTGAACTAGCTTTAGATCTAGGGCTGAGATTAAATGCTCTTTTAAATCTCACTTTCTATTTTTTAATTCACCCCACTTTAATAAAGACCCACTTAGTCATTTATTTCCAAAGTCACTTTTGCTTTCTAATTTTACATTAACTTTATTAAAGTCACTTTAAAATTAGACTTTAGTAACTTTTTCACTTAAAGTCACTTTTAAATTAGATTTTACTTTATAACTTTATAAAGCCACTTTAGGAGAAAAATTAAATTCTTTTGGACACTTTTCCCTGAGCCCAAGATCAAAATGATCGAAACCTTAGGGAACCACACGATACTCAGACAGCAAATTTCAACAATATGCCGGGCTGCCTCCACCTTCGACTCTGACCACGTATGCCTCCCCGAAAGTGGGCATGGTAGAGCGTGTAGGTGCATGACCATCTGTTGGAAGTAGTATCATGTTGAGTAGCACCATGCGCATCATGCTTAGGCAAATGGTGGGATGTGCCGATCCACGACCTGCACGGAAAACCCGTGGGAACAAGCCTCCACGGCATCCGCCTCCACTCCCGTGATCTCTAGCCCATCACCTCAATCGTCTCGCTAGATCTGCCTTGTTTGGGAGTACCCCCTTCCTGCAAACTATTTTGCCTCACTATCATCTTCCATGGTCTCTCTCTGCTCTGAATCTAACACAGGCTCCTCCTGCTCTGCGTCTATCACAGGCTCCTCCTGTTCTGTGTCCACCACCCGAACACAGTCTCCCTCTCCGTAGGTGTTCTCCAACCTACGCTCACGATCTCTGTACTTTCTGCCTCTGTAACAAATGTAGGGCCATCCTCGGTGTCATAGACAACTAGCTCCACAGGCTGAGCCAGAACTATGCTCTGATACCACTGTAATATCTCGCTTCAGGGATATTTCTAAAACACAAGCAAACTCCAACCAGAGATGGACTGGGAGGGCGTTTACCAGATATTTCACCTCTGAGAAGAGGGTGAGATCTGGAGGCTACCTGGCCCTTTCCAGACTCTGTCTAAGAGTATGAGATAAACACACCAAGTGGTATAGAACTAGAATGCTCGGAAATATATAAAAATAGCAGTAAAGCAGTCATACAATAGCATAGATAGAATGTACGACAAATCATCCAGAAATATAGAGAGAAAATGCTAAGCCATTTTATTACACTGAGAAATATAATGAAGTACAATAGGTGATCAGAGTGATGGCACCTACGCTTGCTCAAGGCAAGTGAAGAAATACTCTCAGAATATCCAAGAAATGGCTGCTCTTGGAACTGCGTCCCAGCTGCTGGAAAACTACCATGTAGCTGCTACTGCTGAACTAAACTGATGACTTGGGGCTGATCCCCTCGCCGGAATGAGCTGAAAATCTGGAATCCACCTCTACTCATCAACCACAGCAAAACCTAGAACTCATATTTGAAATGGCTAAGCCCCGAAAATCACCACCTTGGGGAATTACGTTGTCCTCCAAGGCTCCGCGCAGAGGCTAAATAGAAACCACTGAAATGCATCCTCAAACTCCACCAAAATCCTTCCACAGGCAAAGGTTGATCCTTTGCTCGCAAGAAACTCAATCCGGAGCTCCCCTAGAATGGACTGCGTCCTCCCTCTCAAGATTGCGCAGTCTCTGGATGCCCAGCTCCGCAAGAAAACCCAAACATCAATCCTCACACAAAATGCTGAAGAAACTACCTTGCCCGAGTAGGCACTCGAAGTCCCTCGGGGCTAAGGGCGAGATCTCCGACCGGAGACACTCAATGCACTAAATAGTGCTGCAGACAGGCTAAATAGCCAGTGTGCTCAAGAAGTCGAAACGACTAGCTCAATATCATCAACAACGAATGATCAAAATGAGGAGGCTCTCCCCTCTATATATCATTAGCCCCTCTCAACCCTAAGGCTCACCTCCTCCAACGTTGCCACGTGCTCCCTCTTGGCCTGCGCAGTCCCTCCATGTGTCTACGTGGGCCCCCTCTCTGCGTGGTCTTTTGGCCCCCCTTGGCTCACTTAAGTTACAACGTTGTGCTACTAGGGAGTGAACTTTATTTCTAAAGTGAGTTATGTCTTCTGTACTCACCTTTTTATTTATGAATAAACTATAGACGACAAAATTGAGCAAAATCGAATATTCCAATTAGCCATAGCTAATTAGGAATATTACAGGAAAAGCTATACCAAGGATCTTCTGAGCAGCGGAAGATGTATCTGGAGGAGAAGATGCGTAATACCAGGATGAAGAAAGGAGAGCGTTTTGACTCCTTCCTGTCTAGAATTCAAGACAACAGAGACCAACTGTCAGCAGTGGGATCAGCAGCACCTAAAGACTCAGAGCTGGTAAGGCTCACTCTAAACTCTGTTTCAGAAGACTATCAGGTCTTTGTCCAGAGCATTTTGGGCAGAGAAAAGCTTACAGGATGGGAAGCGATGTGGCCAGCCTTGCAGCAAGAAGAGCTGAGGAGAGATCTCCTCAAAATCCATATTGAGGATGGCAGCAGCGGTTCGAAAGTCAAGGAGGAAGAAGATAACACAACCCTTGCATCAAAGAGGTAAAAGAAGAAAGATCTGTCCAAGATTAAGTGCTTCAGGTGTGGGGAAATGGGACATTATGCCACACAATGTCCTCTTAAGAAAAAGGATAAGGAGGAGAAGCAAGATCTTCAAGTCGGAGCTGCCAAGATTGAGGCAAAAGTTGATTCTGCTATGTTAGCTCATATTCTGAAAGGAGAGAAGTGGGTTGACTTGAAGTTGTAGATCCAGAATCTACAAGTGGCAGGATCCTTGAGTATTTCCAAACTCTTTGATCACATGCGAGCTACGATAGCCTTAAGACAGTAGCAGGATGGACAGTTGCAGCAGAAGATGAAGAGACATTGCAGTGGCTAGCAATACTAGAACCTGATGAGCGCTGAGAGGGAGCAGCAGACACAAAAGTTGAGCAACAGTAGTGCAGTGCACAGTGGTGCAGCGTAGTGCAGTGCAGTACTCACGCAGTGCAGAGCAGCAGCAGCGCAACATATTCAGAGAGCTAGTGCAGAAGTTAACAACAATCGGTCTTATTATTCAAATGCATTATTACTTGTCCAATTTCAGATGTTTTTTTGCTGCAATTAGCAACAATGCAGTAGTGCAGCAGATGAGCAGCAGCAGCGCAATGCAGAGTAGTGCTCACACAGTGCAGAGCAGTGCTCACACAGTACATCAGCATGGTTGCAGAATTCAAAGGGAGTTGTAGTACAGTGGCAGTTGGCAGCAGCATGCAGAGTTAGCAGCAATACAGATGCAGCATTTTTTTGTGTGCAGTGTTAATGAGCAGCATCAACAGCACAAACAACAGATGTTCCAGAAGTCAGAAAAGCACATTGAGTTGTCTTGCTAGAGCACTTTCCTCGCTAAGAGGGAGTGTTGATTTATGGTAGTATCGGATGTGCACCTTGTAACTTTGTATATAGGCTAAGACACATGTATTCCATAATACCCAGAGAGGATTTTGCAAAATTCCACTTAGAGATGGTTTAATTAAAATAATTAATCGTTTTTTAATGTTTTCCTAAGTCTAAACTTAGGGGAACTGATTAATTAAAGGGTATTAATTAAACTGAGTGTGAATCTTCTAGATAAAGTCATGGATCACCTCCAAGTTAATCTTAGCCCTTGATTATGTTTTAATCTTGGCCGTTGAAGGGTCAACGAAGGATTATAAGGAGGAGGGTGAGGGGTCTATGGAAAACACATTGAGCACATTAATCATTTGGCATTTTCGAGCTTGTGAGAGAGACACAGCTTCTTGGTCAAGATCAAATAACTAGGGCTGGGTTTGCTAAGTGATTTGATTCAGTGATCAATTTCAGAGAGGGGCAGATGCAGTAACTGATCAGGAGGACCAGGAGTACATTTCAAAGAGAGGCAACAGTGACGCAGAGGGAGAAAGCGCAGTCACCTGGAGGGGTGACGCAGTTCCTGAAGGGAATCACGTAGAAGTGATGCAGTGCCTTTTGTATTCAGTCCAGAGATAGCTGGAAGCTGGGGTTTCTGAGCCAGGAAGGCCAAAACTCAGTTTCAGATCAGCCTTGATAAGTTGCAGAGGAGAGGTGACATAGTTTTTCAGCTTGCCCATGCAGGCTTACGCAATTGCAGCGTAGGCATCACCAGAGGCAAAGCGGGGCTTCACCAGCGCTATTCAGATCAGTCGAGGATTTACAAAGTGAGGTATACCTCACATTTCTTCTGTTGCCTAGATTTTCTCTAAAGGGTGAGCCGGATATTGGCACCCTAGTTGTACTCAAGATTTTGCTGCTTAATAATATAAAACCCTCAGATCTGTTGCACCGGTTTTCCTGAGTTGGGTTTTTCCGGGGACTTGGTCCAAAAATACCTGTGTCAAATGTGGTTATTTTTCATTGTATTTTGTTCAGTTTGTTTCAGCACTTAGATTTATTCCACAACATCATTCGTGTAGACTGCTTCAGTAATTACTTCGATATTTCATTGTAATGAAATAATTATGAAAAATAATAGGAGAAGTAATTCATATTTGTTGCAGTAGGAATCCAGATTTAGGATTTTTCACAAAAATGACATCTGATATCTATGTGTTTTGATCGATCATGAAATAGTGGATTCTCAGAGAGCTTGATACAAATCTGATTATCACATTAAACACTAGTCGGTTCCATTCCATCCTCTTCTTGAACAAGCCCACAAGAAGCTTCCTACGCCATATGGCTTCACATGTTGTTGTGTTGGCTGCCATATATTCTGCTTTGGCTGAGCTCAGTGCTACCGATTTCTGCTTCTTGCTGCACCAAGAGGTCATTCCTGATCCAACACTGAAACAGTACTCGGAGGTACTCTTTTGGTCTGCTGAATGTCTTGTCCAATCTGCATCTGTGAACCCGCTCAATCTGACATCATCTCCTCGGGTGTATTTCAACCCATATCCGACTGTTCCACGCACATATTTGAGAATGTGCCTAGCTACGGCCCAATGTACCCTTTTCAGTTCCACCATGAGCTGACTAAGGGTGTTGACGGAAAAACAAATGTCTGGCCTCGTGTTGACCATATACATGAGTTACCCAATGAGGTGTCTGTACAAGGTGGCGTCCACTTCCTTGTCCCCTGATGCATCTATTTTCTTCCAGTTGGTGATCATAGGCGTCGCCATGGACCGATAATCCTGCATTCTGAATCTCTTCAGAATTTTCATAGCATATCTTCCTTGACCTAGGAAGATCTCTCCATTCTTCTGCCACACTTCCAAGCCTAGAAAATAATGCATCAACCCCATATCTTTCATGTTGAATTTTGCTTCAAGATTCTTCTTGCAGTCCTTCATGAGCCTAGATGACCCTGTAAGAAACAAATCATCTACATATAATATCAGAATTAGTGGCTCATTCTCCACCATCAAATAGTAAAGATTGGGATCTGCATCACTCATGACAAATCCCAACTGCTGCAAGTAGCTATCAATCTGACCATACCAAGCTCTGGGTGCTTGCTTTAGCCCATACAGGGCTTTCTTCAACCCGCATACATGAGTTCTCTTCTCATGGGTTTCGAAGTCTTCAAGCTGTTCTATGTACACCTCCTCTTCTATCACCCCATTCAAGAATGTTGTCTTAACATCCATCTGGTGAATCTCCCATCCCATATGAGCTGCTAGGGATATGACAGATCTGATGGAGGTGTATCTGACTACAAGGGCGAAGGTATCCTCATAGTCAATTCCTTCCTTCTGTGCATACCCATTTGCCACGAACCTGGCCTTGTACTTCTCCATGCTACCATCTGTAGCGTACTTGATCTTGTAGATCCATCTTGATCCTTCAACTAATCTATCCTCAGGTCTAGGTACAACTTCCCAGACATCATTCGTCATGATAGAACTGTACTCTTCTACCATGGCATCCAACCATACTTGGTGCTGTACGGCTTCCCGAAAATTGGAGGGTTCTTCTACCTGTGCTACCAATGCTTGGTACCTATCAGGTTGTCTACGCTGCCTCTTCTCTGTTGTGGGAGATCCAATGAATTCCTCTGCATCCCTCACTGTCTATCGTGCATCCCTACTGATTCTACCACTGGTGGTAGGAGGTTCTCTCAATTCCTCCTCCTGTTCCTGCTGTTCCATCTGTTGAGAACTGCCTGAATCTTCTCCTCCCGAGGAAATGCTAGTATTGGTCATTGTACTCGATCTTCGTGTCTGTCCTCCTCGTTTTCCTCCTTGCTACCCCTATTGTTGTTGGACTAGGGGAACTTCTGCTGACTGATCCTTTGCTAGCATCTCACGAGATTTCCTGAAAGCTCTATCTTCCATGAACTTAGCATCTTGCATTACTACAATTTTCCTGCTGCTAGGAATGTAGATTATGTATGCTTTTGAGGTCTTGCTATATCCTACGAGATACCCATTTTCTGCAGTCTGATCAAGTTTACTATGCTTCTCATCTGGTACGTGACAATGTCCCAAACTTTCGAATATCCAGAGGTGACTCACTTTCGGCTTCCTCCCTGTGAAAACTCTTTCAGGCATTTTCTTCCCCAATGCTCTGTGAGGAGTTCGATTCTGAATATACACAGTTGTGTTGCATGCCTCTACCCATAAGAATCTAGGCAAGTCTAGGTCATATAACATAGCTTTTGCTGCCCCAACAATAGTTTTGTTCTTCTGCTCTGCTACACCATTCTATTATGGATTTTATGGAGTTTTCCACTCTCTCTTGATGCCCTCCTTTGCGCAGAAATCTGTGAAGTCTCTGTCCATATATTCTCCACCGTTGTCTAAGCGCAATACCTTTACTTTCTTCCCTATCATGTTCTCCACAAGAGCTTTAAACTCTCTGAACCAATCAAAGACCTCATCCTCGGTCTTTAGGAAGTAGATCCAAGTTTTTCTGGAGTAATCATCAATTAAGGTGACAAAGTATTCGCCACCACTGAGAGATCTAGTGGACATTGGGCCACAAATGTCTGAGTGTATCAATCCTAATACGCCTTCTGCTCGATTATCACTTCTGGGAAGAGTTGCCTTAACATACTTCCCTAGTATGCATCAATGACATACGTCATCATGCTCTGTACTGAGGACTAGTACTCTAGTGACAGTCTCTCTGAGCATCCTTAGTGCTCCATGGTGCAAATGTCCCATTTGCCTATGCCATAGTTCATTCAAATTTCTTTCACCATCAAGATTGTTACCTATCATTGCCATTGGAAACTCGAGCTGCAATCTGTATAATTTATTGCTTCGAGCTCCAATTTGCCTCTTCTTCTTCCAGCTCGGACGTTTGACGTATACCTTCTTTCCAAAGAAGTATACATCGTATCCCTTGTCCTCTAACTAGGAAACTGAAACCAGATTCATTCCTAGCCCTGGCACATGCAACACATTAGTGGCTCTGATGCTGGTTCCTTCCTCTGTCTGAAACGCTATGGTGCCTCTCCCTGTTGGAGTGCATTTTGTTTTGTTTCCCATAGTGATCTGGAAGTCCATCTGCTCTTCCTCATAGCTCGAGAAATATTCTCGTACTCTAGTCATGTGAGCTGAAGCCCCGCTATCAATGTACCAAACTCCTATAGATGTTGAACTTGAAAAACATGCGAAGTCTTCTTCCAATTTGGAAGATAATTCAAAGACATCTAAATTTTCTATACGTGTCTGTGCTATTTTTCCTTCGATTTCTGACGACTCTGTGATCTAGCAAAAACTACATCCCTCCTGAAGACTGCTCTGCGTTGAACCTACTGCGCAACGCCCTCTTTCACTGGAAAAATTCGATCCGGAAATCTTTCTCTGTCGACTCACTCAGAGAGATTTTCCACGAAAAATTTGTCCTCCCGGACTAGACTGTGCAATCCTTTAGGGAATCTGATTCATTGCCTGCGCAATCTCCTGATCTCCCTCTTATGTTCAACACTAGCTCTTTTGGATCTGTTTTCTTTGCTCTGATACCATGTGAAAATTCCGCTATCCAGAATCCTACTGCAACAGCTGATTAGATTTCTTCTATTTGTTTAACTGAACAAATTATTTGTCGTGTGCTACGGTAAATATCGAAATAAAATACACTGCAGTCTTCACAATAAAAATTCCGCGGAAAGTAAATGCAAGGAAAAATACTAGCACAAGTATAAACACATTAACACAGTTATTTTTGGACAATTTTCCCCGGAAAAACTCAATGTGGGAAAACCAGTGCAGCAGATGAGGGTTTCTTTATTATTCTTCAACAAAATCTCTTGAGAAATTTACAAACAATTTTCGCACTCGCACCACAGTGAAATTCTGACCCCTGGAGAGGCCATGTACCTTCTTTGCGTCTCACTGCGTCAACCTCTGTGCAGTGACTGCGCAGTCCCAGTGTCAGAACCTTTGCGCTAGCCCTACCACTCCGTCACTGCCTCTACGATGTTCCTCCTCTACGCTGCCTCCTCCGATCTGATCCTGTACTCTCAGCTCTTGTTGATGCTCTCTCTCTCCAACCTGCAACTCTCCCTCTGATTCGATTTTCTCTTGTCGAGCTTCAGCTAGTGAGAAAATCGATCTTCTTTGGTAACTGAGTATCTGCCCGGTGTGTTTTCCAAGTGCCCCATCAAGTCCTTCTTATAATCAACCGAGAATAAATCGTTAATCAACTGCTAAGATTAACTTGACTTGATCTCCGTCTTTTTCTTGAAGATTCACACCCTGTTTTATTAATACCCTTTAATTATTTTCATTTCCTAAGTTTAGACTTAGGGTCCCATTAAAAATAATTAATTATTTTCATAAAACACAATCTGGGTGGAACTTTCCAAAACGCTTTCTGGGTTCTATGAGACTTAGAGCACATCTGATGCTACCAGAAATCAACACACAGCAACAAACAAAACTCCGCGGATCCCCACCAATGTTTAGAGATTGCTAGCGATCCACTTTTGGGATGATGATGGTGTGCTTGGTACATTATGCCCAACAAGCCCCACAGGAGCTCCACACTTTTAGCAGGTGTCCCAGGATTTATATGATGTCGTGGCAGCATTCATTCCATCACTCGAGCCCTTGCAGATGATCTACGAGCATCTTCAACTCATATGGAGACCCATGGCGTCATTTATGTGCCCCCACATCCATTGGGAGCACCACAAGTCTACTACTTGGAGAACAAGGGGCCACCCCATTGTCCATCATATTTTGAGTTTATCCATCATTATGGCACTTCTGGAGATTATTAGGCCTTTGGAGGGCCCCATGACATGCACATATTGTTTTTTGACCTCTAGAGAGGCTTATTATTCCATTTTGTGAGCTAGTTTGGTGGGATTGTCACCAAAAGTGGTTTTATTTGCACATTATTTTATTATTAGGGGCTAATGTAGGCTCATAGGCTAATTCAAACTCCTACAAGGGGTATAAATTGATGTTAGTTGGATTCATTTGTATCATCACTTCACTTGGGATCTCGCTATCTTTAGAGAACTTCGCATTTCATCTTGGAGGATTATTTTGGATGATGGATGAATTTTGATGTATGGATTTGGGCCATTTTTTATCTTGGAGATTCATTTCTGAAAATGTGATGTTGGATGGATATACTCTATAACATTGTAAGTAAGTTTTAACGATATTTATTTTTGCTGCATACTGTTGAACGTCGCTATAATTAGGGCTAATTGTTGTTGATTGAAATTCGGAATTAAGTGTCTATTTAGCTCGTTTGATGTATGGGCCATTGTTAGAAGAATGAAATGTCCTAGAGGTTGTTTTGTCTCGATAAGCTTTCCCCATTTGTATGAAGTATAAATGCTTGAAGGTCACTTTCTTCTCTTTCCCATAACATTGGACGAAGTTTACTTTCCGAGCCTCCTTTATCAAGAAACCGAATTCTTAATCACTATCATTCTTGACTCCATATACTCAGGGGAATCAGGCACTAGTACCTCAAAAGGGTGGTCATTTTCCCCTTCTTTTTAACCTTTTTTCCCTTTTTCATACGTCTAACCTTAATAGGTCACCTAGGCCATCAATTTCCTAAGCATCTACCCACAGGAAAACTTCGATCTCCTAGAGGCTAATGCATTGGTGGGTCCCCTCACTCCCCTCCACATTTGAGGCAATTCCGACGGTGGAATCTCTGGGAACCTCAAGCCCTACCTCTAGGACCAAGTTTTGCCTAGGTATCCCCAAGGCTAGAACTTAGCAGGATCAATTTGACTTATTGAAGCAAAAATTCTTGTTTGATCCTTTCCCCTCACCTTGTCTAGGATAGGAGTATCATTGGTTGCTATATTCCATCCCCGAACCTAGGCTAGGTCCACTTTGTCCGATGTGGTCCTGTTTCTTGTCAAAGATTATTCATCAAGGACTATTTCGGAATCCAAGTTCTTATAGGATTTTGGGATCATGAAGTATCTTTACAAGTTGCACCGTTCACCCTTACCCTCCAATCCTCACCCCTTTTCCCCTAGAAGATCAAGTCCCTTGCTTAAAAGGCAAGCGAGTCTCACTCTTTATTCTATCCTAAGGGAAAGGGTTTTTGGGATCACTTCAAAGTTCATACCTATTAATTGATATATGTTTCATAAGTGGCTTCCCAAAACACCGGGACTCCTCCCATCGGTGAAAGTCCGTAAAGAGCATGGAGCCTTAACTGTGGTGACAGTGGACTAAGTCTCCTTGACCTAGAAATTTCCCTTATAGGAACCCCTCTTAGGTCTCCTACTAGTTTGAGTGGTCAAAAGACCATGGTTGAGTCACCAAAAGTTAAAACTATAACAAATAATTTGAGAGAAAAACCATGTATCACACCTTAAATGAATGGGATGACTCAAGAGCTAGCTTAAGCCACACAAGGGGCAAGGCTAAGCATGGGAAAGGAAAAAGACATGCCAAGAAGAGAAGGCTTCTTAATCTAGATTGTTCAATTTTTGTTTAGCTCAAGGGATTTGGCTTCAAGTTTCACATGTTTTTCATATGCTATATTGTATGAAAGAAAAGAAAATGGTTCATTTATCCAATTCCTTTCGTGTAATATAACTTACCCTGTTTAGACTAGTGCATGAAAGTAAAAGAGTGAAGGAAGGGGGATTAATTTCTTCGCATTCCCTAAAAATATAAACCAAATTGGTTCCTCAACCCATTGTCTCTAGTGACATTAGCAAATAAATTGTTTCTAACAAGGTCATTTTTTCCCTTTTCAAAATGATAATAACTATAATAGGATTAAGGGAAAGAGAGTTGGTTGCAAGTTGCATGGGAAACGAATTTACAACAACTAGAAAATGATCCAAACAATAGGGGAACATAAAATAAAATAAACAATGTGTTAAAATTATGCAACTGCAGTCAAATTCCACTTTGGACAACTCAGATGGTCGAGATTATAATTGCATTCGATTCCTCTTTTCGAGAGGACCAAAATCAACCTATAGATCGCCCCAATCGGATAAGCAGAAGTTAAATTATGAATTATTTTATTTATTAATGAAATGGAATAGGTGAGCCTCAACAAATGTGGATTTAGTCAAAGCCCCAAGCAGTCCCTCACAAAAGCTATAAATAGAAGCAACTTCAAGCTCATTCTTACACATCCGCTCATGAGAGTTTCTTCTTGCACTCATTTCCTTGGTTCGCCTATTCTATTTTGGTTCACACAGGTTCGACGGAAGAAGCTCGAGCAGGGTACGGAATCACAGGGGAGAGGCTCGCACTAAACTAGGGCTTTTAGGCCATAGCCGTAGGCACAAAACCAGTGAAATCGGGCCAGAGCCGGGGGCACAGCATAGCAAGGTAGTGGCCACGTTGCCATAGCTGTGGGTTGAGCTTGTCAAGGTCGGGGCCAGGGTCCTGAGGCTAGATCGTGCTAATCTAGAGCAGAGTCGCAGGCACAGTGTGTCGTGTCAGCAACCAAGGGAGATTTAGCCGCGGGCACAGCGTGTTGAGGTCGCGATTAAGGGTTTTTATGAGCATATATGACTTAGGTCATCTTCAATTGCTTGTGCAGTGCTTCCAGACTTCATCCGTTCAGTCACAGATGTTTGCAATCAGTATTCAATATCATCCTAGATTTAGATCTAGGATTTGGCAATTGATATCACTTGGCTTTAGTGATATATTGGATCTGGGTTTCTTGATGTTATAGACCTGCATATCTGCAGATTTCTTCAGTATATTTCCGCTGCAGTTCGAGTCCTCAAAGGTGTATCTTCAGTTCTCCGAAGTTTCCGCTCAGTGACAGTTGTGTTCATCAGTATGCTTCAGGCAGTTACAGTGCATTACAGATCACAAAATCAGGTTCCCTCAGCAGAAGTATGTTTATGGTTATATTATGCATGTGCTAGTTATTTTACTGCATTATGAAGATATGGATCAATGGATCATTGTACTCTTGTTTGTTGAATCATTTGATGACAATCTAAGAAGAAAAATTTGCAAGAGTTTTTCCCATAGTGGGTTTTTCCTTGGTCTCAAACCAATCCCGGTGCCTATATATGTGCATGCTTTTCTTCTTATGTTTCTTTATGTTCCGCTGTATAGATGAAGATGATGTTATTGTTCTTTCCACATAGTTGCATATGCTGATGGATAATAATATAGATCAGAATAATGATATAATAATATGGGGTGAACTTATCATGTTATTGAAGAAATGCAACTATCAAAGCAAAGAACAATGTAGCCCTATGAAAAATTAACATTGTTTCAGAGCCAAGTTGAAGAAAAGCCATGAAGATCAACCCCATGGAGACACCTTTTATGGAAACAAGAAAAGGATGGTAGAGACCTAAAATAATTCTAGGGTGCGAAGAAAATCCTAGGTAGTTAGTGCATAAGGGTTTGATGGTGAGGGTTTGAGAGAAACCCTGGTTTGTGGCTTGATGTATGCAACCTTAGCATGATCTAGATGCTCAAGCACATGGGACTGATTTGATGAAGCCCTACATGACCTAGTTGTTGATAAAGTCGATTGAAGACAACATTGTTATGTGGTATATGGATGGCTCTTGAAGGCTGGTTCAAGAGGGAGAGGATCACCTCCCACTGATGATAAGTACTCCTAAACACTTGAAGTTTCTTTAAATAGATCTGACTATTATGATTGTTGTTTTGATCATTGCCTACACCTCCTGCATGTATATTTGAGTACCTAGATGATTCTAACCTCCTTGATGAGATGTGATGAGTGGATCCCTCTTGAGGATCTTTTGAAATGCAAGAAAGATGGCTAGATCTGGAAGAGGAAAAGAGGCACCTGATGAAAAAAGTGACATGCGAAGGTGCACAAGTAATACCACAAGGTATGCATGGTATATTGTATTTCAGTTGTAACATTGGTATGTTGAGAATGTCTCCTTCGCAAATGGCTCATGCATGCATATGAAAGTGATTGGGATATATGCTTCCTATGATGAAATGGTGCACTTGGTATTGAATATTTTGATCATCATGATCTTGTTAATTTTGTGAGGCTACTTATTGTTGATCTTGGATATAATGGCATAACTTAATGTTTGGATAAGACCTATTGGATCTCTTATAGAAGGTTACCTCATTGATATGGTATTTATAATGCTTGTGATAAGCATGATGAAAGCTCATGGAAGAGAGATTGCACTTTGTTGTTTTATAGAATAACCTAACTTGATCCTATTGATTATGAAAAGCATGGTAGTGATGACCATGATGAGATTGATGTTCTAGATCTCCTAGTACCTGTGGTTATGGCATATGGTGAAATTAAATACTCTAACTTAGTGTATTGTTATTGGGTTCATAAGATTGTGTTGTCACATCTTCCTATTGCCCTGATATTTCAAGTCCAACAATTGATGAAAGGTTGATGACATGATGTTGATGATCATGATAGATATGTGGTTATGATCTAACAGATTTGTTGTTGCATGACTCCAGTAAAGACAGGTTGATGACATGAATGAAAATGAAATTACATGCTCTTCTATGATTTATGGGTATCTGACATTGTTGACCTACAGCAGAGGTTTGAGCCTCACTCACACAAAGGAAGGCCCATAGATGCAACTATGCCTGATACACATAGGATTGAAGTTTTGTACACGAAATTAGTTTGTACTTTGAATATCAAGGGATCTCTGACATGTCTTTCCATTGTAATCTGATTTCTGAAGTTACCGAGTTAAATTGCCGATCAAAGTAAATAAAGGATCAAGCATGAAATCAGATGGTCACCTGGAAGATGTCAGTTCTACAGATGTGTTGCAGATAGCTGTAAGATCTGTAAGTAGGAAAAGTTCGTATGTATGAATCGAACTTGTGTTTGCAAGTGACTGAGACATTCATATGAACATGTCATTATGTTTGAAGATTGTGCTACATGTTTTGATTGATTGATACAGATGAGCTGTGTTTGGAACTTTGATATGATGTTTTATTGATGACAGAGACATGTCTTTGGATTATAGATATCTCTATTTGGACTTGATCTATTGATTGTTGATTTGCCCTCATGACAAATGCTTTGTGGGCATAGTGACCTTCAGTGTCTTATGTGAGTATTCAAAATTATGGTTATGTATTGGCCTTCTGGTTACTAGCACAATGGTTGTTGTGATTCAGTATGAAGATAGAACCCGCATGACTTAACCTTGACGTATGCACTTGCATATAGTGATGGAAATGACTAGTAATAGCATTTTAAATGACAGACTTGATGGCTTGACAGTAAATGAAGTCAAGTCTTGATATGAGCTCTACCTGTCACTGGTTGAAAGAATTGATACTACGATATCAATGTTTTTGATAATAGTTTTGGTCTGGCTTCTAAACTCTAATGAGATGATTTTGTTGACACAACATTGATTTATGTAAGGCTGAGTATGTTGGCTTGGGAAGACATTATGCTTACTGAGAGAGTTACGTGATGCAAGCTCCCCGATTCAGATTCGTCCATATTTGACATTTATCTGACGAAGTCAGGATGATGAGTTCCAAGGTATGGCCTTGATTTTGATTGTGGCTTTGGTTTTACATACTGACAGTCTACCCTTGACAGGTGATGAGGCTCTAACGATATAAGTAAGAAGGAGATGGCTTTTGAATCTCGTAATAATGTATCATGGCATGATGAATTGACTTCTGAAATTTGGAAAATAAATCCTATATTGCAAATTTTTGATAAAATGTCTTTGTGTAATGGAAATGTAAATCATTGAACTCTCTAGGTTAAAGTTCAAATATTGTTGAGCTTGACATGGCATCTGATAGTTGATTGAAGAATTGATGTTCCGTTTTGAACATCCATCCGTATATGATGTGTATAGAACATGATTAAATTCATGAATGAGCTGCTTCATTCAGAATTGCCACCAAACATCCTTTCGAAATATCTGCATGAATCGCTACACTTTTAAAGGTTGAGATATTTCTCCCATGATATGTAGCTGCATGAATGAATTGATGATGTTTTGGATAATTATTGATGAGCATAGTTGGATGTTGCCTTAATATGAGATCTGCCATGATATCTTGGATGAGAGGTCCATAGCACGACCAAGCTCAGTACAATGCTGCTAGCATGGCTAGCTGTGACGTGGGATGAAGATGCTCCTTAGAGAGTTGTCTAAGCATGATCTGGATATGACATGGATACACTATGATGACAGAGAATCCCATATATATATATATATATATATATATATATGTAGTTGGGAAAGAAATTATTACATTGAGACAAGCTTAGGCTTGTGATTGACACCTCCGTGAGAAGGAGGATGATTATGGTATCTTGTTGTGATTTACATGATTATGTATGTTTTAACATAACATTTGATTTCATGTCATGTATGAACAAGAATCAGTTTCTAATATCTATTGAGACAAGCAGATGCCAGATATGAGTATGATGAGAGCAACGTTGATCGAGGACACTGAGCAAACTCTTCCTCTTTGTCTGAGCTCCCAGGATAAGGAATTGAGATGGAGGGCTCCTGGGGTTGAGGGAACTCTGGACAATAGGATATGACCCCTATCTGTTACCCATAGGGTTATAGATCTTGCTCCCCTATCTTCATAGGGTCAAAGAATGTTGCTCCCCTAATTGGTCTTTGCAGAGTATACCCGAGTTGGCATCATACCCACAAGCGGGGCTTATAGGGAATACCGCTCCTCGTTTGGCCAACGAGTTGAGAGTGTACTTGGGGTGTACAACCCAAGTCGATTATGATGCAGGTCGTTAGTGTCAGTATTTTCATCCTGCCATCAGTGATCAAAAACACTCTTTTCATATCATTTTAAGGGTCTCACTCCGAATTTTTTTATCATTCCATTAGGTCATGCAAAAAATTAGTCACTGATGGTAGTCCTAGTCCAAACATCACTCTTCCTCAAAAATTCATACTTGCTGGCCCACCTTCATGTCTTGCTGAGCATACTTCAGTCATGAAAGTCCATTTCATCATGTCATTATGTCAGTCGGGTCACAATGAAGTTTGGTCACTCAAAGTCTTCATTAGGTCTCTAGGTTTCATTCTTCAAGGTCCAAATAAAACACCATTTCATTGCATAAAGCCAACAAAAGTATGAGAGTGATTGAATAATATCTCTTTACCATCTAAAGAGGATTTGCAAGTATGTAAAGATGATTTCCAAAGTTATAATTTTGATTCAAAGTTATAATACTCCTTCCAATATGTAATATTTATTCCAAAAAACAGAGATGTAATTTTATTTTATTTCTGTAATTTTATGTCAATTTTATGTAATAAGTACTCAGTTTCCCAAAGTTGCCAACTCAGTTCCATATTCCAAACAAAGAAATGTCAAAGTGCAAGAGTTCTTAGTCCATCAATTGATCAAATGTCAAGGGAAAAAGTCCAAGAGTGTAAGAGTATTGTGCAAGGTTTTAAAGGTGAAATTGAACATTGCAAAAGTGGGTTTTAAAGTCATCAAAATCAAATTCAAAGTATTTAAATCCACTAGACATCAATTCAAACTTCATTTGCTCTTGCCATCATCGAGAAACCTCAGCAAAAGCAAGATTTCCAATTTCAGAGGGCGAAATTTGCAAAACAAAGGCAACACTACGCTCCTGGCAGAAGGAGGGAGCTCCTATGTATTACATTATGCACTTGCGTTGCGCATTGCAACCTACCCGAAATTGTTCAGAACACCCCAAATCGATTGCCATCGCCTTCAATCTTCAGCAAGTGTTGCATTTGACCTCCAGCAAGCAAGGCGTAAAATACCATCCGTCTCCTTGTCAATTGTATTTTCAATGATGTTTGAAGTGTTATTACAAAATTTGGTGTCTTATTCAGTTTGAAACCCTAGTATCACAGTAAAATCCCCAATTACATTTCAATTTCACTCCCTAGCACTTCCATTCCCTTCCCACATCTTAATTGACCCTATCCTCACCCCCTATATCACTATCCCCATTTCCCTAAGCTCTTTATTCCCAATACCCTAAGACCTAGGCTACTCACTTGCATAGGCTCCCAAATCCCTAACCTATAATAAAATTCCCTATCACAAACCCCATAATAGTTATACTCCCTGTCACTTCCCTCAAATCATAAACCCCTTCCCCCATCTCCCTAAATTTCCCTATCTCATTCCTCACTCCCCAAAACTTCATTTCCATTCCTTTCCATCTCCCTAGGGTTTTCACACTAAGACACCTATGGAAGAAGAACAGAACAAAAACTACAGTGAGGGAGAAGAAAGAGAGAAGAGGAGGCCAAACAAAAGAGGGAGAATCCTTAGATTTGAGCCAACAAATACCAGGTAACTCATGGCATCTCCTATGGCTGTGAGATGTTTTAAGCATGTAGGATGTTTTGAATTCTGCGAGAAAATACAAAGGGTCCAACACCATCCTATGTTGAGCAAACTATTCATCTCCAATCTCCATGACAACCAGGTAACCCTTGTTGGTGTCACTTTCACTGTGTCCACTTCCATCATATCAGCTGCCACTAGAATCCCAAATGTTGGGAAAAAATGGTTCAAGCAAAAAGACTTGAAGGAGCATTACTATGAGCCATACATCAAACCTAGGTACAAGAATGATATGCCCCCATGATGAAAATCATTATGAAATACTTTTCTTGTGAAGGTAGGTTCTCTAGACTTTACACCTATTATATTGTCTCTTCCGGAGCATTGACAAGATGGCATATATTGTCCAAAAGAGAGAATATGAGCGCGAAATGAACAGTCTTTTTCACCACTCCCTCATCAAGATCATAGTCCTCCATCACCTCAAACAACTGAACATTTCATGGAGTGCTTTCATAGCTAATGACATATTTACTGCTCCACCTATTCAGCATGCCCAAGATGTGCCTTCATTATCTCATACTTCCACATCCATTCCTCCATCTCAGACCACAGTTCATGCATCATCATCAAATCGATCTCCTTCATCCATTTCACCACCATCATCTCCATTTCACATTGAGACTAGGTCACCTAGTAGAGCTGAGATCAGTGAGCCTCACATTGAGACTGGGTCACCTAGCAGAGTTGAGATCAGTGAGCCTCAACAGACTAAGCAGGCTGAGATAGAGCTATTGGCAAAAACATACCAGAGAGGTCACAGGCATGTGTTTGCTCCACACATAGTGGAAGGGGCCTTGCCTTCTACATCGACAAAGCAGGTAGACAAAGGAAAGCAAAAGATGATAGAGGCAAAGATCAGACATGAGAAGGAGGACCTCCATGAGACAGAACAGGATTTTGAACTTGTTGACCTAGATGAGCATGATGATGATGAGGACATTAGCATAGTCATCAAGGAAAAAGATGCCAAGATTAGAGAGCTTCAAACTAATCTTGACAGGTCTAAATTTTTCATTAAATTTCTTGAGCAGGAGAATCAGCAGCTGAAAACAAAGCACTCCATTGATGAAGTGAAATTCATCAAAGCTCAAAGAGAGGCAGAAAAAGCTAAAGTCTTGCTTGAAGAAACATTAGAAACATATGGTGAAACCAATGAGGCAGAACACAAGTACCAAGACAAAGGCCTAGGACAAGAGGGCTGAAAAGAGCTCTAGAACTAGAGAGGCAATGTTGAAATTTGGTACCGGAGGACAGGTGGTTCCCTAAGGCTTTGATCTTTGGCCTAGGGAAAAGTGTCCAAAAGAATTTAATTTTTCTCCTAAAGTGACTTTATAATTGTTATAAAGTCAAATCTAATTTAAAAGTGACTTTAAGTGATAAAGTTACTAAAGTCTAATTTTAAAGTGACTTTAATAAAGTCAATGTAAAATTAGAAAGGAAAAGTGACTTTGGAAATAAATGACTAAGTGGGTCTTTATTAAAGTGGGGTGAATTAAAAAATGAAAAGTGAGATTTAAATGAGCATTTAATCTCAGCCCTAGATCTCAATCTATCTCAGCCATTGGATTTAGGGATTCCCCAAAAGTCACTTAGGGTTAGGTTAAAGGAGGAAAAGGAAGAAAAGGTCATTCATTCTTTCATGAGCAGATTGGGAGAAGGAGAGCAAGAGAGCAAGGGAGATTTCTGGGCAGTGAGGAGAAGGAGGCAGCAGCTTGGCACGCATTCCAAGGCAGCATTTCAGCAAGACATTTTCAGCAAGACAGTTCAGCAGCTTTAGCACACAGCAAGGCAGATTTTTGGCACGATTTTTGAGGAAGGAGGGCCGTACAGCAGGCCGTACAGCAGATTTGCACTGCAGATTTGCACAGATTTCGAGGAGCAGATTTGAGGGAGGCCGTACAGCAAGTGGCTGTACCTTTGGCACGCATTTCAAGGCAGAAATCGTACAACAGATTTTTGGACAGCTTGCATGCTTTTCTAGGCAGGCCGTACAACAACATTTAAGGCTGTTATTTGGCACAAAAATCGAGAAAATCTGTACAACATTTATTGTTGTTCCTATTTTGCTGTTTGCACACTTTCCGAGGCGGTGGTTAAGCACGGAAAAGAGATAAGTTGTAAAAGTCTGTTTGCTGATTTTTTTGCTGAATATTTCTCACTGTAAAAAGCATTTTCCAGAAATAAGAAGGAGCTTTCAAACTTGTTTTCCCCAAGAGTTGTAGGGGGTTTTTCCAGGGTCAAGTTGACCAAAAATATCCGTGTCAAATGTGTCAATGACTGTTTTTATGCTTGCTGATTTTTAATTCTGCATTTTCCAGCATTCTGAAAAATTTCCAGAATTTGTGTTTTCAGCAAAATTTATTTTCCAGTTTGTTAAATGTATGGATATGGGAAAGGGCATTTAACTATTTTGGAGTAATAAGGTGAAAACTGAAAACCGGGGTGGGAAACTATAAATTTCTACATGGTATTAGAGCTTGAGTGCTGAAGGGCAGTTTGGGACAGCAAGGAGGAAAATTACAGCCTGCTGATTTTTCACTCAGAAAATTCCAACAAGCTGATTTTTCACAAACATCAGTTTTATCTTTACTACAGCAGTGCTATTTTTCAGTTTTAGGACAGCAGGATGTCTTTGGGACTGAGGGTGGAGGATAGGTTGGATGGGCATTCCAATTACAGCATTTGGAAGGAGAGAATGCAGAGTATCTTTGAGGAGGCAGAAGTCCGGGACATTATGGTGCATACCACACAGAACCCTGTAAATGTGCCTACTGATGCTACTCAGTTGGCTGCATATAATAAAAGAACAACAAGGGTAAGAGATTGATTCTAGACGGAATCAAAGACCATTGCATTCTTCATGTGAGAGGGAAGAGAAATGCTCATGAGATGTGGACAGCATTGTCCAATCTCTACCAGAGTACCAATGAGAACCGGAAAATGGTCCTGAAGGAGAAGTTGAAGACCATTAAGATGGGCAATGATAGTGCAGCTGGATATCTCACAAAGATTACTAATGTGAGAGATGAGTTGGCAGCAATTGGAGAGGCCATTCCACCCACTGAGTTGGTGCGGATTGCAGTGAATGGCCTCCCCAGTTCATGGATGAACTTTGCTGATGGGGTTTGTGCACGTGAGACCCTTCCCACATGGAAGAGGTTTTGGGATGATTGCATTCAGACAGAGATCAGGAAAGGTCAGCTTGGGGCAGCCAAGCCAGTTGAGCAGGATGAGGATGTAGCACCGTTGGCAGGACGCAAGAAAGGCAAAGGGAAGAAGCAGGCTTCCACAAGCAATGGTGGGGGCAAAGGCAAAGGTAAAGGTAAACAGGATAACTCACAGAAGGACTATTCCAAAGTGAAGTGTTGGAATTGTCAGAAGATGGGACACTATGCTGTTGTGTGTCCGGAGAAGAAGAAGAAGAAGGGGAAGAACCAGAGCATGGCAGCTTCAGCAGAGGTTGAGGACTTTGCAGATCGTTTTGACCGAGAGTTTGGGTTCATTGCGTGTGAGTCTTCTAGTGCAGGATTATCTGCCATAGAGGTTCAGAGGGAGCATGCATTTCCCTCGATTAGTGGAGCATCTTCGGGTATCTGGTATGTGGACAGTGGGGCTTCACGTCACATGACAAGAGTCCGTGAGTACTTCTCAGAGCTTTCAGAGAGTGGCACTGATGTAGAGGTAGTACTCGGTGATGACAGAGTTGTTAGAGCAGTCGGTGTGGGAACATTGACATTTCAGAGGGAGTCCAAACCTCCCTTGAAGGTGTAAGATGTTCTTTATGTGCCAGGGATGAGGAAGAACCTCATATCCGTCTCAGCTTTGGAGGATAGAGGATATGAGGTACTGTTCAGGGGAGGACAGGTGTTGATGTATCCCAGGGGCACTCCAGCTGATTCAGCTAGAGTGATAGGTGTACGCCATGCAAAGGTGTACAAGTTTGCATTTTAGCCCCTTTTGGCATTGAGCAGTAGTACCGACAGCAGAGCTAGCAGTTCTGAGCTGTGTGAGATTTGGCACCGCAGGATGGGGCACATGTATCATGGAGCCTTGAGGACTTTGCGGGAGATCACTACAGGTGTGCCAGATTTCAGTACTGATCACTTTGATACTTGCAGAGGATGTGCGATGGGCAAGTTTGCCAAATCCCCTTTTCCCAACAGTGACAGCAAAGCGATTGGGATACTTGATTTGATTCATTCCGATGTGAGTGGTCGGATGTCTCATGTTTCTTTGAGTGGATATGAGTACTATGTTTTATTCATTGATGATCACTCCAGGAGGACCTGGATTTATTTCTTGAAGACCAAGAGTGAGGTCTTCAAGCAGTTTCAGGAGTTCAGAGCTCTTGTGGAGACACAGACAGGTCGAAAGATCAAGTCCCTGAGGTCGGACAATGGAGGAGAGTACACCCTTGGAGAGTTTGTTGACTATTGTGCGGAGGCAGGCATTAGAAGGGAGCTCACTGTTCCTTACAACCCCCAGCAGAACGGGGTTGCGGAGAGGAAGAACAGATCCATCGGAGGGGCTGCCAAAGCCATGTTGCATGATCAGGGGTTGCCATTGTTTTTGTGGGCTGAGGCCTGCAACACAGCTGTTTATTTGCAGAACAGGAGTCCGCATCGTGCCTTGGGGCACATGACTCCGAAGGAGGCTTTTTCTGGGAAGAAGCCTGATATTGGTCATCTTCGTATCTTTGGGTGCATCACATACTCCTACATACCCAAGGAGAAGAGGACCAAACTAGAGCCCACCGCAGAGAAGGGTATCTTTGTGGGCTATAGTGAGACCTCCAAGGCCTTTCGGATTTACATTCGCACAGAGGAAAGTTGTTGTCGCCAGATGAAGTTCGAGGAGGACTGTGGCCGAAGGAGGTCACGGAGTTAGAGTATCTCGGATCACCGCACCCTCGCTGTAGCCAGCTGAGTCGGGCCGTGTGGGATCCGGGGCAAGGGTGGATCGAGGATCCGTGAGGTACATCTATGACGATGTCAGTCCGTCGGCGGGGAGTGGCTCGGCAGAGTCGAGGGGTGGTGCTCTATGGGCAGCACGCAGAGCAGTCCACAGAGCAGTTCACTGGGGAGTCCACTGATGGACAGTTCACACCAGACCCCGCATCTACGTGTTCGAAAGGTGCGGAGGACGCGAGGATGGCGGGGCCAGAGTTCGGTGCCCCGATGATGAGGAGGAGGAGTTTCATTCTCCAGTGGGAGAAGTGTGCTTAGGGAAGAGGAAGCCCAAGTGGCTTCAGGACACCTTGAGAGATGCCACATCTGTTGCTGAGCCTAAGAGGCCGGTCAGAGAGAGCAGACCACCTGAGAGGTTTTGTAGCTATATGGCAATGGCCACCAGCATCCTTGACTCTGAGCCTTCTAGCTATGAGGAGGCAGCTAGCCAGCAGGTCTGGAGAGAGGCCATGCAGGAGGAGTATTCTTCTATCATGAAGAATGATGTTTGGGAGGTGGTGCCGAGGCCCGAGGGCAAATCCGTGGTTACTTCCAGATGGCTTTACAAGGTAAAGCATGCTGCAGATGGCAGCATTGAGAAATTCAAAGCGAGGTTTGTGGCTAGAGGGTTCTCCCCGGTAGAGGGAGTTGATTATGAGGAGACCTTCGCTCCCGTGGCTCGATATACTTCGATCCGCTCCATTATATTGATAGCAGCAGAGATGGGTTGGAAGATCCACCAGATGGATGTGAAGACCGCATTTCTCAATGGCTTCATATAGGAGGAGGTGTACATTGAGCAGCCACAGGGCTTTGAGGTGCATGGGAAGGAGTCCCATGTGTGCAGACTGAAGAAGGCCCTTTATGGCCTGAAGCAAGCTCCCAAAGCTTGGTACTCCAGGATAGATACATACTTGCAGGGGATGGGTTTCACAAAGAGTGATGGCAAATCCGAACCTTTATTATATTGTGATAGGTGAGGAGCCTCTAATTCTGGTGCTGTATGTGGATGACTTAGTCATTACAGGTGCAGAGAGACTCATAGAGCACTGCAAGAGAGATCTTGCGGCGGAGTTTGAGATGAAGGACATCGGCTTGATGCATTACTTTTTGGGTTTGGAGGTGTGGCAGGGGGAGGGGCATTTCTTCCTGGGACAGGGGAAGTATATTGTGGACATCCTTGGCAGATTCCACATGGAGGATTGTAGACCCATGTCGACACCGATGATCACCAACCGGAAGAAGCTTCATGCTTCGGATTCCGAGTTGGTGGATCCCACATTGTACAGACAGCTGATTGGTTCCTTGATGTATTTGGTCAACACTAGACCAGATATTTGTTTTGCAGTCAACACGATGAGTCAGTTTATGTGTGAGCCTAGGAAGGTTCACTGGGTGGCTGCAAAACACATTTTTCGATACTTGCAGGGGACAGTGGATTATGGTCTGGACTACAGGCAGGGGGATGGAGTGAGATTGGCAGGTTACACTGATTCTGATTGGGCAGGTTGTGCTTCCGATAGGAAGAGCACTTCAGGGTGTTGTTTTAAACGGGCCTTGCATAGACAAGTGGTTCACTCCCACAAGAACAAGAGTACTTGAGTCGAAAGTACATATATATAAGGTGCCCAACATATGAGGCCATCTGGCTTCGCAAGATGTTGTTTGGCTTATTTGGTCACCCATTGAGACCTTCAGTGATTTACTGTGATAATCAGAGTTGCATTAAACTCACGGAGAATCCAGTATTTCATGACAAGTCAAAGCATATCGGGATCAAATATCATTTCATCAGAGACTATGTTCAGAAAGGAGCTGTGAATCTTGAGTATATTCCCACTGATGAGCAGGTTGCAGATATTCTTACCAAAGCCTTACCACGGGTCAAGCACGTCTACTTCAAAGACAAGATGGGTGTGGTGAGGAACACCTTCCTCGGTAAGAAGGAGTGTTGAAATTTGGTACCGGAGGACAGGTGGTTCCCTAAGGCTTTGATCTTTGGCCTAGGGAAAAGTGTCCAAAAGAATTTAATTTTTCTCCTAAAGTGACTTTATAATTGTTATAAAGTCAAATCTAATTTAAAAGTGACTTTAAGTGATAAAGTTACTAAAGTCTAATTTTAAAGTGACTTTAATAAAGTCAATGTAAAATTAGAAAGGAAAAGGGACTTTGGAAATAAATGACTAAGTGGGTCTTTATTAAAGTGGGGTGAATTAAAAAATAGAAAGTGAGATTTAAATGAGCATTTAATCTCAACCCTAGATCTCAATCTATTTCAGCCATTGGATTTAGGGATTCTCCAAAAGTCACTTAGGGTTAAGTTAAAGGAGGAAAAGGAGGAAAAGGTCATTCATTCTTTCATGAGAAGATTGGGAGAAGGAGAGCAAGAGAGCAAGGGAGATTTCTGGGCAGTGAGGAGAAGGAGGCAACAGCTTGGCACGCATTCCAAGGCAGCATTTCAGCAAGACAGTTCAGCAGATTTAGCACACAGCAAGGCAGATTTCTAGCACGATTTTTGAGGAAGGAGGGCCGTACAGCAGGGCCATACAGCAGGCCGTACAACAGATTTGCATAGCAGATTTGCACAGATTTCGAGGAGCAGATTTGAGGGAGGCCGTACAGCAAGTGGTTGTACCTTTGGCATGCATTTCGAGGCAGAAATCGTACAGCAGATTTTTGGACAGCTTGCACGCTTTTCTAGGCAGGCCGTACAGCAGCATTTAAGGCTGTTATTTGGCACGAAAATCGAGAAAATCTGTACAGCATTTTTTGCTGTTTGCACACTTTCCGAGGCGGTGGTTAAGCACGAAAAAGAGATAAGTTGTAAAAGTCTGTTTGTTGATTTTTTGCTGAATATTTCTCACTGTAAAAAGCATTTTCCAGAAATAAGAAGGAGCTTTCAAACTGGTTTTCCCCAAGAGTTGTAGGGGGTTTTTCCAGGGTCAAGTTGACCAAAAATATCTGTGTCAAATGTGTGAATGACTGTTTTTATGCTTGCTGATTTTTAATTCTGCATTTTCCAGCATTCTGAAAAATTTCCAGAATTTTTGTTTTTAGCAAAATTTATTTTCCAGTTTGTTAAATGTATGGATATGGGAAAGGGCATTTAACTATTTTGGAGTAATAACGTGAAAACTGAAAACCGAGGTGGGAAACTATAAATTTCTACAGGCAAAAGGAGGTTGAGCTTGCTAATCAGCTCACTTTGACTGAACAATTTGCAGTGGTAATCAATGAGAACCGGGATCAATGGCTTTGACAGGGCTAACCAACATCTTGAGAAGCTCTTGGAGAAAGCAAACAAAGACAACAACATTCAAAGAAGGATGGCCAAGTACTATGCCAAAAGAGACAAAATTGCAAGGGCCAAGCTTAAAAGAGCCAATGCAAAAATTGAAGCTCTAACCATGCAAGAAGAGGAAAGGAGGCTTGACATACTACCTGAAGCCTCATTCCATGCCTAACCACATCATCAACAGCCAATTAGCAAATTTTGAAAAGTTTTTGGATCAATTTTTGAAATTTTTAAGTTTCTGTGTATTCCTAGACAGTCTTGTGACAACTGGACTATCAAGCACGCAACTGGTAGGTGAAAAGGTGAAAAAACACACAAAAAATCAACGTTTTGCCTCCTTTTTTGCCTCGACACTGCACACCTGACCAACTATGGGAGAATCACTTTATGACAGGGCAAATCAACTCCATTCTACAAACTAAAGACATATCTGGAAAGTAGACTGGATAGGCTTTCCAACAAACCATCCTGAGCCCAAATTGGACACCTGCAACCCATCCAAAATCAAGCTGCAACATGGAGGGTGCACCTAGCACTATGAGGGCGCGCCTGGCACAAAAATGGCACACTTGACCAATGTCTGATATTTTTCAAATTTCACTGCATTTTTTACTTTTATCTTGGGAAATGATGATTTTACCTATGAAATTAATGAAGGTAAATGTAAATATCATGCGGATGAGTTACCTAGGGGTAAATTCATTGTGTAAATGTTATCATCAAGTCAAATGAATCAGTTTCATTGTAATTAGGGAGGAGTCACTTGGACCTCCCTACACTCCAGCTATCAGTTCAAATTTTTGTGGACCTCTTCCTCAACTCGGGGATTCGACCCCCGAGGATGAGAGAAAGTGGTTTTGATGTCTATATCATTCCCTTCTTCACTTTTGGAAAAGGTTGGATGTTGTTGTATTGATCAAAGACTATAGTGTAATCAGTTTGGCCAGAAATTAATGAAGAGTTACAGCTATTTCTTTGGGATACCTGTGGAATGGATGTTTAGCATTGTTTCTTCTCTTGTTTCATTTGTATGAATGTTTTGTAAGCTCACAAACCATTTCATGTCTATTATATGATTTTTCAAGTTGATAGGCAGAATACATGTTCTTTCATGCTCTGTTTTGGGAAAGTCTTCATAATTTGCCCATTTTCTTCAGTTTAGAAATAATACGTCTCTTATGCTCTTCCTAGCTCCTCATCAGTCTGAAACCATCTCAAAAAATCACCTTAAAGTGCTAAGCTTTCTACCTACCTTGCCCCATTGAATGGACTGCAATTCTCATCTTATTTGCCCTGACCTAGCCTCTTTGACCTAATCCTCATCCAACAAACCCAATCAAAACAAAACAAACCCTTCTACATTTCATAGCTAGCACTAAAACCTTTTCATCCAGCCCTCTTGGCTATTATTTTTATGGAGAGAGCCCTCTCCGACTTGGTAGGGCTAGATACCAAGTTAAAAGGTTGGTCTACGGTTACCTCTATTGGGATTTCTTCTTCAGCCTTAGAGATTTGGCGGAGTGACAACACAGGTGCTCTACCACATAAATATTCAGGGTCATCGATGGGAAGATCAATAGGCAATAGTATGGGTTGATATAACCCTATGCAATTCCAGGTTGATATTGAGCTCCTCGATGTGATACTAGGGTCGAGATGGGCTTCCCTGCGCGGATGGATATCCTATTGCTAGATATGGGGTTGTAGAGGTATAGCTTCCCCATGAGATTCTGGGTCGAGATGTGCTCCCCGATGCGGTTACAGGTTGAGGCTTGCTCCTTGACGATATGCTCTCCAATGTTGATTAATGATGATACTCTAGGTGGTAGCCCACTGGCAAAGATTTCGAATCATAGTCTGATGGATGAAGGGTGGTAGCCTAAGCTCCCTTCTAGTGACAAATTCTTCTTCTTCTAGATCCGAGAATGTTCAACATACGAGCAGAACAATCAAGAGATAAGCAAGAATAATCATGTGAAGCACATTGATGATTTGTAATGAGAAAGGTTCACAGCGTGACGACAACATGACAAAGATGATCGATGAACAGATATTGGCAGGTGAAATTCTCCCTAGTTGAGCAGGAGTATTAAAATTATGCAACTGCGGTCAAATTCCACTTTGGACAACTCAAATGGTCTAGATTACAATTGCCTTAGATTCCTCTTTTCAAGAGGACCAAAATCAACCTATAAATGGCCCCAATTGGATAAGAGAAAGTTAAATTATGAATTATTTTATTTATTAATGAAATGGAATGGGTCGGCCTCAACACATGTCGATTTAGTCAAAGCCCCAAGCGGTCCCTCACAAAATCTATAAATAGAAGCGACCTCAAGCTCATTCTTACACATTCGCTCATGAGACTTTCTTGTTGCGCTCTTTGCCTTGGTTCGTCTATGCTGTTTTGGTTCGTCTATTCTGTTTGGTTTGTCTATTCTGTTTTGGTTTGTACAGGTTCGACGGAAGAAGCTAGCGCAGGGTACGGAATCACAAGCAAGAGTCTCGCACTGAACTAGGGCTTCTGGGGCATAGCCGTATGCACATAACTAGTGAAATCGGGCCAAAGTTGCAGGCACAGCATGGCAAGGTAGCGACCAAGCTTCCATAGCTGTGGGCTGAGATTGTCAAGGTCTCGGCTAGGGTCCTGAGGCTAGATCAGGCTAATGTCCTAAGCAGAGCTGCCGGCACAATGTGTCATGCCAGCAGGCAAGGGAGCTTTAGCCGCGGGCACAGCATGTCGAGGTCGCGGCTAAGGGTTTTTATGAGCAGATTTGAGTTAGGTCATCTTTAGTTGCTTGCGCAGTGCTTCCAGACTTCATCCACTCAGTCACATATGTTTGTAATCAATCTTTGATAGCATCCTGGATTCAAACCTAGGATTTGGTAGTTGATATCACTTGGATTCAGTGATATATTAGATCTGGGTTTCTTGATGTTGTAGATCTGCATATCTGTTTAGTATATTTCCGCTGCAGATCGAGTACTCAAAGATGTATCTTCAGTTCTCTGAAGTTTCCGCTCAGTGACAATTGTGTTCATCAGTATGCTTCAGGTAGTTACAGTGCATTATAGATCTTAGAATCAGGTTTCCTCAGTAGAAGTATATTTATGGTTATATTATGCATGTGCTAGTTATTTTACTGCATTATGAAGATATGGATCAATGGATCATTGTACTCTTGTTTGTTGAATCATTTGATGACGATCTAAGAAGAAGAATTTGCAAGGGTTTTCCCCATAGTGGGTTTTTCCCTGGCCTCAGACCAATCCTGGTGTCTATATGTGTGCATGCTTTTCTTATTATGTTTCTTTATGTTCCGCTGTATAGATGAAGATGATGTTATTGCTCTTTCTACATAGTTGCACATGCTGATGGATAATAATGTAGATCTTAGTAACGATATAATAATATGGGGTGAACTTATCACGTTATTGAAGAAATGCAACTATCAAAGCAAAGAACAATGTAGCCCTATGAAAAATTAACACAATGGAGTAGTGACCTATTGTGCACTTGTGTTTGTGATGGAGAGATGCAAAACAAGGGTGAACCTCCTCAAACTCCATAAAAAAATACCAAAGTGAAAAGTTATGCTTTCTGTAGGATAGAGTATAAAAATTTAGATTTAAGATCAAGCAAAACAAAGAATGAGAATCTTTAAAGTGCCCTTAGAATGGAATGCATGGGGCTACAACCTATAATATGCTAGTCCTCTTTCTAAGTTTATTGGTGCAAATGAAGTTCTCCCTATGTGTTACTCCAAGGAAGAAGAATTTGGAAAAGTTGATTGAAGTGGATGTGCAAACAAGAGGTGATGTAACCCAAAGTAAAGGTAAGGTGACAAGAGCATTGGCACGGTGTGAGGATGTTATATTTCAAACCATGAACAAGGGGATGTGGATGATATCCTAATTGAACCCCATGAAGAAATGGTCTTCCTACTATGGCAACAAATCATGTAAATGGACTAAGAAAATGGTGGTGAATGTAGACTCTTGTGCAAATATCTCATTGAATGGAGCTATTCAAGTGTTATGGGGGGTAGCCATGAAGTTCCCAAGCCACCACTTCACTAATAAACATACAAATTAAATGTAAGGTGTGACAAAGGTTGTAGATGTTCATCTACGTGCAAAAACTTATAAAACAAAGGGGAGGAGTACAACCTTAAAGAGGGGAGTAGAAAATATAAAGGGAAGTGGATAAAAGTGTCCCTAAGGGTGTGCACTATGCAGGGGCTCCCAAGAGGAGTTGAAGGTTCAAGGAAAGGAAAAATAACCCTAAACTAAGATAAGTATGCCAAAATTATTGAAAAATGAAAGAAAATTGAGCCAATTGGTGAATGTATAAGTTTTTAACAAAAGGCGATATCTATTATGTGGAAAATAGACAAGAATAAACTCTGTTTCCCATATTGACAATAACAAAGTATTGTGAAACAACAAAACATAAACTCATGACTGAGAATAACAATGTCGAATGACCTATAAATTTGAAACTTGAAGGAAATAAAGGGCGAGAAAAGCCAAAAAGGAAAAAGACCTAAAATCGAAGGAATTGACCCTTAAAAGAATGAAAAGGCACTTAGGCCCCACCAAAAAGTGGACCCACTAATAAGTGTCAAGGCTAAAACAAAGGAAAGTTTCCTTCATTAGATGAATTTAATTAAATGGGTGGGTATTACACATTAGACCAAGCAATCAAATGCAATATTATCAATTGGTACTACATGGCAGGGCAAGCCTAAGATCCTTAGTGAGAGTAACACCTTCATTGTGGGAGAAGGATGGGCTAGTACACATAAGTTATGACAATGTGTCAATTCCTTAGCTAACATCTCTACCTAAACCTATTTGAGATTTGAGTCAGTTTGATCGTTATTTCCTCCTTGTTGATTTTGAGATTGAACTGCCAATTTGATTATAGCTAAATGAATTGTTAGCTACTAATAGTCTTAACCCATGTGTTTTCCAAGTTTACTAACTCATATTGGTATTGTCAAATCCTTGCTGAGTCATGGGTTGTATCTCACACACTCACCTATGATTACCCCACCAATGTCATGAAAATATTCTTACTTAACTAATCCCTTGCATTTCATCCCAAAATAAATCTAAACCATAATATTATGATAATGAACAAAATCCATTAAATCATCATACAAAATAATAATCTACCAAAATAAGAAAATTAAATTTACTTAAAAGGAACAAAAACCAACCACTACAATGACTTAATAATCTAAATAACTTTTGTATATGTTATGTGCACTTCTTTGAAATTGATTCAAATATAATTACAATTCTATATACCTTATATTAAAAGTTAAAACTGAACCACTACAATGATTTAATAACCTAAATAACTTTATTGTCCAGTAAACGAGTTAGCACTATTTAATTAATATCATTTAATTTTAGAAAGTCAAACTTTTCGCTTTTGAAAGAGAGAAAAGAGAAACATTAATCCTATGAAATCTGTAAGGTTGCTGATATGCAACTCTGTAAGATTAACCATATATAACTCATTTATCCATTTAAATGCATATTAAAAAAATAATTAAATATCTTTTCATTTTATAGAACCCAAACGCTTGTATGAATTAGCTATTCGTTTTTAAATGAGAGGAAAATAGGATAATGTGTGCTCCTTACCTCGCACAGAGGCTCACGGGAGAATAACATCTACGGTGAAGCCAAAAATAGGGTGCTTCCGGTTTAAGATAAATTTGTACTCCTATATAACAAAAGGGAAAAATAGGGTGCTTCCGGTTCAATCCATTATAAAAAATTGTACAGTGTACTCGATGTGTAACTTGACTGAGTGAATAAATCAAAATGGAACTTCATAGTACCTGAATGTTAGTCTTGAAATCCTATGATGCAGGGAAGTCATTTGATGCCTCCTTCCTCTTCCGTTTTATTCCTTTCCTATGTAACTGAAGGAAGGCAAATAAGCCTAGGCGGGTAGCCAGATTGGTCGGATCCCCTTGCTAGTTCACTGGCCTTCTGTCACCAGGCACGGGTTAAATCTTTCAAATCAGGATTTGACTTAAAAGTGAAGCCCAATGGTATGGGGCTACAGCCTGCTATAAGACCATTTTATAAAATCTTTCAGGTCAGGATTTGACTTAAAGTGAAGCCCAGTGGTATGGGACTACAGCCTGCTGCTATAAGACCATTTAAAAAAAAAAAAAAAACCAATGGTGTGTGGCTAAGGTAAGCCCAATGGTATGGGACTACAGCCTGCTGTTATAAGACTATTTTAAAAAAAAAACCAATGGTGTGTGGCTAAGGTAAGCCCAATGGTATGGGGCTACAGCCTGCTATAAGACCATTTTATAAAATCTTTCAGGTCAGGATTTGACTTAAAGTGAAGCCCAATGGTATGGGGCTGCAGCTTGCTATAAGACCATTTAAAAAAAAACCAATGGTGTGTGGCTAAGGTAAGCTATGGAAGATTGCATTTGGATTAAAAATAATTCTCAATGAAGGCTAATTTTAATATTATATTAAATATAAAAAATATTGAATGACTTTCATGTCAATATTAAAAAAAAAATTGATGTGGAGTATGTCTTAAAACTAGTTCTGTTTGGCTTATTTTTTGGACTTGAAACAAGTTAACCCCCCAAGACCCAGAAGTATCTGACAGGAGCGAAAGTCTGCCCCACCACAAATACAGAATAACTTTCATACCAACATTAAAAAACTTTCTGGCTATGGAGTATGCCCTAAAACTAGTTCTGTTTGGCTTCTTCTTCCGACTTGAAACAAATTAAAGGCCCAAGACCCAGAGACATGTGACAGGAGTGAAAGTCTGCCCCACCACCAGCGAGCCCCTTAGGGACCACCAGCGGGTTATTGCAGGGGCGTGGTTTTCATTGAATAACAGTGATGAGTCAACCTTCATTGGCAGATAGCAGCTAGGGATGGTTGTCCTCACTGCTGATTTGACAATTGAGTTATGATAGATTTTCTCACTATAAAAAGACAAAAAACAATATTAAAAATATTTCAATCACTAATGCTAGTTGACCTGGGTCATGGCCAGATTACCATGCATAGCATCAATCATAAACACATACCCATATGATAGATAAACACATACTTGTATGATAGATAAGTCAACTTTCATTGACAGATAGCACCCAGTAAGATTATCTTATTACTAATTTGACAATTAAATTATGATAGATTTTCCACTGTAAAAAGACAAAAAAAACAATATTAAAAAGGAGTACAGAGAGGTATAAGGAACTGTGAATGCTAGCTGACCTGGGTCATTGCCCGATTACCGTACATCGCATCAATAATAAACGCATACCCATGTGATGCGCCCTTGCCCTTCTAATATAGGCGAATTTTAATATTATGTTAAATAAAAAAACAGAATGACTTCCATGCCAATACCAAGAAAATTCCAATACATTAAACAGAAAACAGAGACTAAACAGAAAATAGAGAGGTGGTAAAGAGTTGTGAAGGCTAAAATTCAAATCACTCACATTAAACAGAAAACAGAGAGGTGGTAAAATTCCAATCACTCCCATTAAACAGAAAACAGAGAGGTGGTAAAGAGTTGTGAAGGCTAAAAGTCCAATCACTCACATTAAACAGACAACAGAGACTAAACAGAAAACAGAGAGGTGGTAAAAAGTTGTGAAGGTTAGCGGGCCGTGGCAGTGGCCGTGGCCGGACTACCATACATCACATTTTGTTCTGATCCTGTATTAATGTGAGAAGGGAATTTTTAACATTATATTAAATTAAAAAACATACAGAATGGTTTCCTTATCAATACCAGAAAAACTTTCAATCCCTCACAATACAGAGTGAAAACATAAGTGATAAAGAGTTGTGAAGGCTACCAGGCCATGGCCAGACTACCATACATCACACCACCCAAAAACACAAACCCATGGAAAAAGAATCAAAATACATAACAAATCATTTACCTGGCAGGCAGGCAAGTGAAACAGATCCCAATTACTACTCTAAAAGTCCCATCCGTTCCATTCCATGAACTGGACATACCTAAAACAGAGACACATGTGATGCGTCCTTTCCGTTCCACAATATGACCCTCCCTTTTTCCTGATTTAGCTGGACCACCTGTAAAAAATAATCAAATATTGGTATTAATCGAGTGCCCTCAACTGTCATGCCCCGCCAGAAAGAGGAGTGGATTAAAAACTGTGTTTCAAATTCCCAGATGAAAATTACATGCCAAGAGTAGTTAAGATGATAGCAATACCACATTCAGACAGCGGTGTAATTCATCGAATGTTTGATTTTCCTATCTTCCCTCATAAAACCCAAACAACAATAAAGAATCGGTTGCCCGACAGACAGTTGAAGAAGAGGGAAAGCAAAAGGAAGTTTGCATTTAAATAGAAAGTACGGCCCATATTTTCACTCAACGTCGATCTAACCGTTAGATGTTTTTTTGCTTTTGTGAAAGAAGTGGAAGTGTTTGTTTTTTTGGCTTTTCTCATTCAGAAGGAATTGGAACTCGTGATTAACTTCACACCACTCACCTTTCCATTCTCAATGAAATGCAATGATGAAATAAAATTATTAGATTTTAATAAAATAAATAACAAATATTTATTTAAATTTTACATTTTATTATATATAAATATATTTTATTAAATATTGAATTAAATTAAATTTATAATAATAATATTGAGATAAATCTAATTTACAAATATAACCATTTCCATATACATATATGAAAAAATAAAATGTATTTTTATATAAATAAATGTTAATAAATTAATTTTTATTTTAAATAATTAAATTATTTTTATTTTATTTTCTTATATAATTAATAAAATTTATTATAATTCAGCGGTCAAACCAGTAATGAGTGTGGATGTTACTAATTGTTTTTTATTCAAGAAAAAACATGGTACTTAAAATTATCAACTAGTTGCTAGTAAAAGACAACTCTTGTGCCAGTCTCTGGATTTTGAGTCATTTTATTCAAAGAAAATCATAAAAAACATGATTTCTCCTGTATCAAATATCTTAAGCCATTAACCTGTTCAGTATACTACAAACCCAATTAAATAATCAAATGCAATTTTAAAATATCCCATAAACCCAATTAAATTATTTTATATAAATTAATTTTAATAATATTAAATTAATCAAATTATAAATTTAAATAATTATAATAGTTATATTAAATGATTTTTAAATGGTAAGGGTTTATACCCCGAGGAGACAAGAGAGATTTGATCATGGAGGGAAGTGGAGCGATTGTTTGTGGAAACCCTAGGGCACAGAACTCTGTTTCCTTGGCTCTTGCGGCAGCGGACCTTTTCAGAAGCGTTTCAGAGGCGCCGCACCGTTCATGTGGGCCGGTTTTCATTTGCTTGGTGGCGACCTGCTCGTACCCACTCTATTGCACAGACCTCCGCCCTTTTATTGAGGCAGAATGCAAACATTTTAGAGGATTTTGGGAAACAGAGAGGCGTTTCTGCACACTAAATCGTGGAGGAATAACTGCATTTCGATTTCACAGTTCTGGATCGGCTTTGGTGGAATACTTTCTTCGGCAGCAGATTTTCGCACCTGCGGGCGAAGGGTTCCTCACCCTTCTTAGCTATAGTATTCATCGTGCATTGAGCTGGGGGTCTCGACTGTTCGCCCCTATTCACATCCCTTCCGCGCCAGCTGAGCCAAAGAACAGAGGGAGTCGCTGCGTCATCACTGACTTCGATCTCCGGGTAGGTTCTGAACCTTTTCAAGTTTTCATCAAGCCTCCTGTAGGCAACAGCTTTATAATCTGGATTCGAAACACGGACTCTATATTACTCTTGAAGGATAAAATCCACTCTGTGGTTGGTTATCCATCCCACCTCCAGTCTTGGTTATCTCAATTTAAGACTGCGGGGGGGAAAGTTTGGACAGAACTGTGCACATGGAACCACTCCGGGTGCCAGTGCGTCCAACATTGCATACACTAAAGGACCCTCATACAGGACTGTCTTACAGGGGGATAAAAGCAAAGCTGCTACTGCATCTGCGGCCCAGGCTGAAAACTCTCCCAAGCCATACATTGTGGAACAACAGAACTGTGTGCCTGAAATAAATATTGACATTCCTAACATAGATGTACATAGAACCGCATTTGAATCTCAAGCAATAATTTGCAGATTCAACTGTTATTGGCCTAAACCAGTGGAACTCTTCCAATGGATTTTTACCAACTGGACAGTGAACTGTGAAATACACTTATGCTCAAAGGGTTTTTTCATCGTCAAGTTTTTATCATCAGATGACAGAGATATCATACTAAAGGAGGGGCCATGCTTCTGGGGATCTACTGGACTCTTCATCACACCTTGGTTCCCGGAATTTGATGCCAACACTATGGAGGTGACCAGAATGCCGGTTTGGGTCCGGCTTCACAATATTCCGCTTCACTTCTGGCAGGAAAGTGTTTTGGGCGGCATTGGAAACATCCTTGGAAGATATATTAAAATTGATACCCAAAGACTGGAGGAGCGAATCTACACTTTCGTACGAATCTGCGTGGAAGTGGACTTGAGCAAAGGCCTACCAGAGTGCATTATATTGAATCATAATCAACAACGATGGACACAACATTTAGACTATGAGAACACATCATTTCGATGTCGGATCTGCAGGAACATAGGACACCTACAAAACACATGTCCGGCAGCCACAAGAGATAACAGGAAAAAGAAGAAAACAGGTAAAGTAGCCAAAGGATGGCAATTTCCATCAGATGTGCCAGAACAACAAGAAGAAGAGGAAGAACCCATTCCACCAGCTAGTACACAGACTGATGCTACTTTGGGCACACAAGAACAGGAAATGCAAGAACCCATAGCTGCCACCACCATGACACAGCCGGATATGGATCCCGGGGCTCCAGACAATGGGGGAAATAAAAGACTACACACCTCAGACACATCGGACTCTGACAAGGACATTGGAGCTTGCGCGGAAGATAACCAACTTGTCCTTGTTTCGTCCTCGCCAACACAAGATGGTTGGCGAAAGGTTGAAAAGAAAAAAGGGAGGAAAGCCTGATTCCTCCCATTTGTATATATCTTTTGCGGCTTACTTGACTGTCTTGCATGACACATACCAGCTCATATAACATGTAATTTTGTTTTTATAACAAAATTACGAATTTTTCCTTTGTGAAAAAAAATGATTTTTAAATTTATAAAACAAAATAAACTTAAATAAAATAAATAAATTTTATTTTAAATTATTTATTACTCCATTATTTAAAATATTTAACTTTACTAAAAATCTTAGCGCATGTTAGAAAATGTTGGGAACGAAGTATACATTTAAGTAGTATAAATTTGTTTAGTTTACAAAACACTTTTAGATCTAAGACTTTTGTGATCCATAATCACATCATTAGGATTAGGTCATTTATCTGAAAGTACTTTTATTTACACAATACTTTTGTGAATAATATTGATATAGTATTATATAAATAAAAGGGTAATGTAAGTTAAAAATTTATAATCAAGTGAAGGATAATTTAAATAAAATTATATAATTACTAAAAAATTGAAAATAAAAGATTTAGAAATTATTTATTATAATTAAAATATTAATATATAATATTTTATTTTTAGTTTTTGTATTTAGAAAAAATAGTAATTAAAATAATATAATTAAAAAATAAGTTAATAATAGTTGAAAAAAATACAAGATCTTAAAAAATATCTATTATAAAATTAATATAAGATATTTTATTTTTTATTTAGAGGAATTAGCAATTAGGTGGAGCTAGTACTCTTTTGACATGGGATCATTACAACTTTTACTATTATTATCTCTAGATGGTGGATGTTAATGCTACCAAACTTTTTTGTTGTATGAGTCATATAGCAACCATTATAACCTCTAGATGAATTAGTACGAGTCATATAGCTACCATTGTAACCTCTAGATAAACTTATATACATTCACCCATATAATAAATCAAGAGATTTGAACCTTAAACCTAAAATATGCACAACATTTTCATATCACTACAACTATCAATCAAATTACACCTATAAAACAATATAAAAGATAGTTTATTAAGAATATATAGTTCTTTTATTATTTGTAAAATTTATTAACATATTATTGATAAACAAATTTATTAAAAACTTTAACTATTAAATTTTATAACAAATTGAAATATATATAGAGAGAGGGGAGGAGTATGTAAATAGTATTTGATTAAGTGCATGTAATTATTTTGTTAATATTTATTTAATAATAAGATAGGTAAAATTTAATTTTAAAATATTATAAATAAATTATTAATTTATCAATTTATTAAAAAATTTAACATTTGAAAACCTATCATTTATAATAACAATTAAAATTTAAAATAAATTGGAATTAGTAATTCATATATTAAAGGAAATTTGTGACTAAATTAATCAAAATTTTGAGTTCCATGATATTAAAAACTATTAAAATATTCAAAAATGTTACATTTTTGTTGGATTATTTTTGTAAAGATTTCAATATAACTAAAAAGGTCCACACATATATATAATGTTAATTGGAATGATCTAGAGTGATTGGGTGGAACTATTTTATCCTCCTTAAATAGGTTCAAATCCTTGCTAGTGGCATGAGGAGTTTTGAAGTTTAGATTATTATTGTTATAATGGCTTCATGTCTTGAAAAAACACTCTTAAGTAAGTATATTGTGGGTTGATTAACAACTTTAATTTTTCCTTCCTTCAGGTTGAGAGAGAAGAGGTTGATTTCTTTTCTTGGAAAAAAAATATTTTAAAGTTGATTTCTTTCCTTGGAAAAAAACATCTTAATGCAATGGTCAAACACCTACTTTGCATTGGTTTTAATGCGTTGGCCATACACCTACTTTGCATTGGTTTTAATGCAGTGGCCAGACACCTACTTTGCATTGATTTTAATGCAGTGATCAGACACATACTTTGCATTAGTTTTAATGCAGTGGTCAGACACCTGCTTTCCATTGGTTGAAAAGTATGGAAAGGTAGAAGAAAGCATGTTTATTAAGTACTTTCCCACTTATATCCATTTAAATACTATGGTCTAAATTTGATTTTTTAAGTACATTCTAATCACAATTTATTATTATGTTTAGCTAAAATTTGTTAATTATTCATACTAAAATTCACAATTAATTTAACTGAGAATTGTTAAACATCCATATTAATAATTTAGTGATAAACTAATTGAAAATTAGTAAGTCCTCACATTAATAACTTTGTCTTATTCTTCTCTTTGGGGTAAATAATTTGTATTACCTGAAAAGATGGAGTACATATTAAGTCATGGAATTTTGGGTTGGATTGTCATTGGGAAAACTAGACCAAACCCAGAATCTCAACCTTTTCAAAAGAGTAGAGGACATATTTGGGCCACATAGGGCAATTATAGGCTTAGAGATATAGACAAAGAGCATGAAGGAATAGTATAGAAAGAGAGGTCAAGGAGATTTGTCTTGCTTAACTATGGTTCAACATTCTTGCTTGAGGGGAGAGTCTTCAAAGGATAAAGAGTTGAGAATATCCCTTCGCCATAATTTTGGTGTAGCCTTGAGATAGGGAAATCAATATTCCCTCTTCTGTGGCTTTCAATTATGTTGTGTTGTTTTTGTTATATCCCATAAATTCTGAATAAGTTTAGATAAGGGATCCAAAATGATCTCTAAATATACTTCCATACCCTGCCTTGCTTGGGTTACCTTTTGAAGCACCATCAAAATTGAGCTTTAGAAAATTAGGGGGATGAGGGAATAAGCATTGTAGTAGGGTGGAGAGAGAAGGAAAGTGTAACTCCCAACATAGGTAACCAACTCTAAAGCAGCGAGACATCCTCTCTTAAGGTCTTCTAGTATCGATCTGACCAAGACTATGTAGTAGCTAATTCATTTACGTTATTTTGTAGTATGATCCAAAGAGATTTTTTAGGGAGGGAGTGATTCGTGAATATACGATGATTCCTTTCTTTCCAAATAGCCTTAAGGAGTGATATTGGAAGGAGATTCTAAATGTGGTTCAACATAGGATTATTAAAAGTTTATTCCCTCTAATTGTCAATGGTGTGAGGGATACTTGATAGATCACAGTCTGGTCTCTTCATGCTAGCTTCTAGATCGCTTCATAGATTAATGGAATAGGGACAATTATTGAAGAGGTGCTCCACATTTTTAGCTTCCTTAAGGAACAAAGAATAACAGGAGGGTCCTACATGCTTGTGTTTCTAATTTTTGTCTTAAGTTAAGGTTTTCCCTTGAACTATGAGCCATAGGAAGATGGAAACTATCGACCGTATATTTCTCTACTAGATGCAGCTCTAGATGGAATCTTTTGGCAATTCTTTGAAACCTGCTTCCAAGCTATAGGCCTCATGAATGGAAAAGGAACCACTTGGTTTGTAACCCCATCACAATTTATCAACTAAGTTGGATGTTTGGATGAGTATTTGTTGAAGCTTTCGCCAAAAGTTTGACTAGATATCCTCCATGAGCTTATGGTTCCATTCCCTCATTATTAACCATTATCTCCATGTTTGATCTAAGTTAGAGGCATCCAAATACTATTTGACTTTGTGAATGCCTTGGGAAATCATGTGGAGGTGTAGAACCCTTAAGTTGTTTTGGTCTTGGAATTTTGGGAGTTGTTTCCATGAGTCATCCCAAAACATGGTTGTTTTTCCATCATGAATTTCTCAGAAGAAATGTTTTGTATCAAATTCATTCCATTTTTCACTAGATTCCAAATGGAGGCTGTTTCGGGGAAGGTAATTCTTATGAGCTACCCAATAAGAATATGCTTTGTATATTTTCTCATCCATATACATTTCCAAAGGTCTCGACCTGCTTGGTAGCAACACCACAAAACATTGGCTCCTAGAACTATAGCTAAAGTTGAAGGATATATTAGCCCCAAACATCCCTTCAGTTTGGGTCTACAGATCTTAACCCAAGCAAAAAGCACCTTCTTTTTTTTTTCCAATTTTGCCCCTCGCCACAAGAAAGATCATTGCATGCTCTTGATTGAGTTAATGATATAGGAGGGAGCCATCAAAGCAGAGTATAAATATATGGGAAAAGCCTATAGAACCGACTTGAGGAGGACTAGTCTTCCTGATAAGTTTGGTGATCAAAAGATCAAATTGGATAACTTGTTGAAATTGTTGATGATATCCTCCCATAAATTGAGTTTGAGGGAATTATCCACAATCAGTGCTCCAAGGTATTTTGGTGGCATTTGTTGATTTTGAAAGAAAGTATCTTTGTAATATGTTTGTGCTCAAGCAAAGGTGTACTAATGAAAAAAATTGAGATTTCACTCTACTTATTTCCATGCCCGAGGCAAGAGAGAAGTCCTTTAGAATTTGAGAATTTTTTTTTGAATTCTTGAATAGTTGGAACTCCCATACCCAAGGTATAATCCAAAAATAGTTTTTGTTATAAAGGGATATAATCACCAAATAGATGCAACCTTTTGTTTTTTTTCTCTTCAATTGTTGCTTTGAATGCGTGGCCAAGACCCTCTACTACTATAATAAATGGAAAAGGTCACATCAGCTCTCCTCTCTGACTACTATGAGAGGTTGAAATAGGGTGTAGTAAGTGACCCATTCAGTAAAATAATAGAAGAAGGTTGAAGAGATAAGGCTCTTGATCCAACCGATTCAATCAGGGTCAAATCCAAAAGCGCAAATATTTTTTAAGAGATAGCTCCAATTGGCTTTATCAAACACCTTAGAGAGATCAAGTAAATGGTTTCATGTGCAATCATTATACCATCCATAATTTGATGCGCCTCCACATAACCAATTTTTTCACTAAAATGAGCTGAGGCGGGATGGGTTTGAGGTGATTGACTATTTTTTTGGTGATCACTTTGTAGATTACATTACATAAATCAATGGGACAGAAGTCGTTAGGGTCCTCATATTTGTCCTTTTTGGGAACTAAAATGAAGAAGGTAACATCAAGAGATTTTAGGATGGTTATCAATCCCTTTCATTACTCCAATTCTTACTAGATATCATGAATTATTCTTGACCAATAAGCCTGGAAAAATTCACTAGTGAAGCCATCCATTCCAAGGGCCTTGTTCCAGGGCATGGGTTTTACTACCTCTTCCACTTCTTCAATAGATATATCTCTTAAAATAGCCTCGTTCTTCTCTTTGGTAACCATACATGAAATATGTTGAATTGTTTTGTGTAGAGCCTCTCAGCGGTCTAGCTTGGAGTCGGATAATAAATCTTTATAATAATGAATCAAAACATTAGCCATGTCCTCATGATTATGAACCTTAACACCTATCTAGTTTTTTAAGGAAGAAATACAATTGTGGTGTCGAAACTAAAGCATCAAATTGTGGAAGAAAGTAATATTTCACTCTCAACCATCTAATTCAAGATTTATGTTGCCAAAATATTTCTTCCTATTTCCTTATTTCTCCAAGAAGAGTGAGAATATGTAGTTCCTCCTTTATGAGGTCCTCTGATCTTCCCTGGTGAATGGATTTATATTGGATGTGCTCTTTTTTGGCTACCAGGTTTTGTTTGTTTTGAGTGATGTTCCCAAATTTTTCCTTATTCAAGGTTTTGAGTTGAAACTTAATTTTCTTTAACTTCCCTTGTAGGTGAAACATGACCAATCTTTCCAATTTGGCCAGTTCATCCCACCAATGCTTGATGATGGATTAGACGTTGGGATGTTCGCTCTGGAAGCATTCTATGCAAAAAGACCTATTTCTAGGGCAAGGCTTGATTTCAGTGTCTAATTTGATCATTCAATGATCCAAGCCATGGCTAAGGAGGATTAAAGCCTCCACAAAAATCTACGTAGACATGATATTTTCATAGATGAGATACCTATCCATATTTAAAGATATTTGATTAGAGCCACCTCTGTGGTTGCTTCAATTATAAGTGTCATTGATGGTGTCGAGGTTGACCAAATGAGAAGAAGTCATGACATCTTCGAAGAGGTTGGATTTCACATCTAGATTTTGAAACCAGCCATTTTTCTTCTAAATATGATATCAAATTGAAATCCCCCCAATATCCAAGATGTTTAGAATATGAGAAGAGTAAGATATTTGATGGAGTTAAGAAAATCCAACTTGTCACTTGGCAACGAAGAGTCACAAAATTTTGAAAGAAAACAATTATGTGATTATCCTATGAGCTGAATTTGTATAGTGAGAATTCTAAAAGAAGAAAACATGTTAAGGATGGATACCTCTTGAGAGTTCTAGATGATAGTGAGACCTCCAGATTGACCTTGGGTGTCAAGAGCTATATATTAGCATGCTAAACCCCAATTTTCTATCAATTTGCATACAACTTCACATGAAATTTTAGTTTCATGAATCATTTAGAAGGTTGGATGTTACATGAGCTACTTTTCCTTGAGAAGGATTTCATTTCCCTTGCAATTTAGGTCTCCAATATTCTAGAGATTATATTCATGGGGGAGATGAGTTGGTGGAGGGATAAACCTCCCAAATCAACTTCATTCTATCTAAGTTGACAAGAATTTCACTCAATTCTAATAGAATTTGTTGATTTCTCTTACAAATATTTTTATTCTCATCCTTCTCTTGCTTTGTAGTCTCCTTCATAGGTTGGACATGAAACCCTAAAGGATTGGCACGGGTTTATCATATTAACGCTTTTTGGGCTTGCTCCCTTGATTTGAGAATGACTCTGCTTAGTATTTTGACTTGATACTAAGGGAGAAAGTTTGGATTTTTATATTTCGTAGCCCTAGAAATTCTTGGGAGGTCGAGAGAATCCAAATCCATTTCTCTGGTGCCATAATTATTGTACAACAACTTAGAATATTTCTCTGAGACTTCCTTAGGATGGATTTCATGGTTGTGAGGAAGTAATAGGAGGAACCTCATAGGATTCTTTGGGGTTTCTAGTATCAAGCATGTCTATCTCTTGGGGGGGGGGGGAACTCAGAGGAGGGATTGGGGATTCAATAGTTGCAATTAGTTCAAAGTTGTTACCAATAATAGGGGTTTTGCCATAGTGTGTCTATGGGAGTGGAGGCTTGGGTCCACGGTGGTGATTAATCGATCTAGAGAAGCCATCCTTCTTTGCAACTTGACCTTGACCTAGAGGGTCTCAGGAACCAACATGGGGAACTTTCTGTAGAGATTCCCATATTCGTGACATCTCTGCATTTTTTTTTAGAAAATTTGTTTATAATTTTATTAATAAAAACAAAAACACAATGTAAAAAATTGAATTGAATATTTTTTTTCAAGTTGTATTACGTCAAATGAGAATTACAAAGACCAAAAATTTTATGCTATTATTTTTCCCAAAGGGAACCAAACCATTACCATAAGTTTAGAGTCTTGAGGTTGTTAATACCTTGTCTAAATAGAGCATCTTGTAAATAAAAATTTATAAAAAAATTGGATGATGCCAAAACTTTACATACATCGACATGAGAAGACAAAAGAAAACTATTAGTGTTGCAAGCAAAAAAATAGTGATTCATAACAACTATTGGTTAAAATCTCCAGGCATCCACACTGGCTAGTTACTACGCTCATTTGAGGAGAAGGAGATGTTGGTTGATATCCTAGATAGAATGGCCAGCTTGCGGTCTATACTATCAATTTTTTCCTCTAGCTCTGCCAATCTGATGGAATTCTCCTTTTGAGTTCTCTTATATCTCCCTATGTGGCCTAAAATATTCAATTGCCATTTAAACTTGTGTCAGATTTGATCCATGAATGATGAAGTGACTGGAGTGCATGCAATGCACCAAGTATAATGGGAGTTGCAGATCCATTTCATGTGAGTTGACATCATATCAAGGCAAGGGTGACACTCGCTCTTGGGAACCCTCCTTGGGGGATAATTTAGCCGACATTATGCTTTACATTATTATTTTTTGATCTAATATTTCATTTTATAAACACTGCAACAACTCTCTTATATTAAGCTGACACATTTAAATGTTTACACTCATTTACAAACACTACAATGTAATATTCCATTTTTAAAATGGGTTAATTTTACTAGCAATGAAAGTACAAAATCTCTATAATTTTCTCGTAGGCATTTTTACAAATATTTTTCAAATAACACTTGGAATATAAAGAAATAAGATTGAAAAATAATTAATATAATTTATTGACTAAACTTCAAATCACGGACAATTTTTATTAAATGGAACCAAGGGAATACATAAAAACACTTATACATTGAATTTGAAATGGTGTATTGGCTAAATTTCCAAAGGGTTAGTGGCCACCAAAGAAAATTAAGATTTCCTCCTCACTTAGTTTGCCTTAACTCAATCTCCCCCCCCCCCCCTCCCCCCCTCCCCCCTCTCTTTATAGATGCTCCTCAATTTGGGTTCTATAGAAGAAGACAACTTAACTGTTATAGGATAGTGAATTCAACCAGCAATATTTACTGCTGCATGAAGTTAGATCGACCTCCTTTCCAACTAATTCAACCCCTATCCATCAACTGCTACAGGAGAATGATGGTGTAGTCAATTTGGCCTTGATAATTTAATTATACTCTAAGAATAACGGCTTCCCTTCTAAGCTTCTAGAGGGATAATTCAACCTCATTAATGATACTTGCTCTATCTCTACATATAAGAAATTTGATTTGCATAAGGTGTAAACTTGTCCCCTGCTTGACACCTTCTTGACTTCCAAAAATTGGATTTCTACACTACAAATCTCTAAGGAATTTGTATAATCCCTCATATGGACTAGCTATGGTGGTTGAATCTACCCATGGAAACTAGTTTTGATTAGCTAGGGTGTATGATCTCAACATCGAAATGGATCTATGAAAAAATGCTCAATAAGCTCTCAAATCGTAATAGAAAATAAAATCAATAATCCATACCCCATGGGCGAGCTCCAACCTTTCTTTTAATGATATAGGATACCAAAATACCATGGGTGATTACCACGTGTCATCCAAATACCATGAGTCATCAAACTACCATGGATGTCCCCTTTTTACCAAGTTCCTAATTTAATCACTCAATATCACTTTAGAGATGACATTAAATAATTAGTTGATTCCCTTTTTCTGACTACAGCCTATAGGAACCTGATAGGCTAATGAGTCATACCCTATTATGATCACCTAGAAAGGGTCATGAAAATCCTCACTTCCCAATATTTCTTGTCCTCAAGCAATTGCAAAGTAGGGTACTGCAAAATATGCTCTCCTTCCCATGTGGTATAATACTTTGGTAGGCCTTTCCATTTGATAGTATATTCCCTTATTACCCTGCCCCTTAACCTCGTCACTCCAATCCAAGATCTCCTCAAGAATCAAGACTATTTTTCCGTGTTCATTTAGTGGAGGAAACTTGATTGAAGGTATGACCTACTGCCTAAATACCTTTTTTAGGAAAGATACATGAAAAAAATTATGGATTCGTCTCCCTTATGGTAATTAAAGCTCAACATCCACCTCTCCAATCCTTCGTATCACTTTGTAGAGGCCATATAAATGTGGCTTCAATTTCTCCATCCTGCTTTTTTCAATGATGTTTGTCTATATGGCTGCAACCTTAAAAAAACCATGTCTCCTACTTCAAAGCTGTGCTCAATCATATGTATGTTTTCATACATCTTCTATTGATTCTGGGACACCTACAAATTATCCTTAAGAGTCCTAAGAATGTCTTGACTCTCCTGTATCGAGAGTGGATAAGAGCCTTATGTTTTTATGTTGCATCACATATGACCAAAAGCCTTCTCCTTGAATAATTTTCCACGTTCCTTTAACTGCTAGAGACTTTGCAAACCTAGGCATACATTTTAATCCTCATCCACCATGAGATTTTGGAAGAGAAATAGAGTGCCAAAATGTAAGGGCGAAAGTAACACAATTACCAATCAAACAATAACTTGATCGAGTTCTTACTTTTTTAATGGTAGCAAAAAATCATCCGATTTTGAAAAGCGTTGATACAAAATGCATTTTTTTTGGAACATATTTTTGACACTTTAAATTTTCTTATGTATTAAGTATGCACATTTTTTTTTAAATGTTAGTGATTTTCATGCCAATTTTGAAAAGTGTTGATGCATCATCAACCTTTTCTTTTCTGCTTAATTTTTTATACTTTGAATTATATATATATATATATATATATATATATATATATAATGTATATATATATAATGTATATATTTTTTTAAATGTTGGTGATTTTCATGCGAATTTTGAAAAACATTGATGCAACATCAAAACAAAATTTAAGGCATATTTTTTACACTTTAAATTTTCTTATGTCCTAAGTATGCACAATTTTGTTAAAATGTAGATTATTTAACCATTTTTCAAGTTGTCTTATTCATCTTCTTGTTTTTCACCATAAGATGTTTGTTTGTTAAGGGTTTTCCAAACTTATATATTTTTTTCCTTTGCAATGTTTTCTTATAAAGAATTTTTTTTTTTTTTTTGAAAATTAAAAAAATAATAATAATAATAATATTTTGAAGTTAAGCTTTTTTATATATTTATATATTGTCAAATAATACTTAAATACACAAAATAATTGTCTCTAAAAAATAATAATTTTAAACACTCAACAAAAATACACATTTTGCATATATATATATATATATATATATATATATATATATATATATATATATATATATATATATTTCACGACCTTTTCGCTAAAAATGACATGTTAAATAATATATTAAAAAAAAAAAATTAGCAAATTGTATGAAATTTTTATAAATTTTATTTTCAATAAATTTTTAACTAAATTTTAATAATTATAATATTATTTAATTACCAAATAATTTTAATATTAATATTAATATAAATATAAATATAATGATAATAATATATATATATATATATATATATATATATATATATATATATATATATATATATATATATATATATATATATATAAACTGAAACGGATAGTGTTTTTTATTTATAGATGAGATCAGGCTGGGCCGGAGCCAAAGCAGCCTTCATTACATTTCTTCTTGTTGTTTCTATTGCAATCTCTATCTCTTGTCATTGGATACATATTTGAACTGGAGCTTTGTTGTTTATGTTGAGTTCTCCCTGGGCTAGTGTGCAGCCTTGGTTGGCATATTTGTCTGCTTCCTTGTTCGATTCTCTAAGAATATGATAACAATTGAAGATGGTAAACTCTTGAATTATGTTTCGAAGCCTTTGGAGGTTCTTATTTAGGACATCGTCATTGAACTTGTTTTCCATATGGATTTTTTTAATCAACATTTCAGAGTCTCCGAATGCTTGGATTTCTCTGATTCCTCTTTCTTTGGTGATTTGATAGGCTTTTATCAAGCTCAGAATTTTAGCTTGATTGTTAAGCCCCAGTTGTAGGTCTCTTTGGAAGATCCATCCTAAGAGAGAATGAGACCTCTAGCGCCTGTTGTACCTGGATTTCCTTTAGATGCTTTGTCAAAGAAGATCGTCGTTATTCCTTATTTTCGCCACCAACTTTGGAATTCTTCATCTTTTCCTCTTAGTCTCCATTCTGGATTTTGAAGAGGTCTTACTGCACTTTGATTTCTATTTCGAAATACAAAAGTCCCAAGCCATTTCCTTTCAACCGACAGTAGTGTGGATTCATCTTTTAACGGTTGATTGCTCAAGGTTTCAAGAAGTAGGCCTTTAGCTTTGGCTGTCACTGTGGTCGGAGTCCAACATACATTATTAAATATCTGTTCATTCCTATCTAACCACAATTTCCAGCACATGTACTTTGGAATGCTGATCCATACCCTGGCCCATAGAGACTTGATGTTGATGTTTGAAGGGTAGTGTTCTTTCCATGTCGTGAAGAGATCAATTACTGTCAAATTTGTTGGAGTCGCACTGTTCAATCCATGGAGGGTGAGTTCCCATACTTTGGCTACAAAAGAGCATGCTACAAATAGGTGATCAATTGTTTCAGCGTGCTGTTTGCATAGGACACATCTGTGTGGCCCTGCGAAATTTCTCTTCATAAGGTTTTCTCCTGTTAGAATTTTTTTCTACATGACTATCCAGAAAAAGAAGTTGATTTTTGGGAGCGCCATCGCATCCCACACCTGCCTCCAAAAGACTGAGGGTTGCATACAGTTGCGCTAACTTTGCTGAACTTCGAATCCCTTAGCAGAGGTATAATTTCCTGAAGACCCCCATCCCCAGGTATCCGCAGCGTTCTGATGCACAGGGGCTGCATCTTTCAGATTGGCTTTGATTCGGACTGTTTGTTGGCTTAAATGATTTGGAATGTCGTTGAGGCTCCACGCCTGCCAGCTGCCTTGTTCATCCCATTCCGAGATTTCTGAAATTCGTTTTATTCCTCTTTCTTTTAGCAGAGTGTGCAGTTCATATATCTCTATATTGAATTCAAGTGGATCGTTCCCCATTATTCTGTCCTTCCAGAGATTTACCTTTCTACCACTCCCAGGGATTCGATAGAGATGTTTAATGAAGACTAGTATGCTCCTTTTACACAGCTCCCACAACTAGTTTCCACGTTTTCTGACTGCGTTTTCCAGGTGTCTTAGCGACGCTCCAGGCAGATACTTGTATCTTAGCGTTCTACAGGCTGGGTGATTAGGATCGATGAACATGTGCCAGATTATCTTGCAGCCAAGAGCTATGTTCACTTGCTCAGGATCTCTGATTTGCAACCCTCCATCTCTGAGTGTTCGTTTTACTGTTTCCCACTTCACCAAGTGGAGTTTTCGCTTATTTCCCCTGCCTCCATGCCATAAGAAATCTCTCAGGAGTTTGTTTAACTGTCCTATGATTTATTTTGGGGCCAGCAAGAATGAGGCCTGGTAAATTGGGAGTGAAGAGAGCACATTTTTTATCAGTATGAGTTTGCCTCCATGGGTGAGCCACTGCCCCCCCTAGAATTCGATTTTTGACTTGATTTTGCTCAAAAATTCCTCCCACAGTGCACACCTGTTTATGCCCAGGGTAAGTGGCAGCCCAAGATAATTAATTTTATCCCATTTTGAATGTCCTTTGAACCCCATTATGCTTGCTACTTTCTGAATTTCTGTTTCTTCAACATTTCAACTGTAGACTGCACTTTTTCGTTCATTTATCAAGTCCCCTGAGACTTTGCAATATGCTTGTAGGGTGGACTTGTATGCATTGGCTATTCTGCAAGAAGCCCCGCCCAGCATGAGTGAATCATCAGCAAAAAGGGCGTGATTGATAGGCTCCAGCTCTTTCCTTATTCGCGGTCCTGGAGCATTTCCATTTGCTTTGTCCAGCTCAAGATTTCTGCTCAATGTGTCCGCCAGTAGTATATACAGATAGGGAGAGAGGGGGCATCCTTGCCTTAAACCTCTCAAGGCTTGAAAAAAGCTAGCTGGCCTCCCATTTACCATTGGGGCTATCCAAGGCTTACTGGTGCATGCTTTTATCAATTCTACAAACTCTTCCGAGAAACCAAAAGTCCGAAGAGCTTTATAAAGGAATGGCAAGTTGACTCTGTCGAATGCATTGGCCATATCAAGCTTGACCAGCATTCCCTTCTCTTTTCTTGAGTTCTGGAATGAATAGTTTCCTGAACTTGGACGACATTGTCCAAGATGTGTCTTCCTTTGACAAAACCCCCTTGTGAGTGGGAGATGAGATTGCCTAGCAGGGGCTTCATTCTGTTTGCGATGATCTTTGCTATTATTTTGTATGATGCATTACATAAAGAAATAGGCCTGAACCTTTCGAAAGTTTCCGGGTTGGTTTCTTTCGATATTAGTGCTAGGAAGGTTGAGTTTATGCTGCCTCCCATCTTTGCTTTCTGCAAAAAACCTCTGATCATTCTGATTAAATCTGATTTTATTATATCCCAGCATATCGTATAAAAGTGGATTGTGAATCCATCTGGACCAGGCGCTTTGTCTGGTTCCATGGCCCAGATTATTTTGCTGATTTATTCCTCAGTGACCTGCTTCAGGAGAGCTATATTATCCTCCTTAGATACCAATGATGGGATGTTGTTGAGGAACTCTTCATTTTCTTCTTTGTTGCCTTCATTCTCTTTGCTATATAGATTTTGGAAGTGCGTGCCTGCAGCCTCTTTACTTTGATCTATAGCCTTGCAAAGCGTCCCATCAGAGGTTGAGATTTTAGAGATGTGGTTTCAGGAAAGGCGTGCTCTACATTGCCGATGGAAATAAGAGGTGTTCCTATCCCCAGATTCCAACCATAGACTGCGGCACTTTAATCTCCAGTAGTCTTCTTCTATCCTAAATGATCGGAAGGTGTTGCATTGGGCAACCTGCTCTTTATCCAGCTTTGTTGTTGTTATGTCTACAAAGTCCATTTTTCTTTGCAGATTTCCCAATTGCTGTACTGCTTCCTTTCTTTGACTGCTGGGGGTGCATGTAGGAATATTGCTCCATTCTTTCAAAGCCTTCTTGGTTTGCTTTAACCTTTGTTCCCATACATAGCTAGGAGAGCCTATGACTGTAAGTGACCAAGCTTTCCTGAATGTCTCTAAGAATCCACTTTTGTCTCTCCAAAGCGGGCTGAATCTGAATGGGATTGGGCCCAAATTCTCTTCCTCCTCCATCGAGAGAAAGATGGGTTTATGATCAGAGGTAAGTTTTGGGAGGATATCTAAGGAGATGATCCTTCTTTCCAACAGTAAGGTGCTTTGTGCTAGGAATCTGTCCAGTCTTGCTGAGATATGATCTGCACTTGACCTGTTATTTGTCCAAGTGTATAGCCCTTTCTTTGGTTTGATATCCAGTAATTCCCATTGTAGTATTATGTCTTCTACCACGTGTAGCATTTGATCCCTGCTACTTCTACCACCTCTTTTTTCTTTTCCTTTCATCACTATGTTGAGATCTCCAGCTATGATTATGTTGTTTGGTGAGTGAAGTTCCAAAAATTCATTTAAAGATTGCCAACAATTTTTATTTTTTTTCTGCATAGGTTACCGGAACATAAAGATTGAATAGGGCAATAGTTAACTTACTTGCTGTGTGCTTCAGCTCAGTGAAGATCCAGTGCTGAGTGTTGTGTGTGTTGACTAGCTTGAATTGGTCCTCCTTCCATAGGGTGGCTATTCCACCTGCGGAACCCCTTGCGCTTACTGTTTTTCCTGAATCCTTTCTCCATTTATTTTTGTTGATTTCTAGAAGAGTATCCCCTTCGATTTTTGTCTCTTGGAGAAATAAGATCTTTGCTGGTTCCATTTTCATAAGATCTTTAACTGCTTCAACTTTTGACGAGTTCCCCAATCCTCTGCAGTTCCAAGAGATGATTCTCATTACTTACTATTGGGGATAGTGCTTATTCCTCCTTTTGGAGGCCTTGTTCTTGTACTTCTTCCGATTGACATTTCTATTGTGGCCTGGCTTCCTTGAGTTTTTTGTCTCTCTGCCTCTTCCTCCCTTGGTTCTCTGCGCGACTTCCTTCCTGCTCTTTTAGCAAGCCTATCCAAGGTCTCTTCCTCTGAGGAGCTGAGTGGATCTATGATTTTCTTCCTAGCTATATCTGCATATGAGGGAGAAGGGGTAATTTCTGGAGTTGTTGCCTGCTTCCCTTCTACCTCTTTGCTTTTACCATTGGGGGAGGTCTGGTCTTGTTCCATGCTATCATTGTTCGGCTCTTATGTTTCTACTTGTTACGATCTATGATCTGTATATCTGCTGTTGATGTGGGATTGGAGGTCCTAGATCCAGGAGCTTGGGAATCTAGCGGGGCTTTGTTTTCTTTTGCGTTGCTCTTGACTCTATTTTTTGCTGATCTTGCTTTCTGCACTTTTTTCCATTGTTCCACTTTTGCATTTTCCTGTTCCTCTATGGTCTTTTTCTTGCAATATCTTGCAAAGTGGCCATAGCCATGGCATTATCGGCATTTGAATGGTAATTGCTCATAGTCTAGCTCCTAGATGTACGTCCAGTCTGCGACAGTTAATTTTATCGCTTTCGGAAGCCCTACTTCCAAATCTACCTCTACGCAGATCCGTGCGCAGGAATACTGATCTTTCCTCACTACTTGATCTATGTACTTTCCCAGCTAGTTGCCTATGGTTTGCAGTGATTTTTTATTCCAACAATGCAGCGGAAGATGGGGGAGACAGACCCAAACTGGAATAGTAGACAGCACATCCTGAGCCGGGTCGAAATCAGGGGTCCATTTGTTTAGATACAACCCTTGTGGCCCCATGAAATATGGTCCATTCCGGAAAATGAGATTTTTGTCTTCTGCACTTTCGAATACAAAGACGAAGAAGCCTTTCCCAACGAAATGGATTTTGATCCCTTCAGAGATTAGCGGAGACCAGTTCCTCTGAACCCATTCTTCTACTGCTTTAGGCGAAGGCTAGAGGCCTATAAATTGACCAATAAGCCCTATGTCTGCAAGATTGAGGGCAGATCTACAAGTTTCTTCGATTGGCAGCTCGACTGAAGGCATGCAATCCAGTTTTTTTACAAATTGCTGCTGCATCTCTGTCAGCGTTCTTTTGTTTTCTCCTGCAGTTAATTTTTTGAATGCCACGAGGTCTGGCATGGGGGGAGTGGCCTCAACGCCCCCACCCGAAGCCATGGCTGCTTGCATGCAGTCTCTGTTAATGCATGCAACAGTGTTCGACGCATGCAGTAGGAGATTTTTCCAACGGTCAATTCGGATCGAAGCTCCCACGAATTTTTATCATTTTTAATCGTTGATAGTTTCTGGAATTCACAACAAATCTGAGCTGGAATTCGTTCAGTCTGTCGAATCTCTGGTCGGTAAACTCACACGATCTTGTTAATAATATAAATATTTTAATCATTACATTTTGAACTAATTTTTAATAATTATAACATTAATTATTTACCAATTGGCTTTAATATTAATGTTAATATTAATATAATAGTAATAATCTTTATAAATTTAATCTTGTTATTAAAATTAATAATAATAGTTTTCCCATTTTTTTTAATCAATTATTAATTATTTAATAATTATTAATAATATATCTTATTAATTACTTAATAATTTATTAGTTGACTAATAGGTCAAATTTAACAATTACAAGGTCTATTTGTTATTTAATATTACTCTAGGTTAATATTCATTTTTCATTATTATAACTTTATTGATAGTTTATTAACGTTAATTGGTTTTATTGGGTATTAATATTTTTAATAGTTTATTATTTATCATTCACTCTTTTTTAGTAATATATTAATATTTAGTAATTTAATAATATACTTAGTTTTACTAGGTATTAATACTTTAATAGTTTATGGTTTATAATTCAACTTTTTAATACTTTATTATTATTTATTTTTTAACTTAGATCCTAATTATCGTTCTATTTTAATAGTCAAATTAATTTCAATTAATAATAATAATAAATAAATAAATAAATTTAATTATATACTTTTTAATAAATTCTATTGTTTTTCTCGACACCATTGCTCTTTAAAAATGATTGGTCTCTATTTCACTTCATGTTTGCTCTTGCCTTATGTCTGTGATGATGGGTGAAGGGTTCACCTAAAACACCAGAAGTTTCAAAGATCGTTATTATTTTTTTCAACTTTTTTTCTTAATTTTTGTTTTAGTTTAATTTTTTTTCAATCATTTAATTTTTGTTTTGTTTTGTATTTGTCATTTTTTTTATTTACCTATCTATTTATTATTTTGTTTTATTTTGGTTTTTTCTACAAGGTCCATGTTGATCCTTGACTAGCAACCCAACCCCATTATGTATCAATTTGATAGCTAATTTTAATTTTTTTGTTATTATGGATCAAGTCCGCCCCCACAGTAATTAAATTTCATCGTTGATTTTAAGTTTTCATTGCAATGGGATGAGTTTGCTTCCATTGTGTGTCATTTTGATGGTTGATTTTTATTTTTTCATTGCAATGTATCAAGTTGTATTAGGCTAATAATTTTTTTTGTAAGCTTGGCAATACTACATCTTCATCATGTCTAATATATCATCTCGATCGGGGGGGGGGAATTAAACCGGTGACTTCACATCAAGGAGTGCCTTAATAGAGCACCCAATCACCGTCTATTCAAGATCTCGTGGACGTCTTAGGATAAGTTTTTTTTTTTTTTTTGTAAGTCAATGTTCTATTCATATAGGAAAAAAAGGAGTACATATAGTCGCTCTCAAAACATGTGGTCTCACCTCGACTGGGTTTGTTGACCAAAATTTGCACCAGGTGACAAAATACAAATGAGTAAATAGGGACATTTTCCATAAACGGTTAGGCCAGAGGCACCAAAACATAGTTAAAACATAAAAAACACTAGATAGAATACTAGTCTTCCGACGTGATGGATGCAGGGTTGTCTGGGGTAGTTCTTGGAAGCGGTGGAGGACAGAAGTCACACTGAACGTGCCCTTCAAAGTGTGCCATCCAAGTCTCCAACCTTTTATTTTCTCGGTGCATTTATTTTGGCCTCGCCAAACCACTAATAGTCTCTCCCTGACTTGGCACTGAAAAAGTGCATTCGGTCCAAAGTTTCCATATGCGCTGGATGCTCCTCGCAGTGGACACTCTAAGTTGTATCCCCTCTTTCCATCAGTATGTTTATAAGATCATGTCAGTTCTCCAGGCGACAATGTTGGATACCCTGCCCCTCATTTACCTCGGGACTACTATGCCCTCTTTTCCCCTTGCCACCATGGGCTCCTCTGCCCCGTCAACTCTGTTTTTGACCCCTCGAACCACCACCCCTGCTGAACCCTCACTTACCTCCTCCATGTGCACCTACACTGCCCAACCGTGAACAAGTCGTTGTCTTTCCACCTTGGCAAGGAGCCACCATGACCATTGTCAAGTCTGCCACCGCCGCATGGCCAAGGACGATAGGGGAGGGGTGATATGGATGTATGCAAGAATGCAATAAAATACAAAACAAAAAACATAAGCACAGAGATGCAACATAAAATATAATTCATTTCATTAATATCAAATAACTGAAATAAGCTTACAAACAGAATGGTAATAAAATAGCTCGAGCATTGGTAGTTTATCTCTAAGAAGAGATGTGGCGGCTACATGCCTATAAAATGTGTTCCAATGAAGCTCAAAGGCCTTTTTATTATTGAACAACATGGTAAAACCCTAAACATCCAAAAACCTAACCCTAGGAGATGAAGCGCGAAAACTATGGGCCCTGTTTGGGTAAATTGGTACATCAACTTCCCAGGGATGTAACTTTGGCATACGATTTTCATTTGACGCACACAATACCTCGTTAGAAAGATATATCCAAGGAATACAACTTTTAGGACCTGAAAAACTTCCAAAAATAGTAAATTGTACTACAATTAAGGAAACTCAAAAAATAAAAGAAACAATGGTGGGGATCCAAGTGTAATAGGCGGGTGGCCACCAATATCCACCTGGATCAATCCTCCCCCCTTAAGAAGCAATGGTCCCCATTGCGTTGAGTTCCTCCATGAGATGAGGAAACTTCTTATGAACTAAGTCCGTGGTGAGCCACTTTCCTTGGTGCAGAACTTGGCTAGCTTTGACAAATCGATACTAATGGATATTCTACAGTACTGCCACTATTTTCTCGACCCTGAAATGTCCAACAACCTGACTGTAGTGTGCTTCCCAAATCATCTTGGCACACTGGCTTGAAGGAACACAGAGGTGTCTCAGGTGGCATAAAAATGCATCCTGGAGGTGAAAATTTGGAAGTTACATACCATCCAAGAGTGTTTATTATGTGTTGCCGAATTCTAGATCACTTTTGTAGAGATATGGCCAACCCAAAGTCTCGTGCCCAAAAGATTCAAGCATAGTGGTTAATGCCACGATCAACAGTCGGTTGAGGATGTCTGCAAAATTATTGGTGTTTCCCTTCTTGCACTGTATGTTCAAATGTAATTTTTGCAAGTATGTGGGCCATTTATGATGGCGATCGTTCTGCAACTTCCCTTGTATCTGTATGAACTACAGAGGTCAGTGATATGTGTGAATGGTCATTTCCTTCCCCAAAATGTATTGCTTCCATTGTCGGTAGGCCTCCACAATGGAATACATCTCTTTGTCATAGGTGGGATACTTTTGGATTGTGTCTGAAAGTGTCTCACTGTGATATGCCACTGGATGCCCCTACTAATTACTACCCCAATAACATAGTCAGAGGCATCTGTCTCAATCTCAAATGGTTGCTGCAAGTTTGGTAATGTGAGCACTGGTGGAGCAGAGGCGATGCTTCAACTTTGTGAATGCCTTTTGTTGAGATTCAGACAAAAAGAATTTTAATTTTTCTCCTTCTTTGGTGACTTGACTCAAAGGCCAAGTGATATGAGAGAACCCCAACACCAACCTGCGGTAGAAATTGGCAAGACGTGGAAAGTTGCAGAGCTCTATTAGAGTGGTTGGGGCTGGAAAATACCAAATGAACTGGATCTTGGCTGGGTCCACATGCATGCCCCACTCATCAATAATGTACCCCATATATTGAACTTGGGGCATGCCAAAAGTGCATTGCTCCAAATTGGCACACAACTTGTGTTATCGCAGGGTGCTCTTCCCAATTCTAGCTAAAGATCAGGATGTCATCCAAATAAAACACCACGAATGAGTTAGTGAATCACCACAAGATGTCATCCATGAGCCTCCTGAAGGTTGCGGGATAATTCATCAACCCGAAAGGCATGACCAGCCATTCAAAAATGCCCTCCTTGACTTTGAAGGAAATCTTACACACATTAGAGGGTTGATTGGTGCCTCGTGATTCCTGAAATTTAAGTCAATCTTGTTGAAATATTTTCCCCCCTTGAGTTTGTCCAGAAGGTCATCAATCTATGGGATCATATATCTATTTTGGACAATGATCTTGTTAAGTGCCCGATAGCCAATACAGAGTCACCAAGTCCCATCCTTCTTCTGTACCAACATGATCGGGCTTCGACAGGGTGATGAACACGGCTGGATGTGACCTTTTTGCAGCAGGTCTTGAATCTGCCTATTGATTTCGTTTTTCTCCATAACAGAGCACCGATGGATTAGTCCATTTGGTAGTGGCGCGCCTGGGGTCAGATCGATGGAGTGCTTGACTTCACAGTGCAGAGGCATTGTTGCAGGTGAGGTGAATATTTCCCCATACTCCTCCACGACCTTGTCCATCTATTGTTACCGTGTGGAGGATCCCTGTTTAGAGGTCGTGGCCACAATTTTCTTCTTGCCTTGAGGGTGGATCATAAGGAGAGAAAATTCCCGGTTTGGGAAATGAACTTATTGCATTGCTTCATAGTGATAAAAGAGATGGTGTTAGGTGATGTTACCTTCGATATATTGTACAAATTATTACCCAAAGTAACAATAACAACGAGAGGTTCAGACTCATACACAACATGTCACTTCCACAAGTATGGTTGGCCTAATAATAAATCACAAACTTTAAGAGGAGCAACATCACATAATACCTCATCAGTGAAAGGTTTTCTGTTGTAGGGAAGTTGACACTACTGACTAATGCAGAGATCTCGTCCTTGGTGAAGCCAACCGATGGTGTATGGTTGTGGGTATATGAACGAAAGGCCCAAATGCTTCACGGCCTCTATTGAAATGAGGTTCTTTTGGCTCCCTCTTTTGACGATGAACTATAGTGGGGAACCCTTCACCCACATCTGGGAATGGAAGAGGTGCTCCCCCTCCTTTGGATCTTCGGGTTCTTCCTTCTTGATCTTAGTGGTGGCAATGGTGGTTGTTGGGTATGTGTTATATTCTTTCCACGACTAGTCACGCGCGAGGGGGTAAGAGGGGGGGCGATAGCCCCCCCTTTGTGCTGGGCGCAACGGGGGGGTCATAGGGGGGGCAGCAGCCCCCCTTGTCGGGGTCCAGGGCAGCGGCCCGACGAAATTTTTTTGGTCCTTAATTTCTGGTGGGTGGTCCCCGCCGATGGTTTTGTGCATGGTTTTGGAGTACGTTGGTTTTCGACCCCTGGTATTTTTGTAGATCCAGTCAAGGAAACTACGATTATGTTCTAATCCAGGGTTAATGGATTAGGGTTTATGTATGCTTCGGCATGTATATATATGTGTTGTAACACTAAAAGGAATATAATGAAATATCAAGTTGTTCGTCCCGATTTGGGATCCAGGGGAAAATCTCTGTGTTTATCTGTTTTATGTTTTATGTTCTCGCTATTGTTTATTTTCTGTTATAAGATTCGTGTGTAGATAATTTCTATTCAGGGTTAAAACCTACAGTGGCACTGGGCTCCACATCGATAATTCACTTCCATTTTTCATTCCCCTTGTCAGGTTCTGACTCAGAGTTGGAACATACATCTGATTCGAAAGCCTTCAGCTCGGCCAATAGTAACTGCTTGGTCTGACACTCACTTGTGTTGTGAGGGGAGCTCTTATGGAACTCGCACCACTTTCTCGTCTCCTTCTTTAGCTTCGTGGTGTTGTTCTTCACTTTCAGCTTCGATAGGTGTTTCTGGGCTGCCCTGCCTTCGCCTTGTCCTTTGTTTTGTGGTTTGTGGGTGCCTTTTCCTTGCTACTGATTCGTAGATCCAAATTCTCGCTTCTTCTGTTGAATTTCAGCTCAAACTTGGCAGCATACCAGTATGCTACACCAAGCTAGGAGATGTCGAGGAACTCCATTTCCTCCTGGCTATATCTGTGCAGACAACTGCGCTACTTAAGCACCAAATTATTCTCTGAATATTTGATACCCACCTTTTTGTGTAGGATATGGAACAAATTCGATAGCTCCTACACATCTAGATCCATTTGCTGCTGCAACATAGTCCATTGTATGTAATTTTCCTCATAGCTCCCCATAGGGTAGTATTGTTCTGTGATGGCGTCTAGGAAAGAAGTCCAAGTGGGTACAGATAAGAACAAGGAGGAATCCCCCATGTCCTTTTGCTCATAGTAGGTTTCCCACAAGTCCTTGACATGGGGGAAAAATTTGAAGATTGCAAAAGTAATCTTTTCCCGATTGGAAAAGTCGTGAACCAAAAACTATCATTCTAAAAGATTCAACCATCTATCTACAACATCTGCATCTATTTGGCCTTAAAATATGGGAACGTTGAAGTTAACTTGTACCTTAAAAGGAGTGGGGCCTCCAGAGTTGCCATCGGATGAAGATGCGTCGCTAGTGGGTAGCCATCAAAGGATCTAGGAGAAGTTATCCATCATCGCGTTCGTCTGTTGCTCGAGGGCCTCTTGGAGATATATTTTGATAGGATCTCCTACTCCCTCGTCTTTATTTTCCTCTGCCATGGGAGGCCATTGGGGTTTGCGAGGTTGATCTTGCAAAGGTTCAACCAAATCGAGCCATAACTTCTTATACCCCAATCTCTTTGGGGACATGCAAAGAAATATCGAGAAAGAGTTGACCTCTCAGTTACCACTGATCAATATTTATGCATGAATGCAATAAAATACAAAAATAAGCATAAATGCAAATATGGAGCAAAAAATATACTTCATTTCATTAATATCAAATAATTGAAATAACTGAAAATATACTTTATTTCATTTCGACCATAAATAGTAAATTGTGCTATAATTAAGGAAACTGAAAATTTGAAAGAAACTATGGTGGGGGTCCGAGTGGAATAGGCGGGTGGCCACCAATATCCACTTGGATAAATCCTCCCACCTTAGGAATAAATGGTCATCATTGTGTTGAGTTCCTCCATGAGATGAGGAAACTTCTGTTGAACTTGGTCCCTGGTGAGCCACTTGCCTTGGTGCAAGAATTGACAAGCTTTGAAAACCCGATACAAATGGATCTTCTGCAGTACTGCCACTGTTTTCTTGACCTCAAAATGTCCAACAACCCGGCTGTAATGCACTTACCAAATCATATTGGCACGCTCGCTTGAAGGAACACAAAGGTTTCCTAGGTGGCGTAACAATGCATCCAAGAGGTGAAAATTTGGAACTTGCTTACCCTTCAGGAGCATCTGGTATGTGTTTCCCAATTCTGGATCACTTTTGTAGAGATGTGGCGAACCCGATGTCTCATGCCCAGAAGAGTTGATCACAGTGGTTAATGCCATGATTGGCAGTTGGTTGAGGCAGTCTGCAACATTATTGGTGTTTCCCTTCTCGTACTTTATGTTAAAACGGAACTGTTGCAGGTATGTGGCCCATTTTTTATGGCAATTGTTTTGCAACTTCCCTTGTGTTGATGAACTGCAGAGGTCTGTGATCTGTGTGGATTATCGTTTCCTTCCCGAAAATGTAATGCTTCTATTGTTGGAAGAATTTCACAATGGAATACATCTCTTTTTCATAGGTGGGATACTTTTAGACTGTGTCTGAAAGTGTCTCACTATGATATGCCACTAGATGCCCTGTTGAGTAAGTACTGCCCTAATAAGATAGTTAGAGGCATCTGTCTCGATCTCAAATGGTTGCTGCAAGTCTGATAATGTGAGAACTGGTGCAGAGGAGAGGTGATGCTTCAACTCTGCGAACGCCTTCTGTTGAGATTTAGACTGAAATAATTTTGCTTTCACTCCTCCTTTGCTGACTTGAATCAAAGGCTAAGTGATATGAGAGAACTCCAACACGAACCTGTGGTAGAAATTAGCAAGATCTAGAAAGCTACGGAGCTCTATTAGAGTGGTTGGGGCTGGCCAATCCCAAATGACCTGGATCTTGGCTGGGTCCACATGCATCCCCCACTCATCAATAATGTACCCCAAATATTGAACCTGGGTCATGCAAAAAGTGAATTCCTCCAAATTGGTACACAACTTATGTTGTCACAATGTTTGGAGGACCAGTCAAATGTGGTGGAGGTGCTCTTCCCAAATCTGGTTGAAGATCAAGATGTCATCCAAATACACCACCACAAATGAGTTAGTGAATGGTCGCAAGATGTCGTCCATTAGCCTCCTAAAGGTTGCGGGAGCATTCGTCAACCCAAAAGGCATGACCAACCATTCTAAAAGGCCCTCCTTGGATTTGAAGGCAAACTTCCACACATCGGAGGGTTCGATTGGTGTCTAGTGATACCCAAACTTCAAGTCAATCTTGCTGGAATATTTGGCTCTCTTGAGTTGGTCTAAAAGGTCATTAGTCTGTGGGAATAAATATCTATTATGGATAGTGATCTTGTTTAGCACCCGATAGTCAATACAGAGTCTTAAAGTCCCATCCTTCTTCTGCACCAACACGATTGGGCTCCCACAGGGCGATGAACTCAGCTGAATGTGACCTTTCTGCAACACCTCCTGAATCTGCCTCTTAATTTTTCATTCTCCAGAAAAGAGCTCCGATATATTTTTCCATTGGGTAGTGGCATACCTGGGGTCAGATATATGGAGTGCTTGACCTGAGAGTGCAGAGGCACCCCTATAGGTGAGGTGAATATGTCCCCGTACTCCTCCATGACCTTGTCCATCTGTTGCTGACATGCGGACGAGCTCGGTCTAGAGGTCATGGCAACAATATTCTTTTTTCCCTAAGGGCAGATCATAAGGAAAAAAATATTCCCGGTTTGGGAAATGAGCTTATTTCATTCCTTCAAAATGATCAAAGAGATAGCAGTAGGCGGTGCTACCTATGACATCCTATACAACTTATTACCCAAAGTAACAACAACAATGCAAGGCTGATACTCATACACAACATGTCGCTTCCACAAGTATGTTTGGACTAATAATACATCCCAAACCTCAAGAGGAGAAACAACACATAATACCTCATCCATAAAGGGCTTGATGCTGTAGGTAAGGCGACACTGCTAGTTGATACGGAGATCCCATCCTTGGTGAATCCACCCAATGGTGTATGGTTGTGGGGGTGTTGTGATCGGCATGCCCAACCACTTCATGAAATATGATGAAATGAGGTTCTTTTGGCTCCCGATGGCGACAATGAAGTGTAGTGGGGAACACTTCACCCACATATGGGAATAGAAAAGGCACTCCCCCTCCTCTAGATCTTCGGGTTCTTCCTTCTATATGTTGGTGGTGGCAACGGTGGCACTTGTCTCTACATCGATAATTTGCTTCCATTTTTCATTCCCATTTTTGGGTTCTAACTCAAAGTCAGAGCATGCATCTGACTCGGAAGCCTTCAGCTCGACCACTAGTGATTTCTTGGCCCGACACTCACTTGTGGTGTGAGTGGAGCTCTTATGGAACTCACACCACTTTCTAGTATCCTTCTTTGGCTTCGTGATGTTTTTCTTTGCTTGCGGCTTTGACGTGTTGTCTTGGGCTGCCCCACATTGGCCTTTCCCTTTATTGTATGGTTTAGGGGTTCCTTTCCCTTGCTTGTGATTCGCAAATCCAAAGTCTCACTTCTTCTATTTGAATTTTTGCTCAATATTGGAAACATGCTGGTATGTTTCACCAAGCAAGGATATGTCAAGGAACTCCATTTCCTCCTGGATGTATATGTGCAGAAAACTATGGTACTTAACCTCCATAGGTTTCTCCAAATATTTGATACCCAACATTGTGCGCAGGGTACAGAACAAATTCGTCAGCTCATGCACATCTTGATCCCTTTGCTGCTGCAGTGTAGTCCATTGTATGTACTTGTCCTCATAGCTCCCCAAGGGGTAGTATTGTTCCTTGATGACGTCTCAGAAATAGTTCCAAGTGGGTGTGACCAAGAAAAAGGAGGATTCCCCCACATCATTTTTCTCACAGTAGGTTTCCCACCAGTCCTTGACATGGGGGGTGGATTTGAGGAGTGCAAAAGTAATCTTTTCCTGATTGGAAAAGTCATGAACCGAAAAATATCCTTCTTACAAATTCATCCATCTATCTATGACGTCTGCATTTATTTGGCCCTCAAATATGGGAATGTTGAAGTTAACTTGTACCTTAAAAGGAATGGTGCCTCTAGAGTGGCTCCCGGATGAAGATGCGTCGCTGGTGGGTAGTTGTCGAAAGATCTGGGAAAAGTTATCCATCATCGCGTTCCTCTGTTTCTCGAGGGCCTCCTTGAGCAATATTTTGATAGGATATCCTACTCCCTCATATTTATTTTACTCTGCCATGTGAGGCCATTAGGGTTTGTGAGGCTGATCTTGCAAAGGTTCAACCAAATCGAGCCCTAACTCCTTATGCCCCTATCTCGATGGGGAAATGAAAATAAAGACCGAGAAAGAGCAGACCGCTCAGTTACCACTGATCTGAAGTTATGTAGGAATACAATAAAATACTGAGATAAACATAAACACAGAGATGCAGTATAAAATATACTTCATTTCATTAATATGAAGTAACTGAAATAAGCTTACAAATAGAACTAGCTCGGGTGATGATAGCTTATCTCTGAGAAGAGATGTGGTAGATACATGCCTATGAACTGTGTTCCATTTAAGCTCAAGGGAATTTTAATTATTGAGAAACATGGAAAACCCTGAACATCCAAAAAGATGCGCACAATACCTTGTTAGAAAGATCTACACAAAACCTAACCCTAGGAGATGAAGCGCCAAAACTATCGGCCCCGTTTGGGTAAATTAATACATCAACTTTCTAAAAACGTAACTTTGGCATACGATCTTTGTTTGACGCGCACAATACCTTGTTAGAAATATCTATTAGAGGACTAAAACTTTTGGGTGACCAACATTGGTCAAGGACCAATTTTGGTCTCGGTTTTCCCAAAAATCGTCGTTTAATGCCTCAAAACGGCTCAGGAAGTTCAAGACCCGAAAAACTTCCAAAAATAGTAAATTGTGCTATAGTTAAGGAAAATAAAAAACTGAAAGAAAAAATGGTGGGGGTCCAAGTGGAATAGGTGGGTGGCCACCAATATCCACCTAGATCAGTACTCCCCCCTTAGGAAGCAATGGTCCCCATTGCATTGAGATCCTCCATGAGATGAGGAAACTTCTGCTAAACTTGGTCCCTCGTGAACCACTTGCCTTGGTGCAGGAGTTGACCATCTTTGACAATCCAATAAAACTGGATATTCTATAGTATTTCCACTATTTTCTTGACTCTGAAATGTCCAATGACCTGACTGTAGTGCGCGTCCCAAATCATCTTGGCACACTCTCTTGAAGGAACACAATGGTGTCCCATGTGGCATAACAGTGCATCCTTAAGGTGAAAATTTGGATCTTGCTTACCGTACAGGAGTGTCTAGTATGTGTCTCCGAATTCTGGATTAAATTTTTGGAGATGCGGCCAACCCGAAGTCTCGTGATGAGGCATTATGAAACATTATTGGTGTTTCCCTTCTTGTACTTTATGTTCAAATGGAATTGTTGTAGGTATTTTTCCCATTTCTTATGGAAATTGTTCTGCAACTTCTCTTTTTTTTGTATGAACTGCAGAGAATGGTGAACTGTGTGGATGATCGTTTCCTTCCCCAAAATGTAATGCTTCCATTGTCGGCAAGCCTACACATTGGAATACATTTCTTTGTCATATGTGGGATACTTTCGAACTATGTCTGAAAGTGTCTCACCGTGATATGCCATTGGATGCCCCTAATGAGTAATTACAACCCAAATAACATAGTTAGAGGCATTTTTCTCGATCTCAAATGGTTTTTGCAAGTCTGGTAATGTGAGCATTAGTGCAAAGCAAAGACGTTGCTTCAACTCTGCGAATGCCTTTTGTTGATATTCAGACCGAAATAATTTTTCTTGCGATTTTCCTTTGGTGACTTGACTCGAAGGCCAAGTGATATGAGAGAACCCCAACACGAACATGCGGTAGAAATTGGCAAGGCCCAGAAAGTTGCGGAGCTCTATTAGAGTGGTTGGGGCTAGCCAATCCTGAATGACCTGGATCTTGGCTGGGTCCACATGCACCCCCCACTCATCAATGATGTATCCTAGATATTGAACCTGGGTCATGCCAAAAGTGCATTTTTCCAAATTGGCACACAAATTGTGTTTCCCCAGTGTTTGGAGGACCTGTCGAATTCGGTGGAGGTGCTCTTCCCAACTCTAGTTGAAGATTAGGATTTCATCCAAATACACCACCATGAATGAGTTACTGATTTGTCAGAAGATGTTGTCCATCAAACTCATGAAGGTTGCGGGAGCATTTGTCAACCCGAAAGGCATGACCATCCATTCAAAAAGGCCCTCCTTCACTTTGAAGGCAGTCTTCCACACATCGGAGGGTTTGATTGGTGACTTGTGAGACCCAGAATTCAATTCAATCTTGCTGAAATATTTTCCCCCCTTGAGTTGGTCCAAAAGGTCATCAATCCATGGGATTGGATATCTATTCTAGACAGTGATCTTGTTCAACTCTCGATAGTCAATACAGAGTCTCTAAGTCCCATCCTTCTTCTGCACCAACACGATCGGGCTCCCACAAGGTGATGAAATTGGGCGGATGTGACCTATATGTAGTAACTCTTGAATCTTCCTCTTGATTTGGTTGTTTTCTAGAACAGAGCACCGCTATATTGGTCCATTAGGTAGCAGCACACCTGGGGTCAGATTGATGGAGTGCTTGACCTGATAGTGCAGAAGCACCCCTACAGGTGAGGTGAAGATGTCACTGTACTCCTCCACGACCTTGTCCATATGTTGTTGTTGTGTGGAGGAGCCCTTTCTGGAGGTCATTAACATAGTATTCTTCTTTCCCTAAGGTTGAATCACAAGGAAAACAAATTTCCCGGTTTGGGAAATGATCTTACTGCATTGCTTCGCAGTGATCAAAGAGATGGCGGTAGACGGTGTTACCTCTAGTATCCTGTACAAATTATTACCCAAAGTAGCAATAACAACATGATGCTGAGACTGATACAAAAAATGTCACTTCCACAATTATGGTTGGTCTAATAATACATCACAAACCTTAAGTGGAGAAAAATCACATAATACCTCATCCATGAAGGGCTTGATGTTGTAGGGAAGGTGACACTACTGGCTGACGTGGACATCCCATCCTTGGTGAATCCACTCGACGGTGTATGGTTGTTGGTGTGCTGCGATCGGCAGGTCAAATTTCTTCACGGCCTCTATTTAAATAAGGTTCTTTTGGCTCCCGCTATCGACAATGAACTGCAACGGGGAACCCTTCACCCAAATCTGGGAATGGAAGAGGCGCTTCTCCTCCTCTCAATCTTCGAGTTCTTACTTCTGGATCTTGGTGGTGGAAATGGTGGCACTAGGCTCCACATCAAGAATCTGCTTCCCTCTGTCATTCCCCTTGTTGGGTTCTGACTCAGAGTCAGAACATGCATCTGATTCAAAAGCATTCAGGTCGGCCACCAGTGACTGCTTGGCTCGACACTCTCTTGTGTTGTGAGTGGAGATCTTATGGAACTCACACCACTTTCTAGTGTCATTCTTTGGATTCATGGTGTTGTTCTCTGCTTGCGGCTACGACGGGTGATCGTGGGCCACCCCACTGTTACACTGAAAATTGTCATCCTGACATTCTGCTATGTGTATGGTCTCATTATTACTCATACCTTCCCCCTTTTCAAGTCTAACATATCAGTGCCTCATGTCAAGCCTTGAAAATCATAGAAAAGTTCCTAAAAATCTCCTAAACTTTGGTGTCGCACTTTCTCTCTATCTTTCCTGCAATCTCGCACCTAATGTTCAAGTCTCATGCGTACCTGAACGCAATTTATCTGTGTTATAAGTGCGGACCCCTGTAAAGATAAAAAAGGCGCAAGTAAATTCCAAAAAGCTTAATTAAAGTAAATTCTAGAAGCCTCTAGAAATAATCTTGCGGTGGCAGAACCGCTCTTTTGAGGTGCATGTATCCCTTACCTTATGGAGCTAACCCCTTGATGTGAGGAGCTTATCCCTTTGAAGGAGGATTCTATCCCTTCGTATTTGGAACAAAAAACCTCCTCTTTTCCACTATAAAAAGAGGCATTGGGTAGCCTCAAGGGGAGTTCAAGCTTTAGAATATTTGAGGTTAAGTGCTGTTGAGATTCACACTCAGTTAACTAAGACTTTTGTGAGGAGATAACATACCTATATTTGTCTTGGTTGGAGGAGTTCAAAGCTTATCAAAGTAGAGGATACTCTTGCTTCGGACCCCGGGAAGGCCTGTGCAACATCAAGGCTCAGGTTGTAAGGTTTTCTTTCTTTTGAAATTAATACAAATATACTCATTTTTCTCAATAAGCTATCAGTTAACGGTTTATTTCATAGATTCCTTGATCACTATGATAAACATGGTTTATGATGATGTCTATATAGGTGCTATTTAATATTTTGCTTGTTTGTGACTGCAGGTTTACGAAGATAACTCATTTAAGTGCACGAGGGACAACAACGACTTCAAACAAGCGCTGGACATATGGTAAGTATTTTACACCTCTATAGAGATTTTTGTAAATCATATATGCTTAGAGAAAGATTATTTTATTTGGCTGTTTGTTGCTAGATACTTTTAGTACTAGGGAGATCGGTCTTGTCCCCAAGACAGATTAATCCATACAACAAATTGGCGACTCCGCTGGGGAAAGAACTTTTTGTTTTTGGTTCTCTTTCTATTTTGATTTGAGGAAACATTTTTCCTGGTTTTTGATTGATAGATATCTGCCTGGGTAGCTTAGGTTTTCTCTGTTTTTGAAAATTTTGAAATTTTTTATGTTTTTCTCTAGTTTTTCCAGGGACCGCACTTTGTCTTATTTTCACAGTGCGGGCAGTTTCACACTTTCCTTAAGTAAACAGTGCGGGATCGCACCTGTTACTTCTGGAAGCCTGCGGACCTTGTTAAAATTTTGAAAAACTCCAGATTTATTTCTTTAGTTTATCTTTATTTTGATTTAGAGTTTTTGGTTTCTGCCCAGATTGATGATTGTTTCTGTTAAAAGCCTTTTGTGAATGAATCTCAGCAGTATTGGTGTTTGATGATTTTCTAGAAGTTTTGCGTTTTGGATTGCTTTTCACTTGGTCTTTGTAGTGATTCGAAGCATTGGCAGTTTGAAGTACCTCAGATTACATTGGTATTTTTGTCTTTTTGTTGAATCTGACCTAATTGTGAAATCATCCTTTATTGAGAAATAGAGCTACTTGTTTCTTTGCAAATCTTCGAAAAAAAAACTTTGTTATAGGTTTTTGGAATTTCATTTTTTATAAAAAAAATATATGAGTGTTTTTGATCTGTTTGTTATTCTAGACGAATAGATCCTTAGTTTGCTTAGCAACTGAGTAAAAAATTCTTCAAAAATTCTTAAAGCTTTTATTCAAGTAGATTGTTAAAGTTTGTAGATCTCGAAATTAGTTTTGCAGTTTTGAGTGCTTTTAAAAATTTGTAGATTTCTTTGGAAGGAAACTTGTTTTTGTAGCTTCAAATTTTTGAAAGTGAAAGGATTTTGTTGTGAGCTTTGATAATTTGTCTCATTTTGAGTTATTGTTGAAAAGACAAAAATATTTTCTTTCAATTATTCTTTATTTTCAAGGAAGGAATTGTTTATTAAAAGAATCACATTCTCCAACTTTTTCTTTAGCTAGAATTTCATTGAAAGAAAACGATTTGATTATCATTTTTAGGTGCATTTTTAGTGTTTTTGGAAGTCGAGTCTTCACACCATCAAAGTTTCATTTCCGCACCCATTGACTTAAGAAACATCTCGTAAAAGTAACGCTTAATTAAAATTCATCTAGTAATCTTTTTATTTTCTAGGGCTCTTATCACCAACATATCTTAGGCTAGTATCTTGGAGTAGGGAGTAATTAACTCTCCAAGATAGTAAAAACAAACAAGTAGACAAATCTTGCGGTAGGAAATAAATCCAATTGTAATTTGTATAATCTGGGAAGCTTCTCTTAAAGAATTCAATCATGAGGTCATGTCCGAACCTTTGAGACAATCAATTATGTTTCATTGGGGAAGATAGAAGATTTTCCGTGCATTACAAACGGTAAACCTTGGATTAACCATTGTCGAGGAGCCTGGGGTCACTTTTCGCAAACCCCGATTAAACCATGTCGAGAACCTTCGGGCGGGGACCAGCCAAGGCGATTTTACCTCGCGCGGTGGAACCCGATCGAACGTTCCCCCGCGACGAGCATCGTTGGCACCCTTAGTGTCCATAAACTTAGATTATATAGATTATTTCAAGGTGACACGAAGGAACATCTCACCGCACCGGAGCGTACGCTACCAGACCACCGGATTCTCTGTGTTCTTCTGCCGTCTTACTTGTTGAGAGAAAACTCGTTAGCAATTTCCATTGGCAGGTTGCTCGTGTAACTGTTCCAACTGCCCTTTCTGTATTAAATTTCTACTAAGTTGGATTTCATCATCAACTAGTGTTTTTAGTACGGGAAGTTATTGTTTGTGTGTGGTTTGAACTCTTAGATTTTTAAGCATGTGATTTAGCTTTTTGTTTCTTTAGAGACTTTAGGTGTTTTCATTGAAATTTTCTGTGTTTGCGTGTGATTAGTTAATATTTAATCGTGGAAGAATTGCTGAGACAATCCCGGAGACTACAAGGGAAACCCCCTGAATATACACCAAGTAAGCTTGAAGGGCTTCGTGCTCTGGTATCATCTAGAAGCGGTAGGATTAGATCAACAGAAGTTGGAACTTCATCTATAGTTGTTCATCCTGATCATCAAACACCCATAACAGAACACATTCAAGAACCGATTTTAGTTTCTGAAGTTACTGGTAGTATTTCTCCTTCCAGTGAACTAGCTGACGAACCTGAAATCTCTGAACCTAAAATTGAACCTTCTGTTTTGGAAACATCCTTAGGATTTATTACACCAACTTCTAGTGATCCTGGTTCACCTAGGGTAAGAAATATTGTCACTGACGATCTTCCATCTGGACTTATTTCTATTGAAGAACTTACTAATCTAGACAAAGAGTTATCTCTTCCCGAATCTCCTCAATCTTTAAATCTTAGGGAGCGTGAATCTATTTTCTACAGCCCTATTCAAACTAGTGCTTGGTATATATCTTTAACAAACCTTTTAGAGAATCTGGGTCTTGCTTTTTCTCCACCTCGAATCCCATTTCATCCTACACCCAGAGGTTACTATCCGTCATCCATTATGGTAGGAGAGTCATCCATGTTTTCCCAGACACCGTACATTTACGTGGTGCTTCGGTTTCTCGGGATACTGTGCTCTCTGGCTCTGCACTTTCCTGGAGCGGGCCCTCAACCCAATGAATATAATATCCTATCTGGTCTTAATGGATTTAAAACTGAAACATCGAACATAGAGCAAATATTTATGATGTCTGGTAATATTTCGAATCCTCAACCTCAAGGCAGTTAGTTACCACCTGGAGGGAAATTTCAGGGAAATCAGTTACCACCTGGGGGGCAACCTCAGGGTAGTCAATTACCACCGGGGGGGAAATCTTCAAGCAGTCAGTTACCACCTGAGGGGCAACCTCGAGGTAACTTTTTCCCAGGAAAAACTGTGGAATCATATTATTTTGGATGAAAACCTCAAGGACGGTACATACCCCAAGGTCAACCCCAAACTCAATATGCCTTTGCATCTGACAACCCTGGCCTTTCCGCATGCGCCTGTGGTTATCAACTCGGGGGCCGCACTCAACGAAGGTTTCCAACATCCTTCTGGTCAATCATCTGTTTAAGGAGTCAGAAATTTACCACTTACTTACCAACCCTACATTCAACCAGGCTATGGTCCTTACGTTCAACCTTCTATGGGACAATACCCCGGAATGAGTATGGTGTGGGATCCGTCCCAATATCAACAGCCTATGCAGCCGTTGCCTTTTCAACCCGGATAACCTTTACTGTCCAACTGTAACCTGTCCAATCCACTATTCAAACTCCCCGCACCTAGTTCTCCGTTCAATGTTGTGACCAGTACACCTCGTACTCCGCTCAAACTCACGAACCGCCGCGCGTCCGTTCAACTAACAACACCAAGCTTAGAGTATGAGTAGCTCGATTTCTTCATCCTTGCATCCGTGCAAATCCTCAAGTCTCTGTACCCCGCTCAGACCTTCGCCCGTACTTCGCTCCGTACGCGTGCTATATGTTTGCTGGCACGGCCACAAGTCAACCGTAACCACGACAGTCCGTACTGTGGACAAATTAATTCGCTCTCGTTCTCTAAACCAAAATTATCGCATCAACCATACCCTCTTCGGGTTATTAATTATCAGCGCCCAACAACCCCGCTTGTCCCAAGGCGAACTCGTTACCCGGAGGTTACAATTCCTAATGCAACTCTGATTCCCAGTTATCCTGGGTATCCTCCTCCTGGAACTGCTTTGGCTACTCAAGGTTTTCGTGACCCTAACCGTCATTTACCATTTATTTCAACTTTGGATTTACCTGATTTGACGCGCCTTACAAATGATCCAATTTTCTATTATCCGTACTGGCCACCAATGCCACATAAGTTTCCCAGTGATATACCCAAATTCGAAGGTAAGTCGGGAGAGGATCCATCAAATCACATGATGACTTATCACCTCTGGTGTGCGTCTAATTCAATAATTGATGATTCAATTCGCTTACGTCTTTTCCAAAAAACTCTTATTGGTCTTGCCGCCAAATGGTACATTGAGTTACCACGAGGCTCGTTTAATAATTTCAGGCAGTTAACAACTGCCTTCTAGACTCATTTTCAGTTGCCTATTAGATACAACAATGGCACGGAACTATTAAATTCACTAAAACAATCTACGTCCACGTATATTTCTAATCATATTCATGAATGGCGACGTAGAAGGCGTTTGGTGAAAGTTTACATTCTGGATCAAATTTTGGCAGAATGGTTTGTTAAATCATTATTACCTAAGATCACTGAAGATGTATCTAAGGCTCGTGTTGTTACTGAAGATAAAGTAATTGCTCAAGCTCAATACCTCGACCTCGTTTATACGCAGTCAGGTACTTTACATGAAAAAATCCCCGACCTTCCAAAATAAGGTCAAATAGTTGTTGCTCCTTCAAGGTCTCATGCCGCTAATGGTATGATTGGTACAGTCAATACTAAAAGTAAGAATAATTCTTCAAAGAATCCTTCTCCTATTATAACTTTCCCTAATTCCCCGAAAGGAGAATCTTCCCCTGAAATTTCTGCTGACATTCATGTCGTAGAGACATCTACGACCAAATCTAAATCCGGTGGTAAAAATAAAGGGAAGAATAAAAAAAAAAAGAATTCAAAAGAGAAAACTGATAAAAATGAATCCAATGACGAAAAACGCAAACCTCGTTATCCTTGTTACATTTGTGACGAGGATCATTTTACTAAGGAATGCCCACATCGAGCAGAGGTTGCAAAATTCGTTAAAGGTTCACAACAACCTGATGTCTTGAAGGATCATTTTCCAACTCAAGATAGTAAAATGGTTGGTTCTACCTCGAATACCTTAGAAGAACCTATTCTAATGATGTCTCATGTACGGATTGCGACGCAATCGCAAGATTATGGTACTAAGAATCCTGTTGATGGTAAAGAAGCAGAATCTTCTAATGCAAATACATCAACTACACCTCCTCCTGTATCTGGTCCGCTACAGATCGAGAAACCAAATCCAGACTTAATAATAAAACCGCCTGCTAAGGGTGTTCTTCGTAAATCAGCTTTCAATCCACATGCGAGAGCTGCTCAGAATTACAACATTGTTGAAGATTTAGCTATTTCCCCTTCAGCAATGTCGGCGTTGGAAGTGCTGCAGTCATGCCCAGCACAGCGTAAATTGCTTTTGTCTGCTATAGGAGCTGTAGATATTCAGGATTCCAACCTTATAATCTTCGATTTAAAGAATATTACACCTCGCCTACCTCATAAAATGGCTTTCCAAATTCTAGTGTTAGTAAAAAACAGACCGATCTTTCGGACTATGATTGATGAGGGAGCTTCAATGTGTATTATGTCAATCCAGTGTTGGAAATCGCTTGGTTCTCCTAAACTCAATCAGTCTCCGACAATTCTTAAGGCTTTTGATGGTCGAGGTTTTCACCCTTTTGGTATTTTGTAGGATTTACCCATAGGGGTCGAAGGCAAAATTGTAAATCTAGATGTGGAAGTGGTTGATGCCCCTCTAGATTACAACCTTCTTCTGGGTCGCAGTTGGTCTTATTCTATGACTGCTATTGTTTCTTCGGTCTTTCGACTCATAAAATTTCCACATCAAGGAAGGACTGCTGTGCGATCACCACTGAGCGAATTCGTCTTCGTTGCAACAATCCAAAGACGCTTTTCGATAAAGTGACTATCCTCACAAGGATGTTGAGCAGGGTTTGCTTAAAGATTCTCGTTTACTAGGAACTTTTTCCTTTCCTCCTCCTAACGTATCGCCTTCTACCGCAACTATTCATATGATTTCATCAGACACTGTTATGTTTGATGATCCTTGGGTCGTACCGTTCGACTTCGAGTTAGATTCATTTGATGGCATGATGCCTTTGAGTCTATTTGAAATTTCGTATCAGGCTGTATAGTCACTTTCTGACCCCTCTTCAACCGAAACTGATCCAATGAATGGGATCCATGAGGAATCACTTTCTATATCTAGTTTAGCCACAACGACATTTCCTGATCTTGTTCATACTGATGAACAGATTCGTGAACTTTTTTCTGTTGAAGATTTACCATGGGAAGATCTACATCATCGATCTTCGTTTTTACCTGAGCTGGATCATTTTGAAGATGATTTCACTTCTATTTTTACTACTGAATATGTCAAAGAACCACAGAATCCATTGCAAAATCCTGATTCTGAGTTAAATTTGGAAAATATCTTTCGAACAATTCCAATTGACATTTCAGTAAAACCAGGAATAATTGAAAACATTCATATAGGTGCTTCCTGTACAGAAGGTGAAATTCAAACTTATAAAGCCCTATTTCAAGAATTCCGTGATGTGTTTGCCTGGTCGTATGAAGAAATGCCAAGAATTGATCCGTCAATTGTCGTACATGAAATCAAGACTTACCCGGATGCCAAACCTGTTCGTCAACGTTTATGTCAAATACATCCTAGAAAAGCTACTGCTATCAAAGCCGAAGTTGAAAATTACTTCGCGCAGGTTTTATTTATCCAATTCCTTTAACGGAGTGGGTATCAAATATTGTTCATGTTACTAAAAAGCAAGGAACGATACGAGTATGTATCAATTATAGGGATATTAATCGAGCTTGTCCCAAAGATAATTATCCAACCCCCTATATCGATCAAATAATTGATGATTGTGCCGACAGTGAAATGTTTTCCTTTATGGATGGTTTTTCCGGTTAAAATCAAATAAATATACTCCCTGCTGATCAGCCAAAAAAAGCTTTCATTTGTCCATGGGGAACATTTGCTTATTGCAAACTACCTTATGGATTAAAGAAAACTGGAGCAACTTTTCAAAGGGCTATGTCTTACGCATTTCATGACATTAAGCACATTGTGCAGCCTTATCTCAATGATTTACCTGCTCATTCATCACGTAGGGCCGACCATCTCACTCATTTACGAGCTATCTTTATGAGATGTAAGCATTATCGAATTAGGCTGAATCCACACAAATGTGTTTTCTATGTAGAAGCGGGTCACTTAATGGGATTTGTGGTTTCGAAAGCAGGCATTCACGTTGATCCGTCGAAGGTCGAAGCTATTGTCAATTTACCTCCTCCTTCGACTCTACGCAAACTCCAAAGTTTGCAGGGGAAAGCAAAATTTTTACGCCGGTTCATTCCTAACTACGTCGAACTAACAAAGGGTTTTACCCGGTTGTTGAAACAGAACATTCCATTCTTTTGGGATGAGATTGCTGATCGATCTTTTGATACAATTAAACACGCGTTGACCCATGCACCGTTATTGCATCCTCCCAACTACAACCAGGACTACGTTTTGTACCTCGCCGCCTCTCATTCCACAATTGGGATGGTTTTAGTTCAGGAAGACGAATCTAAAACTTAACATGTGATTTACTACCTTAGTCGAAATCTGCATCCGACTGAGATCAAATACACACATGTGGAGAAATTGGCCTTGGCATCTGTTCAATCTGTTCAAAGATTTAGACACTACATCTTATTACGCAAAACCACAATAATTTCTGACTGTAACCCTATGATGTACATTTTGACAAAACAATTGCTAGGGGGCAAGTATTCCAAATGGATAGTTATCCTGCAGGAATTTGACTTGGAGTTTGAAAAATCCAAGGCAAAGAAATCTTTTGTTTTTGCTGAATTGATGTGTGATTTCCCCTCTACTTATACTAAAACTGTGACGGAGGAGCCCATTGCGGACGAATCCTTGTTTCTTATCAGTGCTATTGATCCATGGTATGGGGATATTATCATTTATCTCCAAACCCAATCTTTTTGGCCTGAAATCTCATGATCTCAGCAACGGAAAATACGTTTCCAATCCCAGCAATACAATATTATTGGTGATACACTCTATCGTCGTGGAGCGGATTTTGTTTTCCGGTGCTGTCTTACTCATGAAGAAGCTAAGAAGGTTTTAAATGACTGCCATTCTGGGGCATGTGGCGGTCATATGTCTGGGTATGACACAGCTCAAAATATATTGTGCGCTGGTTATTTCTGGTCGTCGTTATTCAAAGATTGTATTTATGCAGTCCAGAAATGCCACAATTGTCAACTTTTTGATCGTAAGATGCGTGCGCCACCCGCTCCTCTTCACCTTATAATTGCTGTCGGTCCTTTCGCAAAATGGGGTATTGACTTTATTACATGTAATCCCCTACTCTACGAAAGGCGTATATTATTTTCCGTAGCAAGAGATTATTTTACTAAGTGGGTCGCAGGCGTTTACGTTCACATTTTTCAACACTAAGAAGACCTGGTCAGTAATTTTCGTATTCAATCACATAATTGCTAGCTTTGGTGTTCCTCAAGCCATTATTACAGATCATGGAAGTCACTTTTGGAATATCATGATGACTAAACTAACAGATCAACTTGGCCTGCGCCATGATATTTCCACTCCGTATTATCCACAAGCTAATGGTTTGGTTGAAGTTATCAATAAAGTTTTAGTTATTATGATTAGAAGAATTATTGGTATTCACAAGACGAATTGGCATTTCGTGTTATTTTCAGCACTTTGGGCATATCGAACCTCGGTAAAAACATCAACTGGTTTCACTCCCTTTCAATTGGTTTACGGTTTGGAGGTTGCGTTACCAATTGAGTGCGAAATTCTGTCTTTGAAATTATCCATAGAATTACTTTCAGCAACGTCTGAGGAGGAGAAACGTTTTTTGTACTTGGCTCAGCTAGATGAGAATCGACGAAATGCTGCAATAGCAAACGAGGCTCATGTCAAATGGATAAAAGCTCAGTATGATAAAAGTGTTACTCCTCGAAATTTTTCAAAAGGAGACCTAGTCACCTAGTCTTAGTTTATGATCAAGCCAACGATAAGCTAGGAGCTGGAAAATTCATGCCTATGTGGCATGGTCCTTTCATTTTTAAGCGAAAGCTGGCAAAAGGGGCCTATGAGCTGATAGATTTTGACGGTGTCCCTTTAGATAAACCTAGAAATGGGCTTTATCTAAAGAGATATTATGCTTAAACATGGTGTGGAGATTTTAATAGATTAGATTTCTTTACTGCTGGTGTGTTTTAGATTAAAGCGTGCCTAGTTTATAAGTGTGTTTTGTCACTATTCCTGCTTATCTGAGTTTACTCTTGATATTGCAGATGTCGACGTCTCTTCAAACCTACGTTGGTTTTGCTGATGGTGCTTGTCATAGTACATGGAACATTTCATCTGCAACTTGGGTAATTTATTCATCCTCTGACGAGTTAGTATCCATGCATGGGGTAAGCCTTGGTCAAACAATGAATAACATTGCAGAGTATAGTGCAGTGATTGAGTTATTATCTGAATCCATATCTTTTGGAATTCAGAGTTTGATTGCTAGGTTGGATTTTGAACTTGTTGTATTACAACTCAACAGGGTTTATGCCATTAGAAATCCAGTGTTATTATGGTTATTTTTAAGAGTTCATCTCTTGGAACATGAATTCGATTACATTGAATATCAACATATTCCAAGACACTTAAATATATTAGCAGTTGCAGTTGCTTCTAGTATGATAAATCGACATTTGCAATAGTCAAAACAGTAAATTAAACAACATTCATAACATGTACACAGATAGCCGGTAAATAGTGATATATCATAGTATAGAAGTTTTTTCAAAAAATATATACATCATCTTCGATCATAGGTTGGAAACACCTTATGATCGGAAAAAATGGTAATACAAAAGGTCAAAAGTATGAGTCTACGACATGATCATCCCATCACTGATGGTGATCACGATAAGAGACCACTGCCCGAGCTACCCTACACAGGAACCTCCTAAAAGGTCCTGGAACACTAATCACGTATCTCTGTAACCTGAGTGGAATCTCATCTATGTCCGTCTCTGGAATATATAGAGTCATACGCTCTAGGTGATGCTCTAAATCAGACAGGATCTCTGCTAATTGGCCTGCTGGGGCTGGTGCGGCTGTAACTGGTTGTCTTCTTTCATAAGGTTGGAGATGGGCTGGTCACCGTGGGTCCACATCTGCATTCAAAACTTTTGGTTATTAATTTCAAGACGATTAAAAAACAAAAAAAATTAGAATTAGAAATTGTTGAAATTGATTTTACCTAATTCATACCACTGTTCCCCTGCTGGGAGAGTCATCTCTCAGTCGTCGCGAAAATCTATCCCGGCATATGGAAAATCCTCTATAACAAAAATTTGGCGTTCCAGCCAATGAAAATATGAAGGAGGAAATCGAACAATCTCAGCACCCTCAATACCATGACGGGCCATCAATCCAACCCAACGAACCATCCTAGGTTCTCGAGGTCGACTGGCATCAACATGAATACTCTGCGGAGCTAACATGGGGATCCTCTCTAGAGAAAAGGTGACTATGATGGATCCATATCCAAAGTTATTTAGTTTTCCATTTTTCATTCTAGTTAGTTGGCCTTTTACATTGGCCAACACAGCTTCGCACCAGTTGAAAATGGTGCCTCGAAAAAAGTCCACAGCGATGCGCATCTGGGAACCGGTAGCCACATGCAGTGCTGCACTTCCACACAGTCTGGTAATAGTAAACGCAATAACTTTCAGCTCGAGATGGATGATAGTTTTTATGCCAATCCATTTGTCCCTGGGGTCTTCCTGATCATTACAGAATTCTTGTCGAAGACTAGCGATAGTCTGGCCACCTGGCCTAGTCCAAAACAAGGAAAGTTGTTCGCCCCTCTTGGAAAAACCAATCATAAAATAAATATCGTCCAGCTCAATTTCGAGCTGGTGGCCGCCAATAATGAAACACTAGTCCTGTACGTTCCACCTGTTTATCAACCATGTTAGGAGGTCTACTTGTGCCCTCATGCCCTGGATGGCCCAGAATTTATATAAACTGCATGCTCTTAATGCTTGCATTGTGGGAAAATGGAGCATTGCAGCGTCATCCACGTCCTCATGCTCACGTTCTCTCCAAATCAGCATCTTGTTAATCCTACAATGCATAAAAAGATATGTTAGAATGATCTAATTTGAAATTTTTTGGGCGGCAAATGAGAAATTTGGTTTTGAAATTTAAATACGCGGGGACCGCACTTTGTCTTCATACACAGTGCGTAGGAACGCACGCGTGCTGTGGGACAAGTGTGGACCCATGAATTTTTTCTACATAGGAAAAGTTCGGGGTTCGCAGGGCCCATGTGTTTCACCTGTGGACCTCTGCAAGCGATTTCTTAAACCATATTTTTCCCTTAAAAAGAAAATCTAGAGCCTAAAAATGAAATGAAAATGGATGAAATGCAAGATTAGGAGGTCGTGGATCACCTGGGACTGATGGTTCTCGATTTCGTCAGATTGATTTTCCAGAATCTTCACAGGAACTTTTTTACCCAAAAGCTTTTACTTTTCACTCAGAAGTGGAACGGTAAAAATGAAGTTGAAAAAGTCCTTTTTATAAGTTTTTTCGAATAAATAAATTTTTAATTTGTTTATTTTTCACTTTAAAAAGGGTATTTTTGAAAGCATTTTTACTTATCTTAAACAGGTATGTGTAATGTTTCAAGTTTTTTTGTAGAAATTGGATTTTTCAGGAGAATTGATCGTTTTTCAACAAAGAGCATACTTTTATCACTTTTTCTGACTCTTTCAAAAATTTTACGAAAAAGCGAAAACTTGGAGTCCTCTTTTAAGCCCTTTTCAGACTCTCTAAACATGAAAATATTTCCGAGTACTTGATTATTCGAACTCGTTAAAGTAAATGAATAATCGTCCCTTTAGTATAAGTTTACGCCTTTTTCAGATTGAAATGGACTATTTACAAAAAAGGTATATGTTGAATAATTATGGTCAAGGAGTTCTCTCCGTATTATTTTATCCTTTTTCGGCTTCCGAGACTAAATTTACGAAAAGTACACCCATGGGAGTTTTCTTAAGTTTTTCTTTCCTACCCCCAAAACAAAAACATCGAGTTTTCCATACTGGGACTCGTTAAAATTCAGAACAAGAAAGGACCGTTCACTTAAACAGAACGAACCACTCCTTCTTAGGGTTCGAATCTTAAACTAAGTTGGACTCATTCGAAGGATGAGGTTATAAACAAGCAAATGTTATCCTCCTCAAGCTTGTCAAAAATAAAGAGGTACTTGCCAGTAATGGTGAGGGAAAAGAGAGAAAAATGGACTTGTTTGTTGTATTTTGATTTTTTGAAAATCCAGTTAACCACTCTTGAACACGACACTTTTTTTTCACCTGGGTTGGGAAATCCTCTACCTAACAGTTAATAAAACCACATTGAAAGTCTTCAAGCTGGTTTTTGGGTATTAGCTTTGGGTTAATTGTCACCAAGCCATCTGCAGTGTCGTTATGTGTTCAAGAGGACAGTTCAAATAAACCATTCATCTACAAAATATCAGTCATCCATTTTGACCATCCCTGAGTCATTCCTTGCCAATATATTTCTTCAAAACTTGATCTATGATTTCATGTTGTGGACTTGCCTACGACGGATCACTTTCTATCGACGACAACTCATTATCTAGGAATTTGATCTAGAAATCGTTAGTACCTTGAAATCTGCATGCTTCAATGGTAGGTTTCTCGCCTTTGATGACAGGTTGCATCATTGAACTTTGATCGAATGATTCCGTGACATGTTCGACTTCAGCTCATTCATTCACATTTCATAGATTGTACTGAGTACTTTGAGAGCCATTGACATTACTGGTGGTTACTCTCACACTTGCTAATAATTTACATCATTGAATGGTAATCAAGTGGTTTCTACCATGTTTGACTTCGACACATTCATTCACATGGATAGAATCGTACTAGTTCGAGATGCGGAAATCAAGACACTGGATCTAGTTTCTACCATCTAGGCTGCGAGGAATTTTGTTATCATTTATACACTAGACTATTTATAAACAGATGGATGCATCCATACTGTGTCTACACATGTCTATACTGTGATGTATTCAAAATCATCCCTGTATCAGAACAACTTGAGTCAGTTTCTAGTTAGTTTTGATCTGAGTATGGGAATTCCTACCTCAGCGATGATACGTATACATATATATTTTGCATTGAATGTTTTTACAGGTTCCGACTGGGGTGTCCACAGGATGATCCTTGAAATGATAAAGTACTGCACTCTTCATATATGACAGACTTCAGCTTCATCTATTCCAGACTTTGCACTTTAGGGGGCAATCTGTTACACTGAAAATTGTCATCCTGACATTCTGCTATGTGTATGGGCTCATTATTACTCATACTTTCCCCCTTTGCAAGTCTAACATATCAGTTCCTCATGTCAAGCCCCTAAAATCAGAGAAAAGTTCCTAAAAATCTCCTAAACTTTGGTGTCACACTTTCTCTCTATCTTTCCTGCGGTCCCGCACCTAATGTTCAAGTCTCATGCGTGCCTGAACACACTTTCTCTGGGTTATAAGTGCGGACCCCTGTAAAGATAAAAAATGTGCAAGTAAATTCCAAAAAACTTAATTAAAGTAAATTCTAGAAGCCTCTAGAAAGAATCTTGCAGTGGCAGAACTGCTCTTTTGAGGTGCATGTATCCCTTACCTTATGGAGCTAACCCCTTGATGTGAGGAGCTTATCATACAGAGGAGGATTATTCATGGTTGAATAAAAAGCCTCCTCACCACCCTAAAATAAGGCATTGGGTAGCCTCCAAGGAGTTCCAAGCTTTAGAATATTTGAGGTTAGAAAGTGTTGTTGAGATTAGAGCTCGATTCTTTAAGACTTTTGTGGGAAGATTACATATCTTAATGTGTTCAAAAATCCGATTAACCACTCTTGAACAAGACACTTTTTGTTCACCTAGGTTGGGAAATCATTTACCTAACAGTTAATCAAACCATTGAAAGTCTTCAGCCGGTTTCTGGGTATTAGCTTTGGGTTAATTGTCACCAAACCATCTGCAGTGTCGTTATGTGTTCAAGAGGACAGTTCAAACAAACCATTCATTTGCGAAATATTTGTCTTCCATTTTGACCATCTCTGAGTCAGTCCTTGCCAATATGTTTCTTCAAAACTTGATCTATGATTTCATGTTGTGGGCTTGCCTACGACGGATCACTTTCTATCGACGACAACTCATTATCTAGGAAGTTGATCTAGAAATCGTCAGTACCTTGAAATCTGCATGCTTCAATGGTAGGTTTCTCGCCTTTGATGACAGGTTGCATCATTGAACTTTGATCGAATGATTCCGTGACATGTTCGACTTCAGCTCATTCATTTACATTTCATAGATTGTACTGAGTACTTTGAGAGCCATTGACATTACTGGTGGTTACTCTCACACTTGCTAGTAATTTACATCATTGAATGGTAATCAAGTGGTTTCTACCATGTTCGACTTCGACACATTCATTCACATGGATAGAATCGTACTAGTTCGAGATGCGGAAATCAAGACCCTGGATCTAGTTTCTACCATCTAGGCTGCGAGGAATTTTGTTATCATTTATACACTAGACTATTTATAAACAGATGGATGCGTCCATACTGTGTCTACACATGTCTATACTGTGATGTATTCAAAATCATCCCTGTATCAGAACAACTTGAGTCAGTTTCTAGTTAGTTTTGATCTGAGTATGGGAATTCCTACCTCAGCAATGATATGTATACATATATATTTTGCATTGAATGTTTTTACAGGTTCCGACTGGGGTGTCCATAGGATGATCCTTGAAATGATAAAGTACTGCACTCTTCATATATGATAGACTTAAGCTTCATCTATTCCAGACTTTTCACTTTAGGGGGCAATCTGTTACACTAAAAATTGTCATCCTGACATTCTGTTATGTGTATGGGCTCATTATTACTCATACTTTCCCCCTTTGCAAGTCTAACATATCAGTTCCTCATGTCAAGCCCCCAAAATCAGAGAAAAGTTCCTAAAAATCTCCTAAACTTTGGTGTCACACTTTCTCTCTATCTTTCCTGCGGTCCCGCACCTAATGTTCAAGTCTCATGCGTGCCTGAACACACTTTCTCTGTGTTATAAGTGCGGACCCCTGTAAAGATAAAAAATGCGCAAGTAAATTCCAAAAAGCTTAATTAAAGTAAATTCTAGAAGCCTCTAGAAAGAATCTTGCAGTGGCAGAACTGCTCTTTTGAGGTGCATGTATCCCTTACCTTATGGAGCTAACCCCTTGATGTGAGGAGCTTATCCCTTTGAAGGAGGATTCTATTCCTTCATAGTTGGAACAGAAAACCTCCTCTTTTCCACTATAAAAATAGGCATTGGGTAGCCTCAAGGGGAGTTCAAGCTTTAGAATATTTGAGGTTAAGTGTTGTTGAGATTCAGGCTCAGTTAACTAAGATTTTTGTGAGGAGAGATTACATACCTCTATTCGTCTTGGTTGGAGGAGTGCAGAGCTTATCAAAGTAGAGGAGACTCCGGCTTCGGACCCCGGGAAGGCCTGTGCAACATCAAGGCTCAGGTTGTAAGGTTGTCTTTCTTTTGAAATTAATACAAATATACTCATTTTTCTCAATAAGCTGTCAGTTAATGGTTTATTTCATAGATTCCTTGATCACCATGATAAGCATGGTTTATGATGATGTCTATACAGGTGCTATTTAATATTTTGCTTGTTTGTGACTGCAGGTTTACGAAGATAACTCCTTCAAGTGCACAAGGGACAACAACGACTTCAAACAAGCGCTGGACATACGATAAGTCTTTTACACCTCTATAGAGCTTTTTGTAAATCATATATGCTTAGAGAAAGATTATTTTATTTGGATGTTTGTTGCTAAATACTTTTAGTACTAGGGATATCAGTATTGTCTGCAAGAAGGATTAATCCACGGTGTATGGTTGTTGGTGTGCTCGGTAAGTCAAATTGCTTCATGACCTCTATTTAAATAAAGTTCTTTTGGCTCCCGCTATCAACAATGAACTGCAACGGGGAACCCTTCACCCAAATCTAGGAATGGAAGAGGCGCTTCCCCTCCTCTCGATCTTCGATTTCTTCCTTCTGGATCTTGGTGGTGGAAATGGTGGCACTAGGCTCCACATCAAAAATCTGCTTCCCTCTGTCATTCCCCTTGTCGGGTTCTGACTTAGAGTCAGAACATGTATCTGATTCAAAAGCATTCAGGTCTGCCGCCAGTGCCTGTTTGGCCCGACACTCTCTTGTGTTGTGAGTGGAGATCTTATGGAACTCACACCACTTTCTAGTGTCATTAGTTGGCTTCATGGTGTTGTTCTCCGCTTGCGGCTACGACGGGTGATCATGGGCCACCCCACCTTGGCCTTGTCCTTTGTTCTGCGGTTTCCAGGCACCTTTCCTTTTCTTCTGATTCACAGATCCAAAGTCTTGCTTCTTCTGTTTTAATTTCTACTCAATCTTGGCAGCATACCGGTATGCTGCACTAAATGAAGAGATGTCAAGAAACCCCATTTCCTCCTGGATGTATCTGTGCAGACAACTGCGGTACTTAAGCACCAAACTTTTCTTCGAATCTTTGATACCCAAATTTGTGCGTAGGGTATGGAACAAATTCGTCAGCTCATGAAAATATTGATCTCTTTGTTTCCAGAATGTAGTACATTGTATGTACTTGTCCTCATATCTCCCCACGAGGTAGTATTTTTCCTTGATGGCATCTCGGAAAGAATTCCACATCGGTGTGGCCAAGAACAAGGAGGATTTCCCCTGGTCCTTTTTCTCATAATAGGTTTCCCACTAGTCCTTGACATAGGGGGCGACTTTGAGGAGTGAAAAAGTAATATTTTCCTGATTGGAAAAGTCATGAATTGAAAAATATCCTTCTAATAGATTCAACCATATATCTATGATGTCTACATCTATTTGGCCCTCAAATATGGGAATTTCAAAATTAACTTGTACCTTAAAAGTAGTGGCACCTCCATAGTGGTTGCCAGATGAAGATGTGTCGCTAGTGGGTAGCTGTCGAAGGATATGGGAAAATTTATCCATCATCGTGTTCCTCTGTTTCTCGAGGGCCTCATTGAGCAATATTTTGATAGGATATCCTTCCCCCTCGTCTTTCTTTTCCTTCGCCATGGGAGGCCGTTGGGGTTTTCGAGGTTGATCTTGAAAAGGTTCAACCAGATCGACTCCTAACTCCTTATTCCTCGATCTTGTTGGGGACGTGCAAAGAAATATCGAGATATAACTCCCTGCTGCATAACTGACACAGACATCAGGGGCCTGGGGAAAATCCTCACCTCTCCTAGATAAGCCAGTAATAAAATACATGTCCTCCTCAATGGGATGGTACCACTGGTTAGGACCAACATGAAAATCTTATCGGTGGGCATCCCACCCATAGATCAACTGTACTAATAAACCACTGTGCCCCTTTAGGAATTTAGCCTCCTCATAGAACTTAAGGAGGCTACCTCCCTTAAGAGAAACTAGGTGGGTGGCGTAATAGGGCAAGGGTACAAAATTCACTCCCTCTCCCTTGCCTCCCATTGTTATATCATGTTATAATTGTCATCCCTCTGCTCTTGTTGTTGTCTTTCCTCTCTCCGTTGATGTCATTGAATGATTCAGATATTAAATATACTAGTCTCCCTCATACATAAAACATAATTTTTTTTTATTAAATGACAAATGTATTTACAAATATATAAATAGAACTTTTATCGAAAAAAAAAAACATGTGGTGTGCCACAAAAAATAGTCACACACCGCCAATGGTGCATACATCTATATCACGAACCGTCCACGGTGCGCATAAAAAACGTCACGCACCATGATAACAACAAATATTACTTGAATAAATATTATAGGCGGTTGTTATAGTGCAACGCACCACCCATTTGTAATATTTTCCTGTTGGTGGTGCGGTATGTTTAACCGATGCACCACACATTAGGTGTATTCCCATAATATCAATGTACTGGAACGTTATGTTTATCTTTACATAATTCTTGGTGTGTTCTGGTAAGCTAACACACTGTCGTAAATAAATTTTTATCTAAAAACAAAATTAAATTGTCGGTGTAGCCGGAAACTGACACACACCGCACTATTTTATTGTTATTGCGCTGCACTTTTTCTTGGTAGCGCATTGGGTTGTCACATTAACCGCCCGGTGTGGTTTCCATTAACACTGTTCACGACGCGGCCTTTAAATTTACAGGGAGCACTAGGAACGGTGCAAGGCGAATGACTCTAACGCACTGCGTAAGATTTTTTTTTCTTTCAAAAAACTAGTGAATTCTAACTCAATTTTCAAAATTAATCCACTAAAATCTTAAGTTGGTGAGAAACAAGTACATTACCTGTACATTTGCGCGTCAAGGTGGCATCTTTCCAATGGAATACTAAAAACCAAATTTGCCTACCATTTTGAAAAATTCAAATTCCACACACTGAGTAATGGACGGAAGCAATGCGACAATGGGAGCATCGATGGTAGGGTGCCTCAGAGAAGCAAATTTCACACCAGTGCTTGAGATCTCTACAACATTTTAACAATTAAAAATAAATTTTTACGACCGATATTTTTTTTTTACAAATTAAACCCTTTTTTGGTGCGCTCTAGTATGAGACACACCGGGAGGTTATATCCATGGCGCACCACACTTCTTTATGGTGTGCGGGATTACTGAGATGCACCAGGTTGGTTTTTACAGAGCACACAATGGTTCCTTTGAATAAAAACCCTATGTTGGTGCGTCGTTGTACCTAAACCGCACCGGGCCGTCGTCGTTAGTAAGTAGTACCGAAATGTTGAAAATGCACTGAGATGGCGATATACGACCAACATAGGGTGTTTTATATTAAAAGAACCATATATTTTCATTAAATAAACACCCTATGATGGGGAAAAGTATCACCATAAATGCACTGGGGCGTCGTTGTTATAGTATAACACTACAATGGTTATACAGTGAGTGTCTCAGTGTGCCATTTGATAGTACGCACCAGTGCACTTTATATAAAACACACTGGTGTGTTGTATGTATGAAGTGCACCATTGTTTTTGTACTACTTAAAAATAAATCTGCAACGCTTCTTTAGCCTCTACTATGCACCGGTGCGTCACATATATATCAAGCGCACTGGTGCGTGCTATGATTATAAACGCACTGAGAAAAAACATGCGCAAAAAAATCCACCCACCAACCTCCTCCTGTGATCTCCACTACAAACAGATATCTGTGCTATTTTTATAAGGGCTTCCTCAAAAACATCCGCTAGAGGGTATTTTCCTTGTAGTGACGTAACTTTGGCATACGATCTTTGTTTGACGCGCACAATACCTTGTCAGAAAGATCTATCGAGGACTACAACATTCAAGTGAACAACATCGGTTGATCACCCATTTTGGTCTCATTTTTGCCAAAAATCATCGTTTATGGCCTCAAAACGGCTCAGGAAATTTAGGACCCAAAAAACTGCCAAAAATAATAAATTGTGCTCAATTAAGGAAAATGAAAAACTGAAAGAAACAATGGTGGGGGTCGAGGTGGAATAGGTGGGTGGCCACCATTATGCACCTCGATTAGTCCTCCCCCCTTAAAGAAGCAATGTTCCCCATTACGTTGAGTTCCTCCATGAGATGAGGGAAATTCTATTGAAATTTTTCAGCGGTGAGCCAATTTCCTTGGTGCAGGAGTTGGCCAGCTTTAAAAACCAGATCCAAATGGATCTTTTGCAGTACTGCCTCTATTTTCTTGACCCTGAAATGTCCAGCGACCCGAATGCCACTGTTATCTTCTTAGCATATGAATGAAGGTAGGCCTTTCATCAGATGTGAGTCAGAGGCATAAATTGATATTCTGATGTTTAAGATCAGACCCTAAGTTAACCAATTCAATTCTCAAAGTTGAACTTTGAAGTTTGCAATTGGTAACCCTTTTAAACCCATCTTTCAAATCATATAAATATTATAGTTTAAATGCATGCTTAGGTAAATAATTTTCTTTAGTAGGTTTATTCAACTGCTTATTATGCTCATCCTCATCGATGATTTGGTAGAGTAAGATCCTTCAGATGTTATAAATCTTAGGATATCATCATCATCATTGAACCCACGCCAATTGGTTATGTTGTCAAGAATGGAGGGCTGAAAAATTAATTCAATTGAAAATATGTCAGGGCTGAAATCTTCAGGTGGGATAAGCTTAGAAGCAAGATTGGCCAAGAGATCAACACTGGCATTTTTTAACCTTGGGATATGAGCTATGTTAAATGGAGTGAAATGAGAGGTAATATTTTGAATCAAGGATTGGTAATGCTTGAGATGACTGGAAACACAATGAATGGTGTTTCTTACCTGTTTTATGACAATTTCAGAGTCACCAAAGACTTTGAGGTATTTCACATCAAGGCTAATGGCTTTCTGCAATCCATGTACTAATGCTTCATATTCAACAATGTTATTAGTACATTAAAATTCCAATCTACATGCAAGCATAATATTTTCTCCATCAAGATTTATTAAGATGTGACCAACTCCTGCACTATCATTAGATTTCAACCCATAAAAATAAAGAGTCCAAAACAAATTATCATGCTTAATTACAGATGTATCTACAATATTAATACATTCATATGAATATTTTTGAGAAAAAAACTCAATTTGGGAGGAAAAAAAATCAACTAAAAAAATATAATTCTGTGCTGTAAAACCGCCGAAGAAAGATTCTGAAAAATAATTCCCAAGAATATTATTTAAAAAAACTACTGGTCCGTTTTCCTCATCTAGATTAGTCACTAAATATTTCATATGCTTCTCTCTGTCTACCCTGTTTTGGTTGGGTTTACAGTTGTATGGAAGCCACATGTGAGACTAATCAGTTGCAAAGTAACCATGTAATTTTTCAGACCAATCTCTTCTTAGAATAAGACCGTATAATTCATGAATGTCTGCGACTAATATATCTATTATTTGACAAACCTTTGAGTTAGAAGATAACATTATTAATAAAACAAAATTCATTTCTCCTAATACTTTGACCTTTGTTCGATCTATTTGAATAATCTGAACAACAAATTTCTGAGGTGAGATATTCAGTTTGAGACAAACTGCATAGGGCATAATATTAGAGGATGCACTAAAATCCACTAAGCAATTGTGAACATTCTTATTGAAAATATCAAAGGTCAAAATAAAAGGAGGTGTATGATAATTCGATCTATCTCCAATCAGAATAACATATTAAGAATCTATCTTATTTGAAAGATCATTTGGAGGCTTTCCTTTTCCTTTTGAGGCATTTTCAATGACAACAATTGGTAATGGGGATGCAGGAATTGCATTCAATTCTTTGAGTAAGAATTTTTGCTGTTGCTTTAACTTACTAATCTCATACAAGGAAATTTTAGCTTTGACCTTTTTCATGTATTCCGCGATTTTATACTTTATGGTATTAGAGACTACCAAAGTTTTAGATGAAGATGGAGATTTGGAAGGAGTTGGAACAAGGTCAGAAGGTATAGAAGTTGATCTTTTAAATATGGGTTTTTATTAAGTAGGAGTAGTAGGAGACTTCCATTTTTTACTTGATGAAGGAGAAATGATAGGTCCCTTACTTCTAATACTTAATGGCGTGGTTTCTTCTTCTTATTCTTCATTCTCTAAAGTGGTTAGAATAAAATCCCATAAACCATGTGCTTCAACTAATTCTTCTTCTTGTGATTCTTCAACGGATAAGGCTGATTCTTCTTCTTCTTCATGTTGATTGGATTCTGCATTTGATATAATGGAAGGGGGTTGAGATTGTGATGGATGAGTCTTTTTAAAATATCGGAAAGGCCTTTTTGAAGATTCAACGACTTGTTTTTTGATCTCTAGCATTTCATTAGACATTGTTTTGAGGACTTTTTGTAATCCTTCAAAATCGAAAGGATATTTGGGAGATTTCTTTTTCGATTCATCTTTGAAAGTGAACTTCTTGGTTTTTCTTTCTTCGAGAGCATTCTTCTTTTCTAAAGAAAGATTTCTCTTCTCGGTAGATAGAGCTTATTTCATGTTTTCTAGCAAAACTGTGTTATTAGCTCTGTTTACGAATATTTCAATATTAGAAAGAAGATCATATATATACCATTCGATCGACACATCATCACTAGGATTAGAAATATCAATAATTTTATTTAACAATTTATTGAATCTAGAGTTAAGATATTTGGTCTTCTTGTTTGGATTAGCTTTGAGATTATATATATCATTGATTAAAATGGATTTTGTGCGATCATCTCCAATTTTTGTTAAAAATTATTCTTCAAATATATTTCAATCATTAATTGAACTCGATGTTAATGAGAAATACCATGACGCTATGGATCCTTCAAAAGTATAAGGAAAAAGTCTAACTACACAATCCTCTTCTACGACCCCATTAAGGTTGATGGTCAACATGAAATTATGAAGGTGTTCCTCAACAAGCAGTCCATCATCAGGATTGTACTTTGGTAACCATCTCTTTGGATGTTTAGGTAGAGGATGGAGTGGTGGTGCCATTTGGACTTCCGCTGGGTTAGTCCAAGGTCTATTTTCCATTATGGGTATTATAGGAATAGAGGAAGATGCAAATGATGCAAAGGTTGAAGATGGCTGTGTGGATGAAGAATTTTCCCTTGTAGTGCTATTGGTTATGATAGCACCAGTTGATTGTGTTAGAGGAATGTAAATATGAGGATTTATAATATGGTAGGAATAAGGTAGAGTAGGATTTGAAGGATCAAATAAAGGAGTGTGAGGTGGGGAAGATGATGTAATATCACTAGTGGAAGATTGAGTTTCTAAGGTATGGAATTTTATTCAATGAGTGGGTAATGGGAACTCAAAAGGAGTTATTCCAAGTTTTTCACTATGAAATCGGGTCAATACACAAGAAACTTGTAGTGATGACCATACACTTCCTTCGGAGACTTCGGACTGAACATGAATTTCTTATGAAATAGAAATTCCTTTGAATGCTTGGATTATGGTCTGAAATTCACGTGCCTCTTGAGGTGATTGTGTAGAAGCTTGAATGAATGAATTAGGAAGTGTACTATGAGATTTTGTGGTTGTTTCAACAACTTCAGATCTAGGAGTGGGAGATTTTGAATGGGATCTTGAAGTTGGAGGGGATTTTGAGGGGGATTGACTCTTTTGATGGCCTTTTGATTTGGGATTAGAAATTGTTTCCATTCATAGTCTTCCCCAATGTTGAGGCAAAGAATTCAAATAAAAAGGCCATCAAAAGAGTAAATCCCCCTTCAGGGGTCTGTATAGTATTTTCCTGCACTGGATTCTTCAAATACTGAACCCCTATTGTTTTTATAGATTGGTTGAATTCTTCCCATATATTATCAAGTTTTCTGCCTAGTTTAGTTTCTTTAGTTTGTGTAGTGGATGAAGTGGCTATCTCTTTGACTTGACATGAATCTGTATCTTTTGCCGAAGCGATCACAAATTTATCATGTTTTGTATTTTGTTGAGGAATGCTCAAAAAATCCAAAGGAAAATGAGCTATCCTTTAATTCCTATATTTATTAAACTTAGCAATTTCTTCAGTAATAAATTGTGTTGCTGCTAATTTCTAAACCTTTGAGTAGATAGAAGTTGATTCAAATAAATCATCGAAGTTGTCTGGATCATGCATAAATTGTCAAATGTTTTCTTGTGTTGTGACATCCTTGGAAATATCATTAGGATCATATTGTCTATTAGGGTTAGTTGGGAAATTTAAACATTGATTTTCTTCATTTTCAAGACCAAAATGCTTGAAATTTTCAAGAGAATAAACATGACAGGAAATAGGAAAGGTAGGCCACATCGTCTTTTTAGCATCTTTTAAAACATTTGAAAGGCCATTCCCAAAATTTTGGTAGGCTATTTCTCTGTCTAAGAGTTTATCAGGAACATAAAGGGGAAACACATGAGGGTTGGAAAGACTGCTGAAGATCCAGATATAAGTAAAGGATTCCTCTTCAAACCATATCCCTATTCATAACAAACCATTGTTAGCTTTCGGGGAATGTGTAGGGGCCTTATTATCAAATAAATTTTGGTGGATAGGTAGCATAACTCCATGAATTTTTTTATAGAAATGAGGTTGGAATTTAGATTCCTTGAGCATGTCATGATTGATATGGATGGGCGTAGGATCCTCTATGGTCCATCTCCATCCCATACATGTAAAATTGGAGGTGAAATAGACAACATCCATTATATAGGGACTCATGTAGTACAGGGGAACAATGTTATGAGAAAAACTACACTTTTTTCTATAATTTAAGATTTGACTGCCTATACTATCAAACAATATATTTCCCCAATCCATAATGTATCCATTCGAGGCAACAACAATTAATGGTACCCACTGGTCTAGGAATCCATGGGTATTAGGGATCCATATATTATACACGCCATGGAAGCTATATAATAGAATGGTCTGGTAAGAGAATCAATGCAATACATAGCCTTATCCTCACACTTGTGTTTGTTGGGATATCTTCTCCATTTCTTGATGGGCTCTCACTGATCCTCATTTTCACTCATGAATTTATACACAAATTTCTTGTCGTATTTCTTCTGGCGCGGCAGTAGCTGATACATTTTGCTGAAATATTCACTGGTAAATGGCCCAATAATTGTTTGATTATCAGTTATAAAAACCCTCTCTTTAATATTTAAATTATCAATGAACCATTTAATCATGTTTGTATAAGGCAAGATCTTGGTTGGGCTGCAATTCTGTGCAAGAAAGAATAGGCAACATTGTTCCAGGTAGACTCAGAGGTTGAGGCAGAATCATTAGCTGTAGCTTTTTTCTCTACTAATCTTGGTTTTTCATCCTCAAAAATCTTGTACATAGCTTCCTATGAGGATATTTCGACATCTGGAGTACAAGACGTATATGAAAATAACAGAAGCATTTTAGTAGTCTTAGGTGGAGGTGGAACTGATTGTTGTTGACCTACGGGTTTATTCTTAGCTTTAGCTTCCTTAGACATTTCCGATGAGCTTTGTTGATTAGGGCTAGCCTGCGAAGAGAAAACACAGGGATAAGCGAAAATTTTCTTAACTGTAGAATTCCTTAGAGAAAATAAGTCATTTCATATCAATTCATGCAATTTATGAGCAAAATCCAGTGACATCAAGTTGCAATAACCAAATCATTTAGAACTAGAAAATCATAAATTCGATACATTTGTTCATTAAATGATGAAACATGGGCTCACATGGGCCTTTGTACATGTCAGCATATCAGAGGATTTTATCATAGAATTCATATGGTTGCATTTTTTAAACATGCAATATCTTTCCAATCTGATAGGATTTATTATTAAAATGTAACAACTATAAACATAAGTGGGAAGTGTTATCAAAGGTCTTGTATCAGATATTTTATATCGGGGATTTAAAGGAGTGACAACCGATAGGAAGTTTCGATATGGAAGTTCTTGTATGGAAAGGAGAGGTTTATCAGAGGATTAGGGTTTGGGAATATAAGAGATTAGAGATATGAGGATATTAGAGTATCAGAGGATGGATGATATCAGAAATTCCACATGAAAATCCTGTGATCAGCAGTACTAGTACCGCCACAGGAAAATTCAAAACTTTCCGATTTGAAAGCTCTATTCGAAAAATACAGATCAGTGATTGGAAAACAGAGCCGAGGATCCAATGGACTCCAGGGCATCTCAACCAGCAAACTGGATCAACAGGATCTGATGTTTGTGATCAATGATAACTAAGACCATCCCTCATCACTGAAACACCTTCTCTAACCACCCTGACCCTTAACGCTCATCCCATCAGTGCAAATCGAATGTACCAATGCTTCAAAACATGAAAAACATGAAAACAATATAGTTCCTGTGACCCCAGATCGCCTTGACATTCTACCTAGAATTTATAAACCAGTGAAATGTTCATGGAAATCAAGACTATCCCGAGCCTCGATAGCAACAGAAGCAGCGACTAGTGCTCCACCACCTTTAACAAACTAGCACCTGAAAACTCTTCCATGGCTTATAACACCCTCCCGGTACCTAGCAAGTAGTGCAGAGGCAGGATGCCAAATATCTTAGGTCCACTAATACCTTCAGTGCATTCACCAAACCTCTGATATTAACATCTCACATGTGGTGAGAAAATATAGGAGCCGTGTGGTTAACACAGAGCGAACCCACATAAATTTGAATATTGCATACGACACCTTAGTCCTCATTGGCATTACTTAATTGCAGTCTCTTTTGGATTAACAACTGTTTATACTAGCAAATTAGGTAACCCATAGCTAAATGATTATTTGTTGTGAATATATTTACATCCAACACTATGCACTGCATTATGATACAACCCTGCTGCCTCAATTCCTACTATTGACAAAAAAATTGAAGAAGTTCTCTTATAATATTTCCTGCGGAATCACCTGATGACGTATCTTATATTTTTGGCCTGCTTAATCACACGATGTCAGATAGTGGAATATTCATGTATAGTATTGGATCCATGAGCGTGGCCATGTGTAGCTTGTTTTATATATATATATATGAAATGACTCAAACTTATATTAATAATATTTTATCTAAATATATAATATACATTTTATTTTATTAATATTTTGATGTAATATGGTATAAAAGTTTTAAAGGTTTATATCATGTCAATCACCCATCACCTGATTATAATTATTTGTTAATAAAATCTATTTTTATTCATCAAAATATGAATTCATACTCAATTAACACATCATGTGGGTTTCCATTTTCAGAAAGAAACAAATATTTTGAACTCATTAAAATACTTCTCTCAAAAAATTATCTTTATATTTGTGTGTCCACTCTATGTAAGCACTCACAAATAAGCATTTTCTTTGCAAATATAAATTATTTTAATACAATATATCAAATTTATGGAAAATAAAATTTTGACATTTATGCTGCTCTTTTCTCTAAGGATCAAATGCGTGAAATTCAGATCAAATCCTTAAGATATGCTAATTCCTGTTATGTCATTCTATTTCTAACATCATTCCTCAAATGGTTCTTGGGTTTAAATACCACTTATGTTAATTAATTTTGGCTTTCTCAGTGTTTTGGGTTGATCGTGTTCCTTTTAAAATAACATTTGCCCTTATTTGATCAAGTGGGTTTTATTTTTTCACAAATATTATTTAAGTGGGATCTTATATTGGGCAGAAAACAATATATGGCATCAAAATTAATATTATTAAGTTCTAACAAAATAAAGCTCCATTTCTTCGTCTGAGACGCTAGATCTTTTTTCAAACACTTAAGGGTTTATTGGATCAAGTACTTGTGTTTACTTGGAGAGCCTTAGAGTTTCTGCTACTTTTTTGAAGGAGAGTAACCATTGCACTAGGCACTGCCATGCATCTGGGAGGTGCCATGGGCATTATATATATCCTTGAAATCACGTAGCTGATGGGGTAGTTGATTGGTGTAGTTGTGCTCATGATTCTTTTGGTTATAGATTCTATTAAAGATTTAATGAGATATGCTCAATAACTATTGCACTATTCTTGGGATGTATGTTATCATATCTTGTTATCTAGGTCATCATATGTAACATCATAAAATGTTGCAAAAGCTTATGATCGAAGAAGAGTGTAGAACCAAAAAGGTGGGTTCTATTGGTGGTGTGGTCAGTGATTCTAGGGGAGACAATTTTGGTTGTAGGCTTGGAAGCAGATAGATTAGGTGCAGTCACATTTGGTACAGGTGCTGGTGTTGCTAGATGCAATATATTAATTAGTGTCCAGATTAACATGCTTAATGGTGGTTTGGCTCTTGGTTAGACCTTTGATGTCTCTTGATGATTTTTCGAATGCTCTTCGATGATTGTATAGAGTTTCAATCCATGGTGGATTCTCATCTATCTGAATTTTTGAATTTGATCATTGAATTTGAGGTTTCATTGTTGCTTCGCTATCCATTAAGTCAGTTGGTGGATGTTGGTTGGGGATTAAACATTTTCTAATAGCCTACGTAGCTAATTTTTATATTGGGCAATTTATAATAAAGGTCGAACCACACCTAGAATATATTTGGGGGATATTTGTAGGTATGTGCATGCATTTCTCGACATATATCACTATTATTTGGAATATTTAGTGGATTTCCTTTAGGCCGTTGAAAGGAGTTCCCCTCACACTTTTACTCACGTGACCATTCATTGACCCATTTGTGGTTTATGCTCAATAGACTAGAAGTGGACACAATGTCATTGGGGTCATAGTAGGTAGTTATACATGTTGTAGAAGCCTGTATGCCATGCATGAAATATTCTCCCAATCAAGAGAATTTGATCGAGATTACCATCCAAGCTAAATGAGATGCACTTTCAAGAATTATGCTTCCACTTGGATTCCAATGTCATGGTTCTCTGCGAGTTTCATATGGAGTAGGGTTGCAGGATTCTGAGGGCCTTGTACTGTTGAATGTGCATGCTAGGGTACGCCATACAAAACAAAAGAAGAATCATATCAAAGCAGTTCTAGGTGCACAACCTCTAGTGCTAGGTGCTGAGTCATTTTGGGAGAGCATTGAGAGATTGTTACATTGGGCTTTGGTGGGCTGATGGTATCACTTGTAGGTGTTGGGTGAACAGATTAAGGTTTGGATTGAATATATATGGGTGCCAATTATGAAGTACAAGTCGAAGGTTAGTGTGTTATTCAATGGATTGATATGTTTCCACTTTCTCAGTCTCGAGGACTGTGTTCAGATTCTAAAGGACCCATGGATAAAGGGGTGTGGGTATACCTCTCCCCAGCAGTGATATGAACCATATGTAGATGGTTCATATACCTCTCGATATAAATATATCTTAGGACCTATAAATTCCCAATGGAAATGATGGCTCTCCACCTCTTTTGAATGATGGGGCCACTAGACTCTCCCCTGAACCTGGTGATTTCCTTCACAAGAATTCACATATCCCAGATCTTGGGATTGATGCCATGTCGATCTCTTTGGATAGGGATATGGAGGCCCTTGAAAATGCCTCTTCGGAGCTCAAGCCTTTAATCATTATGTGGTCATCCTTTTAGGACCCGAAGGATAAAATCAATCCTAAATCACTGAGGAATGTGAATCATAGGAAAAAAATACCTCCCAAATATAAGAGGGTCTTTGTATGTAACCTTTTTGATATATCTTCTTCCTTGGGCCAAATTATCCTGGGTCTCTTTTCAGTATCGATCTTGAATACATTGTTGGCCATATGTCTATTTCTGATTTTGATGGTATGTGGCTCCTTAGAGGGGATATACCAGAACAAAAAGTCAATCCATGATTATTATATTTGTTATCACTCCGTAATTTCCTTTGGTTGCAGGAAGGAAACCCAAAAGTAACCACAAGCCACTTGTAAGCTAGAATCTAGCCCTTCTAGCTTTAGAGAGGGCTCTCTCTGTCTAAAACTTCAGTGACTTAGTTCTTAGGCTAGGTATGGTGCTCATAAGAATATATGGTTTAAATTTTTTATGGCAGAGTGAAAAAGACATCCACTAGGCATGGAGTCACTTGTTTTAGAAAATCTTAGTGATCAGAATGGGATAGTGAGTAGTTCTTCACTAAGGGAAAGATAACAACCACTTTGGATCTTCAAAATCTGTTGTAGTATATGGTGGAGGAATACAAAATTATATTCCACTAAGCATAAATAATATATCAAGGATGAATTTTACACATCTTTAGATGAAAAACATTAATATTATTTGAAAGGAGAAAACATAGTACCTATCTTGGATGAATTCTGTATTCACATAAACTTCATTCAAATAATGAGGAAAGCAGATTCATGGATAACTGAAAAGAAAGAGGACACATAAACACAGAAGAAAGCACATCACCAAAACTTGTTGACATAGGAATCCTTGAAAGAAACAACTCTGGGCTTCTTCATTAATCACCAAGTATGGAAAATAAGAAATCACAACATACACCAAAATATCTCTCTTACACTTGTCAATCAACATTTTGCATACTAAATTTCATAAAATATATACAATTATCTGATCCTCGTACTTAGGAGGTCAAAATCCATCCTTTCCCCAAATATAAGAAGATGTTACAATGCTTTAGGAAAAAAATATTAGGAAAATATTCCCATATCCTACTATATAGGGTTTGGTTTTTTACTAACCAAAAATATGCTAACTGAAGAGACAATAATGGCATTGGGTAGAAAAATATTCCAAATTCATCATCCAAATTAGTTTGGAATAAATTATGCAAAGTTGGAGGTCCACCAAGTAGAATTTCAAAAATTCTATAACTTTGTCAGCAAATTTGGCTTGGCTAAATTGTGAAAAATGGGTCTCAAAGTGACACCTGTAATTACAAAAAAGTAACACTTGTGCAAAAACGGAAAGAGGTTTTTGTCAATTTTCCCATTCTTGAAAAAAAAATCTTTTAGTTTTAAAAAATTCACTTCCAGTTGTTAGAAAAGCATGCAAAAAATAATCACTGAAATGGGAAAAAAAATACAGGGTTCTATTTTTTGAGAAATAAGTGTCAAAGATCATTGCATATCTACCAAACGATGATAATTCTATAAAAAATGAGTGAATATTTTTTTATTGGGCCCATTATCGGCAAAAACCTCTTTTAGTTTTCCAAAATTCATCTTGATTTGGTCAGAACTACTTTTAAAGCTGATTGTGTGAAAACACAACACCAACACTGCACAACCTCCTAGTTTAACAGAAACGAAGAAAAAAAACGGAAAAGCACATCGAATATATGGTTGATGTAGCTTTGGTCACTCCTTGAGTTTCTTGATGACTGTTTCACATGTGAAATGGCATGGACATCATCAACTTCCTCCTTAGAATTTTTTTTTCATCACACAAAGCTCCAAACTCTCAAAGTTCCGTCTACAACCAAAAGCACAACGCTTGTAAGGAAGTGTAACACAACCCATCCTCTATGGTTTTTATCAATGCTTATGTATCTTAAAAAAATACACATCCTATTGATGATGTTTACATGATTCTGACAATGTTTAAAACCCCATTCAAGCCCCTATTAACCAATAAATGACAAAACTTCCGTATTTACATCAAAACCCTAACCCTAATGCTTTTATAGGATACAAAACTGATGTGTGAGTTGCTTCTTTTGAAAATTCACTTGAGAATTCTAACTAACTATGATTATAATAAAGACTTCATGCAAAATATGACCTCTTAACCTCAATCCCATTCAACAAGCATACTTCGGAAAAAAACCGAAAATCAAAACTGCTTTGTTTTACCTGTTGCAATATTTCAGATTTTGGCTTAGACCCTTTATTCTAAACTAACATTTTAGACTTTGATCTTTATAATATCATGGATAAACTTTACAAATTGACAAAAAAAATTAGAAAGACCAAATTGAGTTTGATTACTATAATATAGGACTCTAACAATATCTTTGAATATAAGGGGATTGGAGCAACCCATAAAATCAACTCCCTTAGAGGTATTATCAGGATGCATAATCCCTATATGATTCTAATTCAAGAAACTATGATCCAACGTGAAAAATATTGGGTGTCCTTACTATCGGTCTGCCCAAATTGGTATGTGTGTGCCACTGATGTGAATGGTCACTTTGGTGGATTGGGGGTGATGTGGAACCAAAAACTATTATTGCTAAAGACATTTCTATCATGTGCATGGATTATTTTGAATGGTCATTTGAAGGGATCGTGTCAAAGGATGCACATTATTAACACATATTCACCTTATGAAGGACATAAACACTTTTGGGACCTTGTATTTGGCTCAGGTCTATAGGGATTGAAATCATTGATTATTGCGGGGGATATCAACTTTACTATTGGACTAGGGGAAATTCGGGGAGATAAGTCAATGGAGGAAAATATGGCTTCATTTTTTAAGGATATGCTGGATGTAAATTCTCTTATAGATGTTGCACTAGTAACCAATGCCCCCACATGGAGGAACGAATGTACTGGTACAAAGGGCATTTCCAAGAGATTGGAAAAATTCATTTTGAGTCAATCTCTGTATAATGATATGGTCTGAATTGGATCCCTTATTATCACTTCATTTATTTTAGATCATCATCCAATCATGCTTTCCTAGGAGGGTGTTAGTATGAGGAGATACTAGCCCTTCAAATTTAACACTAAATGGTTGAAAATAAAATAATTTGAGACTCTGGTGTCTAATATCTAGAATAGGGACTTAACACTTTCTCTGATGGACTGCATGTCCTCCATATCTGAGAAATTAAATGCCTTGAAAAAGGAAGTTTGAATCTAGACCAAAGGCAAGAGAGAGGATGGACTTAAAGCCCTTTTCGACACTGAGAATATCCTCCAATATTACAATAACCCCGGAGACCCTCTCTTTTTCTCAGGGCTATATCGATTAAAAAATTATAGAACTAGAGGATAAAAAGAGATGGATACTCCTGTATGAGGAGGAAGACACTAGATTTAAAATTTGGTCTATATGGCCGGGAATACAAATTCTAGATTTTTTCGCATGCATGCTAATCTCAGGAAATAATCCAAATCCATTAGGGAGTTTTGGGATGAATATAGACAACTTCATAACTCTCAATTGGAAATCAAATAGGATACTATCAAACACTTTAGTGAGCTCTTCAAGGAGCATGACCAATATTTTTCTTCAAAAATGGATTATATAACACTTATCCTTAGGATATGTTGGGACAAATGATTACTAGGGCGGAATTGACATCATTATTAAAGGTTTGTGTGAAGGAAAAGCGACCTAGTTCTAATGGTTGGGGAGAAGAATTATTACTACATTTCATTGAGTTAATGATTCCAAACATGATGGAGGTTGATGAGGAATCAAGGACTCGTGGATACATTTATGGCGCCATCAATGCCACGTTCATTGCCTTAATATCTAATAGGGAAAAACTAAGGACCTTTGAATAGTATGGACCAATCTCCCTTTGCAACTCTGTGTATAATATGATCTCAAAATTAATTGCTTGGAGATTCAAACCGGTACTGTCGAGGCACATAACAATTGAACAGTTTGGATTCCTTTAGGGAAGGTAGATACAAGATGCCATTGCCATTACACATGAGGTCCTACATTCTATGAAAACCCGGAAGTTGGATTCATGTATACTCAAGGTTTATTTGATAAATTCCTACAATTGTGTGGACTGGGAGTTCCTGAAAATGTTTTTGATCAAGATTGGTATCTCCCCATAGAACATTAAATGGATTATGGCATGCATCAATACTACTAGTTTCTTAGTGATTATTAATGGATTTTTTTTCACAATTATTTAAGGACTATAGAGGCCTGAGGTAGGGGTTTTCTCTATCAGCTATGCTCTCGATTTTCTCTATCATCTATGCTCTCTCTTTGTGATAGATTCTAAAATTTGCAAGGTGGGAGATGTAAGGGATAGGGGGATGATCTCTGGGGTTTGTGTTACCAGGCATTATGCTTTCATTCACTGATTTTTTTAGATGACTTATTATTTGGTGGTGTGACATCTCTCATAGAATGGACACATATTCGTAATATCATTATTACTTCTAGAGAGGAAACATGTTTAGACATGAGAAAAACTAAGTCTATTCTGGTATTTAGCGAGAAAGAGGATTCAATGATCAAGGAAATATGTAAACTCTTTGAAATTGCATCCATTTAACATGACGAAGGTTTTGTATACCTCAGTTTTAGACTGAAACCTAAGAGATATTGTATAAAGGAATGGGAATGATTGATTGAAACATGGGTGGAAACATAGATAGTTGTCGATGGGTGGAAAAATTATTATGTTGAAGTCGATACTACAAAACAACTTGGTATTCTAAATGCATCTGTTCATCTTACCAAGGGAGATCATTCACATGTTAGATAATATTATGAGCAGATTCTTGTGGGTTGGGGCCAACCTTATGGGGAAGATACATTTGGTTAGATGGATAGCATTAGCCATGCCAATTGAGGAGGGTGGCTAGGGGATCATAGATCCTTATAATTTTAATGAGGCATTGATTGTCAAAAACATGTGTAGGGATATGTCTAGTTCCATATTATGTTCACACACTATTAGTGGTAAATATATGTATGGTCAACCATTCTCATATTGGATAAGGAATGATGCCAGATAGAAAACACGTGTCTCCAACATCTGGTGTAGCAAGATGAAAAACTTGCAGTGGCTCTTGGGATTCATTTTATGGGATGTTGGTGATGGAACAAATGTTGAGATCATATTAGATGCCATAAAGGGACTTACTGGGAACCACTCTTTATCTGTCACATTGCTTAATTTCATCCATGAAAAAGGTATATAACTCCTTCACAAAATCCATCATCTTGACAATGATAGCATTAATTTACAATCCTCGAGCAGTGAAGAGGAGTTAGGGCTACAAGGAGTATATGTTGATGAATGGGAGAGTCACCTTTCTTTATTACGCTCAACCATAATTACAATCATAGAACACGAGGACAATATGGTTTGGGATGGAATGTTAAAAAAAGGATAACCGATGGTTAAATATATATATCGCATAATTCCTAGGACAGAGAAGGATTTTGTCTACCTCAGATGGTTTCAGGATGCTTGGAAATGGGGTTTCCATACAAGCTCAAATGTCTATGTTGGCTAGAAGTTCATGATCGCGTGCTCATATGGAAGAACCTATAACTCCGAGGATTCCTGAAGATACATATCATTTTTTTATTTATTTCCCATATGTTGTGGCGGTTTGGGATGGGGTTCTTGATGCATTGAATATCGATCCAAGTAGACAACATCAGAAATTGGAATATTTTCTATATTACTGGTTCAACTCTCAACAACAACAACATCGTTCCCTACCATTTTACATCATATGGTCTATCTCGTGCAACATGAAAACTCTCACATTTGAACAAAAAGTGGTAGTGGTTCAGGAATATGTGATCAAGACAGTGGCATATTTTAGTGAAATTAGACTAACTGAGAGATGCATAAACAAAAGATAAAGCAGGTTCAAAGACATTTGGAAAGACTTTCCTGCGGGATTTTTTGATGGTGCATGTTCATAGAGAAAATGTGGATGTGGTGCTTTGTTAGTATTAGAGCCAGGTAACTACTACCATTTTTGGTGGGAGGGAGTTTATGGTACTAACAATAGAGCAAAGATTATTGCTTTATGGAGAGTACTCATATCTGCCAAATGGTTGGGATTATAGAGCATACATGTTTATGGAGATGTGAAGGGCTTCACTGACTGAGTCAAAGATCATACTCTGTTTAATCCTCCTATATTATCGAACTAGATGAAGAGTATCTAGAATCTGGTAAATACTTTCCAACATATACAATTTGAACATATTTATAGGGAACAAAATCTGATTGCAAATATTCTATCCAAGCGAGGTGTCTCCAAAGAACGTGGTAATTTTTACTTTACAACTTTCAAACATGATGTCATGATTAATTATTCTCAAGAGAAAAAAATTATTTTGGTATTTCCTATGGACTATGTTATAATTTTTGTAAAGACTCTATGATAAAAACATAATATGTAACAATTTGGTTTCTTTTGGCAAAAAAAAGTTAGGAATATAATATAGTTACATGTAAACATGATATATATTTTACATAATAGAACATAGAATGACAAAAACAAATAGATAAGCAAATATAAAGAACGCATAAATTTTGATATCATTTTATGTGATAAATGATTGTAAACCAATGAACTCTTCCATGATTTTCTGCTTTCTAAAAGAAGCATTTCTTTTTCTTTTGAAAAAAAAAGTACTTGTTTTGGCAAGGCAAAATTATAATAATAGCGGTTTCTATTATCCACGTTGATGTAGGAGGTAAACATATTTAAATTTGCTATCATGATATAAATTCCAGACCGATTATAAGCAGCCTCAAGTCATCTCTAAACAAGTTCTGGCCTTACAGCTAACTTTTCATGAATTCCAACCAAGTGGATACAATATATTATTATTTTTTTCAGGTAAAATAAATTGTGCTATATATCTGAGTTCATTGACTGCACATAGTGAACCTTGTCCATTTTACATTAATTCCTATACATAACTAAGATATTAAGATATTAAATCTTATACCTATTATATTAATTACTCATCTTACATATTTTATTATCAGGTATTTAAACACGTAGGGTGATCCCAACATTTTACCTTACTTCAAAAAGTCACCCAATGCTTATAGTGAAAAAATTCAAAATAATTCACGAGTGCGCGTAGTATTTAAATGAATGGATTCAAGCAATCCATATGGTTATAAAAGATTGAATAAAAGATTGAATGGGAATATCGTGGTAGGATTACTATTAAAAAAAAATTAAATCAAAAGATTTTAATTATAACATGTTTATTATTTTTAAATTATTGTAGTTCACATATATAAATAGATTCAATGAATATAAGGTAATAATAGTTTTAATAATAATGAAGAGAACCTTCAATAAATTATACCATATACCAAATTATACTAAATTTGATAACAAAAGCCAAGTGAGTTGATCATCGGAGTATTCTTAACGCATACATTCCAATTTCCAGATCTTTTTCACTGTAAAAGTTATCTATCTAAATTAGTCTGTTTGATATAATAAAAAGTGGATTGTTTTCAACCATTTTAGCAAATTAGGTCATTTTTTCTCTTCTATTTGTTCAATTTTTTTAAAATATGCTATGACTTGCACCATAGCAATTGCTTCAATAGGAGCATCTACTGTTTCACTTAATAAGATAGCATAAGGAATTGCACTTTTAATTTTGAATTTGTTTGTAATCAAATACTTCTGAATTTTCTCAATTTGTTTCCACTGGTGGCTCACAGTTCAAAACCGTTTCAAAACCGTAGAGTATTACGAGAATTAGTAAAAGCCCAAAAAGAGGTAGAGTGGCTTTCCAGTGCTATAACTCTTCCTCTCTACACCTGTTTTGAAAAACATAAAATTCTTTCCAACCCCCCAAAATATTTCTACATCCATCCCAACTTAAATTTAGGTTGAAGTCAATTATGATGTATTTGTAATCCACAATTTCTTCTAGAATGCTGCATTCAATGTAGAAATTATGTTGGTTATGTTTTCTTTTGTTAGAGAAAACCACTACTTTCGTTTTTTTAATATTGACTTGCATCCCCACCCTTCTACAACAATGCTAAGGGAAAGTAAGTGCTCTTGCAAACCAAGAGTAGGTTTAGCAATCATAATAAGACCATACAAAAGAAGCCTTATAACAAACTTACCCAAATGGATATCGTCACCCCTTTGTGAATTTAGCCACTCTTCAAGCTTGTTGATATATATAAAAAAAAGGGGTAGGAGACAATGGGCCACCTTACTTGACCCCAATATCACTTCTAAAACTTTCAAAAATTGACTTTCACCTCTTCATACAGCCTATGCACAACTGCTCTCAAATGCTTGGTAACCCCAAGTTCCTCCATTATGTGCCAAAGCTCATCCTAAGAACTGTGTCAAAGGCTTTTGTGAAATCCACAAAGCAACAAAAGACTTCTTGTTTTTCTCCTAAACTTTTTCAATGATGTGCCATAAAGTTATACCATGATCGAATGTGGAATGTTCAAGTTTAAAACATGCTTTCCCTTTAGCAGGTTATATCTCTTTTTCTCCCCACTTGCTGATTTTATTTTATAACATGCTTCCAAATAAATTTGCAAACAAGGGATTTATCATTATGGTCCTCCACTCTTGAAAAGAGGTATTTTAGATAAAAGAACTTTCAGATTAATCACATCATTAGGATTAGGTCGACATTTCAAACCAACTAATTTGGTTCATCCTCAGGACAGGTGGAGAGACTGATCGATCTCGATGAATAAATAGTGGAGATGCATCATTGCGTGGAATTAGCCGCTGAAAACTAGCCGTTAGAAAATTAGTTACTTAGTTAAAAACAAATAAATAAAATAAATAAAAATTAATTACAAATATGTTAATAAATTATTAAGCACTTAAAATAAATATTATAATAAGTAATAGGGGGGGAATTTTTTTATAAAATATATAATTAATTAATTGTTTAAATAAAAAGCAATTTTTTTATTTTTTAATTTAAAAAAAAATACCAAATAAGTAAATAAATTAATTCAATAAAATTTTAAAAATGAGGGTTTATAAATTATTAAACTATAAAAAAGTAATAGGGAGGGGTAAAATTTGTGATTTAATAAAATAAATAAATAAAATAATAAATAATAAAAAAGTAAAAATATAAAAATAATAAATAAATAGAATTACGCAAAAATGATTAAAATAAAAATTAATTAATTAATTAATTAAAATAAAGGAAAATACAATTAATTAATTAATTAAAAATAAAAATAAAAATAAAAATAAATCAATAAATTAAAAACAACAAAATAAAACAAAATATAAAATAAATTGAATAAAACATAAAATAAAATAACAAAATTTACCTGACGAGAACCGGGGTCCAACTCTTACTTAATTTCCAACCATCATCACAGTTGAGATTCTTAGCATGTCGTTCAATTTCAATCACCTCCCTTAATTTCCTATGGTGGAAGTGATCAACCTTAACAACGACTTTTGAGTCTTCAATACAAACATGGTGGCAGGATTTTTCCACATGTTCAGCAAGAGCTGAGGTATGGGACCGATTATGTCTAATATCCGCAACATGCTCCCAGATTCTCTACCTAATGGATCGACCTGTTTCTCCTGTATAGGGAGTTCCACAAGAACAAGGAATCATGTAAACCCCTTTCATGTCTTTAGGGTCGATAGGTCTTTAACAGACCTAAGAGAATTTCTAATAGTGCAGAAAGGTTTAAAAGAAGCAGAGATATTATTTCTCTTAAGGATAAGGGCAATTTTGTCCGTTGTCCCCTATATAAATGGGAGATGTACCTTGAAAATATGATCCACTCGAGTAGATTTTCCCTGTATAAATGGGAGATAGACCCTGGAAATAGGATCCACCCGAGTAGATTTTCCACTCAATCCTTTATATGTCTTCTGAAAAGCTTTAAGACCTTGAGATCTACTGTAACCATTATTTTCGAAAACATCAAGAAGATCCTAATGATGTGATTAATCCGAAAGTTCTTTTATTTACATTGTGGATCACAAAAGTCTTAGATCTAAGAGGTATTTTGTTGAAAATTTTATTACTTAGAAAGAGCAGAGACTCCAATAACAACTGAAATCATGTGAATACATGTTTATCTTTTCACATTTACCTAATACAATGTAAAAGTACCATGCAAATTGTGAAGTAACAAATGGAATCATGGAGTTAATTGGGGTTATCTCAGGTGGTTCCACAAAATGATTGTTATCTTCCCCTCCTAGGTTCAAATTCCCTTAGTCATATGCATAAATCAAAGGCTGAGATTTATTTACAAAGTAATTATGCTTGTCATGCAACAATCATACATAAAAAAATTAGAAATATTCAATAATTTAGAAAAAAACATAAAACAAATCTATAAATTCAGAGATAAAAAATTTAATTACCCTAAGAAGTAAGAAGTGCCCAACCATTAAAAAAATACATGAAAAAGTGTTGAGTATATTTAATATTTACTATTGTTATGTAACATTTAGACCAAGAGTTAGAAGTGCCCAACCATTAAAAATATATATGAAGAAGTGCTTAGTATATTTAATATTTACTATTATTATGCAACATTAAGAGACACACCAGGGTCCGAAGTGTTTAACAATAAAGAAAATAAGCTTGGTCTACTGACTTGATTTTTGTCGGAATCAGGGAAGAAAATTTCAAAAAATCAGAGGGAGGGTTTGATTTTTTTTTTTGATGGTGGAAATAGATTTAGCATTATCAAAAATCCTTGTGGTACTCAAAATCTTGAAATTTGACTACTATAACCCAAGTTTTCAAAAATTTCTACGAAATTTTGTATAATCTTGCCAGAATTTCCATTATTGTCCTAGCTAAAAAAATATTTAAAACAAATATTTGAAACATAAAAAACTCTAGAAATTTAAATATAAAAAGGTCAAAATATTTAGTATATTTAATAATTAAGATGAATAATATTCACCTTGTTAAGCATTGAATGCTGCAGGGAATGCGTGGCTATTCAGATTATTAATGATGTACTCAACCTAGGGCAGCATTCAATGATGCATAACAGAAGGCTATTTCCACAAACAGACAAAAAGACTTTGTATTTCAAAGATAAAGTGGCTAGAAGTGTCAAGTATCCAAGAAGGTAATATAAGTATGAGTTACTCATATTGTTCGTAAGAGTTACTCTCATCTAACACTGAAAAAGTGGCAGCAAACAGACAAATAAGTTGAGTAATGAAAACGTCTGTGCGCGGAATGCAGTAAAACAAACAGGAAATAGAAAGGACTCCAGAAAATTCAGACGGCAAGAGGTCAGAAGCTTCCCAAGAAGACAATAAGAGTGAGTCCCTCGCATAAAAAACAATGTTTTATTGGAAGAGTACATTCAATAAAACGACAAAACTTGAACTTAGAGTATACATTTCGCAAAAAGAAAGGGGTCCAGGAAATTCAGATACAAAGAGGTCAGAAGCGTCCAGTGTACGAGAAGCATGGAATCAACCCCTTACCTTTAAGACAAAATTTTATTGGAAGAAATATTTGTTTTCTCTGTGTTCTCAGGAAAAAAACAAGAAAAGTTGATGGGAAGGAAAGTGCTAATATACTATCTTATCTTTTATTTATTTTTATATTAGTGGATATAATTTCAAATATTAACCATTTTGTATTTCTAAATACTTTTTCACATTTACTTAATAGGTTTATGAAATTATTATCTAAATTATTAGATAATTAATGGTGTAATGTGAATACATATTTACTTTTTTTACATTTATTTAATACAATTATGAAACTACCATATAAATCATCAAATAACAAATATATAATATATAACTTTATAAAACTAACTAGTAAATATATAAAATCATTAATTTTGAAAAAAAAAATCATTATCAAATATTAACCACATTTACTAATACAAATATGATTATATCCATCTTTAATTTTTATATATATAAAAAATAAATACAATATACTTAAATTCATTGAAATCTCATCAGTGACTCACTAAATGCAGCAGAGCGTAAGTTAAGGAACTGGAGTCACTTTCTCCCAGAACCAAGTTTGTCAAACTTTGTTATAACTTTATGTTTATAAACATCCACATTTTGGACGACTTTTATTATGATTTATGGTCCATTAAGATCTTGCACCGTAAAAAAAAAGGTCAGGTATTATATATATATATATATATATTCATATTCTAATCTCATTGAATGGAGTATAATCCCTAGGTCGAGATTTGTAGTTAAGGTGTTTATTAATGTGTAGTAGCCAAAAATGGTAATTAAATTGCTTCAACTGTCAATATTGTTTTGCAAAATGGTTTGGGAGGTTTTTTATTATTTTCTAGTTTAATTTATTTAGAGTTTGATAAGGATTTTTTAGTTTATCATAGTTTGATAAGGATTTTTTAGTTTTTCATAATTTTAAATGTGTTTGAGGTGTAAATCTATATATTTATTATTAATTTAAATAATAAAATTAAAATTTGATCAAAATTTTATTGCTTAATTTCAACAAAACTAGTCTAGATTCATCTTAATTTCGGATCTATTAAGCTTCTAGAGAGATCAAATCTCTTTTTTGAGTGCAAAATGTGAGGAAAGGTTTGCACCTCGAGATATTTGATCCCTCTCGGGGCTTGATAGATCCAGAGTTAAGATGGTCGGAAAAGGAAATCTATCGAACATATGATTAATTTTATCAATAATATGTAAATACATCTAATATAAATATAATAGTTTTATATATGCTAAATATGTCTCATATTTATGTGGTCATTTTAATTTTAAAATTTGCTTAGTTATCTCATTTGTAGAGATGATAAATATCGTTAATAACTTTAATGATAAAAATTGATGAAATAAAAATTTTGAATGCAAAGTGACAATGTAATAGTGTTGAATGATAGAAAATGTGAATAATAAGAATGCAGTCAATTAAAAATAGTATTCATTGTGATCAATCTCAAATTATTTCCTTCTACTATTCTTATATTCACCCTTGTTAGTTTTTTCATCTTTTCATATCTATTATATGAAAAGGATAGTTGAAATCATACACCATTTAAATATTTAGTTAATGTACCATCATACATCCAATCACATCGAATCAGAAATCAATGTCTACACTGAAATCAATGCATCTAATGCAAACAATCAAATAAAATTAGAAAACAACATCTACACTGAACTCAATGCATCTAATGCAGGTAATCAAATTGGATTAGGAATCAACATCTACACTGAAATCAATGCATCTACTGCAAGTAAGAAAATAAGAATAGAAACTAACATCTACACTGAAATCAATGCATATAGTGCAAGCAATCAAACATGATTAGAAATCAACATCTACACTGAAATCAATGCATTCAGTGCAAGAAATCAAATAGGATTAGAAATCATCTATTTTGAAATCAATGCATCTAGTGCAAGCAGTCAAATATAATTAGAAATCAACATCTACCCTGAAATTAATGCATCTGGTGCAAGCAATCAAGCAAGATAAGAAATCACCATCTACATTGAAATCAATGCATTTAGTGCGAGTAATCATATCGGATTATAAATCATCTACATTGAAATCAATGCTTCTAGTGCAAGCAATTAAATATAATTAGAAATCAATATCTACACTAAAATCAATGCATCTAGTGCAAGCAATCAAATATGATTAGAAATCACCATCTACACTGAAATCAATGCATCTAGTACAAGAAAGCTTTTTCCCTCTCTCCCCCCTCCAACTACGTCTCTTTTTCCCTCCCTCTCTCCACTCTCTCACATCCTCCCTCTTCCTTCCTCTCTCTCCATTTCTCTCCCACCTCTCTATTTCTCTCTCTCTCTTCACCCTCCAACTCTATTACTATATCCCTCCCTCTCTCCTTCTCTCCATATCTCCTTCTTTATCTCTTTATCTAACCCAAAAAACTCTCCCGATTTCTCCCTTGTCACTTCATCTCTCTCTCCACTTCTCACTCTCTATGTATTTCTTCTTCCCTCCAAATCCATCTCTATATCCCTTCCTCTCTTCTCCTCTCTCTCAAGTCCTCTCTCTCTCTCTCTCTCTCTCTCTCTCTCTCTCTCTATGCCATCCAATTCTCTCACTATCTCCCTCCCTCTCTCCTCCTCTTTCCCCCCTCCATCTTTATGTCTCTCTCTAACTCTCTTACCCTTCTCTACCTCTCTCACTCCTCTCCCTCTCTCTCTCTCTTCATTCCTCCTCTCCCTCTCTCTCTCTCTTCATTCCTCCTCTCCCCTCTCCTTGAGTTTATCCTCATCTCTTCCTTGTCACACCAACTATCTACCCACCTCTATCACTCTATGTCTTTGCTCTTCCCTCCCATATATATCTAGAGTTAATATATATCATGATATATTATTATGTATATTATAATATAGCAAATGTAATATTGTATTAATCCAAAGTTATTAAATTCTAATATGAATATTAGATTGAATAATAATAATAATATTAATCTTTTAATATTAATATTAATATTAGGGCTAATAGATTTTTTTTCGCATGGTATTAGAAAATTTGACCCATACACTTTTTATTTATTTACCATACCTCTTTTATTTACTATGGTATTTGGCCATAGACTTTTTATTTATTTACCATACCTCTTTTATTTACTATGGTATTTGGCCCATAGGCTTGGTATATAATTAGATGTTGATTTATAATGATATTAGATATGTTTTTATATATTTATCATGTCTCTTTATACATCTTTTGTATTTATTTATTTATTTACCATACTTCTTTTGTCCCGTGGTATTTGGCCTATAGGGTTCACCTAAATAAAACATCTTTTTTGAGTTTTTGTAAATATAAAGAGGTTTATGGAGTAAATATACGAAGAGGTTTTATTTATTTACTGAGTAAGTATAAAAATAGGTTTTTATTTATTTACCATACCTAAACCTCTTTAAATTTTAAATTTATATTATGTTTATACATAATAATAATTAGGTTTATTTTTAAATAGGAGATAAATTATATCAAAAAGTTATATATAATATAAAATTTTAAATTTATATTATGTTTATACATAATAATAATTAGGTTTATTTTTAAATAGGAGAGAAATTATATCAAAAAGCTATATATAATATAAAGAATCAAGTGTGTGTTGGAATTGGTCATTCCAACAATGCACAAATTTGCAGGAAAATTATTATCTACCAGATATATTGATGACATGACACTGAAGATGGGAGCGTCAGAGATTGGAGGATGATCAAGTTTGTGCATGCTCGGTGTGATGGAAATAGATTGTGGAGACAGATCTGCATGTTCAATTGTGACGATATTAGCTGGACAATGGGTCTTAGTTGTTGCAATACGTCAGCGAGCATGAGGCAGCATGCTTGGAAGCAGTTACCAAGCGTTGATACTGTGAGCAGGGGAAGTGGCATTATGTTGCCAGGGGAGTGGATACTGAAATGCGACGGAGAATTGGACCGTGGAGTCCTGGATTATTGTTCTTGAAGGGAAAATTGTGTTCTCTTCGTGTGCCTATATCTAGATCATTAGTGTTTGAATGCACTGCATTGAGTCCAGTTGAAAAGTCGTCAATCCGTTTCTTTATCAGTAGACCCCTCATAGGTATTGTTGGTGAAAAAATGGCTGCTGGTATGTTTATCTATGGGCAGAGATAGAGAAATTAAATCTGAAGAGTTTATGTTGTATTTTCTTGGAATCATGTTTAAATATTATTGAGCCTTATTGAGCCTAGCTAACTCAATGTAGGTAAAGTTATTTTGTTAGAATTCATGACTCTAACAAATGACAGGATAAGCATGGAGTTCCAAGAATTTATTTGACAAAGATACCCAAGATGTGAGCAATGGAAGAGGAGGTAATGAAGCAGCAACAACGTTTATGGTGGACAACGAAGTAGATGTTTGTTTGAGTTAGTGTGGTTTGTGGAATAGACTCCCTAGCATGTTATAAGCAAGTCTAGTTGGTTGTTGTAATGGTAATTATATGTACCCAGAAACTCCAAATGTTGAAGTATGGAATGTAAGCCTTGTAAAGGCATTTGAAAGTTCGTGGTGATCTTAAAACCACTTTGTAATGGTTTATGGTCAGCCTGAAACCATCTTTTGTCACTGTAAAGTGATGGTTTGTGGTGAGCCAGAAACCACATATATATTGCCTTTGTGGCTGGTTGGTGGTGAGCCAAAAACCACATATATCGCCTTTGTGGCTGGTTGGTGGTGAGCCAAAAACCACATATAGAGCCTTTGTGGCTGGATCACCTTTGTGGCTAAAAGTGCCTTTGTGGCTTCGTGTACATGAGAGCTTTGTGCTCACAGGAGCTTTGTGCTCGTAGGAGCAGGTGGACTGCAGTAACGCCTGGCTCACACTCTCAGATATTGGTGTGTCTGAGCACAAGAGGGTTGGCGCACTTTTCTATCTGACAGTTGCGTCGAAAGGCGCAATCAGCGCAAATGTTAGCGATTTTTATTTGGACATGAATATTTGGCTTAGAAAGGCGCTGATCTCTCTTTGTTTTGGAGGTTCTGCACATGCAATTCGTGTAGAAAATTGAATAATGGCTGAATTATTCACCGAGATTATCCTGATTACACACTATTTAAGCTTCATGCATAATACATAACCTTTTCTACAATTGATCATCAATATGCGGAAATAGAAGCAGTCGCATGCGCACATTAAAACATAATCACGCACACATATAACACAGTATGTAATGGGGAAAGCTTATAGCTAAAAACCCCCAACTATCTGTATATTATAATGATAGAGAACATGTAACAATACATAGCAAAAAGCTCCTCACAGCTCTTAGCACTATATCACATGCTACACACAAACTGGCTCAGATATGAACAAGTCACAAGTTCAAATCTCCTCCACAAGTCTGCCTGCCTCTACTGCGCAATCCAAGATGAATAATGATGAGATCCAAGTTCGAATCCCACTGGCTTGTACTGCGCAATCCTCATTGGAAATATCAATCAATGTGTGTGAAAATCTCATGCACAGCTATAGTCACAACTGATAGTAGACTCACCCTTTCACCCACCTCTAACACTGGTCTCCACTGAACTGTCCATGCATTGCAGTTAACTGATGTATTCTTTAGTTGATTTATGAGTTAATAATTAGTGAATTAATTAATAATTAATTCACACGACTCATCACTAGTGTATTTATCAGTTAGACTAAATACAACTAGTTCAACTAAGTTAAACCGAACACAACTCCACCAACTGTCTCATCAACTCCACCAAACTCTGCCACATGAGTTCTAACTGAAGTCAACCATGCAATAGCTCAACTAACCAATAGGAAAAGCGTATTTCCTTCTGTCAGCTGCATGTGCCACATCCAAGCATCAAACTGAAGTGCTCCAAGAGGATAAGATAATGTTTATAGTCTAAATATTATTAAGGGTTAATAATATCTGACTGTTCTATTTTTAGCCCGACAGTCTAAAAATAGAAACTGCCCAATGTCTAAAAATAGAGGTCCATCTATTTTTACCAACTCGACCAATCATCCATAAATAGCATCCCGCAACTCATAGACCATGATCCCTATGTCTAAAAATAGACATAGTCTAAAAATAGACTTTGCGACAAAAATCACCTGTGTGGCCCCCACCTAGTTTAGGTGATCACTTTCCAACTAGGATCAGGAAAGATGTTTCAGGATGCCTCCTTCACTGTTTCTTGTTGCAATCTTCAACAATTCGCCCGATGGTGGTGGATTTGTAGGTACATATATGCAGTGATAATGGTCGACAGAATCATGTATGCGAAGGACATCCTACAGGACTAGCGGTTGCAACAGTTGGTACCCATGCATTCCGGTGGATGGTTGCTCTTTTATATGGACGTCGACATATCCTTTGTTATGTTTGACCACAACCAGAATTTGTGGATTAACATCATGACAAGTAGTCATTAAGGGGGGGAGTTAGAAATATTTAATTCCTACTTGTCTATGGTTGTAATTCTCCATTTGAGGAGTTTGTTCCTACATAATAGGATGTAGTTAGAACTATATTCTTTCCTAGTTGAGTGTGTGGTTCTCTCAACCACATTATTGTGCGTCCAAGATAGAGTTCCTATCTTGAGACTATTTTATGTATAAATATGTGTGTAATTTCTTTGATTCATAATATAGAATTTATATAGAGTTTGCAGAGTGTGATATTTTATCTATTTTTAATATTGAAACTCGTCTTTTTTAATGGAGTAAGATAATAAAGATATTGAAGAGTTTGTTTCTTAGGTTTTAAGAAAATATGTTAATGGTCCAAGATTAAGGAATCTTGTATCACTGATATCTCTACCTTATTAGTGCTTTATTCTAAGTGATATGGTTTTCCTTGAATAACAATGATGAGTTAGTGTGCCCTAGTGGATAACAACCACTACTAACTTAACAACTAAATTATTATATGTTTTTCCATTATTTAACAAAAAAAACAAATTAAACTAGGACATTAGATTTAAATTTAAAAAATTGGAAGTTTGTATTTATTCTTTGCTATAGTTAATTAGATAAATGTATTGCTCCAATGCATTTCTCTAAATAATGAAAGACATATTTCCAATAAATATGAATAGTAAACTCACATAAGTGTCATCTTTCTCGTCAAATTGTAATAAGCTATTATGGTTATCTGTTGTATCTATCTCATTGTTATAAATATGGAATTCTATAAGTGCCCTTCCTATTCAATTATAATAAATTGTTATGGTTATCTGTTGTAACTATCCCATTACTATAAATTCCTGTTCAATTTAATAAGTTGTTATGGTTATTTGTAATGGAGTCGTCTTTAGTGTGAGTTGTTATGGTTATTTGTAATGGAGTTGTCTTTAGTGTAGTTGTTATGGTTATTTGTAATGGAGTTGTCTTTAGTGTGGCTTTTTGGAGTTTTAGGTGTTGGAATCTGGTGAAACAATTGAGGTAAAATCTTGATTTCCGTTATTTAAATTGGTTTTTTTTTACTGTATATATGGATTTAGCACCCTCTAAAACCCCTAGGGCACTTCAATTGTGCAAGGTTACCCATCAAACTTATGTTTTCAATGAAGGTAAAATCTTGATTTCCGTTATTTAAATTGGTTTTTTTATTGTATATATGGATTCAGCACCCTCAAAAACCCCTAGGGCACTTCGATTGTGCAAGGTTACCTATCAAACTTATGTTTTCAATGAATTTCTGCCGGATTTTAGAGAAATTAGACCGTAAGAAAACCACCATAAAAACCTTCAAAAAATTGCACTAAAAACTACTCGATTCAGAATTATCTCATTATTATAAATATGGAATAATTTTTTGTATGTACATATCCCACCTATTAATAAGATCTCTCACATTAAAAGTTGTTAAATATTCTTTCCTTTTATATTTCCTTGGACTAGAATGTATTTAAAATGTAACTAATTTAATGGTAAAATAAGATTTTCACTACATTTTGTGTTGAAAGCTACATTGTTTCTATTTTTAGAAATAATGATATGTAACAAACACCACTTAGTATCCGCTATCCTGTAACACAAACCACCCCACCTGTGCATGGAATGGATGTTACTCATTAATCCAACTCTTCTTGTTGTCAAAGGAATGTGATTATATATATATATATATATATATATATATATATATATATATATATATATATATATATATATATATATATAATCTCCAAGTATTCTTCAGGCTTGGTTTTATTGCATAAGCTTCCCGGCTCGTACTCATAGCCTTATGACTAGAGCCCATAACTATATATATATATATATATATATATATATATAATCTCCAAGTATTCTTCAGGCTTGGTTTTATTGCATAAGCTTTTCGGCTCGTATTCATAGCCTTATGACCAGAGCCCATATATATATATAAGGCCCACTGCCACCTTATGACTATCGTCGAATTTCATACTTTTAGAAGTATTATGTTCATTAATTCAATCCTGCTTGTGATCTCCAACAAAAAGAATATATTGGAGCTAACATTCCATGGAGAGCAAAGGTTCTTATTTCTCAATTAAGAACTAACTCACATTAACTTCGATGTGATTCGGGATAGTGGAAGAGACCTAAAGAAGCTTGGGAAGAAAGGATATGTACTTTTTGCACTTCTGGGGCAGTGGAATCAAAAAAACATTTCATTTTGGAATGTGATGCTTTCACAGACATTAGGGACAGTTACCGTAGTATGTTAGAATCAATTCCATGGCATTGTCTTTTCATTGAGGGAACTGTTAAAAGGTAGAGTTAGCTCATCATCAATTTGAGTAAGAAAAATATTGAATTACAAAAAATAAAAAACATGGACGCTGAGGTCCCATAGACTATTTTTAATCTCATGAACGTTAAAATATCATTCATTCATTCATTTACATAAGCGCTCCTTATTCCTGAGTGCTTATTCCTCCCAAGTAAGTCTTACTAGACACATCACCTCGTCGTCATCCTCTCGGCATTCCCTACGTGAGATGCTTTATTACTCGTTGGGGCCTTCTTATCGGGCTCACCTGTCTGGTGGGCCACACGACCTTGTCAACCATTGTTCGCTACACCACCACTGCCACCGTATCCTACTCCACATTATCCCGATGCCCTACGTTGCTGCGATGTTTAACCCAACCATGATGACTCATCAAGTGGGGCTACCTCTTAGACAATAGGGTTGTGCGTTTAGCTGACACGACATGGCTTACGTCATTTGACTCGATCTTTACCTGCACACACATTTCTTCACTCTTTATACCTCTGGGGCGAGATTGTGTAGCCTACATGGACTGGTGTGACCGTTCCTAACCAATCAAATTACCTTTGGGCTAGCATGTATGTCCACACATATTTACTTTTTCCCCACCCACGTCATATTCCACTTCGAGATTAATTCGTAGGTTGGCCCAATGACCCACAACGAGTGGTGTGCATGATCCATGGTTTGCGACAAGGCCACATTCCCGACGTTTAAATGACAAAGGGGTGGCACAAAGTGGGTTGACCATATCGTCCATCGTCAGATTGACGATTCAGATTAATAGCGCTGCCCCTCCTTCATGCTTTCCAAAAATCGCCATAGCGGGTGGCACACACTGGGAAAAAAACCAAGGGAAACATGTATATACGACAAGCAAGTTAACAATCATCAAGGAGAAAAGAGGAGGGATCCTAAATTTCACCATATTACAACATAACTAATGCAAGCTTGATATTCCTATGGTCATCATAATACAATAAATAGAAATGTTCATGATAGATATTACTATAACATCATCAGTCTTTCTACCTATTATTCGAGCACATTCAAACATCAAAGTGACATATTAGTTAGTCATGTAAATAATAATATGCAGACATTCCTCCTGTAATGATAACACCATCTTACACCATCTCAACCAGTAATGCAACATGTTTCATTGTGAAAAACAATGTGACACATTTTGTTGAAATTTGGTTACCGGAGGACAGGTGGTTCCCTAAGCCTTTGATCTTTGGCCTAGGGAAAAGTGTTCAAAAGAATTTAATTTTTCTCCTAAAGTGACTTTATAAAGTTATAAAGTCAAATCTAATTTAAAAGTGACTTTAAGTGATAAAGTTACTAAATTCTAATTTTAAAGTAACTTTAATAAAGTCAATGTAAAATTAGAAAGGAAAAGTGATTTTGGAAATAAATGACTAAGTGGGTCTTTATTAAAGTGGGGTGAATTAAAAAATAGAAAGTGAGATTTAAATGAGCATTTAATCTCAGCCCTAGATCTAAAGCTATTTCAGCCATTGGATTTAGGGATTCCCCAAAAGTCACTTAGGGTTAGGTTAAAGGAAGAAAAGGAGAAAAAGATCATTCATTTTTTCATGAGCAAATTGAGAGAGGAAGAGAAGGAGAGCTGGAGACATAGCACAATTTTCGAGAAAGGCAGTCTGCTATAAATTTCGTACAGTCTGTACAGTCCGTATGGCCGTACATCTAAGTTCTGGGCATGATTTCTTAAACTGTCATTTGCTGTAATAAATTTCTGTTTTGAGTTTTTTGCTGTTCTGGCACGTTTTCCAAGGTGGAGGCAAGCATGGAAAACAATATAAGTCTGTAATTAATTTGCTGGATTTTTTTCCTGTATATTTCACCTCTCTATAAAAGCATTTTCCAGAAATAAGAAGGAGCTTTCGAACTGGTTTTCCCCAAGAGTTGTAGGGGGTTTTTCCAGGGTCATCTTGACAAAAAATTAGCGTGTCAAAATCTGTGTGTGGCTGATTTATTTTGCTGAGTTTTATTTCTTCATTTCTAGCATTGTGAAAATTTCCAGAATTTGTGTTTTCAGAAAATATTTATTTTTTCAGCTTGTTGAATGTAAGGCTATGGGAATGGGCATTTAACTATATGGAGAAATAAGGTGAAACTGAAAACCGGGGTGGGAAAAATAAATTTCTACACATTTTATTCATGTAAATAATAATAATCCTCCTATAATGATAATTCCATCTTACACCATCTCAATCAGGAATGCAACATGTTTCGTTGTGAAAAACTAGTATAAGAGCATTTATCTTAAACGCTGCAGAAATATTTCAACTGAGAGTGGGACTTTAACTCTCCACCTAACCATAGACAAGCCACAACCACTATTAGTTGTAATTTTCACCTTCCAGCCATAATTTCAAAGCTTGAAGTGGAGTGCCTTCAAAAGTAAATCTTAAAAAATACACAGTTGAACCAAAGCTTTACCAGGACACCCTGCCTTCATCCTCAAGGTAAGCCACTACTCTTTGAAATTCTTATACCCAACAAGCTTCAATAGAGCCTCTAGCTGGTTATTTAATCTCCCCAGAGCTCAACAACATAGCTCCAAGTCCTACCTTCTCTCTCTCTACTCTCTTGTTGTCTATTGAGCGTTGATTGAGTGTGTGAATGCCTAATTCAATCAATGAGGCCGAATTCCATTATCTCTTCTTCTATGCTGCTCTCTTGCTTGATGAGAGTCAAATTAGAGAATTCAATTAGAGAGTGTTGAATCGTGAGTGAGTCCCCCTTCCTTTCCTTCACCTTATATTTTCTATCATGTGCAATAATTTCTCCCACTATCCTTGCTACCAACATAGTAAAATCTTCTTAACTCATGTCCTCCCTACCTTGTAATGTTTACGCAAGGAAACATGGCCCTGTGTAATTTTTTTGCATCCCAATTTAATTATGAGAACTAGTACATTTAAGACCACGAGGGCTTCACTCAATGTACCTATGACATATCACGTGCATTCATGGCTTACTAAACAATGCCCTTAATATGAATACAGATTGGAAAATACCTCTAAAAATCACATTATTTAAGCCCTTACCAATACGAACCCGATACACCTTCCCAATTTAGAAAATATTTGCTTTCACTAGATATTATGTGTATTGATTTTTTCATTAATATTTTTTATACCCCTTTATTTTTTTTCATTAAATTTGAGCTCCATTTTTTATACTTTCCAATATGAAAACCCTTTACCCCCTATTATATGGTGAATATTTTATGCCATTTTTTCCTCAATATATATCCCCCAATATGAATGCATGTGATATGGTATTTCTCCCCCAGTGAAGCCCAATGTTTAAGGCTTAACACCCAACCTTTAATGTCTGTAAAAAACATTTCAGGTTCCTGCAATAAGAAACCTTGAACATCCCAAGCAAATAATACCTTGAGTCACCCAAAGACTTATATTAAAATCAAAAATTCCCTCTAACAATCTCTTACTTCAAACAATGGAATCCGTTTCCCTCTCTCGTCCCTTAATTTATAAAAATGTTTAAATTGTATATCTTTAATAAAAATACACAATTGTGCTCTCATATGGTAAAGATATCCTTTCTTCTTTCTCATTCAACTTGAAAGAATTATTCTTGAAAAGAAGATTAGCTTATAATTGGAAAATTCCATAAAAATAGCTATGGCCCTTTTAAAACTATTATTAACCCTTAAACCATTTTATCTAGTTATTACAAAATAATGTAGATAATGATATAATAAATCTCCTTTTTGAAATGATATCCTAAAAAATTCTTTGCAAGAAATTAGAAGATCGAAAACTTATTTTAGAGTTGAAGTTATAGGAATATGACTTTGCAAGAAAGTTATTGCTAAGTTTAACTTCAATGGTTAACTCGACGATATTGTTCTTTGCAGTGGATCCTTAAGATTTTGAAAAACATTTAAAACATTTTTATTTATTTTTAAATCTTTGACAATGTAAATATTGATAGAATAAATTTATGATCAAGATTTCAAAAAAATCACTTACTTTAATTGCAAAGTAAAATATTTTTGAATCAAAGAGAAACACAAAAATATTTTTGAATCAAAGAGAAAAACAAATTCTTTGTATTTTAGTTATCTTTTATGATTATCAAATTTATGGTTGAAACATTTTTAGAGAAACATAGAGTATTTCATAGTTTATAATTTTAAAATGAAGAGTAATATACATATCTTATTCTTCTATTAAAATAGGTGTGTTTTTCGTTTTGACCAATTAAGAGTGAGATTATGATTAAGTATTTAATATAGAAATATAAGATAATTAACGTAAATGATAAAAAACTTGGTTTTATTTGGAATTCCAATAAAAATCATTTGATGTTCAAGAAATGATGACATAAGGATGTTTCCTCAAAGGTACACCATTAGAAGATTTAAAAGGAAACTACTCTTCAAATTATTGACATTATAGAAGGCCACAACCAAATTTTAAGAGAAAATAAATGGTGTCAGGAAGAAAGAGAGTTAGATGTTTTATAAAGAGGCTACTAACCCCAAATTATAAGATAAGAATAATATTTTTAATGTTGCTTAAAATAAATCATCACGAGGGGTGACAATTAATTATGTAATGTTATATTAACATTTTAAGGAGTGACACCTGAGAAACTAACACCCCACATATTTGGTGATATGGTGGGAAGATGGTACACACATATGATTTGGTGATGGTTTTTTTGGAGGTAGGCATCTGGTTCATATGTTTGATGCCCTCCCCAATCATCAGTTCTTTTAGTACTATTACTAGCCATGAGGACATGGAAATTATGGCAAAGACGATGGACTTAAATGTTGAACGTGAAAAGAAGGGGAAAACATATGATATGAAATGCATGCAAATTTGGAATCAATTCATCTTTGGCAGTTTGTTTTTATGGTATAATTAGTTGGTTATTAGTTTAGAGGGTGTAGAGGAGGTAATTTTTTAGCATTGTTTTAAAACTAGGTGTTGGCTTGAGGGGTCCTGACTCAGGTTCAAAGTTTATCGCACAACCAACAAACCTTCCAACTACTGGCCCTTTTGGAAACGACCTTCTTGCGCATATAAAAGTCTCACCTGAAGTAGTATGGGGGGTGTTGGAACCAAGTTTCCGCACCCTGAGGAAGAAATTGATGTGGTGGCACTAAACAAGTTTATAACAGAACTTATTGCAGACTATAAAAATATGTGCGCATATATAGATCAACACTTGTCCAATCAGTTTCGTCGCATTAGAGGAAATTTCAGCCTTAAAGTGGCCTCCTAAGGAAAAATAATAAAATAAGGGTTATGAATTTTGGAGGGAAAAGAAGAAAACTACTTTTTTTCTTCTTTTCCCTCCAAAATATTTACATGTACCTCTTTTTAAATTTAAATAATTCTGATTGGTTTACATATTATGACATGGAAATTGTATGAAAATTTCTTGGGCACTTTTGGGCTGAAATTTCCTCTAATGCAAACACAGATAATGCGCATAACAGATAACAATATCACAAATCAACTTCGTCGCAGATACATATAACATAATTATATCTTCGCAATTCACGGAGTATACATTCGTGTGCAATAATTGAAGCTGATCTATTCATATACTTAACCGTCAACATATATTCATGCATAAATGACAAATTTACTCGTGCAGATACAATTGATCATAACAGAAGTAAAGTGATCTCAAACAATAAACAGTAAACAAATAGCTTAGGTATCAAACACATAACACAATTGGTTCGCCAAAACAATATTTGTATTAGATCCAAGCAGTTCAGTATAGTCAGACTTTCCCTTACAATTACCCTTTCGCACACATAACCAGTGGAGTCTGCACACAACTATGACTAGGTCTCTATGCACACAGCAAGCAGGAGCCTTTCTACCCAACCCTGAGTGAAAACCCTTACAAAAATGTATGACATAAGCATGAAACACTTAGATCAAACATGGAATATGAACTATCATACTAGACTCCATCTATCTATATTTATATCCATTCAGTGTGCAGATACTATGGTCTCAAACCATGGTTTGAGGCCCACAATTTTCCCTTTAAAACCCATTTACATAAAAGAGGGACTTTTACCCACCCCAAAGCCCCTTGACCTTTCCGTGCAACGTGCATAACCAAAAAATATATACAAAAAGTTGTTGAAAATTCACCCCAGGTGACCCCACTCCAACACTAGGTTGAAGAGAGGTTACAATCAAAGGTCTAAGCTTTGGAGTAGATGCTCTGTTCTTGAAAGAGGCTTCTTAACTACACTTCCACAAAAATTCTTCTACCTTTGGCAAGAAATAATAAAGTATAAATTTCTTGTTGTAATATTAGCGCATGGGTCTCAAAGCTCTATAGGCTTTAGTTTGCATTTTCATGCAATGATGGTGACAAGAAATGATGGCATAGGGATGTTTCTTCCATTGTACACCCCTAGAAGATTTAAGAGGAAGCTACTCTTCAAATTATTGATATTATCGAAGGTCATAACCAAATTTCAAGAGAAATTAAATGGTGTCATGAAGAAATAGAGATTTAGATTTTTTATAAAGAGACTCCTAACCCCAAATTATAAGATAAGAAGAATATTTTTAATGTTGCTTAAAATAAATCCACACAATTGAAAATTAATAATATAATGTTATATTAACATGTTAAGGAGTGAATCCTCGGAAACTAAAACCCCACACACTTGAAGATATGGTGGGAATATTGTACATGCATATGATTTGATGATGGTTTTCTGGGAGGTAGGCACCTGGTTCAGATGTTTGATGCCTTCCCCAGTCATTAATTCCTTGACTACTAGTACTAGCCATGACGGCATGGAAATTATGGGAGGGACAATGGAGTTAGATGTTGAAGGTGAAAATAAAGGGAAAACATGGAATTGAAAGTGCATGCAAATTTGGAATTACTTCATATTTGCAACCTATTTTTATGGTATAAGCAATTGATTATTGGTTTAGACGGTGTAGAGGAGGTAACTTTTTTTCACTGTTTTAAAACTAGGTTGAAGAGAGGCTACCATCAAAGGCCTAGGCTTCAGAGGAGTTGTTTGTTCTTGAAAGAGACTTCTTAATTGCACTTCCACAAAAAAGTATTCAACCTTTGGCAAGAAATAATAAAGTACAAATTTATTGTTTTAGTCTTAGGGTGTGGGCCTCAAAGCTCTCTAGGCTCTAGTTTGGATTCTCAAGCTCGAGAAAAATTCATAATACACACTTTTTTTCATACATATGAATTCACTCTATGTTTCACCCCCCTAGTTTTCTATTATAGTTTGGAGGTTGCTCGATTAGTAGTGAAAAAATCCAAAAATATATGGCTATTTGGTTTGTTTCTCCTCTTTTTTTAATCCTTGATTAACTAATTCGTTTATTTGAAGTCCTTATCATTTGGGTTTCCAAGGGGAGTATCACCTAGGCCTCTCTTCTAGGATACTTTGTTAGTATCATTTTTTTGGGTTGTTTTGTGGGAGACACTATTTTTTGTCAACTTGGGGAATTTTTATGGATCTGGTTATCATTTATGTGGTTTTGTGGTGAACATCCTCTACTCTTTCATTGGGTTTCTTTGCATTAAATTGACTTCCAGGCTTCTTTTGTGACTGAAAATTAGTACTTCAAACCCAAGTTGAAGTTTTCTTCTCCCCCTTTGATTTTTATCCTGTTCCTTGTCCCCCAATGCCTTGGACTAATCACCCATTTAGACGAAGAGGTCATCGAAATACCCACCCTTCTCTAGCTCCTCGCACCCAAAAAAAAATGGAACGACCTACAAAAATGTATGTTATCAATACATTCATGAATGTTCATAAGGAAATTCACCAAGCATAAGAGGAGCTAGGGTGGAAATAAGATTCATCTTTGATGTAAATATACATGATCAAGTTGGTAGTCAGATCTCTGAAACATAAAACATTGATTAAAAATAGATGATATACATGCATACCATGGGCTTATATTGGTATTTGAAGACCATAATGGGAAAATTCCTTATAGAAAGATTAGATACCCAATAGGGGATCTTCCTAAGCATTGGTGAAAACTAGCAACAAATTTGGAAGCGAGATGAAAAATTATTTATGCTATCTAAAAAGGTTTTTTACTTGGAGTTCACAAATTCAAAGGAAGAAAATGAAGCTCCAACCATCATACAAGTGGAATCCCATTCAAATTAAATTATTATGTTGTGTGTCTTTGTATTTTGCTTTAGTGGAAACAAGGTTGTTAATCATAGGCGAGAGAGGATTTAGTTTTATGATAGCTTTCTAGACATTATCAAAATTTATGTCAAATTTCAAGAAATGATTTTTATATTCCAATAGTATGGACCAAGAGCTCTTTTTCTATGCTATTGGTTTGGTTTCCCAGTAGTCATGTAAAAAATATTGCATCTCTTTTTTGAAAATTAGCAATACAAATTTCTGCCTAGTCGTACAAAAGAAAAACATTGCTTAAAATGAATTAAATTTTGAAGTGCTTCATAATGAAATTAGACATTGCACAATCACATTTCTAACATCTAAAAATAAAAAATAAAAAAATAAACTAAATAATAACTTTATTTTAAATGATCATTATTAACTAAAAAAATAACATAGGAGTTAAACAAATATACATTTAAAAAAACATGTAACAAAATTCTTAACCATGGAGATTCACCTCCTTACATAGAGATTCTTAACCTATAAAGAGATGTTTTTACACTACCATGGATTACTAATACCACATGCCCAAAAAACCACAACTCATGTTTTTATGACATTTTTATTAATTAATCAATTTAATTAAAATGATAGAAATAATATAACTTGTTTTGAGATAAATCTCAATTTTGATATGTAAATACTACTAATAATATTCTTTTTTTTTTTTCTATGGAGATTAAATCTCTCCCACCCATCTAATAATTATAAATAAGTAAATTAAATTCTAGAAATCCTATTCCAAAATAAATACATATACATAGTCCCAATCACCCAAAAAGGGTTTGGTTTGCATTGGATTTACCACCCTCATTTGTGTTGCATGCCATGTATATTGTTTGTATGCTTTGAGAATGTGTTGGTTTTTGGGATTACTATATTCGATAAATTCTTCTGTAGATAAATATTTAGAAAATTTGACAATAAAGTTATACGTATTATAGTTTTGTTTTGATATTATTAGTTTTATATCGATATTATTTATTGTTTCGATTTTTTATTTATTTAAATTATACGCTATATTTATTTTAAATTAGTATATATTTATTTTAATTTTGGATTTATCAAGTTACGAATATCTCAAAGTGAAAACCTCTATTTTAATAAAAATAATGGAGTTAAGATGGCTCTATGTTGGCTTTCAACAAATTACTAATAAAATAGCTTTTTTCCTCTCGATTTATCACTTGGAATGAAAGAATGAGAAACTAGAGAGAACTTTCCCACATTTCATGGATGGTAAACTAAATTGTTGGCACTGATTACGATACATCACCCCGAGGGAATCAAAGAGAGTTGAAGCCATTATCAACAAAAAAACAACAATATCAAAGAACTTCATGTCTGTCTTTAGACCACTTGAGCTAACACTTGAGGCTAGTATACACACACACACACAAAGTTATTATATGTATGTCTATCTATTTGTGTGTGTAACATACCCATACATTTTTTTCTTTTTTATATGTCGGTAAAATTCATTAATAATTACCTCCCTAATATTTAATAGTCTTTTCTTGATAAATTTATATGCATAAATTTCAGTGGAGTGGTTGTTCGCATTAAACATTATATTGTGTTCATGAAATTGTAATAACTCCCTGCTGGTCCAAGGTCTAACACCAACACAACTTATTGTTCATCCCAAACCATACATTTTATTATAGAGTTATGGGATTAAAGGTAAAACAATTTATGTGTCTTGATCAACCTTTGAACATTCTCAATATGGGATAGATGTTTGTCATTGGGATTAGCAAGATACCAAATCTAGGGCTCTAACACACTAGGATTTGATCGATGACTTAGATGAGAGGATTTGGTTAGAGGGTAACCACCCTCCCGTCTGCCACTGCAAGTGAGTCCTGCATTCTTTACTCTTTGTTGAGGGAGGCTCTATGACTCTTGAGGAAACGTTCTGTTTCTGCAGTCCTAAAATCATTCTTCCCTGTAAACTTGCCATTTGGTTAGGTAACTCATTAACCTCATTTTCACAGAGATTTTTCCTTGTCAAGTGCAAGGTTTTCCATGTTTTTTTTTCACGTTTCATCCCTGGTGTATTATTAACAGGTTGCTAGTTGAGGTTTGTAGAGCCATTTCGAATTAATGCTCATGTAACACACTCCTCCCACATTTATCCAAGCTAACCTATCCACTAGGGTAAACATGAGATGAGAGGCTACTATGATGTGATTCAAATCCCAATGTACAATTAAGGAAGTGTAACTGAAAAAACAAAAGCAATATGACCTTCCTCGGGAGGTGCATACCATTCAAGAATCAACCAACCCTTCTAGGTGCTTAACCCTTGAATCAAATTGTCATTTTTTTGAACTGAACCCTCAACCGCTCCCATGAAAAGCCATTCATGTGACTGAGGCCTTCTAGTCACTACTACAACAAGGCATGCCAGCAACTGTAGATTTTTTCAGGAAGTTCTGAGCAAACGACCCCGAATTCCAAGCCACTTTTTCAAGGAAAGGTTTTAGGCCATTTCCCAAAACTTCATGAAACTCCCAAAAATTAATAACAACAATGGAATAAGGATACTAATTCAATAAATGGTACAAGTACCTCATCTGAACCCTATTAACCATGACAAGAATTTCATCAAACACGTCGCAAATATGTAAACAACAAATTTGAGCATAGGGGTCTCTTACTTATCTGAGATTTTTAAAGAAGAATTGATGCCTTATCACAATAGATGCATTATCATCTATTAGGTCATATATTCATTATTCATTCATTTTCTAATCAAAACATGATGAGAGCCATAAATCAAGTTTGTCATAAAAAATACTCATAACCAACATATAAACAACATAAATAAAAAGGATATAACAACCATAAAACCCACATATGAATAAGTAAATTTACACATAAAATACTAAGGAGAAGAAACTCTTATTAACGAATGCATAAGCCAACCAAATCAGGGACTTCCATGAACCACCCGACCATAGATTGGGCTGAAGCAAATCTTTCTTTCATCCAATCATCCCCATGCCATATTCCAAGTATGAATGTGGGACTCATAAAACAAAAAAACAGGGATTCCTTGATATTTACCATATATCCCACCAAGGGTTTCCTAGGCCCAAAACCATCTTCAATACCACCAGGCTTTACCGCAATCCCACCAGATAACTAGGCCCTAAACAAGCATGGATGCCTCCGAATCTCTCCACCTAAACCGTGATGAATTTTTCAGTCTCCACTCTTTGTGCTTTGCCATGTATCCCTCCATAATTGGTTAAGGGATTCCTATGCCTCACAAGACCATACACCCCTAGGCTTTATCATGTATCCCGCCATTACCGGTTAAGGGATTCCTATGCCTATTGAGGCTCCATCCTCCATGTATCCCACCATTATTGATTAATGGATTCCTAGGCCTACTCTTGCTCCATCATCTACTCTTTACTATGTATCCCGCCATAATTGTTCAAGGGTTTCCTAGGCCTAACGAGGAGGTTCAAAATCAGGATTTACCATGTATCCCGCCATTACCGGTCAAGGGATTCCTAAGCATTGTGATTTTTCCTGAGACGACCCCTCTCAATTTTGATACCATCTGAAAATCCAACTCAACCAAATAGAAGATAACTTGCCACACCATGGCTATTTGGGAATGGAAAGGCAAGGCTGAAATAGACTATCACACTTGGAAAAAACCATGCCAATGAAAACAAGAGAACCAAATCCACACATGTATTTACCATTCATGCCAAATCTAGCAAGGAAATCACACATGTAAGTTGATACTTGCAAGTAATCCCACTGTAGCCGCTTGATTATGCTCTTCCAACTTGCTTGATATTTGCTTCCCTTTGCCTTATTTTCCGTTACTTTGCTTTCCTTGATCCAATGCTAGAATTCTCCAAGAATGCTCTAAGTGTCGAAGAGTGAGAGAGAGAGAGAGCACCAAAACTGAACTGACAAAAGGTACCAACTAATCCTCATAAGCCTTTTTATCAATGGGTCCTCCATTTTCTTCATTTTCCATTATTTTCCTTCCATTTCCTCCTCACATGCAACATGTGACTTTTCACCTTCCTTTTCTCCTAATTTCCAATATTTTCATAAATAAACTTCCAATTAATGTCTCATGCCTTTCCAAATCCTTTTCCATTTTGTTTTCCAATTTCCTCTTAGCCATAATAATCAAATGAAAACCCACACTATGATGTTTTTCACAACATTCAACTTGGAATACATGTTCCATGACCTTGGTTATTATTTTTCCTTATTAACTTTATTACATGGAATTTTGACCAGGACCGTTACAGAATCCTCCCCCTTAGGGGAACACCATCCTCGGGTTTCAATGACACCTACAACCATCAAAACTGCTGAAAAGAAAAACATAATGCTTATGGAGCTTTATAGCCTAGCTCGATGTAGTATTTACAATAATCATCTTGCTAAGAAGCAAACCAACGTGACAAACATAACAGCATGAAAAACATAACAATGATGACAACCATAACAACATGAAACCCATATTGCTTATTGGAGCTTTATAAAACACCTCATGATAGTATTTACATCCATATACATATATAAATATACCAAAACATCACACCAAAACATATTCTAAAAACATTCGCTCAACCAACGAATAAAGAAGGATACATAACTTGCATTTGATCCACCATCTCCCACATAGCTTCATCAAGACCAAAGTGCTTCCATGCCACTTTAACACTACAAGGAAAAGACCATGTAGCAGAGGTTATAAAGGAGGCTTTTAGTGTTATAAAATTGGCCAAAATTGTCAAAAATAAAAATAAAAATCTACAACATCTGTTTATGGTTATGGAGGTTTTGGTGGAGCTTTTAACAGAAATTCAACACAACTAAAAAAACTGCTCGGTCTGAGGTTATTATGGATGTTTTTTTTCATCGGTGCGCTACTAAGGTTTCAACGCACCGGTGCGTGTTATCTAGAAGGTGGCCCCGGGTTGGTCGAAGGTGCATGCACTGGGCCATCAAGGTAAAAAACCACATCGGGCACAGTGTTGGTGATACAACGCACGGGGCCGTCCTAATTGGTCTTAGGATTTGTGCGGTGCCCATAGGTCATCTCAACACACCAGTACATAGACTTATAAAAATGCACCGGTGCGCCGTATTAGACAAACACATCGGGATTTATAATTGGTATTGGTATTTGTGCGGTGCCGATAGGTCTTACAAATGCACCGGTGTGTAGTCGCACATAAATGCACTGGTGCGCAGTATCACACAAAAGCACCGAGATTTTTAATTGTTTTGGTATTTGTGCAGTGCCCATAGGTTGTAGAAACACACCGGTGCACTGCAGCTTACAAACGCACCAGTACATAGTAACTGACACACACCGGTATTCATTTTGTATTTTTTAGAAACATCGACCTGTAATAGTGCAATTATTGTGATTTTTTAAAATTCACTACTCATCAAAAGTCGACACATCTTATAACAGTATTCATATTAAATAAATTTTTATTAATCCATTTGAATGTGATGTTTGGATTAATTTGTTATATCATATCATAATTATTGTGATTATTTAAAATTCATTATTCATAAAAAGTCTACACATATATATCTTATAATAGTATTCATATGAATTAAATTTTTATTAGTGCATTTGAATGTGATGTTTGGATTAATTTGTTACATCATATCATCAAATTTCACATCTCTTCATTATAATATTTAATCATCCATAAATTTAATAAGTGGTGTTACATTTCGCAACGACAATGGAGAACGCAATAGAAAAAATTAAAACATATATATATATATATATATGTATATATATATATATATATATATATATATATATATATATATATATATATATATATATATAAGATAGTCTTTGTCATACAAAATGGGACAGTTATTGGTATCCCTTTTTCTTTCAATTGGGACACTATGTCCATTACATTAAACAAAATGTCTAATTTCACTGACAAATATTTTAAAAAATACAACGCCTTTATTTGATATCCAAACATAGTGATCATTATTTTTTTCACTTGAACTATTGTCACTGCTAGAGCTACTTCCATGACTTGGGTTATTTTCTGGAATGTTTTGTTCATGGTGTTGATTGTTTTGTTCTTCTTCACCTTCCATCTACAAACATAAAAATAAATTATAATGAGTGTATATACAATGGTGAGAATAATGAAAATTGAAATATTAAATGATATACATCATTGTAAATCGAAAAGAAATGACGCACCGTAGCAACAATTGTCTCATAAACTATACACATTATTTCAAAACCATGTACCGTGCCATCTTTCAAGGTTTCATCTGTTGGCGCAGTTCCATACTTTGTTTTCTGCAATTTTTATACCCCATAACAAATCATATATTTAATATAAAATATTTTTTTGTTCTATTAATTATAGACAGAGTTACGTAAAACAAGATCGATAGATGCTTAGAAATTCCACAATTGATTTCTGATATGCCAACATATACTCACAACCCATATTTAACCCAATTTCAATCTATTCATCTGATGGTTCTTCTTTGTATGTTAGCACCTGTTTGAAGACATTCAATGATTACTTTTGTAAAACAACTTAAAAAATACAAAAATGAAATCTAGTTAAGTTGTTATAAGGAAGTAAAAATTACTCACAAACTTAGATATCAACCCTTTTCTTCCTTGTTGTCTTGTTTTATGTGCTAAATGGGTTCCCTTTTCTTTTCTTTTCTACAAGAAAATACTTGAAAATTAATATTTAATGCTAAATTTTACCTAATGATCAAAAAATTCAATGATTACATATTACATTTCAAGCATGTTGCTGTTGAGATGGCTCCTCTTGCGATGCAATTTTGTCCATTTCTTTGACCATCTCATTGTACACCTTTTTGGACATTCCTATTGGCATATTTCTGATATTAGCTCGTTCATCTTTTGAGATTTTCATAATCTTCCTGAAAAAGTAACATGACAATAAACTATTTAATTTTTACATTGATATATGAAAAGTAAATATAACAAAAGTGATATTTATAAACAATTCTAGACAAACATTTAAAATGAATATTACTTTTTCATTCCTTCTTTTTTGTTGTTATGCGTTTTTTTCTATTAAAATTCTGACATGTCTCATTGACCAATTCTCTAGAAACTCTTCCTGTAGTTTAGATAAAATTTGGTTCTTGGAATCAATGGAATTATTTTTGTATTGTAAGTGGAAAGAACGTCTATACATTCGTTCCACTAGATCCCTCAAACTTTTGTAAAATTTTTTCTCCCTTTCTTTAACCTCTAGCACCACTCCAGATGAGATAAGGAGCAATTCATTTTCATTTGCATGCTCTATTTTTTTATTTTCTTAGAACAACATTCATTTTATGAGTTTTTGGTCCTTGTAGAACATTAAACATATGTGAATTAATAGATTGTTTGACACATGTTATCTAATAATTTTAAGTATATTATTAATGAAAATTAAAAAAAGAAACTCATATTGGATCGATAGTATTTTTTCATTCACTTGGATCATTCTTTTGCAATTTTTCCATCAAGATTTTACGCTCTTCTAGTCGTAGATCAAAAATAACCTTATCAAGCTTCATCATTTTGTGGCTCTGCATGATACACAGTAAACAATACATATTAGTTAAACTTACATATAGTTCAAAAATAATATTTTTTGTAAAGAATTTACAAAGAACTTGCCTTTTTTGCTTTTCTTGATGTGTTATCAGTACTTTTTTTAATTGATCTCTTTTCAGTCATTTATTTATAAATTTGAAACCCATACCATATCATTCATTGATATATTTATAAATAAATTGCAACTTTTCATGTAAAAAAAAAATCTCAAGAACCGGTGCACCATTCATGGTGTACGCATCGACGTCGGTGATGGGGGTCTTATAAACGCACCGCATAAACATTATAATAGACCGTACGGTGCTCTATGTCAACAAGAAGCACCGATGCGTTACATGTTAACCACTGCACCAATTAACACAGAGAAAATAATAAAAATCATCTAGTGTTAGTTTTTGTAGCATAAATTCCCCGCGCAAACAAGGGACCACCATACGATGCTCTCTGTCAACTAGGAGACCTGGTGTGGTGCGTTATATGTTACATAATGCACCGATTAACACAATAAAACAAATTTTGGGGAAACAACATGTTCGCGGTGCGCCATAATGAAATAGCACACCGGTGCCCTATTTTACATATGGCGCATTGATTAAAACAAATTGTTTTTAAATTTTTTATTACACAGTAATTTTGCGGTGCGCTTGGATAATATAGCGCACCGGTGCGCTAGGTTACGCAAGGCGCACCGATAAAAAAAAAAATTCTTTTTTTTTGAAAAATTCACGCAATGATCGACATGGATTAGGACCCAGACTATGCAAGTCATCCCATGGGTTGGATGTCAATCTAAAATGAAAAGCCCTAATTCTAAAATCACAAAAATAGGTAGAAAAAAGGGAAGCAACAAAAAGAATGAAGGGTTTAGGGTAAAAATGGATTTTTTGTTTTGTTTTGAATCTAAAAATGAAAAAAATTTTGAAATTATTTTCTTACTTCATAAAAAAACGGTAGAAAAAGTAAAAAAAATAATCAAATTTAATCACGAGATCGTTTGAAATTATATTCTACAAGGTTTGAATCACCAGAGGTTTGGAATTATGATTGTTTGAATATTTTTGTTCGAACGTATTTCGCTGCTCCGCAGTGCTCTCGTGCTCTCTTGCTCCAGGTATATCTTCTGCAAATATCTGGCTGAAGTTTTTTGAAAAAATAGTGAAATAATGAAAAGTGTTTAGTATTTAAAGAATTATTTTATGAAATTAGATTTTTGAAAATATTTTGTCGCCCATTTTTCAATTTACCACTTTTTTTTCACTTAAATAAAATAGAGTTGCGCTTTTTTTATTTGTGGTTATTTGTCACTGGTGCATCACTTAATAGCACAGCACCGGTGCGTTCATTGGTAAAATGGCACCGGTGCGGTTATATATACAGTAGCACCGATTTGTGGTTAAGGCACCTAAATTACTTTTAGGTGTGTACACCAAAATTTAGTGAACTCCAACTGTAGAAATTGAGAATTATAATTTTGTTTATTCTTGATGAAAATATGCAATTAGAATTAGAATTTTGTGTATTCTTGAGAATTAGAATTAGAATTAGAATTTGATAAATTCTTGATGGAAATAACTATCCTTCCAATGAATTTTGTTTACTGCAGGAGGTCCCCATTGATTATGTGGAGAGAATGCAATGTGGGGCGTGTGAAGATGCAATACCATAGGGCCCAAGTGGGAAATTGTGGCATGTGAACCTGTGCTATGCTAAGATGCGGTCGACAGTTTTCACAAATGGTTGGGAAAGTTTTGTTTCTGAGCAGTTTATTGAAGTTGGAGATATTTTAGTTTTTAGACATGTTGGAAATGTAAAATTTTCTGTGAAAATCTTTGGGCCATTTCTTTTCAAAACTACACCTCTTCTTCTTTCATAAAAAGAAACTTGAACCTTTCCACAACTTGCAATAAGAAAATGTGCCGACAGGAGCCTCTGACATGCATATCTATTTATGACATGCATATCTATTTCTTCTATTGAGGTCTCGAATGAATTGATTATGGCCAGTCTACCTCGCTGAGGAATTTGCCTGAATTTTCTTTGGTTCTACTGAAGGGTGCAGTTACTAACTGATACAGGATTGTAAGCTCCCTCCAACCCTCATTAAATTGCAGAATATGGATAAAACTCCATAGAAATTCCTATCATTTGCGTAAAATGCCTCGAAACACAGAATGAAATGCTTTCTTTTTTGAAATTTGTGTGTTATTATGGTGAAATAAATTATTCTTTCTATTTTGTGCTAATATGGTGAAGCAATGGAATAGTGCTCAAGTATATGACAAAAAGCTTCATTCATATTCAAAATATATGGGTTCTTTGTTAAATGCATAGCTACAAGATTCGGTCATATCACTACTAGGAAAAATACAACTGAAATGCCAATATGGCAAGGTCGGTACTGTCTACTGTCCCATGAACTCATAAACCCCACAAAAAATCTCAAAAACCTTTTAATAAAATGCAAAATAGTCAATTTTGTTTTTTGTTTTTTTGTATTCCATTCTTGACACTCAAATTCTTCTAAAATCTATTCATGGAATTAGCATCCATAAGAGGCAACGCAATGGTAATATACTCTCTTCTAAAATATGTTCAATGGAATTAGTACATGTGAAATGGTACATGTGTTATTTCATCAATATTTATACTTTTTAAGATGGGTTTTTATAAAAAAGAGGACTTAATTACCTTATACCTTATAAGAACATTTTTTTCGAAACATTATAATATGTATTTTGAATTAATGTTTAAATCAATATTTCAGTTGATAATTTGCAATTATGTTGATCTCAATAAAAATGGCGTACTGTATAAAGTTTTTTTTTTTTTTTTTTGTATGTAAGATCATAATAAAATAATGATAATTCTAAAGTACATGAATTTATTTGCATTATTTTCTAAACTTTATTATGTTACAAAAATTCATATTATTCTAGATTTATTATTTTACTTTTATTTACAATTTTGCAAATTTACAAATTCTAATAAAATCATTTCACATTAATACAATTAAAAGTTTACAAATATTTTACATACAATTAGAATTAGAATTAGAATTAGAATTACAATTTTAGAATTTTACATATAATTACAATTACAATTAAAATTTTAAAATTACAATTACAATTTTAGAATTTTAGATACAATTAGAATTAGAATTACAATTTTACATATATATACAATTAAAATTATTTCACAATAAATTAAATATTTCAATTAAAATTAAAATTTTACAAATATTTTACATACAATTACAATTAAAATTACAATCACAAATAAAATTACAATTTTAGAATTTTACATACAATTAGAATGACAATTACAATTTTACAATTTGTCATATATACAATTACAATCATTTCACAATAAATTAAATATTACAATTACAATTAAATTTTTACAAATATTTTACATACAATTACAGTTACAAATACAAATACAATTTTACAATTTTACATACAATTAAAATCAAAATTTCAATTACAATCACGACATAATATTTAAGAAATATCATGGTCATTTAATATTAAATTAATTAATAAACATCACGATCATGATAACCATCGTATAAACATCATATTCGATTAAAAAACACATTCAAATTCCCTAACATCATCGTGATCATGATCATCTAAAAAAACATAATTAGCATTTTTTAACATCATCACAACACAAACATAAAATATACATCCCCTGTAAAATAACTGCTATCACATACACATCTATTTGCAAGCTTCACATTAAATGAACATATTCAACATGACTTAACAATATACACATCATGATGATCACCAACATGTAAATTAAGTACAACTGCAACATGAACATAAAATACATGGACCACATATATATATATATATATATATAATGTCAAAAATATACAACTGTAATATCAATGTCATGGATGAGTTGGTGGTACATCATCAATAGCAATACTAGTCGAGGCCTACTCAGTCAATGGTGTAGCCTCGACAAGCTCAGATACATGCTGATCATCACGTGCCTGTTGATCTGGATCAACTGTCGGCTACTCATTGTGATGACTCGACATGGTCGATGGTCCAGCCTGCTCATGATCATGAGTACTGCTGGATGCTTTAGGCTGCTGACTGGATGTGGCCGATGGTCCAGCCTGCTCTCCATGATGACTGCTACTCGATGCTAGTGAAGGCTGCTCATCTAGCGCAGCGTGAGGTGAATGATCATCAGATGATGCATCTCTGCTCACGGACTTTTGATCACATGTTGCGTCTCGACCATTCCTATAATGTGAAACAGTCCTCCTCAGCTGCGTAACTAAGGTCGTAACTCCTACGACATGCCGCATCAGGTGGTACATGTCACGCGACATGCCTCTCCACATATGTAACAGCCGACCATCGGCCTGTATGTCTCTCATAGTATCGGGCATGATGCCCGCCTCAACAATCAGTGCAGTGAGTTGGTCGCCCAACTCCATCTTGTATCTGATATCAAGCCTACCATGCCTAGCAAAAGGCGGTACCGACACACTAGCAAGAGCAGGTCTCTCTGCACCATCCTCCTGATGATCCTCAGCATCTGGCATGCCCTGATTGTCATCAGGATCCACACTTGGATCATGTGGTGGTGTTGGCATGTTCTTGTCATCAAAAGACCCAATGTCCGAAAAATATATACAAGTACACAACAATAATTAGACAATTTCATTACACAATTTAATAAAAACAAGTTAAAGAACATGTTAGAATAAATTTAAATAAAACAATAATATTACCTCTATCATCCGGTGGCTCATCATCTGTGAAGAGGATGTTGGCACACCCTCGCCAATCCAAACCAGCATAAGGACAAGGGACCATAATGAAGGGATGCTCATCAACACTGGCTAGCAACTCCAGTGCATCATACGATATCCTCACTGGAAACACAGTCTCGCCCCTCTTGGGCATCATCTTCCCCCACATGTGCATTTTTTCCTCGAACATCGGCCTACGAGGCTACCGAACAAAAGTAAGCCTCGTCTCTGGAAACCTCTCAAAAAATAAACAAAAATTCTCTGAAGAAAAAGGGAAATGGACCCTCCCTTGTGTATGAGCACGACATCTATCTAAGGCTGTACAGAACTGCCGCAAAAAAATGGCAGACCACCTGACAAGTTGTGGCTCCTATACAAAAGAATTAACATAATATAGAAGCGAGAAACTAATGCGTTTCCCGTCATTGGTGTTGTGTGAAATGATCGAAATTAGAAGTGAGAGGCACCTCACCTCCTCACTACCAAATGCACCAATATGTAACTGACCTCCAGAGACTTGAAAATCTGAAGGAGATATTATATTTGCGTTAATGTATCTATAGGAGTACACCAACTGACTCCCTATTGTATAGCTAAATGGAACCTGTGGGAATGAGGGAAAATCCACCCCTCTCCTCGATAGCCCTGTAATGAAATATATGTCCTCCTCAGTGGACGCGTACCACTGGTTAGGACCAACCCGGAAAGCCTATAGGTGGGCATTCCACCTGCGGATAAGATGTCTCAAAAACACACCATGGCCCTTTAGGGAAGTAGCCTCCTCATATAACTTGAGGAGGCTTGCTTGCCTTAGGAGCCCCTGGGTAGCTGCTGTAATAGGGTGAGGGTACGCATCTCTCTCCCTCTCTCGTGCCTCCCATACTGGTCCGCCTGTTGTTGCTGTTGTTCACCCTCTTCGCTCCTTTCATGTCTCTGAGTGATTGACATATTAAATACATTTTTTTATATTAAATGAGACATGTATTTAGGAATATACATATATAATTTTCTTAGGAAAAAAAACAACCGGTGCGCCACAAAAAACAGGCATGCACCGGTATCGGTGTGTCTTTTTTTGTCGCGCACTGGTGACGATGCACCAGAAAATGTTCAACGCACCGTCCGTGGTGCACCTGAAATTTTTCAGCGCACCATTGACTATGGATGGTGTTGGGAGTGTGGTGCGCTGAATAAACTCTCCGCCGCAGGGCGTATAGTTCGGTCAACGCACCGACCTCCTGAAATCAGTACATAGTCAACGGTTCAGTATTTTACCAGGACGCACCGTTGACCCTGTCGAAATGCAGAATGTTGTGCGCTAACAAAAATACCTGCCTCGAGGCTAATATTAAAGTCAACGCACTGCATTTCTGCTATTCCACATGGTCAATGGTGCGGCCGGGTAACCGCTCGCACCGTACTTTTTTTGAAAATTTTAAAATAATGTGGTGCGCCTTCGCTACCACCCTGGAACTGGTGCGGATACCAGCCTGTAAATTTATAGGCAACATTGCGAACCGGTGCGAGCCGAACGACTCGAGTGCACTGCGCGACAATTTTTTTTCTTTCTTTTAAATGGTTAATTTTAAGGTAATTTGAAATTCTAATCTGCTAAAATGCTTAATTATGGAAAAACAAGAAAAATGCCTATACATTTGGCCGTCGAGGAGGCATATTGGCTATAGAATTTGCAAAAGAAAATTTTCCCACCGTTTTGCAAAATTCAAGCTGGAGATTGGTGGGAAATGCACAACAATAATGCATGCAATGGGTGCAATGGGAGCACCGATGTCAGGGCAGCTCAGACAAGGATAAATTTCATCGGTGCTTGAGAGCTTTAGAGCAATTAGAAAAGTGAAAAATACGGTTTTTTGGTTGTAATTTTTTTTATTTAACCCTGTTCAGGTGCGCGGGGTTTTATAGGCGCACTGGTGAAGTTTCTTAAGATCGCATCGGGCGGTTTCTGTTTTTGCGCGGGGTTTTATGACCCACCGATGTGGAATATTTGTAAAGCACTAGTGCGCTACAGTAATAAGAAGCACCGGGTGGGTGTGTACGAAGCGCACAGTGTCCAATGTGACAATGTTTTGTGCACACCGGTGCTTTCTCTTGTTGAACGCACCGGTGCAGTTTAGGATGATAAGAGCACCAGATGAAAAAAATTCACAAAAACCTCCACCCTCCAACCTCCTCTTGTAACCTTTGCTAGAAACGGATGTCTGGGGTATTTTTATAAGGGGTTTCTCAAAAACATCCACTAGAGGGCCTTTTCCTTGTAGTGTAACTTGCCCAATTTCTCGGTTCTAGAGCATGATCACCTTTCTCTACAAAATATGCTAAGGTTCCAGCTGGAATTATCCTTCTGGCTTCACCTGCACTACAAAATATCCAATCACATTATCAACATATTTAAAATTATTCTTAAGCAATGACACATGGAAAACATCATGGAATTTCATTGTCTGAGGAAATGCAAGTTGATAGGATATTGTTCTAATCCTTTCAAGAATCTTGAAAGTTCCACAAAATCGAGGTTCTAGCTTGGCACATGATCCAATCCTCAAGGAGCTCTTATTGGGATTGATGCACAAGTACACATGTTCCCCAACTTGAAACTCCTTAAATATCGTGTTCTGATCTGCATAACATTTCTGCCTATCATGTGTTGCATATTTAGATTATTCTTGTTGACCTACATTTCCCGTTCCATCTCTGGCAAAATGTATGGTCCTATCAACACCATATTCACTGGATCACTCCAACTAATGGGAGTGTTACAACTCCGCCCATAGAGTGCCTCAAACAGACTCATCCTCAGTGACTCATGTTATCCATTATTATAAGATAAATCCACCAACGGAAGGTACTCCTCCCATATTATCTATTGATGTATCACATACATCCTAAACATGTCCTCAAATATCATGTTGACCCTCTCTATCTTTCCATCTGTCTGCGGATGATAAGATGCGTTGAAGACCAAATTTGTCCCCAATCCTACAAACAACTCATTCCAAAACTTGAAAGTAAACTTAGCATCCTTGTCTGACACAATCCTCCTCAGAACACCATGTAGCCTCACTACATCTCTGATGAATACCTATAATACATCATTATTTGAATAAGTAGACTTCACTCAAATGAAGTGTGCCACCTTTGTCAACATGTCTACCACAAGCATGATAGAATCATGTTTTCTGGATGTCATTGAAAAACCTATAAAAAAATCCCATGGAAATGACCTCCCATTTCCACTCTGGAATAAAAATCGGCTGTAGTAGTCCACATGGATGCTTGCATTCTGTTTTCAACTGTGGATAGTCCATGCATATAGCCACGAAATTTTCCACTTCCTTCTTCATATTCATCCAATGATAAAAATTCTTCACTGTTGTCAATGTCTTCTAGTATCCTTGGTGACCTAAATATGGTTTTGGATGAAGCTCTTGCAAGATAATCTTCTTGAGCTCACTGTCATTCAACACATATATCATTAAGGGATTTTTGAAGTCTAAAATGGGTCTCCTAAGTGTTGGGTGTGGAGCCTAATTATCTTGTTTATTTTTTATCACAACGTTGGACCCCTGTACCTTAATGGGGGCGGCAACACCGCCCGTAATTAAACGCTGCTTGGGGGGTCCAAAAGGGGGAGGGGGGGGGGGGGCGGCTACGACTTTATGGAGCCCCCCCCCTGGTGGGGGGTTTCGGAGGCAGCGCCCCTAAAGCTAAAAACATATGTAAAATTGCCCTGTAAAATTATAGTAATTTCTAGTCAATCTGGGTTGTTCATTAGGCGGATGATCTAACGATAGAATTTATGCTTAGTTTAGGGTATTTTTTCCCTAGAAGGAATCCCCTCGCTTGTATGAGGGAATTTTATTGCAGCTGTGTATTGTATCTGTATTCTCAGAGCAAGAAACAGATAGGGAGACTGTGAGAGAGAGCATAGGATATTACAGCGGATTTGCTGTAGGTTGCGTCTCTTCATTTTTCTAGATAATAGAAAGGAAGGATTGGCTGTTCAGGGTGGACGTAGCCTAAACTGGATGAACCACGTATATCTATGTCTCTCTGGTTTTATGTGTTTTGTGTGCTTGTGTTTTTCACATATTTTATGTGTTGCATTTCTCTGTAATATATAATTTTCCAACAACTGGTATCGGAGCCGAAGGTCTATTTGGCTGATAAACTCGCAGGAAATAAGGGTTCCTGGTTCGAGTGGGAGCAATGGCGAAAGATGGTAAGTTTAGGGTCAATAAATTTTATGGCCAAAACTTCCCGTTGTGGAAGATGCAAATGGAAGATTATCTGTATCAGAAAGATCTGTACCTACCATTGAGTGGAAAAACAAAGAAACCGACGGCTATGAAAAACATAGAATGGGAGATTATCAATAGAAAGGCACTCGGAATAGTATGGTTATGCCTCGCGGCATAGGTAGCCTTCAATATTTTGAAGGAAACAACAACAAAGGGTTTGATTAAGGCATTGGCGAAACTATATGAAAAACTCTCGGCCTCAAACAAGTTATTTCTTATGAAACATTTATTTAATATGAAGATGTCGGAAGGTGGATCTGTTGCAAACCATTTAAATGATTTTAATACAGTTACCAGTAAGTTAAGTTATGTAGGGGAAACTTTGATGATGAAGTTAGAGCTCTGTTATTTTTGTGCTCATTGCCAGAAAGCTGGAATGGTTTAGTTATGGCCATTAGTAACTCTGTCTCCGGATCTAGTACTTTAAAGTTTGATGATGTTTTCGGTGCTATCCTTAGCGAGGAAATGCGACAGAAAAGCTCCGGTGAGACATCGGGTAATGCTTTGAGTGCAGAGTCCTGGGGAAGAAAAATGGAAAGAGGAAAGAGCTCTGGATATCACAGTAAATCAAGGAAAGATAGATCCAAGTCCAGATCGAGGATAGTGTGCTAGAAATGTGGAAAGAAAGGACACTTGAAGAAAGACTGTAGATCTCGAAAGGGAAAAGAAGGATATGCACAACAAGAAAACAATCATGAAGCAAATGTGACAGGTGATGTGTTACAAGATTCTTTGATTCTTTCTTTCGAAAATGTTACTGATTCCTGGGTGGTAGATTCAGGGGCCTCATTCCATGCCGCACCTGATAAGAAATATTTTCATGACTATGTTCAAGGATATTTTGGACAAGTGTTATACGGACGAATCCCTCTTGCGGACAAGAGCGATCTCCCTAGTATCCTAAGGATATCTAGAAACAAACAGAAAGATGTAGACCATTTTCTCTAGACTGTTTTTCTTAAGAATTACTCATTAACTACATATAGATACTCCTACCTGAAGTCCAACGCTTTCTCGGTCTTCAATCCAGTCACTCCAGAAGTTATCGATCCAGCATATAAGATCTGCAATCAAAGACAAGCAAACTAGATCAAAAGCATATGCAAAATATGATAATTCGAAAGCAATAATCTATCTTAGTGATCAAGGAGTCTAAGAATTAAATCATTCAAAATATAGATGAACAACTTAATGAGAAAATAGAATCCATTTGTATTAACTTTGAATAAAAGAAGAAACCTTACAACCTTGACGCCTTGATGTTTGTACAGGTTCTTCCGAGGTCCCGAACAATCGTTTTCCTCAGTTTGACAAGACTCCAACTCTCTGAATCAGCATAATACTATGGCCATGAGTATGTAATCTCTCTCATGCTAATGATGCCAAATGTGGGGAGTATATTCACTCAACAATTCCTCTCAAAACTATTAAGTTCTAAGTACTCTCTTCAAAGCAAGAAGCAAGCACTCTGAACTAAAAACCAAGTACTAAGTACCCTTGAGACTGAAACATGGTCTCAATTTATAGCTGAAGAGAGGTAGTTTCAACTCCAAAAAGGAAGGGATAAAGCCCTCTCATCATGGGATTTTAGCTCCAAAAACCAAGGAATAGCTCCATTTATGAAGGGATGAAGGTTCATGAATGAAGGGGCGAAGCTCAACCAAATAGCGCTTCTAGAAGGCCCCAGCTGGGAGAATATTCGACCAACTGGGCTTCTAGGACTTACTTTTCTCTTTATTTTACCTTTTACGGGGGTTCGTAGTTTTATTGAGCTTTATGTACGAGATGTACCACAGTTTTTATAGTAATTAGTCATGGTACCGCAGGGAATGACTAGGAAAAGTGCGGAGTTAGGATTTTTAGGATTTTTAAGAGATTTTCTCCAGTTCCAAGACTTGGTTCAGGAACTTTATGTTTTTAGACCTCTGAGGGAGCAATAAATAGGTAACGTTGAACCATATAGACAGCTAAATGTCATGGTGACTAATTTTAGTGTAATAGATTGCCCCCTAAAGTGTAAGGTCTGAAGAGTTCTGAAGAGTTCTGAAGAGTGAAGTGCTTTATCATTCTGAGGATCGGGCTGCAGGCACATCGGTTGAAACCCTGAAAAAACATTCAATGCAAGCATATATATGTATATCATCACTGAGGTAGGCATTCCCATACTCAGATCAAAACTAACTACATGTTCTGATACATAAATGATTTTAGAATTACATAAAGAGTAGACACATTATGGATGCAACCATTTGTTAGAAGTAGTCTACTGTATAATAAAATTCTCGCAACCTGGATGGTGGAAACGAGATCTAGGGTCTTGATTCTTTATTCTCGAACTAGTACGATTATATCCATGCGATTGATTGTGTCGAAGTCGAACATGGTAGAAACCACTTGATTACCAGTCAATGATGTGAACTGTTAACAAGTGTTAGATAAACCACCAATAATGACAATGGTTCTCAAAGTACTCAGTACAATCTATGAAATGTGAATTTTTGATCTGAAGTCGAACATTTCATAGAATCATTTGATTGAAGGTCAATGATGCAACCTATCGTCGAAAGCGAGAAACCTGCCATTAGGGCATGCAGATTCCAAGGTACTGTTAGGATTCTAGATCAACTTTCTAGAGGATGAGCTGTCGTCGATAGAAAGTGATCCATCATAGGAAATCCCATGACACGAAACCATTAGGTCAAGTTTTGAAGAAATATTAAACAAGTACTGACTCAGGGATGGTCAACACGAATGGAGACAAATGTTTGCAATGACTGGTTTATTAAACTGATCTCTTGAACACATAACAACACTGCAGATGGTGACGATTGACCTAAAGCTAATACCCAGAAATTGGCTGAAGAATTTCAATGTGGTTTGATTAACTGTTTGGCCAAAGGATTTTCCCAACCCAGACATGAATGTGACAAAAGTGTCATGTTCAAGAGTGGTATACAACTTGTTGAAACAAAGTGTGACAACTGGATTCATCTTCTCTCTTTTCCCCCCACCATTTCTGGCAAGTACCTCTTTATTTTTGACAAGCTTGAGGAGGATAACATTTTCTTTTTATATAAGCTCATCCTTTGGATGAGTCCAACTTAGTATTAAAATCGAACCCTAAGAAGGAGTGGTTCGTTCCTGTTTATAATTTACAGGTCCTTTACTGTTAAGTTTTAACGAGTCTAGTATAGGTGAAACTCGGTGTTTTTCAGTTTTAGGGAGTCAGAAGAAAAACTTAAGAAAACTCAGTGGGTGTACTTTTTTGTAAATTTAGTCTCTCAAGCCCGAAAATGATAAAATAATTCTGGAGATAACTCTATTGACCATGATTAGTCAACGTATACCTTTTTTGTAAATATTCCATTTCAGTCGGGAAAAGGGGTAAACTTATACTGAAGGGACGACTGTTCATTTCCTTTAACGAGTTCGAATAGTCAAGTACTCGGTGATATTTTCATGTTTAGAGAGTCTAACAAGGGCTTAAAAGAAGACTCCATGGTTTTCTTTTTCTGTAAGTTTTAACGAGTTTGAAAAAGTGATAAAAATGTACTCATTTCCAAAATGATTATTTCACTCGAAAATCCTGTATTTTGCACAAAAACCCAAAAAATTAAACATTCCTATTTTAGATAAGTAAAAACTATTTTAAAAACAACCTTTCAAAGTGGAAAATAAATAAAATATTATTTTATTTATTCAAAAAATCTTATAAAAAGTAGTTTAACCAATTCATTTTTACCATTTGCATCCAGAGTGAAAGTTGAGAGCTTTTGGTAGAAAAAGTTCTAAAGGAGATATCAGAAGAACCGACCGTCCAAATCTAAAATCGTCGACTCCAGGTAATCCACAATTCATTTCTCTTCATTTTTGTCCATTTACATTCTCTTTTTAGGCTTTAGAATCATTTTTTAAGAGAAAAATAGGTTCAAAAAATCGCTCTTGGGGTACCGTAGGTAAAACACACAGTACCTGCGGACCCCGATAATCTTTCAAAGGAAAATTATCGGGGTCCCGCACTTTTCATGTATAATGCGTGCGGTAGGTCGCACTGTCTTAATGCAAAAAGTGTGGAGGCGCCATGAACAAAATAAAAATATGATTTCTCTCAAATTAAGCCAAATTTTTCCATTCTAATTGGATCTAATCTTTCAATGTGTCTATTGTAGAGTATCCACAATGCTTGAATGGAGAGAACTTGGACATGAGGCAGTATATGAGGCAGCTATTGGAAGTTTACCTACATTGCGCATTTTGAAAAATTGTGGATTATACAAATATTGACAATGCAAGGCATGAGGGCTCAAGTAGAGTTATTGCCATGGTTGGTGAACAGGTGGGATGTTCAAGAACAATGTTTCATTATTGGTGATCACCAGCTCGAAATTGAGTTGGAGGATACATACTTCCTTACAGGTTTGTCCAAAAGAGGAGAACCTATTTCCTTGTTTGGGGCTAGGCAAGGTGGCCAGTCTATAACTAGCTATCAAAAAGAATTTTGTAATGAAGAGGCTGATCCAAAAGACAATCGCATTGATATGAAAACCATTATCCGTCTTGAAATCAAAGTGGTTGCGTTCATAGTGGCTAGATTGTGTGGGAGTGTAGCTCCACACATAGCTACTAAAGCCCAAATGCAGACAACTGCTGAATGCTACAGAGGCACCATCTTCAACTGGTGTGAAGGAGTATTGGCTAATGTAAAAGGCCAATTGACCAGAGCTAAGAACACAAAGTTTAAAAACTTTGGTTATGGTTCTATCGTAGTTTCTTTTGCTCTGGAGAGGATTCCATCTCTTGCCCCCCCAGCTTATCTCGGTTGATGCTGGTAGAGTTAGAGAGCCTCGGATGGCCCGCTGGGTACAAGTGATGGCTTGTCATGGAGAGGGTTTTGAGATAGTTCGATTTAAACCTGCATACTTTCATTGGCTACAAAACCAACTCTTTGCCATTGAAGATTTTTCGTATGCTAGAATAGATTTCCGCGGTGACCCTGATATGCCTCTTCCTCTAGGAACACAATGGGACGAGTCAGGTCAATCAATCATTTTGATGTGTTTTTAACTCTAATTTTTTATTTTGTTTTGAATCGTATAGTACTGATGACAAAAATTTAAATGCATATGTTGGTCCACGAAGACTAACCAATGTCCTCCATTTTGAGAGGAAGCGAACAGATGCTATTGCACCGCTAGAGAATCAGGAAATAGAGATTCTCACTGATTTAGAGCAGAACCTGGAGAGGTCAACCAAATACATTCCAGAGACTAGTATGGATGATATTCCTCTACGCCTCTAGAGGCATTTTTCTGGTGTTCCTGGCCAGTTTCAGAGATATCTGCGTAGAGTGGCATGAGTGATAGTGTATTATCATGATCATCACCACTTATAGTGGATGATCATCGCAGATCATTATATTTTTTCTTTTTGTATCACTACCTTTCGGATCATAAGGTGTTTTAAACCTATGGTCCTAGATTATGTAATATTTTTTGAAACAAAAACTCTATCTATGATATGACTACTTTCGACGGCTATCTTGTTCAACACTTATCGAATGTTGTTTTAACTTACTGTTTTAATGTCGCAAATGTCTGTTTATAACATTATTAGCTAATGCATCATCCAATGTATTTAAATTTCTCGGAATGTGTTTATATTCAATGTAATCAAACTTCCTTTCTAAGAGACAAACCTTCAAGAATAATCTCAGTAACACTGGATTTTTAATTGCGTATACTATGTTTAAATGTTGTATAATGAGTTCAAAATCTAACCTAAGGATCAAACGCTGAATGCCAAATGAAATGGCATCAGATAATAACTCAACCACTGCGCTATATTCTGCAACATTATTCGTTGTTTGACCAAGGCTTACCCCATGCATAGAAACTAACTCATCGGTGGGTGAATAGATGACCTAGGCCACAGAAGAGATATTTTGTGTACTACGACAGGCACCATCAGCAAAACCAATGTAGGCTTGAAGGGACGTCGACATCTGCAATATCAAGAGTAATCAAGATAAGCAAGAATAGTAGTCAACGTAAACTTTAACTAGACACACTCATCTAATCTAAAGCAGCTAATCTAGAAAAAATAACTAATCTATAGGTAAGATCTTCACACAAAAAATCAAGCATAATATCTCTTCAGATAAAGTCCATTTATGGGTTTACCTAAAGAGACCCCGTCATAATCAATGAATTCGTAAGCCCCTTTTGCAAGCACTCACTTGACAATATAAGGACCATGCCACATAGGTTCAAATTTCCTAGCTCCTAGTTTATCATTATCTTGGTCATATACCAATACTAGGTCACCCTATGAAAAAACACGAGGTGTAACACTTCAATCGTACTGAGATTTAATGCGTTTTTTATGAGATTTGGCTGCCAATGTAGTGGTGCACTGATTCTCATCTAATTGTGCAAGGTAAAAAAAGTGTTTTTCCTCCTTAGAGGTAGCTAGTAGTAACTATATGGCTAATTGGAGTGACGATATTTCGCATTCAATCGGTAACAAAACTTCTAAACCGTAGATCAGTTGAAAAGGAGTGAAACCTATTGCGGTTTTTGCTTAGGTTCGGTATGCCCAAAGTGTTGAGAAAAGCATAGTATGCCAATTCTATTTATGAATTCCAATTATATGTTTAATCATAGTGGTTAAAACTTTATTAGCAACTTCAACATGACCATTAGCTTACGAGTAATATGGAGTAGAACTATCATGGCGCAGGCCAAGCTAGTCAGAAAGTTCGGTCATCATAATGTTTCGAAAATGGCTCCCATGATCCTTAACGATAGCTTGGGGTACACCAAATTGAGCAATCACGTGATTGAATACAAAAGTAGTTGCAATTTTTCCATCTGCCGCAAATGTAGGCATCGCCTTGGCCCATTTGGTAAAATAAGCTACTGCTAGAATAATATACCCATGGCCCCCGCCCAAGTGAGGGTTACATGCAATGAAATCAATGCCCAATTTTGCAAAAGGACCGACAAAAATTATGGGGTGAATAGGAGCTGGTGGTGCACGCATTTTTCGATAAAAAATTGACAATCATGTCATTTTCGGACTGTAAGAATACAATCTTTAAATAACAAAGGCCAAAAATAACCAGCGCGCAATATCTTTTGGGCTATGGCATACCTAGACATATGACCACCACATGCTCCAGAATGGCAGCCATTCAAAACTCGTTCAACCTCTTCATGAGTTAAACAACGTCGAAATAAAGAATCCGCACCACGACGATAAAGCGTGTCTCCAACAATATTGTATTGCTGGGATTGGTAACGGATCTTTCGTCGATGTGAACGTGAAATTTTAGGCAGAAAAATTTGGGTTTGGAGATAAATGATGATATCCCCATACCAAGGATCTAACGTACTGATAAGAAACAGAGATTCATCAGCGATCAGATGCTCTACCACAATTTCCGTCTCAGTATTTGGGAAATCACACATGAGTTTGGCGAACACCAGTGATTTATTTGTTTTGGATTTTTAAAATTCTAAATCAAACTCTTGAAGGATAACTATCCACTTCGAGTATTTGCCCCCGAGCAATTTTTTAGTCAAAAAGTACATCATCGGGTTACAATTAGAAATCACAGTTGTTTTTCGTAACAAAATGTAATGACGAAAACGTTGGACAACTTGAAGTGATGCCAAGGCCAATTTCTCCACATGTGAGTATTTAATCTCTGTGGGATTGAGATTCTGACTGAGATAGTAAATCACATGTTCATTGTGGAATTCATCTTCCTGAACTAATACCATTCCAATGGTGGAATCAGAGGCTGTTAAGTATAAAAAGTAATCCTGGCTATAATTTGGTGGATGCAGTAACGGTGCATGGGTCAACACGTGTTTTAAAGCATCAAAAGATCGATCAGCGATCTCATCCCAAATGAAAGGAATATTCTGTTTCAAAATCCTGGTAAAACCTTTGGTTAACTCAGTATAGTTCTGGATGAATCTACGCAGAAAATTTGCTTTCCCTTGAAAAATTTGGAGTTGACGGAGTGAGGAAGGAGGAGGTAAATTGATAATGGCCTCAACCTTCAAAGGGTCGACACGAATGCCTTCTTTCAAAATGACAAATCCCAGTAACCTACCAGATTGTACATAGAAAACACACTTGTGTGGATTCAAGAGAATATTATAATACCTACATCTCATAAAAATCGCTCGTAAGTGAGTCGGATGATCTTCCCTGTGTAATGATTGAGCAGGTAAATCAACGAGATAAGGTTGCACAATGTGTTTAATGTCATGAAAAGCATAGGACATTGCCCTTTGAAAAATTTCCACAACATTCTTTAATTCGAAAGGTAATTTACAATAAGAAAACGTTCCCCAAGGACAAATGAACGTTGTTTTTGGTTGATCGGAAGGGATTATGTTTATTTGATTGTATCCGGAAAATACGTCCATGAATGAATACATTTCATTTCCAGCACAATCGTTAATAATTTGGTTGAAATAAGGAGTTGGATTATTGTATTTAGGACAAGCTTTATTAATATCCCTATAGTCAACACATACTCATATTGTTCCCTTTTTTTTCATAACATGAACGATATTAGATACCCAATCTGTTAACAAGATCAGATAAATAAAACCTGCTCTTAGTAATTTCTAAACTTCTGCTTTAACGGCAGTAACCTTTCGTGGATGTATCAGACGTAATCTTTGTCTGAAAGGTTTAGCATCCGGGTAAGTCTTTATTTCATGAATGACAATGTTGGGTTCGATTCCTGGCATTTCTTCATAAGACCAGGCAAATATGTCGCGAAATTATTGAAATAGGGCTTTATATGTAGAAATTTCATCTGGCGTACATGAAGCACCTATATGAATGTTTTCAATAATTCCAGGTTTCACTGAGATGTTGATAGGAATGGTAGAAGAAATATTCCCCAAATTTACTTCAGAATCCAAATTTGTGATCGAGATTGGACTCTAAGGTTCCTTGACATAATCAACTGTAAAAATAGAGGAAAAATTATTTTCGAATTTATCAAGCTTAGATAAAAATGATGACCTATGATGGAGATCATCCCATGGAAATTCATCTACAAACAAGAATTCACGAATGCTTTCATCAATATGAAACACTTGATGAAAAGGATCAGGAATTGATGTTGTAGCCGAGCTTGATGTTGAAAATGATTCTTCGCTGATCACATTCATTGTATCAGCATCAGTTGATAAAGGGTCGGAAAATGACTGTACTGCATGATATGCTATCTCAAAAGGACTCAAAGGCGTCCTGCCATTGAATGAATCCAGTTCTGATTATGAAGGAACTATCCAAGGATCAGAAAATGGAATAGCACTTGATGTAATCATATTGATATTAGAAATATTATGCGGTACGTTAGGTGGAGGCATAAAAAAATTTCCCATTAAATCGAAATATTTTATTAAACTTACTCCTACATCCTCATAAGAGATAGTCATTTTTCCTACGTGCTGAATACTATCAATAGAAGCTAGGTCAGACGAATAATATGAGAGCTGATCGACCTTCACAATATTTTCTTGATGAGGAAACATAATTATCCGAAAGACAAATGACACGACAACAGTCATAGCATAAGACCAACTTCGACCCAGAAGAAGGTTGTAATTTAGAGGGGCATCAACTAATACCACATCTAAATTAACGGTTTTTCCTTCGACTTCTATAGGTAGATCCTGTAAAATTCCGAATGGATGGAATCCTTTTCCATCAAAAGCTTTGAGGATTGTTGGTGACTAGTTAAGGGTTGGAGAAACAAGCGATTTCCAATAGTTTAAGGACATGATACACGTAGATGCTCCTTCATCAATAACAATACGAAAGCAACGTCTGTTTTTGACTAGCACTGGGATCTGAAAAGCCATTTGATGAGGTAGATGAGGTGTAAAATTTTCTAAATCGGAGACCATGAGGTTTGAATCCTGAAGATCTATAGCTCCAATTGCTGATAAGAGTAATTTCCTTTGTGCTGGACATGTTTGCAGCACTTCCAAGGCCGACATTGCTGAAGGAGAAATTGATAAATCCTCCACAATATTGTAATTCTGAGCAGCTCTCGCATGTGGATTGAAAACTGATTTACGAAGTACACCTTTAGCAGGCAGTTTGATTACTAAATCAGGATTCAGTTTCTCGATATGCAATGGATTAGAAACCGAAGGAGATGTAGCTGGTGCAGAACTAGAATTTTCTACTTCTTTACCAGCAACAGTGTTTTTACTACCATAGTCTTGTGATCGAGTTGCAACCATCAAAATATCTGCTGATGCATTGGAGGAAGATTAAATCATTTTTCTATCTTGAACAGGAAAAGCATCCTTCAAAACAGCAGGGGTGGATAAACCTTTGACGAATTTAGATACCTCGGCCCTATGTGGACATTCCTTAGTGAAATGATCCTTGTCACAGATAAGACAAGGATAACGAGGTTTCCGTTTATCATCAGTTGATTCATTTTTATCAGTTTTTTCCTTAGGAGATGAAGTTTGTTTATTCTTTTTCTTCCCTTTTTTCTTGTTGTCGGATTTCGACTTTGTAGTAGATGAATCTATAATGTGAATATCGGCAGAAGTTTCCGGGGAAGATTCTCCTTTTGGTGAATCAGGTAAATTTATTATGGGAGAAGTAACCTTTGAAGATTTCTTCTTACTCTTAGTCATAATAACTGAACCGATTACACCATCAATGGCATGAGACCCTGAAGGAGTTGCTGTTATCTGACCAGGACGCGTTAAATCAGGGATTTTCTCGTACAAAGTTCCGGACTAGGTATATACCAAGTCAAGATACTGAGCTTGAGCAATAACTTGTTCTTCGGTGACAACTCCTTCTTTGGCTACATCTTCAGTGATCTTTGGTAGCAATGATTTGACAAACCATTCTGCCAACATTTGATCTAGGATAGAAACTTTTACCAAACGTATTCTATGTCGCCATTCATGTATATGATCTGATATGAATGTAGACGTAGATTGTTTTAGTGAAGTTAATAATTTCGTGCCATTGTCGTATCTGACTGGCAAATGAAAATGAGTTAAGAAAGCATTTTCTAGAGCGTTGAAATTGGTAAATGAGCCTCATGGAAATTCAATGTACCACTTGGCAGCTAATCCTATTAATGTTCTCTGAAAAAGTCTAAGTCGAATGGAATCATTGATTAATGGGTTGGATGCACACCAAAGGTGGTAAGTCCTGACATGGTTATAACGATCCTCTCCTGATTTTCCTTCAAACTTTGGGATATCACTAGGCAACTTATGCGGCATAGGTGGCCAATACAGATGATAATAGATAGGATCATTCGTAAGGCAAGATAAATTTGGTAAATCTAAAGTTGCTATGAATGACAATAGATGGGTAGGGTCTTGTTGATAAACTTGTGAGACTAAACCAGTCCTAGGAGGAGGATGTCAAGGATAACCTAGAATAGGTTGTGCATTTGGAATCGGAGTGCCCCTTGGATAACCAGGAATAACCAGACCATAATGGGGTTGAACAAGTGTTTGATATGTATACCCAGGGTACAACTGTTGCAGGTAGACTAGAGTTTGAACAGGTCCATATTGATACAACCCCTGATACGGTTGATAAGTAAACTGAGGTTGACTTGTTATAACTATACTTGTGCCAGGTTGTCCTGTCGGCATCTGAACAATAGTATGAATTGTAGGTCTAGACTGTGGAATAGAAGCTTAAGGAATCTGTACTGATGTTTGAGGGGCAGATGTGATAGGAGATATAGACACTCCGGGAATAGGTGTGGTCGACTGAACAAAATTCTGAGCAGCAGATTGGGGTGGAGTCGTAGGTGTACTTGGACCAGGCTGTTGAACAGGACCATATGCAGGTGTTTGAATGACACGTTGGACAGGTTGTTGGGGTTGATTATAACCAACCTGTTGTCCAGCTTGATAATAGGGTACTTGCATATTTGGTTATAAATTCTGTTGGACTTGAGATTGATCCCGCACCATTCCGGGATATGAAGGTCCCAATGAAGGTTGTACATAAGACAGACCGTAACTTGGTTGAACATATGGCTGATAATTGACTAGATAATTTCCACCTCCCTGTATGATTTGTTGTTCTGGATAGAACTGTTGTCCTAAAGGAGGTTCCAATCCTTGAATTGGGTACTGCCCTTGAGGTTGATAATGACCTTGAGGCACGTACTGACCTTGAGGAATATATTGTCCCTTAGGTTGACCTTGGGGTATGTACTGTCCTTGAGGTTGATATTGACCCTGAGGTATGTACTGTCCTTGAGGTTTCTCCCCAGGCTGTATTTGACTATTTTGAGATTTCCCCCCAGTCAATAAATTACTACCTTAAGAACCGGGTTTCGGGATATTTCGAGACATCATATAAACTTTATCATTGTTCAAAGTTCCAGTATTTGATTCATTCATGCTAGATGATGACATTGGTTTGTTAGGAAGAGGAGATGCTCCTGAGAATGTACCAGAGTGCGACTGATAGCCTACAGGAACAGACGGACCACCATACAAATTTTTTTCTGGAAATTCAGTAAACATAGATGACTCACTAGACATGTTTAGCAGAGGTCTGTAACCTATTGGTGTAGGGAAAAAGGAATTCGGGGTGGCAAGTACTGAAGACCTACGTTTTGTAGAAAATCTGTCAATGAAGAATACCAAGTGTCTTGTCTAAAATGACTGTAAAAAATTGATTCACATTCTCTAAGTCCCAAAGTTTCCTGAGTTGAAGGAAGAAAAAACTCTTCCTCTATATCAGTGATTTCTTCAATACTAATGAGATCAGGAGGAAGATCTTCTATAATCTGATTTCTTACTCTAGGTGAATCAGGATAATTGGAAGTTGGAGCAGTGAATTCTAAAGTAGGTTCTGATGTAGCAAGTTCAATTTCTGGTTTAGAAATTTCAGGTTCTTCAGGTGATAATTCACTTGTTGTAGAAGCAACTTCAGTTAATTCAGAAATTGAAACTGTTTGTGGAGTATGTTCTTCTATTTGCGATTGATCTACTTCAGAATCAGGATGAATAATTATGGATGATTCTCCTTGTTCCGTTAATCCAATTCTATCAATAACATTTGGTATCAGAGATTTAAGTCTTTCTAGTTGGCTTGGTGTGTACTTAGGGGGTTTCCCCTGAGTTCTACGTGATCGTCTCGGTAATTCGGCCACGATTAAAACTTTTAACACACGTAAACAAATAAAAAATTCAAGCAAACCTTAAAGTCACTAAGGAAACAATCAAATGAATCACACGCCTATAAAAATCTAAGAGATCAATCCACACACAAACAGTAGATCCCTGCACTAAAAACACTAGTTGGTGATGAAATCCAACATCGTAGAATTTTAATGCAGAAATGGCGGTTGGAACAGTTACCCCGACAACCTGCTTAATGAAACAAACAGGTGCAAGTTTCTTCACTTAAACCATCTCGAGTGAAGATAACCCTCCAGAGAGTCCAAGTGAGTCTAGCCGACGTCTGCTCCAGGTACAGTGGGACCTCCCCTCCACCGTCACCTTGGGAAAGAATCCTATAGTTTATGGCCACTAAGGTCACCAACGGGAACACATATACCTGGGGGAATAGTCTATGATCTGATATACACGCAAAGGCAGGGTAAAAGGCTCAATCCCCTTGAAGGCTCCTTGACATAATCCAAGGTTTACCAAAAAGTGACCCCAGGCTCCTCGACAATGTTCTATCCAAGGTTTACCATTTTTAATACGTGCACATCTTATATCGTTCCCAATGAGATAGGTATGATTATCTCACTGGTTCGGATATGATCTCATGCTTGACTCCTTTAGGAGGAGCTTCCCAGAGCATACATGCTATAATTGGATTTTACTACCGCAAGATCGACTACTTGTTTTTTTTTACTGTCTTGGAGAGTTAACTAAAACCTATTCCAAGACACTAGCCTAAGCTATGTTGGTGAAAAGATCCCTAGAAAATATAAAAAATTCTAGATTGATTTTAATTAAGTGTTACTTTTAATTGGCAGTTTCTTAGGACAATAGGTACGAAAATGAAACTTTGATGATGTTTTAACGACCCGACTCAGAATTCGCTACAATGCATCTATATGATAAACAACTCATTTCTTTTCAATGAAATATAACTAGAGGAAAGAGTTGAGAGTTTTTCAGAAACTTTCAAAATATCAATTCTTTCTTTCCCGTATGAAATTATTTGAAAAGAAGACAAATCAGATATTTCAATCCCAAAAATATCTTTTTCTCAAAATGAAATTCCTTATATCATTTAGATCAGAAACAAAAACAAACTTCTTCCAAAAGAAAACTAAAAATACTAAAATAATAAAATTCAAAACTAAAAGAAAATTCTAATCTTGAACTCTATCTAAAAGTTGGAAGATGTTTAAGCCCGGTTTGTAATCTGACCAAGAATTTTCTGCTTATTCCAGTAAGAAATCAAAGCATCAAAAAACAGTTTTAAAATGAAATTCAGTCCTTATCAATCTAAAGGTTTTACAAGTTTGCAAATGAAACTAACATCAAATTTTCATAAGAATAACAATTGCATCAAGTTCAATGGCTCAATAGAAAAGCAATGAAATACCAAGTAGCTGAGGTATACAAAATTTTCTGATTCAGAGCAATGGGAGGACTAGGCAAATTTTTTACTCATAATATGCAAACTAACTGAATAGATCACTTAGTTACATAAATTGCTGAAAGAAACCTTTCAGAGAACTCTTTGACAATCAAGACAAATTGGGTAAAGAACAAAAATCAAGTAATGGGATGCCATAAAACAAATTTTCTACTTTTTCTAAAATTTTCCAGAGATCCGCAGTTTTTAATGGAATAAGGCGCAGTACCACACTTTATTCTACTAAATATTGCGTTTTCTACCACTCTGTTTTAAAGGAAAAAGTGTAGAAGGCAGGAAAAGTAGAGAAAAAAAATAAAAATACAGATTTACGGTCAGGGATCCTATTGAGCTTTCTACCCAATCAAGTTTTGAGCTAATCTCAGTCAAAGTAATCTCAAAGAAATCTCAAATATCAAACTAAAAATAAAAGAAAGCTAAGTTCAGACTTCCCCAGTGGAGTCACCATTTTATTATACGGACAAATCCCTCTTGTGGACAAGAGCGATCTCCCTAGTATCCTAAGCATATCTAGAAACAAACAGACATATGTAGACCATTTTCTCTAGACTATTTTTCTTAAGAATTACTCATTAAATATGGATAGATACTCTTACCTGAATTCCAACGCTTGCTCGGTCTTCAATCCAGTCGCTCCAGAAGTTATCGATCCAACATATAAGATCTGCAATCAAAGACAGACAAACCAGATCAAAAGTATCTGCAAAATATGATAATTCAAAAGCAATAATCTATCTTAGTGATCAAGGAGTCTAAGAATTAAATCATTCGAAAGATATATGAACAACTTAATGAGAAAATAGAATCCATTTGTATTAACTTTGAATAAAAGAAGAAACCTTACAACCTTGACGCCTTGATGTTTGTACAGGTTCTTCCGGGGTCCCGAACAACCATTTTCCTCAGTTTGACATGACTTCAACTCTCTGAATCAACATAATACTATGGCCATGAGTATGTAATCTCTCTCATGCCAACGATGCCAAATTTGAAGATTATATTCACTCAAAAATTCCTCTCAAAACTATTAATTTCTAAGTACTCTCTTCAAAGCAAGAAGCAAGCACTCTGAACTAAAAACCAAGTACTAAGTACCCTTGAGACTAAAACATGGTCTCAATTTATAGCTGAAGAGAGGTAGTTTCAACTCCAAAAATGAAGGGATAAATCCCTCTCATCATGGTACTTTAGCTCCAAAAACCAAGGAATAGCTCCATTTATGAAGGGATGAAGGTTCATGAATGGAAGGGGCGAAGCTTGACCAAATAACGCTTCTAGAAGGCCCCAGCTGGGAGAATATTCGACCAGCTGGGCTTCTAGAACTTAATTTTATCTTTATTTTACCTTTTACAGGGGTCCGCAGTTTTAATGAGCTTTACGTGTGGGATGTACCGCATTTTTTTATAGAAATTAGCCGTGGTACCGCAGGGAATGACTAGGAAAAGTGCGGAAATAGGCTTTTTAGGATTTTTAAGAGCTTTTCTGCAGTTCCAAGACTTGGTTCAGAAACTTTATGTTTTTAGACCTCTAAGGGAGCAATAAATAGGTAATGATGAACCCATATAGATAGCTAAATGTCATGGTGACAAATTTTAGTGTAACAACAAGTTCGTTTAGGTGATGATAAACCCTGTAAAATTGTTGGAATGGGTAAAGTTCTTGTAAAAAAACAGAATGGAAACTAATGGATATTAAAGGAAGTAAGGCATGTTCCAGATCTGAAGAAAAATATAATTTCAACAAGGCAGTTAGGCGGTGAAGGTTGTGTGACAACTTTCACAGATAAAACTTGGAAGGTCACCAAAGGAGCCCTGGTAATAGCAAAAGGCGAAAAGGTTGGTACATTGTATTTCTAACTCTGTTAATGCTTTAACTTCCAAAGGAGCAGATGCAGCATTATGGCATCATAGGCTCGGACACATGAGTGAGAAGGGGATGAAGATTCTTCACTTAAGAAATTTGTTGCCGGGTTTGAAGAATGTTGATTTGGATTTCTGTGAGAATTGTATTTATGGAAAATAGAAGAGAGTCAGATTTCTCAGAGTTGGGAAAGAAATGAAGAGCAAAAAATTAGAGCTTGTGCATACAGATGTATGGGGACCTGCTCAGGTATCATCTCTCGGCGGCTCTCGTTATTATGTTACTTTTATTGATGATGCAACTATAAAAACTTGGATTTATTGTATTTAGAATAAATCTGTTGTATTTGATACTTTCAAGAAATGAAAAGCTTTGGTTGAGATTGAGACAGGAAATAAGTTGAAGTGTCTCAGATTTGATAATGGAGGTGAATATTGCAGCAAATATTTTGATAGGTACTGTTCAGAGCATGGAATTCGTAGAGAGAAGGCAGTTCCAAGAACACCACAAGAAAATGGTGTGTAAGAAAGGATGAACAGAACAATCATGGAGCGTGCAAGGTGCATGAGATTGCATGTAGGATTGCCTCTACAATTTTTGGCAGATGTTGTAGATACTTTTGTTTATCTAATAAATAGAGGCCCTTCAAATTCCTTGGATGGTGGTATTCCAAAGGAAGCATGGACAGGTAAAAAGGTAAACTACTCTTTTTTACATCATTTTGGTTGTGAGACCTTTGTCCATATTAATAAAGAAAATAGAACAAAGCTTGAGGCAAAATCAAAGAAATGCACCTTTATTGGATATGGTGTTAATGATTTTGGTTATCGCTTATATGATTATGAAAATCACAAAATCATTAGGAGTATAGATGTAATATTCAATGAAAAGCTCTTGTCTAAGAATCAGTTGCAGGAAAAGAAACAGGAAAAAGAAAACAAAGAATACACAGTTCTTGATGAGATCACAGAAAAAATAAAGGTTACTGAAAATAATAATAATCAATAGCCACAACAACAACAACCACCACAACAGCAACAGGCACCTCAAAAACCTGAAAGTGGTGCCAGAAGATCTACCAGGATAAGTAGACCACCTGAACGATATTCTCCTTCATTATATTATTTATTGTTGACTGATTCTGGTGAACCCGAATGTTATGAAGAAGCAACGTAAGTTGAAACTAGGAAGAAGTGAGAGCTAGCCATGGAAGAAGAGATGGTCTCCTTAATGCATAACCAGACTTGGGACTTAGTCAGGTTTCCTGCAGGTAAAACTACATTGCAGAATAAATGGGTTTACAGGTTGAAGGAAGAAGATGGAGGAAAACAAAGGTACAAAGCTAGACTTGTGGTGAAGGGGTTTGCACAGAAGAAAGGTATTGATTTTGATGAAATATTTTCTCTTGTTGTCAAGATGACTTCAATTAGAACTATTTTAAGTCTTGTAGCAGCAGAAGATTTGCATCTTGAACAGTTAGATGTAAAGACAACATTTCTCCATGGAGATTTGGAGGAAGAGATCTATATGCAGCAACCAGAAGGATATGAGGTCAAAGGGAAAGAAAAACTAGTGTGCAGGTTAAAGAAGATCTTGTATGGCTTAAAATAGGCTCCAAAACAATGGTATCTAAAATTTGACAAGTTTATGTCTGAACAAGGTTATACTAGATGTCACTCTGATCATTTTGTTTATCTGAAAAAGCAAAATGTTGGCAGCTATATTATATTGTTATTGTATGTAGATGGCATGCTTGTTGCAGGGTCTAACATGCAGAAAATAAATGTGCTCAAAAGAAAATTGGCAAATTCCTTTGCAATGAAGGATTTGGGTGCTGCAAAACAAATCCTTGGTATGAGAATAACTAGAGACGAGAAAAATCTCAAATTAACACTGTCTCAGAATGAGTACAAAAGATTTAATATGAAAAATGCAAAACCAGTTAGTACACCTTTTGCTAGCCATTTCAAACTTAGTAAGGAGATGTGCCCCGAGACCCAAGAAGAAATGGACTATATGTCTAAAGTTCCATATGCATCAACAGTTGGAAGCTTAATGTATGAAATGGTCTGCCCAAGTCCTGATATTGCACATGCGGTGGGATTTGTATGCAGGTACATGAACAATCCAAGAAAAGAACATTGGATGACAGTGAAATGGATTCTTAGATATTTGAGAGGTACCACAAATCAAGCATTATGCTTTGGTGGTTCAAACATTACTCTACAGGGATATGTTGATGCAGATATGGTAGGTGATAGAGATAACATGAGGAGCACTACATGATATGTATTTACTGTAGGTGGAGCAGCTATCATTTGGGTTTCAAAAATCCAAAGTTTTGTTGCACTTTCAACAATAGAAGAAGAGTATGTTGCTGCTACAGAGGTTAGTAAGGAAATGTTTGGTTACAAAGGTTTATGGATGAATTAGGTAAGAAGCATGATATGGGCACATTATACAACGATAGCCAAAGTTCTATTCATCTTGCAAAGAACTCAGCATTTCATTCCAGGACTAAACACATACAGCTCAAGTACCATTTCATACGGTCAGTGTTGGAAGATGGACAGTTGAAGCTGGAAAAGATACACACTAGCCAAAATCCTGTAGATATGCTTACAAAAGTTGTAACCAGGGAGAAACTGAGAAAATTCTTAGTTTCAATTGGTCTTCAAGAATGACGATGAAGATGAGAAACAGCCAGGTCTAAAGAGGAGTCATTGTCCAACAAATGAAGCAGCGGTGGAGTTGCTACAATTAGTCTCCAAGTGGGAGGTTGTTGGGTGTGGAGCCCGATTATCTTGTTTATTTTGTATCACAGCATTGGACCCTTGTACCTTAATGGGAGTGGCAATGTCGCCCATAATTAAATGCTGCCTAGGGGGTCCAGGGCGGGGCAATTGTGACTTTACGGAGCCCCCCCTGGCGGGGGGTTTCAGGGGCAGCACCCCCAAAGCTAAAAACATATGTAAAATTACCTTGTAAAAGTATAGTAATTTCTAGTCAATCTGGGCCATTCATTAGGCAGATGATCTGACGATAGAAGTTATGTTTAGTTTAGGGTTTTTTTTCCCTAAAAGGAAACCCCTCGCTTGTATGAGGGCATTGTATTTCGGCTGTGTATTGTATGTGTATTCTCAGAGCGAGAAACAGATAAGGAGACTGTGAGAGATAATAAAGGATATTACAATGGATCTGTTGTAGTTTGTGTCTCTTCATTTTGCTGGATAATAGAAAGGAAGGACTGGCTATTCGGGGTGGACGTAGCCCAAACTGGGTGAACCACGTATATTTGTGTCTCTCTGGTTTTATGTGTTTTGTGTGCTTATGTTTTCTACATATTTTATGTGTTGCATTGCTCTGTAATATATAGTTTTCTAACACTAAGGAAATTATAAAATAATAGTGGAAATAATAAAATAATATTAGATTACATCATCAAATTTTTGAGGGAAAAAGGAAATAACTATTTTTTCAACTCGTATTTTTAGCTTATCTCCCTATGGTTTTACTCAAATTTCAAGTAGGAAGACTCGTTGAATACAAAATTTGATTCCTCATCCAAGGAGTACCCATGTTGCATACTTTCGATAGACCCTACTACACGAAAAATGAGAAACACATGAAAAACGTGATTTCAATAACTTTTTTTCATGTATTTCTCATATGATCAGAGGAAATTTTAGTCTAAAAGTGGCCTCTTAAGGAAAAATCAAGAAATTAATAAAAAATGCCATGTAGACATTTTTTACTTTTAATTTACTTTATCTATCTTCCACAATATTTATTAGCACAAGATTCAATAAACTTTTTTAATATATTATTTCTAATTTTTTTTCTTTGAGCCAAATCCCTAAATATCTGGCACTTTTATTAGATAATTGTCTATATATATTTTATATTTAAATATAACTATCTATATTTATATTTTATATTTAATTGTGTATATATAGTTTATATTTAACAATTTTTTTATGCTTTTTAAAACTATATTGTCTACTGAAGCCACAATTTCACCCGAAATATTTTTTTTTGTCAGAATCCGGTAATTTTTCTTTCTAGAATACATTTTTTAAACTATTTTATTATTTTATATTTAACTATTTTTAACCATGTAACTATTTTATATTTAATTATATTTAACTATCTAACTATTTTATATTTAACTATTTAACTATTTTATATTTTTTTGCTGGAATTGGTAATTTGTCATTTTTTGAATATGTTTTTTTAAATATTTTATTTTTAATTATATTTAACTATATATTTTATATTTTTGGCCGGAATCTAGTAATTTTTCTTTGTCGAATAGATTCTTTAACTATTTAACTATATTTTATTTTTACCAATTTAATAAATTTATATTTTACATTTTATATTCAACTACCTTTTAATTATTTAACTATTTTATATTTAACTATAATTTTATTTTATTTTTAATTATTTAACTATTTTAAATTTAACTATAATTGTCTCTCTCTCTCTCTCTCTCTCTATATATATATATATATATATGTTATATTTAACTAATTTTTTTGGTGTTTTTTGGCCATGATTATTAATGTCAAATGGGCCCATATTTTAATTTATATTTTTTCACCAATACCAAGATTTACATTGCATTAATAACTTTTTCAATATTCTAATTCATATGGACAAGGTAGGTAAATGACATTAATAAAATATTTCACGAATACCCAAATTAATAATAAAATATTTCATGGATACCTAAATTAATAATAGAATATTTCATGGATACCAAAATTAAACAATCTAAAATTATTTAGGACATGTACCTCTTTTTAAATTTAAAATATTTGATTGGTTTACATATTATGACATGGAAAGTACACGAAAATTTCATGGACACTTTTAAGCTGAAATTTCCTCTAATGACAATTTTAAAAGTTATGTGAATGTGGAAAGACACACTGTTCCATGCTTCATTTTGGTAAGTTACCTTGAGTATCCATGGATTTTTTGTAGTCTCGTCTTGCCTAGTAGTGATCTCATGTTGATTCTAGCCTTCACAAAATCCCCTTGTTTTGTTATCCTAAATTCACCTCAGTTCCTTTTGTATATTGATGTTTTAGAATTTGATCTCTGATTTAGCTATGAAACTCGACTTCACTCCCCTCCTCTCAAGTGTGCCCCTGTCAAGTGTACCCCTCTCAAGGGATTAGTAGCAAGCTAGAGTGCTTTGAGACTTGCTCCACACATTTTTAATATTGTTCTTATTCTTGTCTCTATTCTCACTATGCCTCACAGTGACTCCTCTTACACTCATTAGGAAGTAGAGGAAGGAGGGACCTTGTCCAATAAACAGGGCTACGCCAATGTGGAAGTATTAGTAGCTCGCTAGTGGGAGCCTTACCTCTCATGCAACTAGAGAAGAGATGGGCACGAACGAGCAAGAGGCTATAGTTGGGTGATGGTTCCTTTCTAATATTGAGGTAGAAGAGAATGTGGTGTAGGGATTCCAAACACTGGGATCACTCTGTCTCGACAAAATTAGCACATGCAACCAATGGTTATTTATCAACATATCAAAACCATCATGGGAAAAGCTTTGATGAGAAAAATGAAGGTCAACAAGAGATATTTCTCAACATGGATGTATTGTAAATGCACCTCACCAAATTAGACAACAAAGTCTCATTGTTAGCTAAGAAAATTACTAATTTGGATTTGCATGGTAGCACATGAGGAAGAATGTGATCTAGATCCTTTTTTTTCAGAGAAAAAAACATCAGTTTTATATTAGATATAAAATTCCAATACATTTGTCTATAAATAACAAGAACTCCCTACAAAAAGGAGGGGATCTCATAAAAATAAAAATACACGCACTACTGAGGAGAAGAGTCCCTATCCCCTTATAGACAAAAAATTTAACTTTGTGGCCCATTATATTCAAAACAGCCCAAAAAAGCTTCATATATCATAATTTCAACTTAAATCAAAACAATGTGAAGTGATAAAGCAACAATAAGTTCTAGCTCCTACCTTAGTAGACTCTCCCACTACTTCAATAATGTTTCCATTTCTGGGTTTTTTGAGTTTTTTTGTGATTAAGTAAACATATTAACCTTGATGTAAAGCTTAAATTCTATCTCAATAAATAATTTTTCAAATAGGCTCAAACTCAATATAAACACTATATGTCAAATGATTTGATAATAGCAAGCTAGTAGCTATAACGTTGTTACACTGAAGGCGTTTTTTATTATGAGTTTCTATTAGCTAACACTGTAGGGATTCTTCGTCTTTGACACATTCTCTGACATGTGTCTAGCTAATGCGCATTTATGTTTGAATTGGTATACTATTTAGTCGTCTCCTAATTTTAATTGGATTTTGATAGGTGTTTTCGTTCGTTGGTTCTTTCTTCCCAACTGAATTCTCTTAGCGTGCTATCATTCTCCTGGTGTTTCTAATTCCCGCCTCATGTTCTCTTCTGTTTCGTGCCCCAGTGACATCCCTCTACATCATGTTTGGAGATTTTCTATCATCAACAATATGAAGTCTAATTTTCTGGTAATTGTTACTGTAACTCTTTCCTACTTCCTCAAAAAAAATGCCATTGGTATTTCCCTGCTTTGTGATCGGGATACCTTTTTAAATAGCCCAACCATAGCAGATTTGGCCTGCAGATATACAAAAAATCTATATTTCAATGTTAGTTTCAATAACAACGAATGTTTCTATTACATAATAGTTAAAACATGTAACAAATATAGACTGAACATCACAGTCATTTTTCAAACATGATCCAAGGGCATGACAAGCCAAAATAACATATTGTGAATTTTTTCAAATGGCTTCATATATTATACATTATGATGGAGACCAAACTACCGATTCTCCGGAAAATAAACATCCATATGTCAAACTACTATATTAAAGAGATATGCAATATGTTATCTAAGCCTACAAATGTGTCCTTTTTATCAAGAATTATTTACACGCTCAAATTCATCAATCCATTCTAAATACACGTTAATTGGCATGCTAAATGGATTTATTGAGGTGCTGAAACTCTCTTGGCATATCCTGTAAGAAGCCTCCCCAATAAGATCTTTTTGATCCATGCCACATTCCACATCACTCTCGTGGTTGCAGAAAGGGTAGTTGAGAACTGTGCTGAAATTTTCCTATTTTTTCTTTGCCTTTGGCTTCTTCAATGACTTCCTCTTCCCCATATTTTCCCTTAAAACCCTTTAAATTACACAGTAATCCTCCCACCTTGAAACCTTGAATTCCAGAGCGAGTGAAATTACGTATCCAAAAAACCTAAATGACCTGTGATCAAGATACCTACCATACAAACCCAAAAGAAAGAGAGTTTCAGGTATAACATGTATGTAAGAATCTTTGGCTTAATGTGAAAACCAGAAAGGACATCATCTATTGTTGCAATGGTCACCCGTGCGACCAAACCAAATGCTGAATTCTAGTTGTAACTTTTGAAAATATTTGTTAGCTCAGTAAATGGTAAATCAAACTACATGTAGACATTTCATTTGAAAGTATATAACCACAAAAATTAGGAAGTATATGAGACCAAGTATAGTAAATGACACTCACGGGATAACAACAACATATGTAATCTCCGGGTTGGATAGGAGCAACTCCTCTAATTCTGTAGGAGCAACCTGAAAAAACATAATGTCAATATTTTGGGTTTGCATCCAACTCTAAAAAGTTTCTGAAATTCCCTGTACCTGAAAGGCTTTGTATTTGATCAACTCCTTTATTCTATCCACAACGAAAAGGAAGTCGTTCTCATCGATGTAACATAGATCCCCAGTTTTCATCCATCCTTCTGAGTCTAAAGTTAACTTAGTTGCTTCATCATTACCAAAATAGTTAACTTAGTTGCTTCATCATTACCAAAATAACCTGCAAGAGGAAGCTGAAACCTTCATATATTGTTTTTGGAAAAAATCAATATATGGAAGAGACTGTTATGACATCATATTAAAGAAATGATTTGGGAGTTATATGAATGCCTTCGTGGATCACTTTATTGAAACATAAATTCATTTTTTGTAGAATACTATTCATGCTGGAGATATGAATGGTGTGGCTACAAAAAATACATATTTTTGGTTTGGGGTACAGAGTGTTTAATAAGCACCCATGCTAGCATTCTAGCTATAGCGAGTTTCACTTGTTACTTAACATTTTTCTCATAATTGTGATATAAATGCTTAATATTTTTCTCATAATGATGCAGTGATCAAGGCACTGCCCAAATCAATCTCTTAAAATCGAAAAATTGAAATACAGACTCAAATCAACGAGGTTTGCAAATTTGTTAAATGTTGTGAAAGTAGTCTCCAAGGGCAAATTGAGACAATGAATTGGGAATACCTTTCATGATTGTAGGTCCCTGCAACTAGAGCTACCCTTTGTGGTTGGGAGGCATATATTTTCCAGTAGTTGTGTCCACCAATTTAGCTTCCACATGAGTTGTAAGCAAGCCCGTTGTTCCATATTTGCTGCTTTGTTCAATATTGTCTGCTTTCTTCATAGGTTAACAATCGATGACCCTGCCCCGTTAGACTCTGTCAATCCATAAATCTACATCAAAATAAGTACCTCCAATCAGCCTCTTATTCAACACAGAAAAATTTATATAGCCGCACAAAGAAAATTTATATAGCGACCACCTAATGAACATGAATGGTTGGAAATCGATCAATGAACTTGTCGATGACATCTTTTCCAAGAGATGCTCCACAACAGTGGATCGTGTGAAGCAAAGTCAAATCGTAATTGGCAACAATATGAGACTTATTTAAAGCCACCAGAACATGTCGAGCAACAGGGAGAGACTTCACTATGTACTTTTGTATGGCCGAAAGAATTTCAACTAAATTAAATTTGGACAGGACAACCATTGTTCTCCCAACTGCAATGCCAGAAAATGTATACAAAAACCCAAAAAAGTAAAACCACGGGGAAATGCATAAACATATATTCTCCCCTCCTATATCGTACTAAAATTATGATATCACGACAATGAGATTTCTATGGGTGGAGATGACTCCCTTGCATTTTCCCATTGTCCCCCAGGAGTAGAGAAGCATCGCAGTGTCTTCCTGTTCGACGTCTCCTCTCATCTTTGCTTCACTTTCTCTTCTGCTTCCAAATTTGACACACTACCCTCCTTTTCTTCATAGAATTCAAATTATATGTAACTTGTCATTCCAGAAAACCACATAGGGTTAGTGCTCTGACAGTGATGTTGGTCATCTGGATTCCACGTGACTAACCTTTTTGTTGAGGCGTGAGTTGTTGGGTTCCCGACCCACAGTTTCTTACAGAGGTTTCATTGGTAGTAGGAATGGTAAAAAGGGCGCAATTTCACGATTGAACGTTTGTGATATTATGTAGAATTTACAAATTCTTGTGACATTAGGTTGAATTTACATTTAAAATTTGTCATTCAAACCAATTTGTATAGAATTTATAATAAAGGGAAAAAAACAAAACTTCAAAAAATTCCAGATAACTAACCAAAATCCAAAGAAGTTTTAACTAACTACACTAATTTTGAAAGTTTTAATAAAAAAAATTTACGATTACTTTTTTTTTTAATTATGTTTAATAAAAAAATTCTTCGGCAATTTGTCCGTCAAATTTTAGTATCATGTTTGCTAATAATATAGCTCAACCCTCCATAAATTTGTCAACTAATGAATCATAAATCAACGACTCAGTAGAGGGATAATTTGTGAGAAGGAACGCAAGAGCTATCGTTGGAACTTAAACCTTGTGGAGAAATTGAGATTATGGGAAGCAGAGAAGCTCGATGGAGTTAAATTTTCTAGGAAAACACCAAAATCCAAGGGAATTTGATGAATATATGAGGTGACCTGTATAAATCAAGGTGTAATCCAAGGGAATTTGATGAAAAGTTGAAATAAACAGTATAAATCAGGGTGGCCCATGCTAAGTTAACGTCAAGAGGGCTACGTGATAACTACGATCAGGTTGGGCACACAACTGAGAGCAGTGGATGAAGGGTTGTGTGGGTTATTTATTACTGGTGCTATGGCCCATGGTACACCAATGCCCTGGTCAGGCAGTTCGAAGTGGTCAGTAGGATTAGACAAGACATATATTGGGGCAACGGATTTAGCGGCATCATATCTTATTCTAATATTTTTTGGGCCTTTATCATTGGTGAAAATTGTTAGGCCGATTGTTAAGGCGAGCCTTATTTCAGCTGCCATAGGCCCATTAATGCGCCCAGACAGGAAATGCCCGCCGTCGGATTAAAGCTGTAGATCATCGTGCGGCGGGCATTTCCTGCCTGAGCGCATTAATGGGCCTATGGCAGCGGAAATAAGGCTCGCCCATTGTTAATTAGTTGTAACTTGCATTGATGTGGGAATTGACAACTATAATCATTGGTGCATTTATTTTTACCTAGAAAAAAATTGAAGTTCATAATAGTATTATTAGTGCTGCCTTGGAAGACCATAGTAATCGATTTTGTTGATTGGCCTTAAAAATAATATTGCAGGTTGAGTGAAAGTCAACAAAGTTAAGATTTGTTAAGAAGTTCATAAAGTATTATTGTTAATATGAATATAATATCAAATCATTTTATAGCCAAATTATCTTAAATTGTAATGTTATTGACATTAAATTATATAATATTGAATTATTGTATGGTGTTTTTAAAATTAATGAGTTATATATCTTTAACATTGTAAAAGCAAAATAAAATAGAATCAATGATTTAGAGTGGCAAAACACACTTAATAAATAATTAAACTTGACTTTAAACAACTATTTTATTAAAAATATAACTACTTATAACCTGATGCTCTTTTATATTGTTATGATTCTAATAATAAACCTATCACATAAAATGAAAATGGAACATGCTTTTAAAATTGGATAAATATTTAGCAAATTTGCACAATTCTATTAAAGTTTTATGTTAATATTTGTTATATTATTTTTAAAAATCAAAGTTGGATTATTATATTTATACCAACTAAATTAAGAATTTTATCAATCACTATACATTTTTTTGTGTGTATATATATATATTATAAACAATTTTTTTTTGATGGTTTGAAACAACTTTGATTGTGTTCCTTATCAAGTTGTTCCCCTTTTTCAAAATAGCCAAATAATAAGGCTTAGTATACACAGTACATGTCTTGTGTCACATAAAGGATTTAGGCTAGCTTTTAAGTCATAGTGGCTAGCTCAATATTTCTCAAGGCAAATATCTTATCTCATAGATACCTCGTAATTTTAGTGTTTAGAATTTATTTCATGCTATTTAAAAAACCCCAAATAAATTGAACTCCTCTACTATGTACCTTTTTCCTCGGAAGATTGCCATTGGTCTAAGACATTTACCTTAGTATTAAAAAATATAAAAACACTAAAATATTGATTAGATTTCATTAATATCCATATTAATGTTTTCCACATTCCATTCTTATCAACTTTATTAATATTTTCCACATTCCACCCTTATTTATCAACGTTCCTTGCTTTACACCTTTGAATACAAATGCTAATAATAATTTACTTGAAATAATACAATTCCTACCTAATTCACAAAGGCAAAAAAATATATATGATGGAAATGTTTATCTTTATCTTAATCCATGAAGATCTTCCTTTATCTGAGATATATTTATATTCTATTTAAAGCATTTATCAGTATTGGAATTTCTTGAAATGAATGCCTGTTTTATCTCCATAATTATTTGATAAAATGCAACGTAAGAGTACCCAGAGCCTGAGTACACAGAGACATGTGTATACTCAGGTTCCGGCGAGCCTTATTTCAGCTGCCATAGGCCCATTAATGCGGCCAGGCAGCTGATGCTCGCCGTCCGATTAAAGCTGTAGATCATCGTGTGGCGGGCATCAGCTGCTTGGCCGCATTAATGGGCCTATGGCAGCTGAAATAAGGCTCGCCCTCAGGTTCCCTTTTGTGTTCACGCTCATGAAAATCTTGTTTTATCTGAGATTTATTTATATTCTATTAAAGCATTAATCAGTATTGGAATTTCTTGAAATGAACGCCTGTTCTATCTCCATAATTATTGGATGAAATGCAACGTAAGAGTGCCCAGAGCCTGACTGCACGGAGTGTATACTCAGGTTACCTTTTGGGTTCACGCTCGTGATTTTTACAAATATAGAAATTCGGACAAATACACATGACATACTGTGTGAGACCATATCTCAAACAATGCACCTAACTTTGATTTCACAGAATACATTTCAATAATGAAAAGAATTTTATGATTATGTGAAGAGTGGCCAAATAATAACACTCTTTTCTTGAAATATGACAAAATGAGGATGGAGATACCCATTGTATTGTATTGTAAATGGAGTTGTTTTTAGTGCAATTTTTTGGAGTTTCAGGTGCTAGAATCTGGTGAAAAAAATTGAGGTAAAATCTTGATTTCTGTTATTTAAACTAGTTTTTTTATTGTATATATGGATTCATCACCCTAAAAAACTTCTAGGGCACTTCGACTGTGCAAAGTTACCCATCAAACTTCTATTTTCAATAAATTCCTACCGAAATTTAGAGAAAATAGACCAGAAAAAACTACATAAAAGCTTTCAAAATATCACAGTATAAACTACTCGATTGTAAATTCATTTCCCTTTGAAATTTGTGTTTTAACATGGTGAAAAAATGGAGATGGAGATGCCCATGGTATACTAAATCTATTTTCTCTTTTAAAAATGAAATGAGTGAGAGGTTTGCTTGTTTGAAGGTGGACTGAAAAGGGGTCACATAATAAAATATAAATATTACAAAGTTCAGAAATAGTAAAATAGAAAAGATTTATGCTTGAGAGTGTTCCTATTGGAGGAGTCCGTGTGTCTACGAATCGGGAGCTGATGTGACAGCTCCCGATCATCGGGCTCCGGTGACCCCCTCCCTCCGGCGACAACGAAAACGCCCGCGACGTTACGGCGACGGAGACCAAAATGAAATGGTAACGGGTCGTTATATACATGACCATACGGCCGCTTGCGCATGTTGTGGCTCCGCCTCCGCCTAGTTGCCACCGCATAGACGATATACACTACAATACACCGTATGCATTGGCATTTAAATTGTCAAATTTGAATTTGAAAACCCGCTCTATTGAAATTTTAAAATTTGAAAACCCGCTTATTGAAATTTTAAAATTTGAAATTGGTACCTGGCCGACGATTTTTATTCGTCTGTCACAAGGAGATCTCTGTGCTGTGAGCAGTGAGGCTGAGATTCATGTAGGGGTCAATGCAAAGGTGGATGTATTGACAGGGCATTTCCTGACCCATTTCCATTAAATAAAATGCATTACTACAATAGGAGAGTCGCAGTGCCATTCATTAACCGGAAAGCTCCCAGTGCCATTCGATTAATTTCTGCTTCCATTCTGCACATATCACTGCTGGTTTTCAAAGGATGTCAAAATTGAAGGTATGTCACTACTCTAACTCTGTTCAATCAGAATCATCGATTTAGAAATTCTGCAATCATGAATTATCGAAACGACTCACTGAAGATGATGGCCCTGCATGTGTTATATTTGCAGAAAATGGTGCTGAAAGTGGTGATCGAGGACGAGAAAAAAAAGCGAAGGGCCATGATGTGTTATAACAACTGCGCTGTTTATAACTACCCTTATCATTTTCTAAGGAATTTTTGTATTTTTTAACTTTTTCTGAATTACGTGCTGGGAATTTTCATGAAACTGTAGATGTGTTTTTAATGTAAAAATAAATTCAGCGCTTACAAAATTATTTGAAACACAAAACAAAAACTTACTAATTGAAAAAACTGTTTCTATGAACCTGAATCGCAGAGAACATCCATTCCGCTGAAACAAAATTATGATTTTTTTGTTAGGTTGGGAAGGTTGGAGAAGGCTGCAGAAAGTGGATGTTTTGTTGGTGTTTTATCATGATGGTTTTGGACTTGAATTTGGGGTGTTCGCTATGGTGGACGCAGGTAGGAAGACAAACGATAATGGTGAACAGTGTAATCAAATTTTATTTTAATCCAAAAAAGCGTGTTTATAAAAATCATCCATTTTAAATGGGAAATTTCAACAATGATGGATAAATATGGTCTATAGTATCATGACGAAATCCCTTCCAAATACCATCATATCCCAATACCAACATCTAATCAATTGGTTTTGAAAATAATTAGCTTCTCAAACTCAAGTACGAGTACATGAAAGAAGCTCTACACCTTATCGTGAGATAGATAATTGATGAAATGCATAAATTTATTTATTTATGAATTCTGGAATTTTTAATGCAAATTTAGAAGTTAATACTTTACATTTAATATTTTATTTTTTTAAAACTTAGGGATGATTTGCATATTATTTAATGTTACTAAAAGTTGTATAATATTTCACTTCATTTGAAGCAAACACATTATAATTTAAGAGAAAAGATACCATATTTTTAATAGTAATAAATTTCAAGTTACCTTAAGGGCATACTTTTCCAATCAAATATTAGATTAAAGAGAAGTTTATTTACAATTGTAAATACATTTTCTTATTTTCTAAATATATGTTAAATCATAGGGAAAAATCACTTTTATGCCTTGTCAAATTAAAATGAACATTAATTATTAAAAAATTATCTAATTAGGGAGAAAATGAAAGTTAGAGATCAAACTTGATATTACACATTTTTGTATAAGTAGTAACTTCATGATATATATAAATGAAATGAATTACATTAACTATATGCAACTTATCACAAGATGATATAATAAAAACCATAGTTAGAGAAACCATAAAAACCTTTGCCACCACCGAAGGTCCAAGATAAACAAGCATTAATAGAGAAATGTCCTCATTGGTTCAAATATTTGGTTTGTATCACATAATATCTTTGTAACAACATTGTTGTCTTTCATAGTGTTTACATACCCCAACAATTTTGCATCACACAAGTACATGGTAAAGAAACTCTAGTGATATCTTTCAAATCTACATGTACATCGAAGGGTTTTAATCCTCAAACTCTAAAGCTTTAACACTAGCACCAAATCAATCACTCATATCTATAGACTCTATGGGACATCAAGGATATAATAATACAATATTCTTTCAAGAAAAGCTTCACGTCGAGCTTTAAAATCATAAAATTAGTCTCTTCATGATCTATGACCTAAGCTCATGTCTTGCAAGAACAAAGCTTCACAATCATGTATTGAGTTAGCTCCACTTTTGTGTAATATACTAGGGTAGAAAATCTATCTCTATAACAAGAGGAATAAGAACCATGAACATCTCCCATGTCATGTTATTACAGGGGATTTACAGGTACAATGCAAACCTTAGCATCACAAAAGAGCTATCTCCTCATGAATATCCAAAATGTCTCTCTTTACCCTTTTGTTCACTTGGGGTTTCATCATGACTCCTTGCATTATAAAAAGTACAAAGAGAAGAGTAGAATGACGAATGATAAATAAAAGAACTCTCTCTTCTCTCATATAAACAATAAGTGAGTATAACATAAAATAATGACATAAGTCCATGCAAGTAACCAAGCCCCACATGGAGTAATCTATAATAAAGGGATGTACATGTGCAAAACTATGGTTTAGTCTACCTCAAAAGTAAAATTCCTTCCAAGACGATCCTCATTATTCTTAGTGTCCCTCTTTTAAGATGGTGCACTCTCAAATAGTTCATTAGACCAATACTTCCTCTTCTATGGTGGTTTATTATTTCTAGTGTCCTCATGAAAGCAACTATTTATCTAATCATGTGCCACATATGGGTGCTCATAAGATGATGATGGTATCAAAATTGGAAATGGGGCCATCACAAATGTGCTCACACAAAAATGGTCACACATTCTCAAAAACACTCATGCACTCCTAATCACATAGCCTTAATGCTCTTGGAACCATCAAAAAGGTTTTCCAGCATGGATTTTTGAGGAACACATGCACATTTTCAAAAGTGCATGTGCACTTCTAAGAATACATGAAATTTATATAAAATGCATTCATGATTTCAAGAATGTTTGTGCATTTTCAAAAGCATGCATGCACTTTTAAGAGCACATGCACGTTCCTGAAAGCACATGCATTCTCTTATGTTTATAATCTCTAAGAGGGAGAGAGGAGGGAGAGATAGAGCCAAAAGGGGTTGTTGAGGAGGTATCAAAGGAGGGAGGGAGGGATCGAGAAAGAGAGTATGGGATTGGAGGAGGGTGGAGAGAGAGAGGTGAGGAGGTATGGAGAGAGAATAGGGAAAGGAGAGGTGAACATGGAAAGAAGGGGGGATAGTGGGGAAGGGAGAGAGAGGAAAAGAGGAAGAGCAGGTGAGAGAGTTAGTTGGAATGTGGGATAGATATTGTGACACCCCTAAGATCACCCATGTATTTACTAGTATAAATTATCATTAAACTGGCGAGTCAAGTTTTTTTAACACTTATTGTTGGTGAGGTAAATCCCCTCTGCTGACAGAGGCAATCCCACTAGCCCTAGAGTGGGTCTAGCCACAAACAAAACAAGCTATAATATTGATTTCTAGTTAACAAATGGACAGAGATTCGATAGATGACTTACCGGAGGTCCTACGCTGTTGTTGTCATCAGAAAGAGTGGTTGCCTTTCACTCCTGGTTTGACAGATCACGGTCCGTTCGCTTTCACGCTCGGAAACCTGCACACACAACAAACAACGACGATATACAACATACTAATTCACATTCGTAACTATCAGTCAGTCGAAGAGGACTAAATCAATTGCATTAGATAATCAACATAACGCAATGATGGAACCAACACTATAGTCAAGTATATTAATAAATGAAAGGAAGAGTACAACCAAGCTTCGATGTTGCGGTCTCCTCCAATAGGGTTCAAACGGAGCGCATCTAACAAAGGCTCGTCGGGAATTCGGACAGGACTCTTTTTGCGGAATTCTCCTTGGTTCTACCTTCTCAATGGCAATTACTCAGCTATAGTATCTCTTCTCCAAGTTCAGGTCCTTGGCTATATGTTCAACTAGCTTTCATAAAGGGAGAAGGCCTGTTTATATAGAGGGAGAGGGAGAGGTTGGGATCCCTATAATTATGGAAGGGAGACCTATCTTCAAGGAGTGTTCCATGGGAGGTGGAAACCACTTCCTAGAGAGGGATATCCGTGGCTGATCAACTTAACCACTTCCAGTGACTCATCCCTGAGGTGGTTAGAAGGAAATTTCCACCTCTATTTGTTAAAAAACATTCCTAAAACAATTGGCGCGGGCACTACACTGAGACAGAACGTTAGGTGGCGCGGGCTCTAGTGTAAATTTACCATATTGGCGCGAGGGGTGAACTGGATACCCGCGCCAAGGCCAAAACATAGGTTTTTGTGTGCTTTTTGAGGAAATGTCCAACAGGAGAAATGATGTCTTCATTGTAGACGCTAAAACATTCGGCTCAATCCGCATAAATGCGTCTTCTGCGTCGATTCCAGTAGAATTTTAGGGTTTATCGTATCCAAAGATGGAATTCGCCTTGATCCACTTAAGGTTGAGGCTATTGTTAATCTCCCCTCTCCATCCTCGCTACACCAGATCTAGAGTCTCCAAGGTAAAGCCAAATTTTTACGCCGTTTTATCTCGAACTATGCCAAAATAGCCAAAGGGTTCACACGGCTTTAAATGCAAGACATCCCTTTCCTTTGGGATGAGATTTCTCAGCAATATTTTTATACGCTTAAGACGTTGCTTGTCAACGCTCCTCTATTACATCCTCCTAATTATCATCGTGATTTTACCCTCTATCTAGTTGCCGCCTTTAGTACGATCGCCATGGTTTTGGTTCAAGATGATGATGACGGTAACGAACATGTTATTTATTACTTGTCTCAAAACCTTCTCGACCCTAAAATGTGTTATGCGCATGTCGAGAAGTTAGCACTGGCTGCGGTCCAGGTCGTCCAACGTTTTCGTCATTATATCCTTTTACGCACAGTGACCGTGATTTCTGATTGTAACCCCAAGACCTATATTCCGTCTCGACAGTTTCTGGGGGGAAAATAATCGAAGTGGATCGTTATCCTCCAAGAGTTTGATTTGGAGTTTACCATCGCCAAATCAAAGAAATCACTTGTTTTTGCTGATTTGATTTGTTCTCTCCCCACCGACTCTGCTCCTTATTCCGAGGATCATATTCCAGACGAAACTCTTTTCTTGATTAGCACCCTCGATCCATGGTACAGTAGTATCATCGTGTATCTCCAGACTTCTACTTTTAGGTCTGAGTTGACAAAAGATGCCCGACGCCGCATTCGGCACCAGTCGCAACCTTACCGTATTATCGGAGATACCCTCTATCGTGTTGGAGTCGATTCCGTACTCCGCTGATGTCTGAACCTCGAGGAAGCTGAGAAAGTTTTAAATGACTGCCACAGTGGTGCCTGTGGTGGTCACATGTCTGGTTATGTCACCGCACAGAAGATCCTTCGTGCTGGCTATTTCTGGCTGTCAATTTTTAAAGACTACATTATCGCAGTACACAAATGCTATGCATGCCAGATATATCAATGCAAGATGCATGCGCCACCTATTCCTTTACACCCTGTCATTACCGTTGGTCCTTTTGCCAAATGGGGCATGGATTTATGACATGTAACCCTCGCTCGGCTGGGGGGGCATGCCTATATTATCATCGCCATCGATTATTTTACAAAGTGGGCTGAAGCAATGCCTACACTGGCTGCGGATGGTAAGACAGTAGCGTAATTCATATTCAATCATGTTATTACTCGGTTTGGTGTCCCTTAAGTCATCGTTACCGATCATGGTTCACATTTTCGAGGCTATATGATGGCGGAACTGACATCTAAGTTGGGTCTACGTCACGACAACTCAACGCCTTATTACTCTCAAGCTAATGGCCATGTTGAAGCCGTAAATAAAGTTCTTGTTACAATGCTTCAACGAACAATTGGGATCCATAAATCAAATTGGCATCTCATGTTGTTTTCAGCTTTATGGGCTTACCGAATGTCGATTAAGAGTGCAACCAGATTCACCCCATTTCAGTTGGTGTACGGTCTGGAAGCTGCTCTTCCGATTGAATGTGAAATCCCTTCACTCAAATTATCTGTGGAATTACTGCCTAATACTTCACCCAAGGAAGAGTGTCTCCTCTACTTAGAGAGATTGGATGAAACTTGTCGCTTTGCTGCTTTGGTCATCGAAGCACAAAAGAAGTGAGTCAAAGCTCATTTTGACCAAATAGTTTCCCCTCGTTCTTTTATCAAAGGAAACCTCGTTCTCCTGTATGACCAAGCTCATGACAAGCTGGGGGCAGGTAAATTCCAATCCATGTGGCATGGGCCCTACATCATCAAACGTGTGTTACAAAATGGGGCTTATGAGCTTATTGATTATGAAGGTTATCCCTTAGCACAACCCAGAAATGGGTTTGTACCTGAAAAAGTATTATGCTTGAGTCATTCATGCATGATATGTGTACATAGGTGATTTTTTTCATTTTTGTGCATGCTTTGGTTTGATGTGCTTTCTAAGCTTTTTCTGCTTATTGGTTCTTGTTTGTTTTGCAGATGTATATTGCCCCTTATGTCGGTTTTGCGGATGGTGCTTCCCGCAATACCAGGAACTTGTCTTCAGCGGCCTGGGTAATTTATAATCCTGTTGGTGAGTTGATTAACCTACAAGGCGTTTGTCTAAGACCAACTAAAAATAATGTCGCTGAATATAGTGTTTTTTTGGAACTATTAACCGAGGCAGTTAACCTCGGCATACGCGCATTGCTTGTAAATCTAGATTCACAGCTTGTTGTTCTTCAACTTAACGGTCATTATTCGGTTCGAAACCCATGCATTTTGAGGTTGTATTTGCGTATTCGTTTGCTTGAAAGACATTTTGATTTCATCACATATCAACATATACCAAGACGAATGAATACATTAACTGATGCAATAGCGAACATTGTGCTAGATAGACATTTGCGCAATTTATAAAACATCATCATATGTAAAGAGACCCATGTAGAAAACAGATGTATATATATCGATTGTTTGCAACGTGTGGATCATTAAAACCCAAAAAAATATATATGTATGTTTCAGTTACATCTCGAGACAACATGTCTCTCAAAATGTACGGAAATAAAAGCCTAGGTGCCTAATCAGCGTGGTGCTCATGATAGCACGTCACCGCCCGTACCAACTGCCTCAGCAAACGGTGGATACGACTCGGAACCCCTACGGTATGCCTTTGATACAAGGAACATCATCAAAGCGAGCATAGTCCAGAATCCCACGGGCGATTCCCTCCAGGTTTTGTACTATCTCCTCCTTGCTGCCCTCACCATGAGGATTGAAATCGCGAGGAGTTCGCCTCGCTATCGGCAACATACCTGCAGGTCGCTCTAGGCCAACATCTACATACATATAAGATTAACTGTCAGAACATGCTTGTATACCAAAAAATCATAAACTCGTGAAAATAAAAAATGAGTCTCACCTAGCTCTTCGTCCCAATCCTCTCCCTCCGAGAGCGGGAGGTCTGGATCACCGGTGAAGTCTGTACTCGAGTAGGGCCAATCCTCCATGACAATCAGTTGTCGGTGAAGCCAATCGAATAATTTTGGCCTCCAAGACATCTGTTGGCTGCCCCCTGCTCTGGGAATCAGCGCAACCCATCGAGCCATCCGTGGTTGTTTGGGTGGTGGCATCGGGACAATGACCTCCTAGCACTGGAATATCGGTAGTTGTTCCAAGAAGAACGATACCAAAATTGATCCATACCCAAACAGTTTCAGTTTTCCCTTCTTGCACTTGGTCAGTTACCGCTTCATGTTTATAGTCACGGCCTCTGCCCAATTGTAGAGGATCGGGGTTAGGCAGTCTACGGCAAGAAGCAGTTGTGTCTTTGTGGCTTCATGTGGTGCTTGCGATCCTGCAGCCCGCGTGATAGTGTGCAGAACTACATTTAGTGCCAGATATGGGATGGTTTGGATGTCAACCTTTCCGCTCTTTGATCCTTTCTGTGCCCCTCGACACACCCTGTCAATCACCATCCCCATGCTCTCCATGGTAGGGCGGGTCTCGGTCATGATAGGGACTACACCCCTGCGCGACAATACTGTGATAAAATAGACATCAGAAACTTCAATTTCAAGTTCCTGATCTTCAAGTACGAACTTTTCTTGGTCTTCATCCCAGATGCTTATCAAATACTGAAGCAATTTTGGTTGAGCTCGGAGGCACAGTGTCAGGAAGAATTTCTTTAGCCCACAATCTCTAAGGGTGTCCATGCATCGGTCATTCTCCATGGCAAGTTCATCTTCCTCACTGTGCTCTCTCTCTTTCCACTCAATCACCTTTCTTTCTGCTTGGTACCTGCACACATTGTTCATATGAGCATTGTTAGTCTATTTGGGCATTGAAATTTGCAAACAACTGACTGCATTTTCCTTAAATTAATGTGGATTTTTAGGTTGCACAGTTGGCGCTACTGTTTACATTCGTGCCAATGGGCGCGCCCTCTGTGTAAGAAGTGGGTGATTGACGCGGGTCTGTGCCCGAAACCCACGCTAACCGCAATGCCCTATTTTTTGATAAATCCCCTCCTAGGAAATCAAAATTGCATGTGCAGGGAATGAAATTTAGCTTAAAAGATGGGAAATGGCGTCGGCTCTTACCTGAGACTGACGGAATCAATATCGTTTCACTGGATCACTCGCAATCGTCGCCGCAAGATCGCAAAGCACAATGGGTCACTGTTGCTCCAAAAGAGGTAAAAGTGAAAAGTAAATAATTTTTACCACTTACGGAATTTTATAACTTTTTAAAATCTTAAATTAGGTTTTAAAACATATTTGTCGATTATTTTATCATATTATTTTCAAGAAATGGGTTTTACACATGTCTCTTATGCAGCAATAGGTTTTTCACATGGTTATGACAAAGTAACGAGTTATATTTTATACTTTTTCAGACTCGGTAAAAACACAAATGACCCTCCAATATGCAGGGCGAGGGATTGCAGGGACAGTGACAAAATTTTGTGTAACACCTACATGCGTATGTGGGTATAAATGTGTTACGCCAGTGAGCTAGTCCACTAATGTGTTTTAAGGACAAGGTGCTTATGTGATCGAGCTAGAGAGAATGTGTGTTAAAAGGCTAAAAATAATGAAAAATGTAATGTGTAAAGTATAGATGTAGTAATAAATGACATCACGGTTGTAGGCCAAGGGACTAAAATAATATAGGGGGTTAAGAATCCATAAAAAGAGAGTTCAGGTGGCAAAACCAAAACACGGTTCCTAATCCAAATCATTATTATGGTTATAATATTCCCATAGTCATCTTTAAGAATAATATTAAAATATTATAATCCTAAATTATAGAAGGTAAAAGGAATGAAATAAGGGAGATTTAGCTTCCTTTCCATTATATACTTCCAAGGGATGATGGTGGACCTAGTTCTAAGGAGAACTAGAGGTTCCTTGGCCACTATAGATAAAGGACTCTAGGCAGGCTAGGGTAAGAGGGAATTTTTCCTTCGGTTGCGTCAAGGAAGTTTCAAGCCTTATAGGGACAAGTTTCCTTATATTTCCTCAGAGGGTACACTAAGAACCTCGAGGATAGCAGGAACTTCTAGAAGCCACAAGGCTCTAATACATCCATGTTAGATTGAGTTAGACACATGAAGGTAGTCATAAAACCCCAAGGATTATGTAAGAAAAGAAGGGGGTGCACTACTAGTGTGTGGGGTAGATAAGGCATGTGAGCCTATTGGTTTGAGACTTTTAGGGTTTATCTCCTTGGTCCTTTTCATATTCTGTACCATACATGTAATTGACTTGAGTAGTCATTTCCACAGTGGATACATGGCCCCAGTTCAGGGTTTACCAACTGTTGAAAAAACTAGAGCAATGCGATATATGGTTGGGTAGTACATCCAAGATCTATGAGTAGTCAACACATTTTAAGAGATCAGTATTTGAAACTTGTTTTATGCATTCCCATGGTTTATGTTTTATGGTTTTTATTGAATTTTATCATGTCATTATATGTAGATGTATCATTTATGAGTATGGTCATGATGTCAATGGAAATTTCTTTCTCAAAATCAGGAAGGTATTACAAAATCAACATCCACAATCAAATGGCCTCAACCTTCCCACTGGGAAACCAAGTATCTTAGCCATCTGACAAAATTATAAGCTATCCAAAATCTAACTTGTCTGAGAATGTTTCACAAGTCTAAATATACTTGATTATCTTTATGACTCCTAGTGACCATATGTTTATAACATATCAAAAAAAACTTCTTATTGTTCATTTATACATAACAAAAATAATAAAGCATCTAGGCTACGCTAGAAACCACACTAATCATCAGAAAACTCAATTGACGTTAGGTCTTTGGCACTGGATCTTTATAAATCAGTTTGTAGCAGGAAAGGAATGTGACTGTATTTGTGGGAAAGACGAGCATTTTGTTGTTGGATCTAACGTTGGATGAGTTGGAATTCCTTGTGAATTTCATGTAATTCTTCTTTTGGCCCCAAATTCTTGCAAAGGTGGGTTCCAAGGCTTTTTCCAATAAATTCTCTGTCATCCAGAAAATATATAAACTCTACTAAAATTGAGTGTTACAACCTTTGGTATGGCCATGGTTTGGAATAAGATTCCTCCTCTCACTTAACTCTTACTCTTTATTAATTTTTTTGCTGCTCTATATAGTAAACGATTATAATACGCTTGTACCCAACACAATCATATATGAAGGCGCATATGTTAGTATTATATCCTCAACTACTTGGCAAGCTTTAGGTGAATCTCTGCAACTTATGCCCATTACCAAAATCCGTTGGTTTTTAATAGAGGAACCAATCAACCATTAGGGTTACTTCTCGAGTTACCTATTACTTTGGGATGAAATACTACTGTCTATATTAATACGATGGTAGTCCAAGGCCCTTTGGATTTTAATTTACTCCTCGGGTGTGACTATGTTTATGACATGGGAGCTTTTGTCTCTTCTCTCTTTTGTGTGATGTGTTTCCCGCATGATGGAATAATCGTGACCATTGTCCATCTTTCATTCGTTGGTCCTAATTTGACTCTCAATCAACCAATTTCCCTAAATGGTCCATATATGCAAGTGGTATCTCCCCAACCACAGATTAATTATGTGGCAACCTGTTCCATGCCTGCGCCTACTGATGATCTAGTAGTTGATGTAGTGCATCAATATTTATTGGGGGCATTGGAGTCTGATCTATCCTTTGATACCTTCCAGAGAATTGTTCCTTGATCTGATAAGAACCTCTTAAAAGCCATGGCCTTTTGGGGACCATGATTAGGTCACATAGCATAGTTATTTTTCTTGTGTCAAGCTCGTTAAAAAATGAAACAAGGTTTTTGGAGAAGAGTTCCTTGTCTCGTGTCAAGATCCTTAAAAAATGAAACAAGGTGTTGGAGCAAAGTTCTTTTCTTATGTCAAGCTCGTTAAAAAATGAAACAAGGTTCTCAGATTGTGTCAGGCTAGTTAAAAAATGAAACAAGGTTTTTGGAGAAGAGTTCCTTGTCTTGTGTCAAGCTCCTTAAAAAATGAAACAAGGTGTTGGAGCAAAGTTCTTTTCTTATGTCAAGCTCGTTAAAAAATGAAACAAGGTTCTCGAAGAAAAGTTATTTTTCTTGTGTCAGGCTAGTTAAAAAATGAAACAAGGTTCTCAGATCATAGTTCTTTTTCTTGTGTCAATCTCATTAAAAAATGAAACAAGGTCTCTTGGGCATAGTTCTTTTCATGTTTCAAGCTCATTAAAAAATGAAACAAATCCCCTTCCAATTCGAGTCTTTGACTAGATCTCGTAAATTCCTAGTCAAGTTTTTCACCTGATCTCATAAATGAGTGTTCATTTCGTCCACCTATTAGTAACTAGTAGTCTACTTAGGTGGATGAAATGAATCTTGGGGGGCATGTGCCTAGAATCACGTTATTATGCTAGGGGCATATAAACTTATTTCAAGCATAGTTTGTTCTTTGTTTCAAGATTGTGTAAAATTGAAACCACTCTCAAGCATAATTTCACATGTTTCAAGCTTGTGTAAAAATGAAAACATTCTCATCCTATTCTTCTTATTTACATTTTTATCAGTCTGATTCTGCAAGATGAGCTTTTGTTTTCTCATTCCATCGTCGCCATCTATTTGGCTGATCATATGCTTTCACTTGGTCTTTTTAGCCTTTCTCGAGGAACCGTTGCGATGAGTGGTATTATTAGCCAAATTCTTAACATGTGCATGTTTTGATTAGTTCCATCATGAACGGAACCAGTTTCTACCCTTTATACCACTCGTTCCTCTAGGAGGATTTCTCTTTCAACTCTTTTCATACTCCCTAAAAATGAAAATACTGTCGAGCACTATTCTTTTCGAACTCGTTAAAGTAAATGAAAAGACATCTACTTAGTATAAGTTTTACCCTTTTCTAGACTAAGATAGGCTATTTATGAAAAAGTAATGCCTTAGTTGAACATGGCTAAGAGGTTCTCCTAAGTATTTTTTTCTACCTTTTTGGACTCGAAAGACTATTTATAAAAAAGAACCTATGGAGTTTTTTTTTTTTTTTTCAAACTCTCTAAACATGAAAAAGGATTCGAGTTAGACCTTGGTTGGACCCGTAAAAACATCAAACAACTATGGGATCGTTGAACATGATGGGATCGAACCACTCCTCAGGTTTCGTTAAAAATACTCAAAGGGATTCATCTGAAGGATGAACTTACAAAGAAAACATATGTTGTCCTCCCCGAGCTTGTTAAAAAGTAAAGAAGTATTGACCAGAAATGGTTGGGGAGATTAGGAAAATGTGATAATCCACCTATTAATGGTAGTGAGTCGCTCTTGAACACAATACTCTTCCACTTCATCTCCATGGTTGTTGGGTTGGGAAATCTGCTTGTTTTTTGGTTCATCATGTTATCTCTCCAAAATTTCCCAAGGGTTGTTATGTGTGTTAAAAGAAATATCAGAGATAACTATCAACCACTTTTGGAGATTAAGATCTAGCCTTCCTAATGCTTAGACAAGGCTCTCTCTTAATGATTTAACTTTGTTGTTATTAATTTTAGGCTAGTTATGTATGCTTGATTTGATTTGCTGATATCAATCTGTGGGGTAAAAATTTTCCCAAATACATATTCCCACAGGCCTTTCAATTTCCAGAACTCATTAGACTCTGCCAGATCAAATATTTTCCCAATGAAAGAGTTTTAGTTACCCCAAACCAAGAAATCCTATTCACAATCACAACTCAATCTATCAATCAGATGTTACAGATTCAACCACAACCTGATGAAGTGCCATTATTCATTGAAACCCTTACTGAACTCTACTTAAAGCTGGACTTTCCTAAAAGATTCCAAATATTCCAGACTTTCCTCCTTCAATCAGTAGAAACCCCTAAAAGCAATCCTCCATACTCAACTTCCATGTTTTCAGAGAGAACCAGACAAATTGTTACCATGTTGTCATGTATCTTAGGATATTTCACTGATAAGCATGTAGATGCATATATTCTTGGTTTCCTATCCATCTTTTGCCCAGGTCAGCCTCCATCTTAAACCTTCAATTTTTCCCAATACCTAGTAGATGTAATCCATGATCGGCTAGTCAAGTTGCCAGAAAGAGTAGTCAAATACTCCTCAGTTTTGTTCCATATGTTTATATATTTCCAATCAGAAAGGTTTGCAATTAACCTCCAAAAACTGGACACAGAGGGTAATCCCCAATCTGTTGTCTTTTGGACATCCTTGATTAGAAAGGATTCCACTGAATTCAGCTTCAAAGACTTCATTGATTCCTTTATTTATCCAGTGGTTAATATGATAAGCAGTAGCATTCAACCTAGAATCAATGAAGAGATAAAGGAGGTGTTACAGTTGTCAGATCAAAGTAAAACAGAAGACTGGTATTTATACCAGAATCATACAGAAATCATAGTGTATGGAATTCATCTAATATACAAGCTTCCAAAATACAAGCAAATATCCTCATTGGCAGGTATGTTTGTGCTTTTGAAAATGCACAAACATTCTTGAAATCATGAATGCATTTTATATAAATTTCATGTATTCTTAGAAGTGCACATGCACTTTAGAAAATGTGCATGTGTTCCTCAAAAATCCATGCTGGAAAACCTTTTTGATGGTTCCAAGAGCATTAAGGCTATGTGATTAGGAGTGCATGAGTGTTTTTGAGAATGTGTGACCATTTTTGTGTGAGCACATTTGTGATGGCCCCATTTCCAATTTTGATACCATCATCATCTTATGAGCACCCATATGTGGCACATGATTAGATGAATAGTTTCTTTCATGAGGACACTAGAAATAATAAACCACCATGGAAGAGGAAGTATTGGTCTAATGAACTATTTGAGAGTGCACCATCTTAAAAGAGGGACACTAAGAATAATGAGGATCGTCTTGGAAGGAATTTTACTTTTGAGGTAGACTAAACCATAGTTTTGTACATGTACATCCCTTTATTATAGAGTACTCCATGTGGGGCTTGGTTACTTGCATGGACTTATGTCATTATTTTATGTTATACTCACTTATTGTTTATATGAGAGAAGAGAGAGTTCTTTTATTTATCATTCGTCATTCTACTCTTCTCTTTGTACTTTTTATAATGCAAGGAGTCATGATGAAACCCCAAGTGAACACAAGGATAAAGAGAGACATTTTGGATATTCATGGGGAGATAGCTCTTTTGTGATGCTAAGGTTTGCATTGTACCTGTAAATCCCCTGTAATAACATGACATGGGAGATGTTCATGGTTCTTATGCCTCTTGTTATAGAGATAGATTTTCTACCCTAGTATATTACACAAAAGTGGAGCTAACTCAATACGTGATTGTGAAGCCTTGTTCTTGCAAGACATGAGCTTAGGTCATAGATCATGGAGAGTCTAATTTTATGATTTTAAAGCTCGACGTGAAGCTTTTCCTGAAAGAATATTGTATTATTATATCCTTGATGTCCCATAGAGTCTATAGATATGAGTGATTGATTTGGTGCTAGTGTTAAAGCTTTAGAGTTTGAGGATTAAAACCCTTCGATGTACATGTAGATTTGAAAGATATCACTAGATTTTCTTTACCATGTACTTGTGTGATGCAAAATTGTTGGGGTATGTAAACACTATGAAAGACAACAATGTTGTTACGAAGATATTATGTGATACAAACCAAATATTTGAACCAATGAGGACATTTCGCTATTAATGCTTGTTTATCTTGGACCTTCGGTGGTGGCAAAGGTTTTTATGGTTTCTCTAACTATGGTTTTTATTATATCATCTTGTGATAAGTTGCATATAGTTAATGTAATTCATTTCATTTATATATATCATGAAGTTACTACTTATACAAAAATGTGTAATCTCAAGTTTGATCTCTAACTTTCATTTTCTCCCTAATTAGATAATTTTTTAATAATTAATGTTCATTTTAATTTGACAAGGCATAAAGTTGATTTTTCCCTGTGATTTAACATATATTTAGAAAATAAGAAAATGTATTTACAATTGTAAATAAACTTCTCTTTAATCTAATATTTGATTGGAAAAGTATGCCCTTAAGGTAACTTGAAATTTATTGCTATTAAAAATATGGTATCTTTTCTCTTAAATTATAATGTGTTTGCTTCAAATGAAGTGAAATATTATACAACTTTTAGTACCATTAAATAATATGCAAATCATCCCTAAGTTTTAAAAAAATAAAATATTAAATGTAAAGTATAACTTCTAAATTTGCATTAAAAATTCCAGAATTCATAAATAAATAAATTTATGCATTTCATCAATTATCTATCTCACGATAAGGTGTAGAGCTTCTTTCATGTACTCGTACTTGAGTTTGAGAAGCTAATTATTTTCAAAACCAATTGATTAGATGTTGGTGTTGGGATATGATGGTATTTGGAAAGGATTTCGTCATGATACTATAGACCATCTTTATCCATCATTGTTGAAATTTCCCATTTAAAATGGATGATTTTTATAAACACGCTTTTTTGGATTAAAATAAAATTTGATTACACTGTTCACCATTATCGTTTGTCTTCCTACCTGCGTCCACCATAGCGAACAACCCAAATTCAAGTCCAAAACCATCATGATAAAACACCAACAAAACATCCACTTTCTGCAGCCTTCTCCAACCTTCCCAACCTAACAAAAATTCATAATTTTGTTTCAGCGGAATGGATGTTCTCTGCGATTCGGGTTCATAGAAACAGTTTTTTCAATTAGTAAGTTTTTGTTTTGTGTTTCAAATAATTTTGTAAGCGCTGAATTTATTTTTACATTAAAAACACATCTGAGTTTCATGAATTCCAGAAACCAGTGAGAAAAGTTAAAAAATACAAAAAGAATTCCTTAAGAAAATGATAAGTGAGTTATAAGCAGTATGAGTTGTTATAACACATCATGGCTTATACGCTTTTTCCTGACAAAGATAGCCAACTTCAGCACCATTTTTAAAGATATAACACATCACGGCTGCTTATCATCGCCCGATTGATTGTTTCGATAAATTCATGATTGCGAAATTTCATCGATGATTATGATGAGCTAAGTTGAAGTAGTGACATACCTTCAATTTTGACATCCTTCGAAAACCAGCAGTGATATGTGCAGAATGGAAGCAGAAATTAATCGAATGGCACTGGGAGCTTTCCGGTTAATGAATGGCACTGCGACTCTCCTATTGTAGTGATGCATTTTATTTAATGGAAATGGGTCAGGAAATGGCCTGTCAATACATCCACCTTTGCACTGACCCCTACATGAATCTCAGCCTCACTGCTCACAGCACAGAGATCTCCTTGTGACAGACGAATAAAAATCGTCGGCCACGTACCAATTTCAAATTTTAAAATTTCAATAGAGCGGGTTTTCAAATTCAAATTTGACAATTTAAATGCCAATGCATACGGTGTATTGTAGCGTATATCGTCTATGCGGTGGCAACTAGGCGGAGGCGGAGCCACAACATGCGCAAGCGGCCGTATGGTCATGTATATAACGACCCGTTACCGTTTCGTTTTGGTCTCCGTCGCCGTAACGTCACGGGCGTTTTCGTTGTAGCCGGAGGGAGGGGGTCACCGGAGCCCGACGATCGGGAGCTGTCACATCAGCTCCCGATTCGTAAACACACAGACTCTTCCGTTCCTATTACTTTTTTTTTTTTGGATAGATATCATAATATAAAAATTATGATGGTGTATTTATTGATTTGATGTAATATTTTTTATTAGTGAAAATAGATATTTGATGTATTATTGGCTTCTGTACAAATAAATTAATTGTTATTTTCGTATGAAAACAGTATGCGTACTGTAGTTATCAGTACTTAAAAGTATGCGGCAGGACTTCGTGTCACGAGCTGTGCAGCTCTGCTTTGGGTGAAAGAGTGATTGAGATATTATAAATTAATTTAAAAAATAAAAATAAAAATTATTTAATTTTTTTTTTTTTTTATATTTAAAAAATAATAATATAGATGGTAATCACAAATATTTTATGTTGTGTTATGTTTAATTTATATTCATTTTAACTGGAAATTTGTTTAAAAAGATTTGATCTTTATGTTTAGTAAATAAGAAGTTAAGACACTAGTGTAGGTTCCTTTTAAATACAATACCATGAATTATTATTATATGGTTGTTTTTATTTTTTTATTTAATTTTATTTTTAAATAGTTAAAGTTAAATTTTGATAATAAGTATTATGATAATGAGTGTTTTTTTGAAAATTAGTTAAATTAAAATTAAAAAATAATATTTAATTAAAATAAATAAAACTAATTAAATAATTTTACAATAACTATACCAATTTATTTATAAATTAATTTGCTTACATTAAAATGTTTTTTTGTTATTAATATATTTTTAAATATATGTTAATATTACTTAAATCATCATATTGAAATATTTTATATATCATTCACAATAAATTTTGATTATTAATAATATTTTTGAAATGTCACATATTAATTTTGTATTAACAATTTAATGAATTACATTTTACATTTTAATGTCACATATTTTACTTATTATTTTTATTGGAAGAATTAGACTTTTAGGTATTGAGGGGTTTCTGTAGTGCATTATATTAGATATCATTTTTTGGGAGAGAGTCATTGAAGTATGACCATTTCCATGAGAGGTAGTGGTAACTCACTAATTTCTCATGATTTTTGAATAGTCCACTTAGCCAATTAGATATCATTTTTTGGGAGAGAGTCATTGAAGTATGACCATTTCCATGAGAGGTAGTGGTAACTCACTAATTTCTCATGATTTTTGAATAGTCCACTTAGCTCTTGAACCAGAGGCGATCTCTATTGGGTGACCTGGGTGACCTCCCGGGAATTCTTGGTTACAGGGTGCAAACCCAGAAAGTGATGTTTCAATCCCACTTCTTCACCCCTATGAGCATCACCAGATGCAATGAGTACTAAGTGGACTGTTCAAAGATCATGAAAAATTAGTCAGTTATGACTACCTCTCATGGAAATGGTCATAGTTGAAATAGGCCTTCTAGAATTTTAATTTAATTATCATGAATTATTAAGTGGAAAATGGAGATGTAACTTTCATAGAATATAGTGAAATATTCATAGTAGTATACACATATGAAAGGTTAAGATTTATTTGGAAGTTATTTATGCCATTCTAATTAAATTATCTTAAATTAATTATTTAAAGAAAATGTCATATCAACACATGTCATATTGGGTATGTGGTATTGATAACACATGGTATTGACCCATGGCATTGAAACAAAAACTGTTTACAAGTTAAGAATTTCCATGGTAAAATGGGGTGAATATTCACGGTTAAGAATATTGTTTAACTCACATGTTAATTGTTTTAATAATAATATAATAATTTAAAATCAAGTTATAATTTAATTAATTTTTAAGTTTTTTAATATGGACAATATGAGATGTCTTTTGGAACAAGTGTTTTCATGCTTATCATAGATTGGTGCCTATCCATATCCGCCATTCATATAATATGGAAATATTTTAATTTATCACTAAGAGTGAAATATTTTTACCACATCTTCTCTAGATTGAGTTGTAATATTAACAACAACAAATGGAATGAACATAGTAAAAGTAAATTTTTTATTTCTATTTTTCTCTAACTAAAGTTGATATAAAATGATGTTATTTCAAATAGACATTGAAATATTTTATTTATAACTAAGAGTGAGTGAAATGTTGTTACCACATCTCTTTAGGATTGGGTTGTAATATCTACAATACATTGAGTGAATGCAATGAAATTAAAAAACAAAAAATCAACTTTTAATTACTTTTAATATAAAATGATGTTATTTAATGGATATTGAAATATTTTATTTAATAATAATGTGATTATTAATATCTTTAAATAATTTTGATTAAAATTAACATAATTTCTTTTTGGTATTTTATTATAATGGATATTAATTTTTTATTTAGAAAATATTTTATTTTGTGATATATATTTCAATTCCAAATTTAACAGAGTGAAAATGGTGACAGAATAACGTTGGAAATGGAGCAGCAAAGAGACAAATAGATAGAGCTATGAAAATATCTATTCGTTGAATTCAGTAAAACAAGAAACAATTTTTTTTTTTAAAGATATTTAAACAAAAATATTTTAAATCACAAAAATCTTAAATCAAACCATATATTTAGACATAAAAAGATCAGAAGTATTAATAAAAAAAATAAAAAAAATCAAACATAAAGAGGTCAGCAATGTCCAATGTTCAATATCCAAGAAAATAAAAACATGGAATCCCTTACATTTAAAGCAATGTCCAATATCCAAGAAAATAAAAACATGGAATCCCTCACATTTAAAAATAGAAAGGGCAGACATAAAGAAGACAGAAGTGTTCAGTATCCCAGAAGAATGAATCATTCACATTAGAAAGAAGGTTTTTATTGGAAAAATATATTCAATAAAACGGGAAACCTTTTACGTAGATTATCTTTATGCCAGGATTGTCCATTATAAAAGTTTCATCAGTTTTATTGGATGGCGTGATGGAATTGGACAGTTTTATCTAAAGTGTGGCACGCTTTCCAACGGGAGGAATGAGGACTCTGCAAGAATAATGTTTGAAATGGGAAATGAAGTGCAAGGTGACAAATTATGTTACAGGGCAAGAATTGTAAGGTTCAATTATTATCCACATTTGGAAAAAATTGAAGGGTGCCACTTGTTCAAAAGAAAACCAAGAAAGGATGATTTGCTTCTTTTAAAAGCTAGTGAGAGAGTGTGCAGATTAATAGTTATGTTTTAGCATTGAACTTCATAGGTTTATCATAAATTCGTAGAAAATACTAAATAATTGCAATCTTAAAATGCTTTGCGTGTCCGAGGCACTGAATGCATGATGAAGAGTTGTTTTAAGTAAGATTTTTTGGATTTTTTTTTAAAGAAAGCGAAATCTTTATTTGTATTATTTAAATTGGTTTTTTATTGTATTTATGGATTTAGCATTCTGAAGAATTTCAGATGTATTTTGATGGTGTAACTAGTGATTTGAATAAATTCCTGCTAGATTTTAGAGAAAATAGAACAGGAAAAATCACAGGAAAAACTTCCAAAAATCTCACTAAAAATAACTCTCATTATAAATAATAATACTTATAAATAATAATACTGAAACCAGATATCTAATAGCATTGAACACACAGACAGTAACTTAAATAAAATATTCCCTTATTTAACAAAGTTGTTTTGCACTTCAATCAAACCTTTAATTATAATTTTCAATTTAAAGCATTAACCAGTATTGGAATTTCTTGAAATGAACGCCTGTTCTATCTCCATAATTATTTGATGAAATGCAACGTAAGAGTACCCAGAGCCTGACTGCACGGAGACATGTGTATACTCAGGTTACCTTTTGTGTTCACGCTCGTGATTTTTACAAATATAGAAATTCGGACAAATACACGTGACATACTGTGTGAAACCATATCTCAAACAATGCACCTAACTTTTGATTCTTGAATTTCACAGAACACATTTCAATAATGAAAAGAATTCTATCATTATGTGAAGAGTGGCCAAATAACAACACTTTTTTTCTCGAAATTTGTGTTTTAACATGATGACAAAATGAGGATGGAGATACTCATTGTATTGTATTTATTGTAAATGGAGTTGTTTTTAGTGCGATTTTTTGGAGTTTTAGGTGCTGGAATCTGGTGAAAAAAATTGAGATAAAATTTTGATTTCCGTTATTTAAATTGGTTTTTTGATTATATATATGGATTCAGCACCTTAAAAAACCTCTATGGCACTTCGATTGTGCAAAGTTACCCATCAAACTTCTATTTTCAATAAATTCCTGCTGAAATTTAGAGAAAACAGACCAAAAAAACTACCATAAAAACCTTCAAAAAATCGCACTATCGACTACTCGATTGTAAATTCATTTCCCTCTAAAATTTATGTTTTAACATGATGACAAAATGAGAATGGAGATGCCCATTGTATACTAAATCTATTTTCTCTTTTAAGTATGAAATGAGTGAGAGGTTTGCTTGTTTGAGGGTGGACTGAAAAGGGATCAACATAATAAAATGTAAATATTATGAAGTTCAGAAATAGTGAAATAGAAAAGATTTATGCTTGAGAGTGTTCCTATCAACGTTTTTTTTTTTTAGATATCATAATATAAAAATTTTGATGTAATATTTTTTTATTAGTGAAAATAGATATTTGATGTATTATTGGCTTCTGTACAAATAAATTAATTGTTATTTTCGTATGAAAACAGTATGTGTACTGTAGTTATCAGTACTTAAATATGCGGCAGGACTCTGAGTCACGAGTTGTGCAGCTTTGCTTTGGGTGAAAGAGTGATTGAGATGTTATAAATTAATTTAAAAAAATAAAAAAATTTATTTAAAATATTTTTTTATATTTTAAAATAATAATATAGATGGTAATCACAAATATTTTATGTTGTGTTATGTTTAATTTATATTCATTTTAACTCGAAATTTGTTTAATTAGATTTGATCTTTATGTTTAGTAAATAAGAAGTTAAGACACTAGTTTAGTTTCCTTTTAAATACAATACTATGAGTTATGTAGAAATTTGCTGTATAATGAAGTTTATTCGCTGCGATTAACCTGATCATACATCAATTCGAATTGCATGCATAACACATAATCGCTTCTACCATTAATCGTCACATGCGGAATAAAAAAAACAAAGCGACAGAATATCAATTCACACACATAGAACGCAGCATGTACGGGGAAAGCTTATAGCTGAAAACCCCCAGCTATATGTATCATATAATGGATGAGAAACATTCAGCAATACATAATACAATACTCCTCACAAGTACTCAGTACTATCTTATATGCTGAACACAAAACTAGCTAGATCTGAAACTAGTCACAGGTTCAAATCCTTCTGCTGCTCTGCCTGCCTCTACTGCGCAATCCAAAAAGTGAATATAGCTGAATGGAATTCGAATTCACTTAGTTGGTACAGCGTAACCATCATTGGCATCATCATCCCACTGATTGTGAAAATCTCATGCACAACTAATGTACAACTGCTGTCAGTCTCACCCTTTCATCTACCTCTTCCACTGGTCTTTCACTGAACTGTCCATGCACTGAGTTAACTGATGTGTTCTTTTAGTTTAATAATGAGTTAATATCAGTGAATTAATTAATAATTAATTCACCCAACTCATCTCTAGCATAATCACAAGTTAAACTGATCATAACTAGTTAAACTAGTTAACTGGAACACAATCTCCATTAACTCCTCAATCAACTCCACCAAAACTATGCCACATGAGTCTAACTGATGTCAACCATGCAATAGCTCAACTAACCCATAGGAAATTCGAATTTCCTTATGTCAGCTGCATGCCCCACCTCCGGGGGTCAAACTGAAGTGCTCCAAGAGGATAAACTGAAGTTTATAGTCCAAATATTATTAAGGGTAAATAATATTTGACTGTTCTATTTTTAGCCTCGCAGTCTAAAAATAGAAACCACCTGAATGTCTAAAAATAGAGGTCCATCTATTTTTACCAACATGACCAATCCTCCAAGAATAGCATACTACAGCTCCCGGTACATGATCCATATGTCTAAAAATAGACATAGTCTAAAAATAAACTTTTCGACAAAAATCACATGTGTGGTCCCCACCTAGTTTAGGTGATCACTTTCCAACTAGGATCAGGAAAGATGTTTCAGGAGGCCTCCTTCACTGTTTCTTGTTGCCATTTTCAACACTCCCTCTCAACAAGAAAGGAATGTCTTTGCATGCGACATGCAACTCCATGCATTCGCCATGCACCCTTTGCATGTGCCATGCAAACTCATGCATGCACCATGCAACTCCATGCATCTGCTTTGCAACTCCTCTGAAACTGAATAGGCTCCAAACAACTCAATCAGTCTTGATGCATCTAGCATCTATCATCAAAGTCTTCGACTTCTGCTTGGCCAACTGCACATGTCATCAGGAACTACTGCGCTGTTGAACTCTTGCAACCATGCACTCTTGCACTTGCTGTCAACTCTGATCCGCGCTCCAGTATCCGACACTGTCACTTTGATCTGCCTGCATCACTCCAACTGATCTTGCTACTGCTGCGCTGTGGGCACCTCGTAGCCAGGTTCAACTCATGAGATCCACACCATCTCATGAATCCTGCCCAGAAATCTCCTCTTGGGATCAATCATGCATGTCGCCCCACCTCTCACCTGGTGGTATAGCTGCATGCACTCCCTCTGCCCATCTGGCACGAAATTTCTCTGCATTAGTGGTTTCTCCCACTCCATGATCCTCTTGTGGCTGCTCCACATCCCGAGGTTCACTTTCACCTGCATGCAAAACCTGCTCCCTCTCAAGCTCCAATTGCATGGCTTTCTCGCCTGCATGCAACACTTGCTCCCTCTCAAGCTTCAGTTGCATGTCTTCTTTCCGCTTCCCAACAGTAGGAAGCTCCGTAGACATCCCATCTACTTCAAGTCTGTAGAGATTCTTGGCTCAAATCCCAACCTTCTTGACTTGTCCCGTTGCCTTGTGCCGAAGGAACACTTTTCCTTCTCTGAAGACAACTTCATACCCTTTATCCTCTAACATTGCGACTGAGATCAGATTCTTTGTTAGACATGGTACATGCAATACATCTTGTAAAAGAATGAGTTTACCTGACTCCCTCTGAAAGGTTATGGTACCAATGTCGGTCGCATTGTATCGTCCACCGTCACCCAACTCAACATGCATTTGGAGACCTTTCTCCACCAAGTCACTGAAAAGATTCACATCTCCCGTCATGTGAAAGGAAGCGCCACTATCAATATACCATCCCGATCCCAATGCACTAGACACAATGCATGCGATCAATGAGAAGTCCAGCTCAAATTGCGAGGCAAGAGCCTCACCAGCTGCAGATCTAGCAGCCTGCTTGTTCTTCTTCTTCTTTGGGCAATTCGTGGCGTAATGTCCATGATCGTGACAGTGAAAACACTTCACTTTGGACATGTCACGCTCTTTGCCATCCGCACCGGATTGAGAAGCCTTCTCCTTGCCCTTCCCCTTCCTTGCTTTGGCAGCCAAAGCGCAGTCTTCTTCATCAGATACCTTTGATGAAGAACCATCTCTGGTATTTCGCCGGATCTCCTCTTGCACGAGATCAGACCACAGTCTTTCCCATCCCGGCAACTTTTCCCGACCATTGACACTATCTTGATATGCATGCCAACTCTTCGGCAAACCAAGAAGCGCCAAACTCACCAGATCCTCATCCTCCACCGTCACACCAACACTTCCCAGCTCATCCCGACATTGGGTGAACCTCGTGAGGTACTTGGGGATGCTTTCTCCTCTCTCCATCTTGATGTTTCTCAGTCTATCTTTGAGCGCCAGTTTCCTTTGGTCGCTCTTGCTCTGGTACAGATCTTTCAGCGCTTTCCACATTAAATATGGAGTAGCTTTACCATGCAGGCTGGATACAATATGATCCTTAACGCCCTCCAACAAGATCCTTCGACATTTCGCCTGTTTCTTTTGCCATGCTTCCACAACAGCAGCATCAGTAGAGGTAGGCTTTGGAACATCTTTCTCCACGAATTCCAAAAGCCCATTATCATCCAATACAGCCTCCATGCGGTCCTTCCATGCAACATAATTCGAACTGCCTTCAAGAGCATATTCGAGTCGCAAACCGTTGAAGGACATTTTCGCCGCGGCACCAAGAACACAAATCTGCAAATTCGAATTTCACCAAGAGCTGATAAACTTGATTGCTTCCGATATACACTTGAGAGCTAATTATTTCCAAATCAGAGATTGACTGCACGGGCATTCACCAGATCTTTCACCTTACAAGGAAGGATGAATATTCCGGAGGCTACCTGGCCCGCATGCAGACTCTGTCCGAGGAAATAATAAACAGTCACCGTAATAGATCTCGACGATTAATTTCGCTCCGATACCATGTAGAAATTTGCTGAATAATGAAGTTTATTCGCTGCGATTAACCTGATCATACATCAATTCGAATTGCATGCATAACACATAATCGCTTCTACCATTAATCGTCACATGCGGAATAAAAAACAAAGCGACAGAACATCAATTCACACACATAGAACGAAGCATGTATGGGGAAAGCTTATAGCTGAAAACCCCCAGCTATATGTATCATATAATGGATGAGAAACATTCAGCAATACATAATACAATACTCCTCACAAGTACTCAGTACTATCTCATATGCTGAACACAAAACTAGCTAGATCTGAAACTAGTCACAGGTTCAAATCCTTCTACTGCTCTGCCTGCCTCTACTACGCAATCCAAAAAGTGAATATAGCTGAATGGAATTCAAATTCACTTAGTTGGTACAGCGCAATCATCATTGGCATCATCATCCCACTGATTGTGAAAATCTCATGCACAACTAATGTACAACTGCTGTCAGTCTCACCCTTTCATCTACCTCTTCCACTGGTCTTTCACTGAACTGTCCATGCACTGAGTTAACTAATGTGTTCTTTAGTTGAATAATGAGTTAATATCAGTGAATTAATTAATAATTAATTCACCCAACTCATCTCTAGCATAATCACAAGTTAAACTGATCATAACTAGTTAAACTAGTTAACCGGAACACCTCCTCCATCAACTCCTAAATCAACTCCACCAAAACTCTGCCACATGAGTCTAACTGAAGTCAATCACGCATTAGCTCAACCAAACCCATAGGAAATTCGAATTTCCTTATGTCAGCTGCATGACCCACATCCGAGGGTCAACCTGAAGTGTCGCAAGAGAGTAAACTGAAGTTTAGAGTCCAAATATTATTAAGGGTAAATAATATTTGACTATTCTATTTTTAGCCCGGCAGTCTAAAAATAGAAACCACCTGAATGTCTAAAAATATATGTCCATCTATTTTTACCAACTTGACCAATCATCCAAGAATAGCATACTACAACTCCCGGTACATGATCCATATGTCTAAAAATAGACATAGTCTAAAAATAGACTTTTCGACAAAAATCACATGTGTGGTCCCCACCTAGTTTAGGTGATCGCTTTCCAACTAGGATCAGGAAAGATGTTTCAGGAGGCCTCCTTCACTATTTCTTGTTGCCATTTTCAACAAGTTATTATTATATGGTTGTTTTTATTAATTTATTTAATTTTATTTTTACAGAGTTAATGTTAAATTTTGATAATAAGTATTATGATAATGAGTTTTTTTTTTAAAATTAGTTAAATCAAAATTAAAAAATAATATTTAATCAAAATAAATAAAACTAATTAAATAATTTTACAATAACTATACCAGTTTATTTATGAATCAATTTGATTACATTAAAATGTTTTATTTTATTAATATATTTTTAAATATATATCAATATTACTTAAATCATCATATTGAAATATTTTATATATCATTCACAATAAATTTTGATTATTAATAATTATTTTGAAATGTCACATATTAATCTTGTATTAACAATTTAATGAATTACATTTTATATTTTAATGTCACATATTTTACTTATTATTTTTATTGGAAGAATTAGACTTTTAGATATTGAGGGGTTTCCGCAGCTGATTATATTAGATATCATTTTTTGGGAGAGAGTCATTGAAGTATGACCATTTCCATGAGAGGTAGTGGTAACTCACTAATTTCTCATGATTTTTGAATAGTCCACTTAGCCAATTAGATATCATTTTTTGGGAGAGAGTCATTGAAGTATGACTGTAACCATTGTCTTAGTTGTTGACAAATGGTTAGACTATTGTTAAGAATGAATTAAACATTATTGTTATTTTGTTGCAAATGGAATATTATGAACATAAATTAATTTTTGCATTGGAAAAAAAATCACTTGTGAAATTAGTTTCATAAGTAAAGATTGATGGTAAAAGTAAATTCAAGATCAGGAGTTAGTTGAACAGAAAAGCAATTCCACAGTTACCCAAAGAAACTCTGGAATACATAAGGAATTCTAAAGAGAGTTTGGGGTTCTGTGTGAGAAAGAAAAAGGAATCTGTCATTCTGGGAAGTAAAACCCTTGGAAGGGAACTTTCAAAAGAGACTGTTCCACTGGAGTTGGAGAATTGGATCGGACTGTCCCGAGTTTCTCCTCCAGATTTTCTGTGTTCAACGAAGACCCTGACTTGGAGCATGGGGGAGAGTTGCAGGACGTAATTGCCCAACTCGTGGAGGGGAGGAAACCAAAAGTTATCAGTTAGATTTGAGTACAAATGAGTGGAATTTGTACCTCTGTTCGTAGTATAAATATTTGTTTTCCTTAAATTATTAAATGGAAATCTGTAAGTAGGACAGTAGTATAAATATTTGTTTTCCTTAAATTATTAAATGGAAATCTGTATGTAGGACAGTAATATAAATATTTGTTTCCTGAAATTATTAGACGGAAATCTGTAATTCTGATGGTAGTTTAATAGGATATTTCTTTAATTTTTTCAGACAAGAAAATTGAACTGTTGTAGGGACAGTAATAAAATTAGGTGTTTCAGGGTTAACAGACAAAACAAAACAATCTAGGGAAGGTCTACTTCTGCTCTCAGTACATGGGTATCAACTCTGTTTAGAAGCGAGTAAGCTACAATCTAACCAGCTACCTGAAGGATTGTTAGCCCAAAATCTGTGACCAGACTGCTGGGAAGGTTGTCCTTCAAAATCTATGATAATACACGGACAAGTCGTGGTCCGGACGCAAATTACAGATAAATACTAGCATAATTGAATAAAAAACGAAACATTAAGAAGTGAGCAGATTCACATTAATAAGTTCCTCATTAAGTACTTAAGAAAAATACTAAGCAGAACCTGTAAGTTCGCCCTAGGGAAAATAGCAAAACCTTTGTGAGAAAAGTATAATTATTTATATACAAAAAGAAGCCATAAACATACACAATATCTGTGAGATAAAAAGGAACCATTTTTATTCATAGAGAAGAGATAGACTACAACTGACAAAGAAATTTATTTTGGCTCGCCATTCGAATACATTCATTCACTGAATAAGAAAGGAACAGAAGAAAACCACAAACCAAATTACAGTTCATACATGTACAGGAGGGAACATCACATGCTTAACAAGATAACTGTAAACGGTGGATTGATATACACACACACACACACACACACACACACACACACACACATAGAAGTATGTCCATTGTAGTCCAGATTGAGATAAAAACTCTGCTGCAAATCCGGAAAGCATATACCAACACATTAGTTAACAACAATGGCAGGGACAGTATACCCCGAGCTTAATAACACGACGATAGTTAAATAAGCCTATCGCCATTGTCTTTTTTTGAAATATCGAGAACCAATAGGGTATTACACAGAAGATAGGCCTGGGGCCGAAATGAAAAGAGCCTTTCTACTAACCCTAGGTGCAGTGATTAAAACCCTAAGCTGAAAAATCATCAAAACTCTGGAAAATCCTCTCACCTAAAGACCATAGTAACCATCAAGTCGCTTACGGCCAAAAATATTCCTAAGCTCGGATAGGGGTACATGTGGAAGTAAGAGAAGCACCGGTTAGCGTTGCCGAGACAGAGATGCACCAAAGCACCTTGCGAGTGTAACAAAGGTAGTGCGCAGTCGAAGGAGAACTTATACCTGCTGTGCAGAAAACTGAAAACGAGTCAAAAACCTGGGCTAGGGCTTAATACCGAGACCCTACCCTACATTTAACCAAAATTCATTTACTTGAACAAGAAAATTCGGAAAGATACTCAAAAGGATTCCAGCATATTACCTGTTGGTCTTGACTGAGAATGTTGCAAATCATAAACTGAACTGTAGGAAACCATGCAAGAATCAGATTCACGAAGCAGCGCATTAGCATTAAACTCGAGCCTCAAATCAACAGTGAGAAATTCAATTTTTCCAAATGGAAGGTGAAATAGCAGCAGGGCTTAGTACATAGACTTACCATTTCGCTCTGGTAGTAGCCGACATCATGTTCTAGCTAGCGGGAGTGCGAAAATGCATAGAGGTGCCGGGCCGCCACTAAGCAGAGGCCATGAGACGGAAACCGAAGGAGAAACTCTGCTGTAGTAGAGACGGTTCTAGAACTTACCTCGGTGGATTGAAAATGAGCAGAAGCGGTTACAAACTCGAAAGTCATTAATCAAGCCCTAGTGAGTTTCCACCATCCGATTCAAGTCTAAGATCAATAGTGTTTAAACAACCAAGTGTCATTCAAACGAATTAATTGAGTGCCAGTTGCCAAGAATCACAATAAGGATTACTGGTACACAGGAGTACCTCTTAATCAAGATGAAATGAATGCCAATGACGACGACAAGTAAAGAACCACAGCACGTACTAGATGCCTTTAAACCATAGATAATGACTGGGTTCACATAACGCAATGACAAGATCCATGAATGCGTCACCTTCATATTAATCAAAGAACCAATGTATGTGAGACTTAATATAGCTCCGTATTGATGTAATGATCATCTTGTTAAATGATTCAAAGGGTAAAAAGGGTCTGTACGATGATAATAATGTACATTGTTAACCAATCATGGTGAACTTTGGTGAATAAATTTTAGGTGTTGGTAGAAAGTAAAAATATTTTTTTTGTCGTTCAATGTTTTAATAAGGATGAACGTGACAAGTGGTATCAGAGCAAGTTACAAAGTTGGGACCCTATTGGGTCAACTAACGCTAAATTGTATGTCACTAATGCAGAGAGAGAGAGAGAGAGAGAGAGAGAGAGTGTGTTAAATGGAAAGAATAACAAGACAAACGAGAAGAACACCTTTGCAACTGCTACCTCAAAATGTTGGGGAGACCCAATCTCAACAGGAAAGGAACCCCGAAATGTGGGTTCATTTGGGAATGGAACAACATACTAACAGGTTGATTGAAGAACAATAGCAACAAACCCGCATCTTGTTAACCACAGTGCAACAACTGCAGGAGGAAATGGAAAGAGTACGAAATGAAAATGCAAGGATGATGCAGGAGCAGGAAATAATTCTAAAAAGCCTCTCAAATAAGCAGAACCAAAGAATTGAGAAGCCTAGTGCTGAGAGAGAATTTCAGGAAGGAACTGAACAGCGAATGGGAGATCAGGATGCAGGCCGGAAAGAAAAGAGTACGTTATAGCAAAGTAATCAAAATAAAAATTTTAATGAGGTTGAATATGAAAACAAAACGGAGCAGAAGGCAAATAAAAGGTAGAAGATAGAGCTGCAGGGCGAATTTAGGAAGATAAAGCCACCCACATTTGATGGAGAGAAAGAGGAAGTAGCAGAGGTGTGGATGATTAATATGAACAGGTATTTCCAGCTATATGATTATGACAGTGGTCTTAAGGCATGGTTAGCTATTTACCAGTTAAGAGAAAAGGCCACTCTATGGTGGGAAGAAGTGAAGAATGTGCGCGAAATAGAGGATCAAGATGTGTCATGGGATAAGTTTCAACGGTATTTCAAAGACAAGTACCTGACAGAATGCTTTTACGATGAAAAAGCTCAAGAATTTCATGATTTGAAACTCGGACAATTGACCATGGACGAGTTCATCACTAAGTTCACTTCATTACTGTGTTACGTACCATATTTAAGAGATGAGAAAGCTAAAGTACAACGATTCCTAAGTAGCTTACCTATCCATATGAAGTAACGTATCGATTTTGTAAATCCCAAAACAATGGATGAGGCCATTAGGAAGGCTAGGATGTGCTATCAGCAAGCTAAAGCCAAAACAGATCAAGGAAAAGGGTGGTAGTCAAGGAAAGAAAACAAGAGTAGTGCTGTTTTTAAAAGAGTAAAGACACAGCAAGGAAATCAGTTAGTAAGCAGTTCGGTAGGAATCATCAGAGGATAAGGTGGCCTATGGAAGATAAAACTGTTGAGGCTTCTAGTAAACCTGAGCAACCTCAAAATCAGAGGCCACCTCTGCAGTGCTGGGGTTGTGGAGCAGCGCACTACTATCGAGACTGCCCATAGTGGGGTAAAAATAAAGCAGTAACCAATCTACAGGAGGCTTCTATGGTGGGAGATGTTGCCCGAAGCATACCCATAATTAATGCAGTGTTGGAAGATCGACAAGCTAATTTCCAACCTACCATGATAGAGCTAGAAGGTAAAATATTATCCCAAACTGTTTCTGTTTTGGTAGATCCGTGAGCAAGTTTAAGTTATATAAGTCCTAAAATAGTAGAGATATGTAAGTTGCAAAGTCAAAAATTAAAAAAGACATGGTAAGTCCAGTTGGCTACTGGAGCCAAAAGAAAAGTTACTGCCAAAATACCAGATTGTACACTACAAATTAGTGGACAACAATTAATGGTAGATTTGAATATTTTTCCCTTGGGATCTTATGATGTGCTGCTTGGTATGGATTGGTTGGAGAAGATTGCAAAGAGAAGATCATCTACTACAGAGATAAGAATGGCAATCGCCAAGAGATTCAGGGAATGAAGAAGCCTGTACAGCTGCGTCCAATTACAGCTTCCCAAATGGGAAGATGTATAAGAAAGGGAAGTCAACTGTACGCTATACAAGTAGGATTATATGATTCTAAAGAAAAATCTGCCATGTTGGAAGATATACCTGTAGTACAGGAATTCAAGGATATATTTCCAGAAGAGATACCTGGATTTCTGCCTAGAAGAGATATAGAATTTACGATAGAATTGCTGCCAGGAGCATCACCGATTTCACGAGCACCCTATTGTATGAGTGTGACAGAATTGACTGAGTTGAAAATGTAGCTTCAAGAATTATTAAACAAGGGATATATACGACCCAGTGTATCTCCCTGGGGAGCACCTGTACTGTTCGTCAAAAAGAAGGATGGAACCATGCGCATGTGCATGGATTATCGGTAGTTAAACAAGTTGACTGTTAAGAACCGATATCCCTTACCATGTATTGACGATCTGTTTGATCAGGTAAGGGGAGCTATTGTATTTTCAAAAATTGATTTGAGATCAGGTTATCATCAAATCAGAATCAAATATGAAGACATACACAAAACTGCCTTTCGCACAAGGTATGGTCACTATGAATTTGTGGTATTACCTTTTGGATTGACTAACGCACTAGCCACTTTCATGAGACTGATGCATAATATCTTCCACCCTTATTTGGATAACTTTGTATTAATCTTCATTGATGACATACTATTTTACTCCAAGAATGCGGAAGAACACAGGGAACATTTGCGAATGGTGCTGGAAATGTTAAGGAAGCATCATTTATATGCGAAATTCAGTAAATGTGATTTCTTCAAAAAAGAAATACAATATCTTAGACATGTGATATTTGAGAAGGGTATCGTGGTAGACCCGGAGAAAATCAGAACTATTATGGAATGGAAGGTGCCACAAAATGTGGCAGATATACGATCATTTATGAGACTTGCTGGATATTACCGGCGATTTATTAAAGGATTTTCAAAGATAGCTTTCCCTATTACCTCTCTGCAAAGGAAGGGAATTTTTTTTAAATGGTCATAAGAATGTCAGGATAGTTTTGAGAAATTGAAGCAATTATTAACATCATCACTCGTGTTAAGTGTGGCTGATCCGAATAAGGAATTCAAGGTTTGAATAGACGCATGCAAGGAAGGTGTTGGGGCAATCTTATCTCAAGAAGGAAAAGTAATTGCATATGAATCTTGTAAGTTAAAAGATCATGAGCAACGTTATTCAGCCTATGATTTGGAGCTGACGACAGTCGTGCACGCTCTCCGGGTATGGAGACATTACTTACTTGGGAAAAGATTTGTATTGAAGACAGATCATAGCAGTCTAACCAACTACTTCAAACAAGCTGATTTAAACTCTCGACAAGCAAGGTGGAATGCTTTCTTGAGCGAGTTTGACATTGATCTGCAGCATGTAAAAGGAAAAGAGAACAAGGTTGCGGATGCATTGAGCAGAAAACTGCATAACATTTACGAGTTATATGTTAACCAAGTTGAAAGCAAATTTCTAGATCAAATTAGAAAGGAAGCAAGCAAAGATCCTAAATATAATTTTTTGTGGCAACAAGCACAGGAATCTGGAGAACAAGGAGGGTTGGGGGATTATGAAATTAACGAGGACGGATTGCTGATTTTTAAGAAAATGATATTCATTCCAAACTGAGTAGAATTAAAAACTTTGGTACTAGATGAATATCATAAGAGCAACTATGCAGGGCACCCTGGGTACCAAAAGATGTTGACAGCAATAAGAAATGATTACTGTTGGCCGGGTATGCGGAAGGACATAGAAAACTACCTAACCAAGTGTTTAGAATGCCAACAGGTGAAAGTAGAGCACCGACATCGAACTGGATTAATGCAGCCCATACCAATTCCAGAATGGAAATGGGAGGTGATCTCGTTAGATTTCATCACTAGATTACCAAAATCAAAGCGTGGTAATGACTCCATAATGGTAATTGTGGACCGACTAAGCAAAACAACACATTTCATACTTGTCCAGTCCACTTATAAGACAGTACAGATAGCAGATCTATTTATGCGGGAGATCTTCAGACTACATGGCATTCCTAAGACAGTTATCTCAGATAGGGATGTAAAATTCACATCTGATTTTTGGAAGGCACTGTTTACGGGTTTAGGAACTCAAGTTAATTTTAGTACTTCATCCTCAAGTTAAAATATTCCTAAGTTCGGATAGGGGTACCTGTGGAAGTAAGAGAAGCACCAGTTAGCATTGCTGAGACAGAGATGCACCAAAGCACCTTGCAAGTGTAACAAAGGTAGTGCGCAGTCGAAGGAGAACTTGTACCTGCTGTGCAAAAAACTGAAAACAAGTCAAAAACCTGGGCTGGGGCTTAAGACCGAGACCCTACCCTACATTTAACCAAAATTCATTTACTTGAACAAGAAAATTCGGAAAGATACTCAAAAGGATTCCAGCATATTACCTGTTGGTCTTGACTGAGAACGTTGCAAATCATAAACTGAACTATAGGAAACCATGCAAGAATAAGATTCACGAAGCAGCGCATTAGCATTAAACTCGAGCCTCAAATCAACAGTGAGAAATTCAATTTTGCCAAATGGAAGGTGAAATAGCAGCAGGGCTTAGTACATAGACTTACCATTTCGCTCCAGCAGTAGCCGACAGCGTGTTCCAGCTAGCGGGAGTGAAAAAACGCATAGAGGTGCTGGGTTGCCACCGAGCAGAGGCTATGAGCCGGAAATCGGAAGGAGCGACTCTGCTGTAGCAAAGACGGTTCTAGAACTTACCTCGGTGGATTGCAAATGAGCAGAAGCGGTTACAAACTCGAAAGTCATTAATCAAGCCCTAATGAGTTTCCACCGTCCGATTCAAGTCTAAGATCAACGACGTTTAAACAACCAAGTGTCATTCAAACGAATTAATTGAGTGCCAGTTGCCAAGAATTGCAATAAGGATTACTGGTACACAGGAGTACCTCTTAATCAAGATGAAATGAATGCCAATGACGACGACAAGTAAAGAAACACAACACGTACTAAATGCCTTTAAACCATAGATAATGACTGGGTTCAGATAACGTAATGACAAGATCCATGAATGCGTCACCTTCATATTAATCAAAGAACCAATGTATGTGAGACTTAATATAGCTTCGTATTGATGTAATAATCGTCTTGTTAAATGATTCGAAAGGGTAAAAAGGGTATGTACGATGATAATAATGTATATTGTTAACCGATCATGGTGAACTTTGGTGAATAAATTTTAGGTGTTGGTAGAAAGTAAAAATATTTTTTTTACTATTTAATTTTTTAATAAGGATGAACGTGACAATGACCATTTCCATGAGAGGTAGTGGTAACTCACTAATTTCTCATGATTTTTGAATAGTCCACTTAGCTTTTGAGCCAGAGGCAATCTCTATTGGGTGACCTGGGTGACCTCCGAGAATTACTGGTTATAGGGTGCAAACCCAGAAAGTAATGTTTCAATCTCACTTCTTCACCCCTGTGAGCATCACCAGATGCAATGAGTACTAAGTGGACTATTCAAAGATCATGAAAAATTAGTTAGTTATGACTACCTCTCATGGAAATGGTCATAGTTGAAATAGGCCTTCTAGAATTTTAATTTAATTATCATGAATTATTAAGTGGAAAATGGAGATGTAACTTTCATAGAATATAGTGAAATATTCATAGTAGTATACACATACAAAAGGTTAAGATTTATCTCAAAGTTAGTTATGCCATTCTAATTAAATTATCTTAAATTAATTATTTAAAGAAAATGTCATATCAACACGTCATATTGGGTATGTGGTATTGATAACACATGGTATTGACCCATGGCATTGAAACAAAAACTATTTACAAGTTAAAAATTTCCATAGTAAAATGGGGTGAATATTCACAGTTAAGAATATTGTTTAACTCACATGTTAATTGTTTTAATAATAATATAATAATTTAAAATCAAGTTATAATTTAATTATTTCTTATGTTTTTTTAATATGGACAATATGAGATGTCTTTTGGAACAAGTGTTTTCATGCTTATCATAGATTGGTGCCTATCCATATCAGCCATTCATATAATATTGAAAAATTTAATATATCACTAAGAGTCAAATATTTTTACCACATCTTCTCTAGATTGAGTTGTAATATTAACAATAACAAATGGAATGAACATAGTAAAAGTAAATTTTTTATTTCTATTTTTCTCTAACTAAAGTTGATATAAAATGACGTTATTTCAAATAGACATTGAAATATTTTATTTATAACTAAGAGTGAGTGAAATGTTGTTACCACATCTCTTTAGAATTGGGTTGTAATATCTACAATACATTGAGTGCATGCAATGAAATTAAAAAAACAAAAAATCAACTTTTAATTACTTTTAATATAAAATGATGTTACTTAATGGATATTGAAATATTTTATTTATCACTTAGAGTGAAAATGAAATATTTTTAATATATCTTATTTAAACTAAATTGTAATATCGAGCACAAATCAAATACAATAATAATGTGATTATTAATATCTTTAAATAATTTTGATTCAAATTAACATAATTTATTTTTGGTATTTTATTATAATGGATATTAATTTTTTATTTAGAAAATATTTTATTTTGTGATATATTTCAATTCCAAATTTAACAGAGTGAAAATGGTGGCAGAATAAAGCTGGAAATGAAGCTATGAAAATATCTATTTTTTGAATTCAATAAAACAAGAAAAAGAAAATTAAAAAAAAAAATTTAGATAACAAAAATCTTAGATCAAGCAATATATTTAGACATAAAAAGATCTGAAAAAATAAAAATAAAAAAAATCAAACATAAAGTGGTCAGCAATGTCCAATATCCAAGAAAATAAAAACAAGGAATCCCTCACATTTAAAAATAGAAAGGGCAGACATAATGAAGACAGAAGTGTTCAGTATCCCAGAAGAATGAATCATTCACATTAGAAAGAAGGTTTTTATTGGAAAAATATATTCAATAAAACGGGAAACCTTTTACGTAGATTATCTTTATGTCAGGATTGTCCATTATAAAAGTTTCATCAGTTTTATTGGATGACGTGATGAAATTGGACGACCTGCAATAGATTTGAACGCTAAAGTGTGGCACGCTTTCCAACGGGAGGAATGAGGACTCTGCAAGAATAATGTTTGAAATGGGAAATGAAGTGCAAGGTGACAAATTATGTTACAGGGCAGGAATTGTAAGGTTCAATTATTATCCACATTTGGAAAAAATTGAAGGGTGCCACTTGTTCAAAAGAAAACCAAGAAAGGATGATTTGCTTCTTTTAAAAGCTAGTGAGAGAGTGTGCAGATTAATAGTTATGTTTTAGCATTGAACTTCATAGGTTTATCATAAATTCGCAGAAAATACTAAATAATATCAATCTTAAAAAGCTTTGCGTGTCTGAGGCAATGGATGCATTATGAAGAGTTGTTTTAAGTAAGATTTTTTGGATTTTTTCTCTAAGAAAAAAATTGAGGCGAAATTTTTATTTGTATTATTTAAATTGGTTTTTTATTGTATATATGGATTTAGCATTCTGAAGAATTTCAAAAGCACTTTGATGGTGTAAGAGTTATCTATCAAACTAATGATTTGAATAAATTCCTGCTAGGTTTTAGAGAAAATAGAACAGGAAAAACCACAGGAAAAACTTCCAAAAAATCTCACTAAAAATAACTCTCATTATAAATAATAATACTGAAACCAGATATCTAATAGCATTGAACACACAGACAGTAACTTAAATAAAATATTCCCTTATTTAACAAAGTTGTTTTGCACTTCAATCAAACCTTTAATTATAATTTTCTAATTGATTTATATCTTTACAAATTTTTAAATAGATAATAATAATAATAGATAATTTTGTTTAAATAATTTTTTTTATTACTTACATGTTTTTTTAATATTTTTATTAAGAAAGAAATTTTAAATATTTTCATATTTCAAGATTTAAAATTTTCGTTTATAAAAAACTAAGATTATTAAAGGTATTAAATCAAATTCTAAAAATTGGAAACTTAATATTTACTCTTACCATAGGCTTGTTATTTTAAAAGTTAAATAAAGATTCTAAAGTTGAATAAAGATTTCAAAACCTAATTGATTTTATTTAAAAAATGGTTTAATACAAATAAGTCTTCAAATTACAGACATTACTAGTTTGATAAACTTTTAAAAAGCTCTCGATACAATGCTTAGGAAAAAAACAGGGGAAAGATTGGAAGATTCCTTTAGAATCACGAGTTGTAAAATTAACATCAAATAGCTTGATTACTAATAGGATTATTGTAAAGGAGAGTCCAGATAACAAAATTGATTTACATTGTTATTTAATTAACCTTAATAGATATTTTGATATTGCAGGTAGAAAAAATCTTTTGAAAAGATTATAAGATCTAAAAGTTGATAATGCATATATAAATTTTTTTGGGAAAAGATTAGAAGATCTAAAAGTTAATTTAGAGTTGATAGTTACATCTATATGGCTATGTGAAAATGTTATTACTAAGTTCAAAAATTAATGGGAAGAAATTAAGTGTAATATAAAAATTAAGAAAGAATAACAAGTAAATATTGATCACTATTATTCAAATAATGTATTTTTGCATATGTTTAAACATAGGTTGGTTTGATGCCATTAGAGGGTTACTAGAAAAAATAAATTTAGAATGTGAAAATTTTCAATAATGTTAGGTTTTATATTATAAGAACACAATTATTTGGTGCTTGAATTGTGAACAAATATGTTATCTTAAAGACTCTTTCCCTGAGGTGTGAGCTCATTCAAAATGGAAAAAAGGTCCCAAATCTAAACCAAAGGATTATTTAAATGACTATACTATAGAAATATGCAAGATGTATTTTCAAAGAACAATATTAATTCTAGTCTTGTAGATCTAATTGTGGAATCAGTAACCTCCCCAAAGAATAGGGAAAAACACAAATATATGATGGTATACCCCATGAGGAATGGAGATGCAAATGAAAGTCCATTAGGGAAAGTCCATTAGGGGGATGAAGAGACCACATGAATTTGATAACTTAGATTCGAATAAGGATTTAACAATCCCTTCAAACATTTGAAATTGGGATTCAACCCTAAAAATGATTATTTTAGAATTTACTTCAAAGGAAACAAATATATAATGATGAATCATTATTTAGAAAAAAATGACTAATAAAGGTCTCAATAAGGGTGCCTAATCCATTATGGGGGGCATCAATATTTTCTCTCTAATAGTATTAGTATTATTATGAGGACATACCTTCTTTTGTGTGTTATTTGTACATACATAATGTACTTTTTTTATTACATTATGAAATGAAAAAGTATAAATTTTCTTTAAAAATAAAAGTATAAACAAACAAAAAAACATTAACAAATTAAATAAACAAAAAATTATATTAATTGGCGTAAAGTTCAAATTGAAATGAAACCATCCTATGTCCATCTTAACACCAAATTGATCAAGTTTAGAGAGAGATTGAATCCCCCAAGGCCTTGGGAAAGAGGATTCGAACCCCCTTAGACTTTGTTGGTTACAAAAATTTTGGATCAAGAGGTACCAGTAGCATTGTCGGAACCCCTCTTGGATCAGGACCAAGAGAGCGTGGTCGAGCATAATGCAATAAAAAAGGACTTGAGATGACTATGAATACATCCCTCCTCCTCCATCTATTACTTTTGACGTTGTTTCTTTTCCCACTTTGAAGGTTTCTCCTCATGTGCCCTTTGTCTCCTATTCAATTTCTGCTCTACAAAACCAATCTTTTCCCCCTCCCTCTCTCATTATCCCCCCTTTCCCCCCTATTTCCCCGTCAAATATTGCCCCCCCCATCTCAAATCTGGAATTTCTATTGGGTGCTTCTCTCACTCCATAGTCCCACGCGACCTCTCATCCATACGAGAAATTGTGTTCTTTGGTTGCCCATAACGATGTCAAGGAATATCTTTGAAGGATTTTGTTCTTGAATTGGGTGGAGGTCTCAGGATTTTGGATCAACCCTTACCAACTAGCTCAGGCAGGGGTATAAATCCCTCATTTCTCTTGCTATGAAATAAGCATCAACAAAATTCAAATCAGGAAAGAAAAAATCCATCCTCATGGTGCTTAGAGCTTTGGCCCTTACCAAGGTCTCGGGATGAGAATTCTCACTTGGAACATCAGGTTCTAGTCAACCCCAAAAAAATTATGGCTCTTAAAAGACTAGTTATTACTCCCTCCCCTTAGATTATTTTTCTCTGAGAAAATAACATGGAGGGATCCAAAGTGGAATTTATTCTTTCTAGCCTTCTCCCTAGCTGGTATTTTCACCATATTAATGTTGCGAGAAAACCCAGAGGACTCATTATGGGATGGCAAACCTCCCTCATCTTATACTCTGTGGCCTTGGCTTCCTCTTCTTGTTTGGCTATATATATTATTGATATAGACTATGGATTTTCTTTCAAAAATCTAAATATCTATGGGCCTCATGCTGACAAGAAGCCCTTCTGGAAAAAACAATTTAAAATTTCCTTGCTTTGGCTCCGATCTATTGTGTGTTGGGGCGATCTAAATTTTACCCTGGGTCATTCAAAAATTTGTGGACCTTTAGTCTGTGTTGATCCCCTAGTTGATTGTTTTTTGAAAAATCTTGATTTGGTACGTTGGGTGGAAATGATCCCTTCAAAAATCCTTCCCACCTAGTCAAACAACATAATTGAGAATTATCACACTACTAAGAGGTTGGATCGTTTTCTCATCTCTGAGAGTCTGTTGGATCAAAATTTATAAATCAAATAATGGGTAGCCTTAGGAAGGGAATATTATCATAATCTTATCACTCTAGATATGAAATTAGGGCTAGATACACCAATAAGCCCTTTCAAGTTAAAACTAGGATGGCTAGAACACCCCTCCCTAACATAAAAAAATCAGGGAGTCCTAGGTTTCCTACAATCTAGACTTTGGTTCCTCAACACCTATTTAGTTTCAAGATAACTTGAAAAGAGAAAAACAAACCATATCCATTTTGGAAAGGAAAAAAATGATCTCAAGATGAAAAACGTATTTCTGAAAAAAGAAGAGATTGCAGGCCCTTCCTGCAAACATTAATCATTATACCTTTTTTGAAGGACATAAAAAATCCCTAAAATCTCTTGAGGAATAAAAGTGGACCCTTTTGCTTGATAAGGAAAAGGTGTGGAGGTTGAAAAAAATAACTTTATGGCTCAAATAAGGGTATGAAAACACTAAGTTTTTTCATAGAGTGGAAAATCACATAAAGGAAATAAATACTATCTCAAAAATTACAAAATATACTGGCTTAGTATTATCCACCTTCGAGGAAATTACTGATGAAGGATTCTCTTATTTTAGAGACATCTTAAAAAAAAAATGATCGCACAAATATAGGTAAAATCCTCTGAATGGTTGGATTTCCTGAGGTTTGTAAATGAAGAAGAAAACCTGGATATTATGAGGTAGGTATTTAAAGAGGAGCTTGAAGTGGTTTTGAAGAGTTTTCAAAAAGACAAAAATATTGGTCTGGATGGAATCCCCATTGAATATCATTTGCCTTACATTAACTTCATTAGGGAGGACATGAAGGAAGTCATAGTGTACTCCATAATAAATGGAAGGCTCCTCGCACCTTTTAATTCTACTTTCTTGGCCCTCATTCCAAAATCAAGTAAGGTTGATTCCTTTGAAAAATTTAGACCAATCTCACTTTACAATTCTAGTAATAAAATCATCTCGAAGATTATTTCTCTACGAATGAAGGTCATTTTTTCGGAACACATTTCCCTTAAAAAATTTAGGTTTCTAAAAGAACCCCAAATCCACGAGGCTACCAGTCTAGCTCAAGAGGGACTTCACTCCCTTCACCTATAAAAACAATAGGCCATTGTCTACAAAGTGGATCTTTGAAAATATTTTGACAGGGTGGACTAGCTCTATATCAAACTATTGTTACTCCATTTGGGTTTTAATACACAATTTGTTGACTGGATATATATTGTATCAACTCCTCCTCCATGGCCCTATTAATTAATGTCTTTACCTCCCCTTTTTCAACCCCTAGATAGGGCTTCATCATGGATATACTTTTTCCCTCTTCTATTCCTCTAGGTTGTGGAATCCCTAAGCAGAACCATTATGGATGCAAAAAGAAGACATATGATAAAGGATATCTCAATCTCTAAAAAAGGCTTCATCACTAATCTCTTTTTTTTTAGTATATCATTATATTTTTAGCTTTAGACTATAGAAGCCTTCAAATTATAAAAACATATCTTAGACACCTTCTCCTTAGTTGTTGAATGAAGATAAATAATGACAAATCGACCCTACCTGGAAGTGAAATTGATCAAGGAGAAGATGAGATTGTCGAGGGGATTCTTTGAAAAAATCCTGTTCCATTTGGAGGCCCTTCAAAATATTTGGGTTTTATGCTGAAACATAAAAACTATAAGAAATGTGATTGGTCTTGGCTCATCGCAAAAGTGAAGCTTAAAATTAGAGGTTGGTGTAATAAATGGCTCTCTAGAGATGGAAGGTTGTTGCTTTGCAAATCTGTTTTAGAATTTATTCTAGTTTATTGGGTCTCTCTCACTTTTATTCCAAAATCTACCCTAAATAAAATCAAGAAAATATCTTTGAGATATCTATAGGAAGGTTAGTAGGATATAAAACCATTTCCCCTAGCTACGTGGCCCTCAATTATAACCATTCTTAAATCCTTAGGGGGTTGGGGTCTAAATAATATCACTTGGTTCTAAAGGGCTCTAAAAACCAAGTGAGCTTGGAAGATGATTAATGGATCAAGTATTTGTTCAAAAATCATGGAACAAAATACATTTCCCCAACCTCCATGCTAGATTGGATAATATCTCTAAGAAAGTCAACCTAGAATGGATCAATTGTATGGAGAGTTATCACAAATTGTGTGGAACTTCTTACATTGGGTGAGGGCACACGTATTCTTATTAGAAAGGATACCTATATTGGTAGCAACGAATCACACATCCTTCCATATCATATTGTTCAAACTTTAAATGATCAGAGATATTTATACGTTCACTAGGTCTTGAATAGGGCTAGCCTTTTTGGTATGAAAATGAGCTTCACCTTGAATATCACATTGCACAAGAATGGTCTCATTATATGGACTTGTTAAGACAATGTCTCATTTCTTTGTCCCCTTCTGAGGATGCTTTGGTTTGGTCTATGGCCCCATCTAGTTGCTACAACTCGAAGTTCGGATACTTGATACTTGCACAATGTGAAAATAGGTCTTGGCCTCCTACCTAGTGGTCCAAGAAGCTCTGGAAATTTTCATGCCCACCAAAATTAAAGCTTTATATGTGGCTCCTTTTGAGAAACAAAGCTCCCATCTGGGATGTTCTTCAAAAAAAATATTTCATGTCACATACCATTTTTTTTTTCTCTTGATTATGTTTCCTCACTCGTTATGGTTATGGAGAACTTCGGGCTCATCCTCTTCCAAGGCATACTTTTACCCACATACTACACGTTTTTCCATGGTGATGATCACATTATTTTCCTATAGGTCTATGTATTATGACCATAACTATACCTCCATGGGAAAACATAAAGGCTTAGAAAGGGTTATTAAACAAAGGGTCTCCCCTTGTTATACTATAAGTGTTAGCATGATATGGTTAATTTATTCCCTATGGCTTGTAACCCTTTGATATACTATGGCGCAAGCTTGACTTGGTTAAAATTCATATGTTATATATATATATATATATATATATATATATATATATATATATATTATATATATATATATATATATTTAATCTACTTCATATGGTATGTAACACCTTGATAGGTTACTTGCGCTTAACATGACTTGGTTAAATGACTTATTTAAATTTCTTGATATTGTATATATATTGGCTGTAGGTTTATACACCATGGCGCTCATGATTGAAATATATTCCAAAATCAATTTTCAGCATACCTTACCAACCCCTGCCCTGGAGTTATGGCAACACTCCACCTAGATATATCACCCATTCCTCACTCTAACTCCTCATTCAAATGTTAAGTTGCAGGCTTATTGGGATGGTAGCAAAACCCCATGAGGTGGCACTAGGTTTACTATAATTTTGTCCTCAGTGGCTTGGACAACGCGTCTTCCTAACATCCACGGCTCCCCTCACCCTCACCCTTAGTGGTAAGTTCCTTTTCTATGCGTGGGTTTGGTTTTTATTTCAACTCGTCCTTTTTTCCACAATGCATTAACTATTGGTATTTGCAATTTGCAGGGTTCTCCGATGAGCACAGTTCGAGAGTAGTTGATGGCACTACAAGATTTTGGTTTCAACCTCGCCCCCCTGGTAATTAATGTGCTCCCTTTTATATTTCTTTTGGCTCGGATTTTAGATTCTACAACACATCAGTGATCTGATGGATATTCCTCTTGTATATCTCTAAAAGGTTTTTTCTGTGCATGCAGGGATATGCAAGGGATCTTTTTGGTTGTGGATTTATAAGGTAAGCATCCCCTTGTTATTTCCTATCATACTATTTACGCGCTGCCCTTTTCTTATGGGAATTTCATTTTTAACCAGGCTTTTGTTTGTATGTATATGTGAGTGTTCCCTATTCCTCTTCATCTTCCGGGCCCAAGGCTTGAGAATTCTCGAATGTATGTTAACTCATGGAACCTTCTTTCCACGTTGGTATATTAGGTTTTTTGACAACCCTGGAAGTATCCACTCCTCCTGGTGAATTTTTTCAATGATGCTTGAGTATCTAACGATTTGGTTGAGGGTCTCATTTTAATTTTCAGATTTATAAGTTGGTCTGGTTGTTAAGGCCAAGGGTCTAAGAGACTATTTAACCCTTTTGAGGGAGATTGTATCATTCTTGGTTTGATGAATTAATACTCTATTTTATAGTTTGCATTCTCAAATATGTACATATTCCTTAGATAGACTATGTCGCATGGTTTATCCTGTGTTTTCTGAACTACTCTTAGTAGTCAGTGGCTTGTATTTTAATTCACTGCATGCATGTAATACTTATCATTTTTCCATTTGTCTAATTTTGTCCTGTAGTTATTTTCCTCCTAGTTTTGTGTTCTTCATGAGGACATTAAGCATCTAATTCTAGTCCCACTTGTGGGGTCGGAATAGAGAGCTAACACCATAGGGAATACGCCTCCACAGAGGTAATTCTCCTCTTATTTAATTTCCTCTAGAGTACCTTCATGTTACTATTCTCCAACTGGAGTTAAATTGGTAAATTATGAACAGAATCCTAAAGATGACCACAAGGTTCTTTAAAAATGAAATCGATGTAATAAAAAGCACATAGTCAGTTCACGTCCTATGTAATATTGGATAGACATGTTTCAACAAAGTCTACCTATGATAAGCCTTAATGCTTCATTGATAATGATAAACTATTCTATGTCTATGTTTTGTGCATAACCCTAATAATACTATTCACGATGCATAATTAGTAACCATTATCAGTAGCATGTACAACGCACTAAGGGTAAAATTGTAACAGATTCTCAATCAGGCTATTAAACAATTTGTATCCACTTATTGATCTGCACTAATTCATCTCAATTTCATGACAATTCATTTATATTCTAATTCACTTCCTATAGCCAATAAATACGTAGTAATATTTCATCCTCAACATAAGACACAGAGAATAGATACTAAAATTTCTACAAAAAGCAAATCATAGTAACTGGAAAAGACAATTTTCCCTCCCATTCATGAGCTTCTTCCTCCAAGCTCTCCCCCGAGAAGAGACCTCCACGCCCCAGAACCAAAAACCCTTTGTTATTCTGGTGAAGGAACTTTTATGCCTACCTTCCCCAAGCATTGTTTCCATAACGACGTCCCATTATTCTGGGTTGCTGATCCCCATAGCCTAGGATTTATTTTGTTTATTTTTCACAAAAGTATAGTTTTTCTTCTTTAAAGCCCACTTTTTCCATAACATTTCTTTTCCTACCCCTTCTTAGTGCAGTTTCCTCCCCACTGGGGTTTTATTATATACTTTTCTCCAATCTAAAATAATTTTAATAATTTCTTACTCCCTAAGGGTTTTTTCCAGGAGATTTAGGAAAGTGAAAATTTTTTATCCTATCCACATGGATTGGAATATAGGATCTCTTTATACTTGGCCTTTTCCAGATTAGTATTCAAATTTTCTTAATATTATTTCAATGAAATAATCCTTACAAAGTCATAAATGTTTCTTAGGTCCAACATAGAAAGTGGTCCTTCAAATAAATAGTTTAAAATCTAAAGCATAACGAACTGAAAATTTGGGATATTACATAGTCCCCCTCTAAAACAAAAACACCTTCCTCAGTGTTATTATATAGCCATTCACTCCTTGAATAGGGTTGGATAAGCTTTTTTCATGATATCCTCTCACTCCCATGTAGCCTCCTCAGGTGTAAAGTGCTTCCACTGCACCTTCACCTAAGTGATGGTTCTATTTCGGAGCACGATTTATTCCTACCCCAAGATACAAAGTGGCTCTGGAAGAAGGTCCCCTTCGGGTTCCACCTATATCAAATTTCAGTCAACTATGTGAGAAGATCATGAACATATTTCTTTAACAATGATACATGAAAAAATTTATGTATTTTAACATGACTAGGTAGAGCCAATTGAAATGCCATTGGACCCACTCGATCCAAAACATCAAAGGGCCCAAATTTTTTTGTCATCAACTTGGCACAACTACTAGTATTGAGGGTACTCTTTCGAGGTTTAACCCTCAAATAGAAATGATCTCCAGCCTTAAACTCTTTATACGGTCCTTTTTGTCTGCATGACCCTTTTATCGGTCTTGGGTTGTCTTGATATTTTGCTGAATTTGGCATATTGTTTGCCCCATTTCATATAATGCCTCTGGTCCAAGGACCAGTTTATCCTCCGGTTGAATCCAGCTAAGTGGGGTATGGAATTTTTTGTTGTACAAATCCTTAAACAGACTCATCTTTATAGAGGCTCGATAGCTGTTATTATATGCAAATTCTGCCAAGTGAAGAAAATACTCCCACTTTGTGGACCTATCCATTACATACATGTGAAGCATGTCTTCCAATATCTGATTTTTTATTTAAGTTTGTCTATCTATCCGGAGATGATATGTTGTGATAAATTTCAGTTTAGTCCTTATTCCTCCAACCAATGTTTTCCATAATTTTGAGGTGAACTTTTCGTCTCTATCAAAGACTATCATCTTTAGCGTCCCATGAAGCCTGAATATTTCCTTCATGAAAACATTGGACACCTCGGTTGTCCCAAAGGTAGATTACACAAGAATAAAATGTGAAGATTCTTAATGTTGTTACCATTTTTTGATAGCTCGGATGGTCTGCATAAGGCATTTTATGGTATTCGTCCATTATCATTTGTTTGAAAGCAAGTACGCTAGGAATATAAAGTCTCTGCTGATACACAATTAGTCCTTTCTGGTTTATGTCATACCCCGTAATCCCTTTCTATTGTATTTTCAACTGCAATTCCTGATACCGGGGGTCTTGTGACAGAGCCTCTTGGACTTGCTCCTCGAAATCTGTCTTTACACTGCTACCCATGTTAGATAACACAGGATGGGGGTGTCTACTTAAGGCATCTGCAATTTTGTTTTCTTTTCCCTTGATGTGTTTTATTTCCATTTCAAATTCACTAAGGAAAGCTAACCGCCTAGCTTGTCTTGCATTTAAATATGGATGACTAAAGAAGTATTTCAAGCTAATGTGGTTAGTCATTAATAAAAAAAAATTACCCAACAAATAATACCTCCACATCTTCAAAGCATGTATGACAAAAACTAATTCTAAGTCATAAACTACATAGTTTTGTTCATGTTTTTTCATTTTTCTAGATTCATAATCTATCACCACATTATCTTGAAATAAGACTCCTCCTAGTTCTTTTATACAAGCATCAGTGCACACAGTCAATTCTTTGGCTGGATCTGCAATTTTTAGGATAGGGGTTGTGGTCAATTTCCATTTCGGCTTATCAAAGCTCTCTTGAGACTCGGTTATCCATTCAAATTTTACCCCCTTTTTTTTGAAGGGAGGTAATGGGGTAAACTAATGTGGAAATACCTTCCACAAATCTAATGTAATAACTTGTAATCCCCGTGAATGAACAGACTGCTAATACATCCTTGGGTATTGACCAATTTAAAATTTCTTGTGTCTTTTCTGAGTCTACTGCCAACCCCTCCTTGGAGATAATATCCCCCAAGTATTGAATCTTTAGCTTATAAAACTCACACTTTCTAAGCTTTGCATACAACTTTTATTCACTTAGAGTTTGTAGTGTGAGCCTAAGATGTTCTTTTTGTTCTTCTTCATTCTTAGAATGCACCAGGATGTCATCTATGAAAACTAGCACCAATTTATCAAGATATTTGTGGAGGATAGTATTCACGAGGCACATGAAGGTAGCGGGGGTGTTAGATAGACTGAAAGGTAATACAATGAACTCATAATGCCCATATCGGGTCCTGAAAGTTGTCTTATGAATATCTTCATACTTTATGCGAATTTGGTGATAACCAGTTCGCAGATCAATCTTTGAAAAGATGGTAGCTCCCATCACTTTGTCCAACAAGTCACCAATTCATGGTAGGGGGTATCGTTTTTTGATATTTAACTTATTCAGTTGTCTATATTCAATATAGATATTAAGGGTACCATCTTTTTTCTTGAAAAATAACACTGGGGCTCCCCACAGGGACACACTTGGTCTGATATAACCTTCGTTTAACAATTCTCACAATTGTAGCTTTAATTATAATAGTTCCAGTGTACTCTTTCTATAGGGAGCCTTGGACACCGAGGTGGATCCTGGCACCAACTAAATAGAGAAATCTATATCTGGCACTAACTGAGGATTTTCCTCCAGAAACACATCTTGAAAGTCTCTGATTACTTGAAGATTTTCTAAAGTAGAATGTTCTGGGTTCTATTATAATTCTTCCACATGAACCATGTAAACTTGGAAACCTTTCCTTGCTATTCATTTTAGTTGTAGAGCATATATTTTTCAGATAGACACAGATTTTGGTTTTCCTCTTATTATAACAGTCTATCCTTGCAAGTTGGTGCAACTCATTGTCTTTTCTAAGGAGTTTATAACATCCTTCTGTTGTTCTAACCAATCCATGTCGGTCAATATGTCATAGGATCCCCAGAGAATGATATTCAAGTTCATCTTTGTAGAATACTTATTCAAGTTTATAGGGAATCTTATTAATTTATGAGTTACCTTCCGCTTGGTGCCCGTAGACAACCGCACCAGCTAAGAGTTTTGAATTTTTTTTGTTTGCAATTTACACGTTTCCACTATTTTTGGGCTAATATAACTTAAGCTAGCGCCAGGATCAATTAAAACATACACAAATTGGTTGGTAATAATACCTTTGATTTCGATCATTGCCGATTGATGTTCAGCCTGCCAATCTTCTAGTGCTACACTGACTCGTGGAATGATTCTATCCACGTCATTCACCGTGGTTGCCTTGTGCACTGCTTGGATGTTCTAAATGGCACAGGGGTTGTGTGGATAATCATGCATTAGATGAGGCTCTCCACACTCCCAAAATTTCAATGGCTCTTTTGCCTTTCCGCCTACATCCCTCTTGTTGTTTACCTCCATGGGCTTGGACCCTATGTGTGATTGCATTGGCTGACTTTCTCCATCTTTGTTAAAATATTTACTCTTGTGATCCCTACTGAAAGTCTTTAGATAGGTTGGTTTGTGTCTTTTTGTGTTTGTTCCAGGTTTCCCCTTTTCTTTATTCTACCATGTTTTAAGGTTATCATTCTGAATCTTGAATTGTTGATAGCACAATCGTGCCTTTCTAACAGCTTCATCCATCATATTTAGGTTGTCAAACTCAATTATTTCCTTATATACCACTGGCAGACAGTTTATAAACCTTTGTAATTTCTCTTTTTCTTCTCTTATGTGTGGTACATCGAAGTAATTTAGTGAATTTTGTCAAAATTCATCTATGTTGAGTTGTCCCAATATTATCTCATGGAACTCTTTAGCACAATCATCATAGTACCCTTCACAGAGGTATCATGATTTGAATTTTCGTAGGAATTCCTCGCATGAGGCTGTCTTCTCATCCAATAGGTGTATGATTTTGGTCTCTTCCCACCATAGTGTAGCTTTACCCTGTAATTGGTAAACAACCAGTCGGGCTTTCAAGTTACTTTCATACTCGTACACCTAGAAGTACTTAACCATATTTAGGAGATATGCTTCTACATCCTCCCTTTTTCCATTGAAGGTAGGATGTTTTATCTTACGAAAGTCTCTCTGCAACTCCTTGTTTTTCTTAGACTTGGATTCTGATATTCCAAAATATTTGTCACTCTCAAACTTCTCTAAGTTTGTTTCAACCTATTTTCTCTTTAGTTTTTCCAGTCCCCCATCTTGGTGACTGGATTTGGAAGTTAACTCCCTTATCAAACGTTCTTGTTCATTGCTGGCTTGCAACAACCACTCATTAGTAGTTCTTAACTGAACTAGTTCCTTCTGCGAACTCCTGATCATTCCCAAAATCTGGGAGTTTGGGTCTGCAACAGTTCCACCCTCCGCCAGTTCCACATATAACTCTTCCTGATATGACATGAAGGTTGTTGTATAGTATTTTAACACCTTATATCTGACACACAACCAATCATCAACATCATAACTTCAAAAAGAACATATTTTTGTACAGAATAATATATAACAATAAAAATCTAAACTTACATACAACAGTAAATTTACAATCGTTGGTGGCCCATATTAGGCCCAATGTTCAACTTGGGCTCTGATAGCACTTGTCACATATCCAATTTATTTATTTATTTTATTTTATTTTATTTTTTGATTTATTTTTTATTATTTGATATTTGATTTTGATTTTTTTTATTTTGTCACTCGTTATGGTTACAGAGACCTTCTAGCGCATCCTCTTCCGAGGAATACTTTTACCCACACACTAGAAGTTTCTCCATGGTAATTATCACATATTTTCCTATAGGTCTATGCATTATGACCATAACTATACCTCCATGGGAAACATTAAAGGGTTAAAAAGGGTTATTAAACTAAGGGACTCCCCTTGTTATACTATAAGCGCTAGCATGATATGGTTAATTTATTTCCTATGGTTTGTAACCCTTTGATATACTATGGCGCTAGCCTGACTTGGTTAAACTTCATATGTTATATATATATATATATATATATATATATATATATATATATATATGGCTAATCTACTTCATATGGTATGTAACCCTTTGATAGGTTATGTGTGCTTAGCATGACTTGGTTAAATGACTTATTTAAATTTCTTGATATGGTATATATATTGGCTATGGGTTTATACACCATGGCACTCATGATTGAAACTATAGTCCAACATCGATTTTTGGTATACCTTACCAACCCTTGCCCTGGAGTTATGGCAGTGCCCCACCTAGATCTATCACCCATTCCTAGAGCGCAAACTAGCCACAACCATGTGAAGTCTACTGGCTATCACGTGGGTGACACTAGGTTCAATTAGGGTTAGCGTGGATGGTGGTGATCCACCCGGAATGATCTATGACACATAACTAACGTTTCAAAACCTTAAGGTATTTTCCCTCATTGTGTTTTCTCATTTTATCTGTGCTGGCATTGTGAGTTTGGAAGGAGAGGTTATGCTTCTCCTCGATATGTACATGTATGGGCAACCTTACCTATCTCTCCCAGTTCGACTGGTCAGTTCTCCATGCTTAAAATCCATTCCATTTTGGATAGGTGTAGGGGATATCCTTCACGATGGCCACAATAGTCATTTTCAAGATAAACATTTTGCATTCATGGTTCATAGGGCTCATTCCTTTAATGTATTATTAAATTTTCTTTAATGAATCGTTTTCGTTTACTGGTTATGGTTTTCTTGTTGTTGTAGGTGTTCCCAAAAGGAAACCATGGCTAGGGGTTTCTGTCCCTACTTCCTAACTTGCTGAGGTTCACCTCCTAATTCCAGCATTGGGTCGACTGGTTTCCCGGTGAATACAATGGAGGCCCCCTGCTGAGGATATCCAGAAGCTAAAGATACCCTTTTATTATTGTGAACAAGGGTCTTTCCTCTGTTGCATATTGTTTCAAAGACCATTCCATGATTTAACTCCTCATTCAAATGTTAAGTTGTAGGCGTATTGGGATGATAGCCAAACCCCACGAGGTGGCACTAGATTTATTGTAATTTTGTCCTTGGTGGCTTGGACAGGGCGTCCTCCTAATAGCCACGACTCCTCGAACCCTCGTCCTCGGTGGCAAGTTCCTCTTGTATGCGTGGTTTTGGTTTTTATTTGAACTCGTCCATTTTTCCACAGTGCATTGACTGTTGGTATTTGCAACTTGTAGGGTTCTCCGACCAGGATGGTTCAAGAGTAGGTGATGGAACTACAAGCTTTTGGTGTCAACCTCGCCGCCCCCCCCCCCCCCCCCCAATCCCCACCCCCTTAGGTAATTAGTGTGCTCCCATTTATATTTTGTTTGGCTCGACTTTAGATTCTACAACACATCATTGATCTTATGGATATTCCTCTTTTATATCTCTAAAAGGGTTTGTTTGTGCGTGCAAAGATATGCAAGGGATTGATTCGGTTGTGGATTTCCAAGGTAAGCATCCCCTTGTTATTTACAGTCATACTATTTACGCACTTCCCTTTACTTCTGTGCATTTGAGTTTTAACCAAGTTTGCGTTTGTATGTGTAGGTGAGTGTTCCCTATTCCTCTTCTTCCTCTGTGCCTAGGGCTTAAGGATTCTCAAATGTCTGTTAACTCATGGAAGCTTTTGTCTAGGTTGGTCTTCTGGCTTTGTTGAAAGATCTAGAAGTATTCACTCCTCTTGGTGAATTTTTTCAATGATGCTTGAGAATCGAAGGATTTGGTTCGAAGCTATCCTTTTAATTTTCAGATTTATAAGTTGGTTTGGTTGTTAAGGCCAAGGGTCTGAGAGACTATTTAACCCTTTCGAGGGAGATTGTATCATTCTTACTTTGATGAATGAATACTATGTTGTACAGTTTTCATTCTCAAATATGTACATATTCCTCATATAGCCTATGTCGCATGGTTTATCCTGCATTTTTTGAACTACTCTTAGCAGTCAGTGACTTGTATGTCAATTCACTACATGCACGTAATAATTATCATTTTTCCATTTGTCTACTTTTGTCTTGTAGTTATTTTCCTCCTAGTTTTGTGTTCTTCACGAGGACATTAAGCTTCTAATTCTAGTCCCACTTGTGGGGTCAGAATATAGAGCTACCACTATAGGGAATATACCTCCATAGAGGTAATTCTCCTCTTAATTAATTTCCTCCAGAGTACCTTCATTTTACTATTCTCCAACTGGAGTTAACTTGGTAAATTATGAACAAACTCTTGAAGGTGACCAGAGGGTTATTTAAAAATTAAATCACTATAATAAAAATCACATATTCATGCCACGTCCTATGTAAGATTGGACACACATGTTTCGACGGAGTCTACCTATGATAAGCCTTAATGCTTCATTGATAATGATAAACTATTATGCGCCTATGTTTTGTGAATAACCTGAATAATACTATTCACGATGCATACTTAATAATCATTATCAGTAGTAGGTACTATGCACTAAGGGAAAAATTGTAACAGATTCTCAGTTAGGCTAATAAACAATCTGTACCCACTTATTGATCTACACTAATTCATCATAATTTCATGAAAATTCATTTATATTCTTATTCACTTCTTGTAGGCAATAAATGCATAGTAATAATTCATCCTCAAGATAAGACACAAAGAATAGATACTGAAATTTATATGAAAATAAAATCATACTAACTGGAAAAGGTAATTTTTCCTCCCATCCATGAGCTTCTTCCTCCAATCTCTCCCACAAGTAGATACCTCCACACGCCAAAACTAACAACCCCTTGTTATTATGGTGAAGGCACTTTTACGCCTACTTTCCCCTAGCATTGTTTCCATAATGGTGTCCCGTTATTTTGAGTTTTTGATCCAAATAGGCTAGGTTTTCTTTTGTTTGTTTTTTTCACAAAAGTATATTTTTTCTTCTTTAAAGCTCGCTTTTTCCACAACATTACTTTTCCTACCCCTTCCGAGTGCAATTTCCTCCTCATTGAGGTTTTCTTAGATATTTTTCTCCAATCTTAAAGAATCTTAATAATTTCTTACTCCCCAAGGGTTTTTTCCGGGAGATTTGGGAAAGTGAAAAAATTCCATCCTATCCACATGGATTGGAATCTAGGATCTCTTTATACTTCGTCTTTTCCATATTAGTATTCAAATTTTCTTAATATTATTTCAATAAAGTAATCCTTACAACATCATAATGTTTCTTAGGTCCAACATAATAAGTTGTCCTTCCTATAAATATTTTAAAATCTAAAACATAATGAACTGAAAATCTGAGATATTACATCATAGGCCCAAGTAGATGTTCTTTGTGCCTCCAAGAGGTTGAATCCATTCCTCAAATTTTTATTCATTTCCCTTTCACACAACAAGTCTAGAAAGAAATTCAAAGGAGTGAAGGAGCATAATACTTCTGGAGTGGAATCACAGTAGATGATTGCTTATAGGATCCATTGAACACAAATCCAAAGAAAACTTTAAAAGCTCTGCCTCTGGTGGGTTGTTGGGGTATTTGGCTTGAGCGAAATGCCCCCATACTTGAAGACCAAGGAAACTCATATATTAGAGTGGTTTGTAACAACTTATCCTTGCAAGACTCATTGCCCAAGAAACTTCTGAATCTTCCAAACCATCATCACTTAGAAAATGCCATTGAAAATGTCAACCTTTGGTTTATTTCAATGGGGAAGCTATTTTGAATCCTCCTTTGGGAAGGCCAGGGGGGATCATCCATCTACGAGAGCATCATATTTTCTCCTTTTCATGCAGTATTGGACCAACATCTAATAATTTTTTGGAATTGTTTGCATTCAAACTTCTTCTTCAACTGGACGAATTCTTGCATATAAATGAGCTATATGTATATGGGGACTCTTTAAATGTGATCAAATGGATGATTTTGAAAACTCGTCTTAAAAAACATACTCTCCTTCCTCTTTTTCAAAACATCTGCAACAAGGTTAGATACTTCTCACACATTTCCTTCTCTCATGTATACATGGAAATAAATCAGGAAGTCAATATCCTATCAAAAATAGGGCTAGCATTGGCTAAAGGTCAGCGAGAAATCATAGAAACTAGGTAAGGTGTGCTCAACCTTCTCCAGTTATACCCTGTGAATATTTGTTTCCATCCTTTCTTTGTGTCTTCTATTAGGTATATAAGCATTTTGTTTTCTCTTGGCATTTTTCTCCTCTAGTCAACTAATAAATCTGATAATAACTTATGTCATCATTTTTTTCAGCAAAAATGGAAACATAAAAGGGCTCTTTCTTGATGTTCACAAGCTCCTTTATTTTGGCTATAGGTCTTAGTTGCACTTGGCACTTTTTAGGCAACACAAAATATGGATGTTAAATTTTAAGGGTTTTTTATTTTTATTTTTTAAAGCTGTAGAATTATCCTCCTCTAGACATTTTCGAAAATCCTGTTGCTAGATATAATAAGTGACAATCAAGATTCATATGGATAATGGCTAGTAGATTTTCTTGAAATGTAAAAGCTCAATCTCTAAGAAGAGTTTGTGGATGGTGCAGCAACATAAATCACTATCTTGAGTTTGGAAACTTTTTGGATATGTATATGATTATATAGAAACACATATGAGGAGGACACATAAGGATTATAAGAATCCTTAAAACATCTATGATGTATTTTATTTTGTTATATATATATACACAAAGAGAAGCATTATGGGGACGGTGATGTCCCACAATGTTTCCATTTGCCTTTATTTTTTATTTTTTAAATTAAAATTGTAATTTTATTTTATAATTTTTTTAAATATATTTTTATTTTTTTTAACATTTTTTAAAAATAAATTAATAATAATAATATATATATATATATATATATATATATTTTAGTGTGATATATATTCTCTCTTCATTAAAAAAAAAGAAGTGATTTTTTTGGTAATTTTTTAACAATTTTTTTCCATGTAAATTATTTAAAAAATAAATAATTAATAAGTAGATTAAAAAAAATTTGTAATGCCATTTTTAATTCATTTAAAAAATAAATATAAATAGACAAAATTTAAGTATTGGTTTTTAGGGCCTTTGGTAGTCATGATATTTGCTCTTTTTTTTTTTTGTAAGTAAGAATTTGTATTAGATCAAAATAGTGTACAAAAAATTACAAAACGGCTACCAGTACCCGAAGGTAGAAATGCTGGACAACCCTAAAACGTCTGTAAGGACAGACATAGACATAGTGACCCGGACATAAGCAAACAGATAAAATAGAGGCCGACCTCCATGCCCATCATTACATCCATACACAAGGACCAAAAGGTCAAAATTGGCAATCCACGCAGGGATGCTCACAATAAGGAACACTAAGTTGAACAGGAGATAACAAGTGAACATAGACAGATAGCTACAAGCCAAAAGAAGCTAGCCAGAAGGTGAAAATAAGATCATTACATTTTAGTCCGCTCCTCAGACCCCCTCGGTCCAGCCGAACCAGGACCTTCAGCTCTAGGGCGCTCCGCAACCGGACCATCAGCACACGGACCCCTAGAACTCGGACTCCCTCTAGCATCGCTCAGAGGCACAGTACATGGACGGTGCCGACGGATAACTCCCCCAAAACCTGCTGGACCCAGGTTGCCCCTGGAGGCACCGTCGAAATTCAGCTTAAGAATACTAGGTCGGGGACACATCCAAGGTTGCTGAGACTGAGGCGGAAGAGGTCACAGAGAAGGGGAGTTGAGGCTCATGGCCAACCCCAAACCAAAACTAAGTAAGATGCGCTTGTCTCCTTCTAAAATTTTCTCCATTTGAGTAGAATTGTAGTGGATTAGCACTGTCCCTTTCATATTCTGCATGATAGATAATCTGATTTTCGCTTCATTCCTGGTTTCTTTCTGGAAAATTATTCTGTTGCGTTCCTTCCAAGTCGACCAAACAATAAACCCTGGACATATTTTCCAGAGGTTGTTGACAGTGTTGCAATTAGAGAAATTATTCCTCCAATTGATTATAATATTTTGAATGGAAGCCCTGTCACAATTCGTCTGTTTAAAAATTTCCTGCATCCCCAACCAAAGAGAATCCATCCAGCAATAGGAATTGAGGAGATGGTTCATATTCTCCTCCGCATTAAGGCAGAGAGGACAACGGGAGGGACCCTGAAATACCTTTTTGCATAGGCTTTCCCAAGTAAGGGTTTTCCTATGCAGCAGAGTCCATAAGAAAGTTTTAACTTTAGGCCAGAGAATAGCGTTCCAAACATTTTGATGCCCTTGCATATTTTCTTCAAGATGCCTCTAATCTATGTAGAGTTTAGCCTCCTTTAGGTTATAGTCACCTCCCTCCAAATTTCCCCATAGCAACTGGTCCTCCTCCAAGGAGAGTCGGATTTTACGAGACTCCACCGCTAAAAATAGGGAGACAGAAAGGTTGGCCATCTCGTCCGTATCAGAGGGAATGTTGAGGTTCCAAAGTCTCCAATGAGGGTTCACCTCATTCTCCGCCCAGTAATGACAAACCTTGAATAAACCTTGTTCCTGGTACTTTCTTTGCAGGGAGAGGAATTCAGGGCCTTCCAACTTGGGCAATTGTTGCCAAGTGTCCTCCCAGAAAAGGGCAGTGTTTCCATTCCTAATTTCCCAGAAACAATGATCAGCGATAACATGTCTGTTAGCACTTGCCAGGTTCTAGATGGGGGATCTAGCTTGGATATTTTTTAATCTTATGAGTTCCTGCTGATTCTCCTCCTTAGCATATTTGGATTTCCAAAGCTTAGCCCATGAAAAAGTAGGAAATTTTATCCACCTCCACCATAGCTTAGCTCCACTGGCTTTATTCACCATTTCCGGGTCACACAGACTGAGGCCTCCCAGGATTTTGGGTTTGCAAATCTTATCCCAAGCCACCAGGGCCCATTTCTGTTTAACTGCTCTTCCGGACCAAAAAAAAGTTCTGTGAATATTTCTTATTTTTTGAAGAACTCCTTTGGGAGCCGGTAAAGTGGATAGCATGAATTGCGGAATGGCTTGCAGTACCACCTTGGTCATCATTAGACGACCAAAAAAGTTCAGGACTCTGTTGGTCCAACTGTTACAACGAGCCTCGAGCTTAGAAAGCAGTGTTTTCCAGTGAATCTTTTGCCAAGGTTTATCAGTAAGAGGAATACCTAGGTATTTGGAGGGAAGGCATTTCCTACTAAATCCCAATATAGTAGTGAGATGTATTTGGATAGCCAGAGGGGTGTTGAAAAAGAAAATTGAAGACTTATCAAGGTTAAGGTCCATACCCGAGGCTAAACAGAAAAAATCCAGAATGGCTTTAAACCCTCGAGCTTCCTTGACCGTGGGGGAACCATGAAGCATGGAGTCATAAAAAAACTGTTGATGGGTAGTGGCAGGGTAATTGGATATGGGTTGGAGACCTTTAATAGCATTTATGGCTTGGGCCGATTTGATAATACTGCTTAAGCTTTCCATGATGATGACAAACATAAAGGGGGAAATGGGATCATCTTGGTGGATACCACTGGAGGGGTTGAAGGGGGAGGAGGGTGCCCCATTGACAAAGATGTAGAAGTTAGGAGTTTTGACTAAGGCTAAAATCCAATGGATCCAACACTGATCAAAACCAAAAGCAGTCAGAATATCCTCAATAAAATTCCAACTCACCTTGTCATAAGCCTTGGAAAGATTCAGCTGAATGATCATGCTGGCTTTTTTATGAGCTTGGAGTGTATGAATCATTTCCTGAGCCAGTAACACATTGTCTAGGATTTTCCTTCCCTCGACATAACCAGATTGTTCCTCAGAGATAATGCAGGGAAGAATGGGTTTCAATCTATTAGCCATTAATTTTGAAATTATCTTATATAGCACGTTGCATAGAGCTATAGGTTTGAATTTAGAAGGTGTATTGGCTGCTTCTTCCTTTGGAATCAGAGCAATAAAAGTACCATTAAGGGACCTTATGATGGCCTTAGATTGACGTGAATCCTCCACCACTTCCCAAACTTCATTCTGAACAGTGTCCCAACAAGCCTTGAAAAAATATATGGTGAAGCCGCCCGGACTAGGAGCCTTTCCATTGGGCAAATCCTTCACAGCCTCTTCCACTTCAGCTAAGGTAACTGGGCGGTTTAGGGAGATATTCTGATCCTCAGTGATGAGATGTGGGATAGAGTTAAGGACCTCTCTTCTGGTCATCGATCTATCAATCACAATTTTAGTGGCTATTTGGCTAAAATGCTCGACTATGAGAGAAGATATGTCTTGATGAGAGACGAAAGTGTTGCCATGCTCATCCCTTAAGCTGGTGATCTTGTTCGCACATCTGTAGTCTACTGCAGAGCGATGAAAAAATTGAGTGTTCTTTTCCCCTTCCTTTATTCGTTGGTTATGTTATTTTTGCTTCCATAATATTTCATCCTGCTGGCATCGTTGATTCCATTTTTGCATGAGGGTTTGTTCCTGGTTGATGGTCTCTTGGTGTATGATACCATTAAGCCAATCAGTGTGGATTAAGGCTAATTGATCCTCAAGGTCCTTCTTATCTTTGAAGATGTTACCAAAAACTTCTTGGTTCCAGGCTTTAAGACGGGCTTTGATGTGCCTGAGTTTGGCCTGTAGTTTGTAGATTTTAATGCCCCGAATGTCAGTCGGCTCCTGCCACCACAATTTGATATTCTTCAAGAAGTCAGGATGAATTAGCCAAAATATTTTGAATCTGAAAGGTTTGTTCTTGGGGGTACCAAGGACAACAGCGTCTAGAGTAACAGGTCAGTGATCAGAGCCCCCACAAGGGATGATGTCTGATTCAACAGTCACCCCCTCCAAAAGGATTGAGTTAGCAATGAGGAATCGATCAAGTCTGGAGGCTATTTGTCTGTCACCCCCTCGCTTGTTGTTCCAGGTGAACAACTCAAACTTGGGGAGGATATCCACTAAGTGAGACTCATGAATGAAAAAATTGAAGGCTTCAGCATCCCTGTGCAGAGCCCTAATGCCTCCCTTCTTTTCAACCAGAGAAGTAATCATGTTGAAACCCCCGCCATATATTGCTTTGGCAGAAGGATATCTTTGATGCAAATTTGATAGGGCGTCTAACACCTTCAGTTTGTCTTCCAATTTTTGGGGACTATAGACATTAGTGCACAAAAACGAGCTGGCTTCCCCTATTATCTGTACTTCCAAGGAAATGTACAATCTGCTGGCTTCAGCACTGATAAGATTAATGGATTAAGGATTCCAGAAGGTGGCTAGACCTCCCATTTCTCCAAGACATCAACTTCCATGTATTTCATTCTTTTGCCAATGCTTTTGCAGACTCCCTCAATCTTTGTACTAGAACATTTGGTTTCATGTAAGAATATCATATCTGGGTTTTCATTTTTAATCTTCTTTTTCAGCAGTCTTTTTTTCCGATGGCTATTGAGCCCTCTTGTATTCCATGAGAGAATCTTCATAATTAATAGAATTAGGAGGTGAACGTGAAAGCCTCAAGGGTTTTCATTTTACCCGAATTAAGGAGAAGCTGACCAAGCTCAAAGAGGGCATCTTTGTTCTTTCTGCGTCCCCTTTTTTTTCTATGTTTTACATTGTTGCTAGAGAGGTGCAAACTTTGAGCATTGAATCCCAGGCTTTTAGTAGCTTCATGACCTCTTTTTAATCCATGTAGTTCCACATCCTACCTGGAGAGGAATAGGTAATTTATCCTATTTATTTCTTCCTCAAGGACATGTTCCATTCCTTTCTGCTTCCATTGTTCTACCATGGTGTTCAAATAAATATCTTCCTTCTCAAGTATATCACTTAGCTCCATATCCTCTGTTCCCATTTCACTGGAAACCATTTCTGCGTCTCCTTCTAGGTCCGTGGTGAGAATGGTGCCTTGTTCACTTGCTTGATGAAATTTTGTTTGCGAAGCTATGATAGTCTATGCCAGCTTGGAAAAATGTGTTGCTGTTGGTCAGAAGTTGGTAGGGACTTCGAAGCAGTGATCTCCCCTGTCAGTATCTCAAAGGCATTGCTCGTGGCTTTGAAAGAAGGGCCTCCTCTCTGTAGGGTTTTCCTGTTGGTTCTCTGTTTGCCAGTGGGACGAGTGAAGCCATGTGATTCTTCAAAGGAGCTTCTTTGGGTTTCTCAACTATTTTGTTTAAAGGGCATTCCCTAAACAGATGTCCATGTTCATGACACTTCCGACAGCGGAAGGGTATTTGTTCATAGTCAATAGCTTGAAAAAACTACTCATCCCTAAATTCTAACCATAACCCCTCATGTAACACACCAGATACATCCATTTCAACACATATGCGGGCACAAGAGGTATACCTTTTTTGTAGAGTGGCTTCGGATACTTGGATGAAAGTTCCCAAAGTGTTTTCAATCTGTTCAAAGGCCGCAGGCCGCTAGTAATCAATAGGAAGAGATAAGAGTCGTATCCACACTGGGACATGTGTGAAGGTTTCAAGCTCCAAAGCAAAGTTCGGCTACCATGGTCTCATGTAGAGACCAACCGAGGAAAAAAAATAAGGGCCACTGTCAAAGATGATGTCCTTGTCTTCTAGGTTAGCAAACACCACTGTGAAAAACCCTTTCGCTCCCAGATGTAGCTTAACATCTCCTTTTGGCTTCCACTGCTGACGGATCCAGAGGCATAACGCTTTCTCCATAGGCCATAATCCCATAAAGTTGCAGATGACAGCATGGATTCTCATGTGGTCACGATAGTCCTGTAGCTCTGGGTCAGAGATGATGACTTTGAGACTGTTTTTGGCTTTGGGCTTGCAGTGACCCTGATCTTCCACTTTCCGGCCGTTAGCGGCAGAACCCCCCAACGTGGCCTCCTGGTTGGCTTGTTCCGTGTTATCCTTAGAACCCTTGTCTTGTCCTCCTGTTTCTTGGGTTTTTTTTTTCGGGAGTGGTGTCCCTTTTGTCTTTTCCTTCTGTGATCTTGATTCCGTTTGTCTGTTTCTGCTGTTGGGTTTCTTTGGTGTTCCCTGTAGCCTTCTTCTTGTCTTTTGATTCTTCTTTCTCCTGACTGGTAGACCCAGAGATCTGCACACCTTCCAAAGGTCCTTTCTCTTTTTCCATTATAATCTGTTTAAAAGATGGGGCCCCTTGGACCCCCGCACGGCGCATTTGCTGGGCCAGGGCCAGCCCCCGCTCACGAAGATCTGCAAACAGGGCCTTGCCCTCCTCCAGATTGCAGGAGACATGACCTAGCCTATTACAGAACCTAACTCCCTCCGCTTTCCTCAGAGCTCTCCTCCCTCGAGATCTCACGTTACCGGCTCCATTGCTCTAATTGAATAGGCTTCGTCATGATATTTTCTCTTTAATGTCATGGTTAAAATACTTTTGAATTTTATCCCGGTTAATGTAACATCACCAATTCTTTCATTTTTTTTTGTAATTATGATATTTGGCTGTTAATGCCATAATTGAAACATATTTGAATTTTAACCCCAAAAATAATAGATGATGTTGCATCACCACTTTTGCATTTCAACGTGGTTTTTCATGTCTTTCATATTTCATGATATTTGGTTTTTATTTCTTTTATATTTCATGATATTTGGTTTTTAATGCCATGGTTGAAAAATGTTGAAATTTTAACCCTGAACTGCAAAATGATAATGTTACATCATCATTTTTCAAAATCAAAATAAGTATCATAATTTGATGCAAACTACAAAAAAACTAAAATAATTCTCTTTTAAGTGTCCAATTGATGTATAAGTGTCTCAAAAAACATAAAAACACATAAAAACTAATAATAATAATTAAAGCTTTCAAATTATTCCTAACCATCACTAAGTTATTATGCATAATCTCTATACATGTTTTCATTTATGTTATTCACTAAAATTGAATATATCCAATATAATTGACCAAACCTCCAATATAATTTCCCAAACCCAAAACCAATCTTAGATTTAAATAAACATAAAATACTTATTGATGATTTTAAAATTAAAATATTATATATAATTAATTTTTTTAAAAGTTTTTTTTAGTAACTTAAAAAAATTCATAACATATATAAAATGTGTATTAAACCTATGCCTATGTGTGTTTTCGGTTTTCAAACCACTTCTCAAAAAAAACATATAGTCAAATTTTGTTTGTTGAATCATTGGGCTCATAACAATTTAAAACAAATACAAAATTTTTCAAAGATTCAAAATAATCTAATGCAATGAAATAAATTGAATATCTAATTAATTAATTAATTTTTTTTTTTTTTAGTTTTTTAATTAATGAATTAAATGTAAAATTTAATCATCTTTTTTCCACATTTCATTTTTTTTAATTAATTAAAATCATAATTAAATATAAATATATCTTTAAATTTAATCTCTTCAAACAGGTTGAATAACATTGATACTCTATTGAAAGACTCATTTATATGCAATTTCCATTTTTAATGGTTGTGAGGTAAGGAAAAATGGTGAAGTTAGTCGATAACATTGATACCCTATGGAAGGACACCTTTTTCCATGTAACTTCCACTTTTAATGGAGGTAATAAAAAATGGTGAAGCTAGTCGATAACATTGAAACCTTATGGAAGGACTCCTTTTTCCATGCAACTTCCACCTTTAATGGCTGTGAGGTAAGGAAAAATGGTAAAGTTAGTCGACATGAGTGTTAGTTGGATTACTAGAGCACTAAAGGGTGGTTATTTAAATTAATTCTTGTAGGTTGGGATGATCATCCTCATATATGAACATTATTACGACTTGGTTTTGCCTATGATCACTTTAACCAAGATGGGTACCACTGTAGAATTATGGTTCAACATTTTTAAAAGATATGTGAATTTGGAAAGACACCTTGTTCTGCACTTCATTTGGGTAAATTACCCTGAGTATCCAAGGATTTTATGCAGTCTCCTCCAGTCTAGTAGTGATCTCATATTGATTCAAGTATTCACAAAATCCCCTTGCTCTCTCTTCCCCATTTCATTGGGCCTATTCAACTTGTATCTCAGTCTTTTGGACTTTTATCACCTATTTAGGTACATTTGAGCTCAATTTCACTCCCATTAGGGGAATTTTGAGGTCTAAAATGGGCCTCCTAAGGAAATAATAAAATAATAGCTAAACCAATAAAATGATATTTATAAATTTTTAATTCACTTTTTGCACCACAATCCATGTAACCATAGTTAAATTCAATTCAAAATTTGTACCAAAGTAAAATTAATAAAAAATTTGTATTGATGTGACTATAAATAAGAATGATCTTTTCAAGAAAAAGTCATTATCATTGAACAACTAATGAATTTTTCCTTTGTACTTAAATAACTTAAAATAAAATATAAATATAAATTTATAAATTTTTAATTATATTATATGCTATTAATTAAAAATTATATTATTTGAATTTTATAATAAGATGTAATTAATATACCATATAAAAATAATATAATATAATATAATATAATAAATGTATAGGGATATGCATTGTTTCTTTCAAGAAATATGAAGTGACAATAATATATTTTTACTCAAAAAGTGTGAAATGACATTTATTATGAGTACTTTACTTTGACTTTAAAAGTACTTAGAGCACTACCATGGTTAACCATGAATTTTTATCCACCATTGAGAATGTGACAAGTAAGTACCTTTAACTCAAACAATGCCACCACAACCATTAGGGATGATGTCATCTTCTAAAATGTGATTGGTTCTCATAAAGTGAATTTTGATTGTACATTTTCTTTAGGAGGCCCATTTTAGACCTCAAAATTACCCTAATGCTCCCCCCAAGTGTGTCCCTCTCAAGGGGTTACTATCAAGCTAGAGTGCTTTGAGACTCGCTCCACTAGTTGGCATTTTTAACACCTCTGCAATTCTTGTCTTGATTCCTAGTATGTCTCACCACAAATCCTCTTACACTCATTAGGAAGTAGAGGAAGGAGGGACCTTATCCCACGCACAGGGTTAATCCAATGTGGAAGTCTTAGTATCTCACTACTCGGAGCATACCTCTTGTGCAATTAGAGAAGAGATGGGTGTGGTTGTGCAGGAGGCCATAGTTAAGTGATGGTTCCTTTTTCATATTGAGGTAGAAAAGAATGTAGCACACATATTCCAAATACTCAGAGCACTTTCTCTTGACAGAATTAGTACTTTTAAGCAATGATTATCTATTGGCAGATCAAAACCATCAAACAATGATTATTTATAAAAACCAGAGAAGTTTTTATTAAGCACAATGAAGCTCAATAAGAGATATTGCTCAACATGGATGTACTACAAATGCAACCTGCCACCTTGGATAACAAAGTCTTATTGCTAGCTAAGAAAATTACTAATTTAGATTTACATAGTAGCCATGAGGAAGAATGTGATATAGCTCCTAACCAAGTGGAGTCTCCCACTACTTAAATGATGGGACTCTCCCACTACTTAAATGGTGGGTTTATTTCTAAGTTGTTTGATTTTTTGTGATTAAGTAGACATGTTAGCCTTGTTGTAAAACAGAAGTTCTATCTCAATAAATAGTTTTTCAAATATTTTCAAACTTAATATTTTTCAAGAAAGTCTCAAAATCAATATAAACATTGTATGTTAATTGATTTGATAATTTTGAACAAAAACTTATGTTTTTGCCAAATTTTCTCAATAGCAAGATCCTATCACTATAAAGTTGTAATAATTTGTTTAAAACAATACAATTACTATCATATTTTCAAACCCAAAAAATAAAATTTAAAATTTGATAATAATATATTTAAAAGAAAAAATTATATTTGTGCAGTAGGATTTTCTAAATGAGTTCTTTATAAATGATAAACCAATAAATATGAACTTGTAATAGTTTCCTTAAGTAATACAATTCCCACCTAATTTATCTTAATTCTCTATAAATGATAAACCAATAAATATGATGTAAATGTTTGTCTTTATCTTAATTTGGGAAGATCCTCCTTTGTGTTCATGCTCGTGATTTTTACAAATATAGAAACTCCAATAGATACCTACATGGCACCTAACTTTGATTATTGCATTTCACAGAATACATTTCAATAATGAAAAGCATTCTATGATTTGGGAAGAGTGGGCCAAATGACAAGACTACTTTATGGAAATTTGTATTTTAATATCAAGACAAAAGGGGGATAGAGATGTGTATTGTAAATTCAATTTTTTTTGAAAAGTAAAATGCCCAACTCTGAAAAGTAAAATGTATAATGATTGATTGAGAGCAGGGATTGATGAGTAAATTATTATTTGATTTGTTTTTTAAATACAATTTGAAAATTTATAAAATTGTTAATATTTTTTTTGAAATTGTAAAAATTAATAAAAAAATAAAAATTATCAAATTTAATATATAAATTTGTTTTAAAATTCCAACCCTAAAAGATTTGTAGATTTGTTTGTTTGACGTGGACTGAAAAAAAAATGTAAATAATAAAATATAAAATTATATAATATTATGAAGTCTAGATATAGTATAATAGAAAATATTAATAAAAAATATTTATGCTCGAGGGTGTGCCTATCAACTTTGGTAGATTATGATAGCTGTGTAATAATTGATTATTGCTGTATAGCCATAGAGTAACCAATTCCACCATATTGATTTTTATTTTAAATTAGCCATGTAATGATTGATTATTGTTGTGTACCCTACACACGCTACCGAGTAACCAATTCCACCATATTGATTTTTATTTTAAATTATTTTAATAGAAAGATATAAATTTATTATCTTCAGAAAAAAATAGAAATATATAAATTTATTATAAAAATGGTTTTAAAATTGGATAATTGAAAATAAAATTTATTAAAAAGAATAATTCAATATTGTTTATGATGATTATTTAATTTTTTTTACACAAATTATTTCATTAAAATTTTAAAACATTTAACTTATGTTTTTGTTAAGTTGTTTTGTAATCTAATTACACTTAATGTGTTTTTTTTGCGGGTTTTAGTTGGATAAACATTGTTCATCCAAGCTAATCTCTGCCTCCCATTTTTGTCGTCCTTTGTCAAATGGAAATCTAATACATAGAAAAGTCATCCCTGCATTCACACAGGTTCACATGTCATTTGCGATTTTTTCCTTGGGCTCGTATTGTATCTGAGTCACTTGTTGCTCGCCTTCATGTCTCTGTGCATAAAATAACAGAGGCTAGAAGGATTTTTCCAAACCAACAAACAATAACAGAGACCAGAATGGTTTTTCCAAACCAAAAAGTGTTAATCTTACATTAGGCATGTGATTGACACCATTGTAGTCTATCCATGCCCTTAACTTCTCTCAGCTTTTGAGCACCCACGCTTCATTGGCCAATTTACCATTCTTGTATGACATAACGACACAAAAATTAGAGACCATTTTATTGAGATCAATTCCCACATGGTTCTCGTTGATATCCTCGAATTCAAAGTCCTGGGTTGTGTCAAATTCGATTGCAAACAAATGATTGAAGGCCTTGCAATTGCTAGAAGCATTGAGCATTCACATGTACCTCATAGATAATTGCGACAATGAGGCTGGTATCAGACCTATAGTTTGCATTCCAATTTTTCCATATCAGATGGACCATTAAATTAATGAAATAAAGGGGAGAATCAAAGAGATTAATTGCACTAGTAGTAAATATCTCACTTATCACACATCTTTGGTTGTTGTGAAAGCTTCTTGGTATTAATTTCATGGTTTTGTTATAGAATTTTTGTTTGTGTCTCGATTATAGTTAGGTTAAAATAACACTAATTTTGCATTTTTCTACCAATAAAATACTTTTAAGGTTTCATCAACTATCCATTTTAGAAATCAATCCAATTTAACTTTGCAAGCTAATAGTATTGTGCAAAATTGAATACCTTTTATATAAGGTTGATATTTTCAATCTCATCTCTTTGTTGTTTATTGTGGCCAATCCTTGAAATCTAAAAGTGCTTGGATTCAATTTTTATCTAGTGCATTGATGTCAGTTTGATTGAATCCCTTTAGAACACTGTTTTTTATTGTGTTCATGCTCTTATTGTTTTAGTCATGGAGTTGTTGGAAAAATCTATTAGACCTTTGAATCATTGCACTGTAACAAAGGAAATTATTTTTGTTTAGGATTCAACTGGTGTATGATTTTTCAAATAATGATGAATTGAATTATTTTTTCCATAAAAGGATTAGAATGTATTGGTCTTTGTTGTACCAAAACGTGATAGTAGTATGAAATACAACAATTAGTATTATTATTATTATTTTATCTATAAAAGCATATGGTAAATCTACTTTTGGTTGTCTTTGATAATATAGATCATACCTTTGATCCCTTTACACCCATAAACACAAAAAGACAACCCAAAAACATGAATAAAACATTTAAAAAAAATCTTGTTTTAGAGTGTTGGATTAGGGTTTCTACAAATTCCATATGCAAACTCGGTGTTTTGTCTTTGGATATATATTTTTGTGTGTTTCTTATTTTGTGATGAAAACATTTAAAACAATTAATTGTTGTGGAACAAAACAATCTGACATCGGATGAACAATTTTGACATATTTGTGCCTATTATTTACTTAGATTAAATGTCTATCAAGTTGACTACAGAAACTTTGGTGGAAGGTCAAAGGTGCCTATCTATGGGGTTGGCCTCGACATCTATATGTGACTTTAACTTAATCACGATGTTAAAATGTACATTTTAACAAAATGTGAATGAACACTTGAAATTTCTTCGGTATATCTTTGCACCTTTAGAGAGAATTACTAGTTTAGGTTGTTTTCTGGAGTCTAATACAATTTCTGAGACCCCAAATAACCTTAGATTTGAATAAACACAAAATACCTAAAAGACTATTGATGATTTGAAAACATAAATATTATATAAAATTTTAAATTTTTTATACAAAATAAATAATCATAACATATATAAAATTAAACCATATTCAACCAACCCACTAAAAAACCTATATAGTAAATTTTGTTGAACCTATAAAAAAATCTTACAAAATTCTTCAAAAAGTGAAAATAATTTAATATAATGAAATGAGTTGAATAACAATTTTATTTTTATAAATACGTTTTGAAAATTTTAATTAATAAATTAAATATAAAATGGAATAACTTTTCCATATTTCATTTTTCTTTTAATGAATCAAAATTATAATTAAATATGAATATCTTTTCAAATATTAATGTTATAAAATTGCACTTAAAATTATTTTTATGCCTAATTCTATTATATATAATATTTTTAGATTTGATTTGTTTATGGAAGATCAATATTATTGATATCGTATGCAAGGATTTCCATTTCCATGCAACCACTACCTTTGATGATTATGATGTAGGGGTAGATGCTAAAGTTATTACATATGTGTTACTTGGACTATTATAGTAGTTAAGGGTAGTCATTTCAATTACTTCTTACATTTTTTGGTGATTATTTTTGTATATGAACATTATTATGAATTGGTTTAGCCTTGGAGAACTCCAACCAAGATGGTTGTCACTTGATAATTATAGTTCAACGATTTTAAAAGCTACATGAATTTGGAAAGACACCATTTTCTGTGATTTGTTTGGGTAAGTTACCCTGAGTACCCACGACTCTTTTGTAGCCTCCTCTAGTCTTGTAGTGATCTCATGTTAATTCAATCCATCATAAAATCCTCTTTCTCTCCCTCACTACACCCATGCCCCATTTGTATCTCGGTCTTCTAGAGTTTTATCTCCTTTTTAGTAATGGAGCTCGAATTCAATCTCCTCTCAAGTTTGTCCCTCTCAAGGGGTTACAAG